>JANBXA010000740.1:28790000-29390000 GCA_030556225.1 Cricetiscus sungorus | reverse complement strand
TCTTGGAAACAAACAAAAAAAAATCAAGACTTAAGAAACTTAGAGGCAAATAAAAATTTTAGAAGCCAACACTGATTTTGCCTTTAATATATGTGCCTGGCTCTCATTTCCTGTGGTGGGTAGCATGAAGAAATTGGCATAGTAAATTTCCAAAGTTACATAGGCTTTAACAATAGGGTCTCAGGGTTTGAATGGAGAATGTACATTCTCAACCAGAACACTGCTTCTTTCAGGGATGTATACACAGGGCACAGAGTGATAGATAGCAGGAGAAAGGGAAGATGGATGTGTTCTGCACAGGGTGATGCAGGAGTTGTCATTTGAACTGGATCTCAAAGAAGGTATAGGAGCCAGTGGATTAGAGAAAGAGATAGGGTATGTCTTAAGCTAGTGTACCATTGGAACTGAGGAATGTAAGGCATTCAGGACATGGTTTCTGTGCTTAAGGAGCTTCCAGTGTAATAGGTGTGATATGATACCTGGCCACACAGGACTTTATTATGGGGAAAGTGGTGATGGATGGCTGGTGTGAGATGGTTTGAGGGGAAGCATCCATAAGCTACAGATACAATCTGTAGAGTGTATCAGAGTGAGGAAGGCGCTTTCCAGGTGGAAGTTATCAGTGATGCATTCACAGAGGTGACAGAACTTAAGACAGGTCTTGGAGAAAGGCTGAAGAGTGTGTCAGGAGAAATGGACCTGTGGAGATAGTCTAATAGCTAGAATGGTACAAGAAGAAGCCATAGTCTAGAAACCACATGGCTCTGAGTGACCCCAATTTCTCCCTTAAGTTTGTGAGCAGTGAGTGCGAGAAGAGTCTGGGAAGATGGTTAGATTATGGAAGGACTTTCCTGAAGAGATTGAGCTTCATCATGAAGGCAGTGGAGGGGCACTGGAAGAGGAGAGCGCTGGTTAGTCGTCTCTGTAAGGGCTTGGAGAACAGCCACAAAGCACCTCACCTGGCTCCCTAGCTGGCAGCTCCTGGAGGTTTTCCAGGGGGATCAGTGAAAGCAGATTAGAATCTGAGAGGAAGAGAGAGATCAGGAACAATCTTCCTTACGTCTGCCTTTCATTTTTGACTGTATCCCTTTAGTCTGTACTTTTAGCATTTATTCCAGGAAATTCTAATGTTCATATATGTCTGGGAATCATTGATATATACTATTTACAAATAACTTTCTCATTCAGTCCTGTAATTGAGAACAATATTCATACCCATGTTTTTCAGCTGAAGAAAACCAAAGCTCAAGGAGATTGTGATGTGACCCATACCTCTAATTATGTAGCAGAATAACTGAGATAAAAAAATCCATACTTCCGATTCAATGTGATTCTTGAGGAATCAGGTGTCAAGGACACTAATTAGAGTACCTTTGCAATGACCGTGGCAAGCTATTTTCTTGAGTTTGCTTTTTCTAATCTTTGCATTCCCAAATATTGCCCATATTTTAATTAGCATTTGTCCTTCCATGGTTCCCCAGATAATCATAACAACAGGCTCTATCTGCTTCAGGTATTCATACATTCTCCTTTTAATGTTTCTCAACGTTTCAGAAAAGGTGGTGTGGACAGCCCTTAGTGTATGGTTTCTGAAATCTTTGACTTCCTGACTCAATAATCTTAGTCATGTCCTCAGTCAAGCCATGCTCCTTGGTAACGGCTGGGGTAGCCCTGCTGTGATGTGCTAGGACGTTAACTGCTGGTTCTTCCTCCTATTGCTCCAGGGTTATCATCCACTATTTTCAGATTCCCCTTTTCTTTCCCATACCCACCCCAGCACTCTCTCTGCCATTCTCCTGTTTCTTTAGTCGCAGACTGTCATTCCATCCATGTCTTCATTGCATTCTCTACCCAGTGGAAATTCTCTGAAGTGGGGGCAGTTGTCAGCCATCATGAACGGCCTAAATGTTTCTCTTGTTGGCATCTGAAAAGGTTACTTGGACTCATTCCTTTCTCCCCACTGGTGCCGTGGACCAGTGACTTCATCATTTCTATTCTCAGCTGTAGGTAAGTGCAGAGCAATGGGAGTCAGGTCAGTAAAATATTCTGCTCTCTGAACTTTCTCCTCTAACACCCAAGATACTCCACCACCACCAGGCTGTCTAAAGGAAGCACTCCTTCTCATGAAACACAATCCCCTCTCCATCCTGAGTGCCATGCCCTCCTGTCTCCCCTAGAGCCAGGACTTTGCTAATACCTCAGCTATCTTCTTCCATTCACCATCTAACAACTCCCTCAGCAGGTCCTGGAGGGTCCTCCAGCATAGCCAGTCTTACCCATCTCATGATCCATGTGCAAACTTTGTCTCAGACACTTCTTAGAGTCCCCTGAACTTTGTCTTTTGAATGCGGTTCTCTTTGACATCCTTTTGGTTTTGTTCACTAGCCCATCACAGGTTTATCTTATAGTATTCAGCTCCACAACACAGTTGATGAAGCTCCACACTCCTCAAGACAGTTTTCCACGATGTCCTTTGCCTTTAATAGTACTTCACTAAGTGTGTTAGTTTATATATAACAGGAAGATCCTTGGCCCATACTTATTTCTGGATCCTTGAATATAGTACGGTGCCCAGTACATAGAAGCTCTATGTAAAGGGCTGCTTGATTTTGGAGGCCTGCAGTCACAGATACCTAAATGTGCCCCCCCATTACCAGTTATATAACCTCAAACAAGGACTGCAACCCTATCAAGCTTTGATTTCCACATCTGGAAATGAGACAATAACAGTACTTATTTCATAGAGTTGTTGGATGAATTAAGTGAGATAATTCAGAGAATGCTACTAATTGATCAGTAAATACTAGCTCTTTTTCTTAGTAGGATGGGCAGGAGGATGGTGGGTCAGCCAAGCAGCTAGAGACAATTCCTAGGAAGGAGGAAAGAATCCTACAGGCAAAGGTTCATTACTGTCTCTGACCATTGCTTCCTATTTATTATGTGCCAGGCACTTAATGATGCTCTCTAATTGAATCTGCGACACCATGGATCTACATTTTTATCTTGATTATTGAAAGCCATTATGAAGCTCAGTGCTCCGAAAATGGCTCTGTGCGCAAAGTGCTTGCCACACAAGCATGAGGGCTTGAGTTGGAATTACCAGAACCCATGTAAAACGTAGTTGGCACACGTCTGTAATCCCAGCACTCCTATGGTGAGTTTGGAGGCAGAGACAGGAGAACTCTGGAAGCTCATGGGCCAGCCAACTTGTTGCAGACAGCAGGAGACAGTAAAAAGACTGTCTCAAACAAGGTGGAAGGAGGGATTGACACCTGAGATTGGCTTCTGACCTTTCCAAGTGCACAGTCTCTCTCTCTCTCTCTCTCTCTCTCTCTCTCTCTCTCTCTCTCTCTCTCTCTCTCTCTCTCTCTCTCTCTCTCTCTCTCTCTCTCTCTCTCTCTCCCTCTTTCCCTCCTTCCCTCCCTTCCTCTTTCCCTCCTTTCCTCCCTCTCCCTCCCCCCTCCCTCCCTCCCTCCCTCTCTCTCTCCCTCCTTCTTTCCCTCCTTCCCTCCCTTCCTTTCTCCCCGCTTCCCTCCTTCCCTCCCCCTCTCTCTTTCTATCTCTCTACCCCCCCTCTCTCATACACACACATACACACACACTCAAAGATTTGAAAATGTTGGAAGACATTATAAATTTCAAAGAAATGAAGGAAATTTCTCTGGTCCCTGAACTCGTGATTTTCTGTAGGATTTGAAGCAGTATCTATGCTCCCTCTGCTGAATCTCTGGCCATGGAGTGCTGAGATGGAGAAGTCCTAGGCAGAAGGCCTGAGGCAGGATAGCAGGCCCATGTCACATCCTGTGCCTGTTCTGAGTTCCATGTTGTGAATTCACAGGGATCCCCCTGTCTCCCTCCTCCCTTTTGCCTGCTGATTTCTTCAGAGTGGCAGTTAGGATCTGCTCAGGGTTACTTTCCAGACATAGTGAGGTTGGATAATGGTTTTCAGAATGTCATGTGACTTAATGCACTACCGTATTGTCACTAATGTAGGCTGTACTGTGTGTGTCCTGAGGCAGCCAAGGACAGAAACTCTAAAAAAGGAACATCTGAACCAAGGTGACAGTTATTTTTCTGAATAAATTCCACCGGGTTTAAACCATCTGGCTATGAGACTGGCATTTATAGCCTCCATGACTACAGGCTTCCAAGAAAAACATCTGTTGACCCTTGGGAGTACCAAGTAAGACCCTTTGTGCTGAGGTCCCTTCTGCCTCCCTGCACCTGCCACCAGCCTGTTAGTGTGAAACAAAGCTGCCCACATCTGCATGGGAATCTCTATGGGTGTGAACCACCTTTTAAAATATGAATTATTTTTCTTTTAAAAATAAACCACAGCTCCTCAGAAGAAATACAAAGACAAAAAGATTTGTAATAAGTATTCTTCAGCATTGAGGATTAGAGCTGGTCTCATAACTGATCGATGGTAATGGATCATGTCGCAGCTTGAGCCTCATCTCAATGGAGCTCAGAGAAGGCACTTACAATACTCACAGGTCAGAGCTTCACCTACCCATCCCACTTTCTGACATTAATCTCCCCTCCCCTTCCCTCACACACTGAAGCTGTCCTTAAAGGGTTCCACTGGCTTCAGGGAAGCCACCCTTCCTTCTCCTCTCTGACACTCAAGCCACACTTCAACGTTCCTGTTCCAGAGACAAGTATGTGACCCAGCTTTGCTATCACATCTGGGCTGTAGCTGCAGGTACTTCTGAGATTTGAGGGGCTCACAAGCAGTCTCTAAGCAGCTTGCTTGACAACTTCCTCTTTAAATATAGTGTGTGTGTGTGTGTGTGTGTGTGTGTGTGTGTGTGTGAGACCTAATGTTTGCCAGTACCTCTAATGTTAAGATGTTCCCTCTTTGAATCTGTCTTCAAAAGGGCTTTTCTATGGGATGTGGGGATCAAGGCCATTTATCCTGATGTGTGGTGTGAGTCACTGGGAGTGTATACCTGTGAAAGGTAACTAGAGCAAAGAAAGAAGTTGGATGGATGAAGGGAAACCTCACTGACTCCAGGATGAATACTCAGAGTGGATAGAACAGTAGGCTTTGGGACCTAGTCATTGAGTCACTCACTTTGACATCCTTAGATGCAAGAATCAGAAGTTTAAGGAATAACTGACACTTGCTGAACCCCTGTTTTAGTCAGGGTTCCCGTCGCTGTGATGAAACACCATGACCAAAGAGCATGTTGGGGAGGAAAGGGTTTATTTCACTTACACTTCCATATTGGTGTTCATCACTGAAGGGAGTCAGGACAGGAACTCTAACAGGACAGGAACCTGGAGGCAGGAGCTTATGCGGAGGCCATGGAAGGCGCTGCTGACTGGCTTGCTCCCCATGGCTTTCTCAGTTTGCTTTCTTATAGAAGCCAGGACCACCAGCCCAGGGATGGCACCACCCACCATGGGCTTGGTCCTCCCCCATTGATCACTAACTGAGAAAATACCTCATAGCTGGATCTCACGGAGGCACTTCCTCAGCTGAGGCTCCTTCATCTCTGATGACTCTAGCTTGTGTCAAATTGACACACAAAACTAGTACAACCCCCCAAGTTATAGTTTTGGCTCACATCTGGTTGTGATATCTAAAATCTTCCCAAGTACTATCAGTCTATCTCTATTCCTATCCATTTGGACTTAAGCCTTTTCAATGATGTATTAGTGAAAGTGAAACATTCTCAGGAGAGTCTGAGCTCTCTCTCTCTCTCTCTCTCTCTCTCTCTCTCTCTCTCTCTCTCTCTCTCTCTCTCTCTGTACATGCATGTGTTGTGTATATGTGTATCCTATCATCTCCTATGTATGTGTGCTGTGGAGGCCAGAATAGGAAATCGGGTGTCCTGCATTCTTACCTTATTGCTTTGAGACAGGGTACTTCATTGAGTCTGAACTTATGCTGGTGTTTAGCAATCCCCAGAGATTTTCTGTCTTTATTACCCTCCAGTGGGTACCAGTGTTAAAAGCACACATAACCATGCCCAGCATTTTATGTGGGTCCCGGGGTTTTGAACTCAGGTCCTTAAAATTGCCCAGCAAGTACTCTTACCTACTGCTGAACTGTTTCCACGGTCTCTTTCTTTTTTAAAGACTGGATTTCATGTAAGTTCAGGCTGGTCTTGGACTCTACATATAGCTGAGAGTGTTCATGAACTCTGGATCCCCCAGCTTTTACTCATAAGTGCTGGGAGTATAATTGTGTACCATCACACTTGGGTTATGTGCTGCTGGGGATCATACCCAGGGCTTTATGGATGCTAGCCAAACTGTACTAACTACTCCCAACTCCAAGTCAGAGCTTTGTTAAGGGTTACAAGCTGCTTCAATACAGGCTGTCTCCTTTACAGTCTCTACTGACCATCTGCTTATAGTCTATACTATAATGGATAGGTTATGTTTTCACCTCCGGGGGATTGGTAGTGGCGGTGGGCACGTATTGTCTGTTGTCTCTGCTGTCGTGTGTATTTACCTCTCTACTATGCTTATCTTCCACCTATCTTTGGTAGTTTGAGCTGACATGTCACTTTCCCATCACAGCCTCTTCATACATCCTCTATATTGCCTATGTCACATCCAAGAGCAAAGAGAAACAAATGCTCCTATGAAACCTACTTACTTGCTGTTTTTAATTTAGCTTTCTCCTGCCCAGGGAATGGTATCACCCATAATAAGCTGGATCTTCTAACATCAATTAACAATCAAGACAATCCCCCCCCCAAATATAACCATAGGTCATCTGATCTAAATAATTCCTCAGTTGAAACTCACTTCTAGGTAATTCTGGGTATGGCAAGTTGATAGGTAAAACAAACTATC
Organism: Cricetiscus sungorus; assembly: GCA_030556225.1. Lineage (NCBI taxonomy): Eukaryota > Metazoa > Chordata > Mammalia > Rodentia > Cricetidae > Cricetiscus > Cricetiscus sungorus. The sequence continues at coordinate 29,383,187 of JANBXA010000740.1, read as the reverse complement.
TCAACCAGCAGGTTTGGCAAGATCACTTTTGTTGATATTGTTATGATGATAGATAGATTTAAATATGAAAGTTTGGAGGCTACAAGCATTCAAAACACAACTCTGAGCAGATACGGTCTCATCTTTAGAGAGACAAATGTTCTTATGTAGTAAACTCAACATGCTAAGGAAGATGGACAATAAGAAATACTTAACCTAGACAACCATATATATGGATGGTTGACAAGGGTATGTCAGCTACTCCAGGGTCAGAGAGTTGTACTGGATGGTTTGTGTGTCAATTTGACACAAGCTGCAGTCATCAGAGAGGAAGAAGTCCCAGTTGTAGAAATGCCTCCATGAGATCCAGCTATAAGACATTTACTTAATTAGTGATTAGTGGGTGAGGGCCCAGCCTATTGTGGGTGGTGCCACACCTGGGTTGGTGATCCTGTGTTTTATATGAAAGTAGGCTGAAAAAGGCATGGGAAGCAAGCCAGTAGGCAGCACCCCTCCATGACTTTTGCATCAGCTCTTGCCCACAGGTTCTTGCCCTATTTTGATTCCTGTTCTGACTTTTTCCAATGATGAACTCTGATATGGAAGTGTAAGCAAAATAAACTCTTCCCTTTCTCCAACTTGCTCTTTGATCATGGTGTTTTGTTGCAGCAATAGAAACCCCAACTAAGACAAAGGTTATATTAATTTTTCCCTATGTACATTGTAGGGACAAAAGTCATGGCCAGTCTGGCCCTTTAATTCAGATAGGGTAGAGAGAGTTATTAGAAAGCCCCATATCCAACCCCTTTGTATCTATAGGGCTCCTTAGAGAGAGAGAGAGAGAGAGAGAGAGAGAGAGAGAGAGAGAGAGAGAGAGAGAAAGACAGAGAGACAGAGACAGAGAGAGACAGAGAGACACACACACAGACAGAGACAGAGACAGAGAGACACAGAGACACAGAGACACACACACAGAGGGAGAGAGAGACAGAGAGAGACACACACAGAGAGACAGAGAGACAGAGACAGAGAGAGACAGAGAGAGACACACAGAGAGACACAGAGAGAGAGACAGAGACACAGACACACACACACACACACACACACACACACACACAGAGACCTAAGAGGCATTGTGGGTAGGACTGTGGACAAAAAGTAGATGATCTTGATGTCAGTTGCCCAGGTTTGCTGGGAAAGGTGCTTGTCAAAGGCTTTCTAGACTTTGGAACTTATCTTCCCTGTCCAGGTGAGATTTCTAAACCCACTGCAGCAAAGAGCTCAGGAACAGAAGCAGGAATATGTCACAGGTTTTGCTAGCCTTAGGATTGTAATTACCTTTTCTTCACACTACTATATATTTACATATCCTAATGATGAGATTACACATTTCAATTAGGATGTAATTACTAGTTCTATTACTTAAAGAAAAATAGTCAGGGATAATTACACAATTATGAAATACAATTACAAAATGACATATAATTAAATTTAGAAAAGCCTTTGAAACACTCTTCCTTCCTTCCCACCCTTCCTCTTGCACAAAATGTTTCTAGTATTTATTCTTTTTCTTCTTTCCCTACTTTAAGTACAAGCATAGCCTAGATTGGTCCAGCATGGTCAAAGGGAGAGTGGTCAAGGAGTTTGTCCTGGAGAGTGTAAGGCGTTACCTCTTGGAGATGCCAGCCCTTATGATTTGTTGGGAGTTTGGTAACATCTTGGCTTTTGAAACTCTGCATGGTGTCCTAGAATCACTGGGTCAGTTTTTGCAGATGCTATGTGATTGTTGGACAAATTTCTTTGCTGCTCCATAAGCTGGGGGTGTGGAAAAGGAGGGATAAGAATGAAATCTGTCCTCCAAAATCAGTCTCTGTATATCAGAGTTGGATTCCCTCCTGAGGCTTCAAGAGGTTATTGTGTGAATATGTAAAAGTAAAGTCTAAATTGAAATAGAAATCTCAGAATATTACAGGTGCCAGAATCAAGAGACAACCTCAAGGAAGGTGCCATGCATAGAGTAGAATTCACGGAAGATAGAGGTTACATGTTCTGCAGGAGACAAAGCTGGAAGGGTGGAGCTGCTCAAGCCTGTTGGAGCCCAGACTGTTTCATCATGAGCCCTATATGCCAGACACAGAGTGAAGTCTTGTTCTGGTCTGGTAGTCCTTTGATGGGCTCTCTTTCCTCCATTTGGGAAGTGGAATACTCATTTTGTGCCTTTCTATAATGGAACTATGTAACTTGTTTTTAAATACACACACACACACACACACACACACACACACACACACACACACACACTTTACAGATGTTCACAGTTAAGAAATTACTTTGCATCTCAGAAGAGACTTTGGATTTTTGAATAATGAGACTTTGAAAGATTATGGGGACTTCTGAAGCTAGACTGAATGCATTTTTTGCTGTAAGATGCTCATCATCCTATGAGGGACATAGGCAGACTACTGCAGTTTGAATGTGAATTGCACCACTCTGCCCAGGCTCATGTGATTCCACAACTGGCAGGGTTACTTTTGAACCTTTAGAAGGTGGTGCCTCACTGGAGGGAGTGGGTCTATAGGAGATGTCGTCAAGGTTTTGCAGCTGAGTCCACTTGCCTTCTAATTGTTTCTTTTGCCAATATGCGAGGAGCTCCAGCAGCACAGTCCTGCAACGATGTGGCTGCCTTTCCTTCCATGAGGAGTTGCATTCCCTCAAACCATGAGCACACATTGCCCCATCATGATTAGGGGCTTTTCTGCACAGGTAACTCCTGTATGTATCAGGATGTATGATCAGAGTCATAGATGTCTCTGATCTACTCTCTTCAGCTAACTTTATGCTCTGCTTCCTTTAAGCTCCACTGCATGGATTACCTCACTGAAACCTCCCGCATCCCTCATCTCACTACAAGCAGCTCCACTTCCATCATCCACCACACATGCTTATAACCCTATTGAATTTCCATTATTTGCTTATAAATCTCTTTCCAGCGCAGGATGATGAATACCTCCCAGCATTTCCATCAGCATTTATTTGTTGAACACTTAGAATGTGCCAGACAGTGTGTGGGTGCTGGAGCAAAGAGATAAGAGTACTAATTAACACACATATACTCCTTACTACATAGCAGACACTGTTCAAAGCTCTTTGCATGTATTAATTTAAAAGGCAACACCTTGGGGAATGAAGGGTGGGGGAGAGAAAAAAAATCTATATTTGGCCATGAACAGGGGCCAATTCCCTTTTCAAGTACTTGGAAATAGAAAAAATATAGTCACATGTCTCAAGATTAAACAGTAATATATACAACGATTGTTGCAAATCTAGTAGGTAGGAGAATGCAGAGCTTGAACCCACACCTTTAACCCCCAAATCAAGGGACCCTTATTCTAGTCCACAACTGTTCGAACTTTCTCATCTGTTAAGTGGTGATAGAGTAGCTTTCTTTTTGAAACCTCACTGAGTTGTTGTCCCATCTATACATTTCTTCAAGCCACTCACCATGTAGGTGTTCTACATTGCATGTTGCTGCCCTTATAGTGTTACAAGCCTTTGGTTGCTTGTAGAGTTCTCTCAGCATCTATAATATAGATATGGCATTTGAGTTGAAATGTTCCCTCTTACAGGAGGGTCATAAGACCCAGGAAATTGACCAAACTCTCATGGGTCAGAAATTTCAGAAAGTTATGGTTCATAAATCCCTTTCTGAAGTTTACAAAGAGCATTTCCTAAGGCCTAGGAGTGAATTCTGTGGGAATCTAAGTCATTTGAAGCTCAGTTGAGCTAGAGCAGAAAATAGGAACAAGGGTTCTGAGAGAAGAGCAGAAAGGGGTAGCAGCTAGGTGGCAGATTACAGATATCATAAGGAGACTGGACACTGTCCTGCAAATATAATAGTGGTAGATGGTCTTCAGTGGAGATGTCAGCATGTTGATTAGGGAGCTCTAGGGGTGCAGCTTTCTTGAGCCATCATCATGCTGGGTGAGCCTTCTGAAGATGCAGATGCTTTTGAGTCATCCACGTTCCTATAAACAATCCCCATACCCATGCTCCTGTGAGTAATTCTAACAAATTCATTGGTTCATCAAACTGGTTGGACTTGTAGATGTCCATATGGGATGAATGAATAGCTGTTTATTCATGTCTTACCAGGAAGAGTCACACAATGACACACAAGGCATGAACCACTTATAATCAAGTGAAACATTTGAAGCTGCCTCTATTTCAAGAGTGTTGGTCACTGTATTCGTCTGTTTCCACTAAACATAACTAAAATCTTTTATTTTTTATGTTCTTAAACTTTTTTCTTCTCTTGTATATTCCATCCCAACTGCAGTTCCCTCCCTCCTTTCCTTCATTTCCTTTCAGAAAAGGGTGAGGCTCCCAGGAATAACAATCAAACATGGCATATCAAATTGCAATAAGACTGGGCACACCTCCTTATATTAAGGCTGGACAAGGCAACCCACTGGGAGGAAAAGGGTTCCCAAAGCAGGCAAAATAATTAGAGACAGTCCCTGCTTCCACTGTTAGAAGTCCCATAAGAACACCAAGCTACACAACATAACATATATGCAGAGAACCTAGGTCAGACCCCTACAGTCTCCCTGATTGCTGGTTCAGTTTCTGTGAGCCCCCGTGTGCCCTGGTTAGTTATTTTGTGGGCCATTTTCTTGTGGTGTTCTTGACACCTCTGTTTCCTACAATCCTTCCTCCAGCTCTTCTGAAGGATTCCCTGAGCTCCACCTGCATTTTCTGGAAGAAACATCTCTGTTGATGATTAGGCTAGGCTCCAGTCTAAAAATATAGCAGAGTAGAGTAACATTAGGAATGTTTTTTTTTCCAGTCATGCTTGGTTCTTTTCTAGAACTCTGGGCTATTCAGCCTCGATTCCTAGCCCTCCAGGCAGTGTCACACATGGGATCCCTTTTGCAACATAGGTCTCAGGTTGGATCAGTCATTGGTTGGCCACTCCCACAAGTCCTGTACCACTGTTACTCCAGCACATCTTGCAGACAAATTGCAGGTCGAAGGTTTTGTGGCTGGGTTGGTGTCCCAATTTCTCCACTGGGAGCCTTGTCTGGTTACAGAAGATGCCCAAATAAGCTCTGAAATCCTCATTACTAGGAGTCTTAGCTAGGGTCACCCTTGTAGATTCTTGGGAGTTTCCATTGCACTAGGTTTCTACCTTGACCTTGAAATGTCTCCCAATTCCAGTTATCTCTCCCAGTATCTCTCCCTCCATCTCCCCCTAGTAAAATTGATAAATCTATTCTATTTCCCCTTCCCAGAGAGATCCGTGTGTTTCCCTTTGAGCCCTCTTTGTTACTTAGCCTCTCTAGGTCTGTGGACTGTATTATGATTATCTTTTACTTTACATTTAATATCTACTTATAAATGAATACATTCCATGATTGTATTTCTGGGTCTGGGTTAATCTCACTCAGGATGATTTTTTTCCATCCATGGAAATTTCATAATGTTATTTTTTTTTAATGACTGAGTAATACTCCATTGTGTAAATGTAACACATTTTCTTTATCCATTTTTCGGTTGAGGGACATCTAGGTTGTTGCCAGTTTCTGACTATTATGAATAAAGCTGCTATGAACATAGTTGAGCAAGTGTCCTTGTAGTAAGATGTAGCATCCTTTGGATATATGCCCAGGAGTATCATAGCTGGGTCTTGAGGTAGATCAATTCCCAATTTTCTAAGAAACTACCTTATTGATTTCCAAACCAGCTGTACAAGCTTGCACTCACAACAGCAATGGAGGAGTGTTCTTGCTCCACATCCTCAACAGCATGAGCTGTCACTTGTGGTTTTGATCTTAGCTATTCTGATAGATATAAGATAGATTCTCAAAGCCATTTTGGTTTGCATTTCCCTGATGGCCAAGGATCATTTCTTTAAGTGTATCTTGGCTTTTTGAGATTCCTTTGTTGAGAATTCTCTATCCACATCTGTACCCCATTATTAAATTTGATTATTGCATTTGTAAATATCCATTTTCTTTAGTTCTTGCTGTATTTTGGATATTAGTCTTTTGTCAGGTATGGAGTTTGTGACAATCTTTTCCCATTCTTTAGGCTACCATTTTGTCCTATTTATAGTGTCCTTTGCCATACAGAAGCTTTCATTTTCATGAGGTATCCTTTATTAATTGTTGATCTTGGTGCCTGTGCTATTGGTGTCCTGTTCAGAAAGTTGTCTCCTATACTAATGCATTCAAGGCTATTCGCCACTTTCTCTTTTGTCAGGTTTAGTGTAGTTGGATTCATGTTGAGGTCTTAGATCCACTTGAATTTGAGTTTTGTGCAGGATGATAGATGTGGATCTATTTGCATTCTTCTGCATGCTGACATCCAGTTAGACCAGCAGCATTTGTTGAAGATGCTTTCTTTTCTTCCCCACCCATTGTATATTTCTGACATCTTTATCAAAAAAACAGGTGTCCATAGGTGTGTAGGCTTTCATCTGGGTCTTTATTTGATTCCATTGATCAACCTGTCTGTTTTTTATGCCAGTACCATGTGGTTTTTATTATTATAGCCATGCAATAGAGCTTGAAATCCAGTATGGAAATATCTCTGGGACTTCTTTTATTGTACAAAACTGTTTTAGTTATTCTGTTTTTTTCCTTATGAAGGTGATGTTATGCTATTAAGGTCTGTAAAGAATTGTGTTGGAATTTTGATGGGGATTTCATCGAATCTGTAGATTACTTTTGGTAAGATGGCTATATTTTTACTATGCTAATCCTATTGATCCATGCACATTGGTGATCTTTCCATCTTCTGATAATCTTCTTCAATATTTCCTTCTTCAAAGATTTAAAGTTTTATCATACAGGTCTTTCACTTGCTTGGTTAGCATTGCCCCAAGGTATTTTATATTATTTGTGGCTATTGTGAAGGGCATTGTTTCTCTGATTACTTTCTCAGCCTGTTTGTCGCTTGTTTATAGGAGGGCAATTCATTCTTTTGAGTCAATCTTTTATCAAGCCACTTCACTTAAGGTGTTTATCAGCTGTAGGAGTTCCCTGGTAGAAGTTTTGGCTTGCTTATATATACTATCATGCCATCTTCAAATAGGAATACTTTGACTTCTTCATTCCAATTTGTATCCCCTTGATTTCCTTTAGTTGTCTTATAGCTCTAGCTAGAACTTCAAGTACCATATTGAGTAGACACAGATAGCCTTGTCTTGTCCCCAATTTTAATGGAATTGCTTTGTGTTTCTCTTCATTTAATTTGATGTTGGCTTAACTTGCTGTAAATTGCCTTTATTAGGTTTAGGTATATCCCTTGCACCACTGATCTAAGACTTTTATCATGAAGAAGTGTTGGATTTTGCCTAAGGCCTTTTCAGCATCTAATGAGATGTTCTTGTGTGTGTGTGTGTGTGTGTGTGTGTGTGTTTTCAGTTTGTTTATATGGTGGATTATATTGCCAGATTTTCATGTGTTGAAACATCCCTGAATCTCTGGAATGAAGCCTACTTAACCATAGTTGATGATCTTTTTGATGTGTTTTTGGATTCAGTTTTCAAGTATTTTATTGCGTATTTTTGAATCAATGTTCATGAGGGAAATTGGTCTGTACTTCTCTTTTTTGAATGTCTGTGTTGTTTTGTCATCAGAGTGACTGTGGCCTCAAAAAATGACTTTGGTGATGTTCCTTCTGCTTTTATTTTGTGGAGTAATTTGAAGAGTATTGGTATTGGCTCTTCTTTGAAAGTCTGGTAGAATTCTGCACTAAAACCATCTGAATCTGGGCTTTTCTGGTTGGGTGACTTTTAATGACTGCTTCTTTTTCCTTAGGGGTTATAGGTCTATTTAAATTGTTTATCTGATCTTGATTTAACTTTGGTAAGTGATATCTATCAAGAAGATTGTCCATTTCTATCAAATTTTTCCAATTTTGTGGGGTACAGATTTTTGAAGTATGACCTAATGATTCTTTTGATTTCCTTGGTGTCTGTTATGTCTTCCTTTTCATTTCTGATTTTGTTAATTTGGGTATTCTCTCTCTGTCTTTTGGTTAGTTTGCATAAGGGTTTGTCTATCTTGTTGATTTTCTCAAAGAACCAACTCATTGATTCTTTTTATTGTTCTCTTTGTTTTTATTTTATTGATTTCAGCCTTCAATTTGATTATTTCCTGCCATCTACTCCTCTTGAATATGTTGGCTTCTTTTTGTTCTAGAGCTTCCATCTGTGCTGTTAATTTGCTAGTATGAGATCTCTCCAATTTCTTTATGTAGGCACTTCATACTATGAATTTTCCTAGTAGCACTATTTTCATTGTGTCTCATAAATTTGGGTATGTTGTGCTTTCATTGTTTGAATTCCAGGAAGACTTTAATTTCTGCTTTGACCCATCAGTCATTCAGTAGAAAGCTGTTCAATTTCTATGAGTTTGTAGGCTTTCTGTTGTTGAAACCCAGCTTTAATTCATGATGGTCTGATAGGATACAGGGGTACTTTAACTTTTTTGTATCTGTTGAAACTTGCTTTGGGACCACATGTGTGGTCAGTTTTGGAGTAAGTTCTGTGAGGTACTAAGAAGAAGATGTATTTGGGTGAAATGTTCTGTACCTGTCTGTTACATCAGTTTGGTTCAATTTGGTTCATAACACCTGTTAACTCCATTGTTCCTCTGTTTATTTTTTGTTTGGATGACCTGTCCATTGGTCAGAGTGGGGCATTGAAGTCTCCCACTACTAATGTGCGAGGTCTGACATATGATTTAAGCTTTAGTAATGTTTCTTTTACAAATGTGGGTGCCCGTGTGTTTGGGCATAGATGTTAAGAATTGAGATGTCATCTTGGTGGATTTTTCCTTTGATGAGTATGAAGTGTCCTTTTCTATCTCTCTTGTTAAATTTTGATTGGAAGTCTATTTTGTTAGATATTAGAATAGCTACACCAGGTTGTTTCTTGAACCTATTTGCTTAGAGAAGTTTTTTCAACCTTTTACTCTGAGGTAATGTCTATCTCTGATGTTGAGGTGTGTTTCTTGGATGCAGCAGAAGGGTAGAAACAAACTCACTCAGGAAGAATAGATGCCAGGATATAATCAAATTTAGGGCTGAGATCAATAAATTAGAAACAAATAAAACAATACCAAGAATCAATGAAACAAAGAGTTGGTTCTTTGAGAATATCAACAAGATAGACAAATATTTATCCAAGTTACCCAGAAGACAGAGAGAGAATACTCAAATTAACAAAATCAGAAATGAAAAGGGGACATAACATCGGACACTGAGGAAATCCAGAGAATTACCAGGTCATACTTTGAAAACCTGTACTCCACAAAATTCAAAAATTTAAAAGAAGCGGACAATTTCCTAGATAAATATCACTCACCAAAATTAAATCAAGAACAGATAAGCAATTTAAATAGACTTATAACCCCTAATGAAATAGAAGCAGTCATCAAAAGTCTCCCAACCAAGAAAAGCCCAGGGCCAGATGGTTTCAGTGCAGAGTTCTACCAGAAATTCAAAGAGCTAATATCAACACTCCTCCAAGTTTTCCACAAAATAGAAGCAGAAGGGTTATTGCCAAACTCTTTCTATGAGGCTTGGTACCCAAGCCACACAAAGACACAGCTAAGAAAGAGAACTACAGATCAATCTCTCTCATAAAATTGATGCAAAAATAGTCAATAAAATACTGGCAAATCAAATCCAAGAACACATCAGAGAAATCATCCATCATGACCAAGTAGGCTTCATCCCAGGGCTTGCTCTTGAAGAGAAGTATTGCCTTGACTATTGTTGACCGTGTTCTTACGCTAGCATCTAGGCATTGGGACTTGGGATGAATATAGGTCTAGGTGTTGATTTCTGCATTCATCTTAATTGGATGAGTGTTTTGTTCCTTGGTTCCTGTTTCCTCTTTATTTTTTTAATGATCTGTATTTCTGGTGGTCAGTGTGACCTGTGGTCCAGCATGGAGTCTCCATCAGAGCTGTGGGTTGGACTTCTGGTAGCCATCATGGCCTTTGGTGCAGCAGGGCAAGGGGGGTGTCTCTGTTCTTCTGACTAGCATGGCCTGAGCAGTAGATACCTGCCTGTGTAAGGGTGAGTCTGGGGTATGGCAGAGGGGGGTGGGTGGGTGGGGTATCAGCAGCTTGGGTCTTACCAGATGTTTCAAGATCACAAATTTGTTTATTTCCTCATGAATGCAGTTCTTTATCACAGCAAATGCTGACACTTCTGTGGCATATTAAATGCTTCAGGGATGAGTAAGGGAATGAATGAATAGAAACTGTCCACTTTGTAGCTATTGGGGAATTTGGTGGGAAGGGGAGCAGGGTAGGAAAACAAGATGTGATAAGTACTAACGTTGCTGCTTTGCAGTCAGGTGGTTCTTAGAGCTTACCCACTTCCCCCTGACATTTGACTTCTTGCTTTGCTCACAGACCATTATGTTGCCTGAAGAAACTCCAGCTTCCTTAGAAGCCTGGGAATTGAGTGTTTTATTTAGTCTCTGAGTATTTATGAAAGTAAGATACCCGAGGGAGAGAGAGCCTTGCTTCTGGGCCTCAGAATAATGGTTTGCTCAGAGTCCCTTGGGTGGGCTTGAAACAAAACAACTCACTTTCTGCCTTGCCATTTTCCTACTTTCCCTCTACTTCCTAGCAGTTGAGTCCTCTCGGTAATCTTAGGGGAGAGTGGCCTTGTGGCTCCCTGAGGTTTCTCGGCCAGTCTAGCCTCTGGAATGGAAGGAGGGCTGGGAGTTCACTCAGGGCTGTTTTCCCATCTGCAGCCCTGCTCTGCACACACCGGGGATGGTAGCAGGCCTTGGGGGTGGGGGTGAGGGGAGAAACTGCTGATTCTCTGAGAAAATTCCAGAAGCAGAACACCGATGACATCTTAGCAGAAACAAGATGAGAGGCTATTGTGTTTTCAAAGCTGGCCTGAGAAGGAGGGAGCAAAGGTAGTGAGAGGGCAGAGATCGGAAGCAACGGATTCTTCATATTCACAGCGCTAGCCACACCACTGCTCTTGCTCCTCAGGATATGAAGTGCCCAGACTTGACCCCAGGGACTGGCATGTGAATGGATCACCAAGTGCTTGGTTTTGGATTGATTGGTCTGGTGTTTGAGCTCAGTGTCTAATGGGGGCTAAAATACTGAACATATGAAAAGTTATGGTTTTGTTTTTCAAATGAAGGGTTTTATATAAATGTATATGCATGTAATGTTTTAACACGTGATCATAGCTCAAAATCTGAGAAGCAATATATTTAGTGTCTGCAGTGCAAATATGAGGTCTTGTCATAAGCTGTCACCTGGGTTGCTGTGCACATTTTTCACCAGGTGTCCCTGTTTATTTTTATGTTATTGTTGTCAGTTATCTGTCACCTCTAACGAGGACAGCAGAGGCACCCTACAGCGAATTATTTTCTTCCTATATTACTTTTCGGCTTGCAATAGGATGTCCTGGATGCTGAATGCTGCTTTTTGTGGCCAAGCATTTATAGCACTTGATAATCATATCCTCTATGATTCTTTCACTAAATGATAATAAGGTTAATTGCTGGTGAAGAGTCTGTGTTGAGTAAGGCAAGGATTGTGCTGACTCAGGAGGGGGGGGTGAAGAGCCCTGAGCCTGGGCGCAAGAATTGAGCAGTGCTGCCTGGGGGCAGAGAATGTAAAGAGGAGATCAAGTCCCAGGCTAGAGGAGGGGTGAGATCAGACATGGATGAGGGTTTGGAGGAGAGAATAGAGCCCCTGACTTGTGCTAAGAGGGAGGAAAGGAGAAATGTCACCTACACAGGGGAGTGAAGACTGGGTAGAATCATCACAGCAATGATGGATGTTCCCTGGCTGGACAGCTGCAACTGTGAGACCAGATTAGTAGGGAACATCAAGATCATAACCTCCGTCTGTCCGTCCATCCGTCCCTCCCTCCATCTTTCCCTCTCTGCCTCCCTCTCTTCCTCTTTGTCTCCCTCCCTATCTCCCTATCTACTCTCTCCTCCCTCCCTATCTCTTTCCCTCCCTCCCTTGCTGTCTGCCTCCTTTTCTGATTTTGTTTTCTCCTTTCTTTAATGACCCTAGTACTAATTGTTATAATTTGAGTGTTTGTGTCCTTACACAAATTCATATACTGAAATTCTAATCCCCAAAGGTGATGGCACTGGGACCTGACATCCTTCGGAGGTAACAAATCAATGACTAGTGCACTTTTAATAGGGAAGCATTTGCCTCTCCCCACTGTATTGGGACACAGTGAGTTTTAGATCACAGACCTTCTAGCTGCCTCTCTCCCTCAGAAATTGGACTATGCCCCACGTAACTCTTTAGACAAAGAATTGATAAGCAAGACTTTGATGGTCTTGTAGTTTCCCCTCCAAATGCTTAGGCCCAAAATAACCTGAATTATAACTTAACTTTTAAAATATTTTTATTTATTCTTTGAGAATTTTGTAGATGTATACAGTGTTTTTTCATCACATTTACCATCTGCTGTTCCCTCTCTTTCCAGACCCACCTCCAACACCCCCCCCTCCAAACTTCATGCCCTTTTTATTTTCTTAATAACCCACGGACTCCAGTTAATGCTGCCCATATGTGCACAGATGTGGGAGCATCCGCTAAGACACGGGCAACCTACTAGGGCCATGCCATTGAAGAGGAATGAATTTCTCTCTTTCAGTAGCCATCAACTGCCAATAGCTCTTCAGCTTGGGGTGGGGCTTTGTGTGCCCCTTCCCTATCCATGTTGGAATGTTGATAGGCTTGACCTAGTATGGATCTTACCCAGTTGCTATGCGTTTGTGAGTGCAATTGCCATGTCATATCCAGAAGATATGCTTTATAGCATTCCTCCCCAACCTCTCTCACCTCTTTTGTGATGTTCTCTGAGCCTCGTTGGGGTGGTGGTAGTGGTGGGTAGTTATGGTGGTATCAGTGTCTACTTAGAGCTGAGCATTCCACTGGCACTTGGACTAGTGTGAGTCTCTGGATAACTACCATCCACTGCAAAAGACCCCAGAGTCCTTTTGTTTTGTGACTCCTGTAGGTCATGTCCACATGGTGTGGAAGTCCTTGTCATCCTTTAGAAGCATATAAGAACCAGAGCATTCCTTTGTCTTCAGGACCTGAAGGCTCGATTTCCCTCCTCAGGGCCCCATCACACTGCCTATGTGATGCTATAACTCTTCTGATCTGGGAAATGAAGGGTCTGTCTCTCCCTAAAGGACCCCTGTCTTCCTTTTTATCTGTGACAGCTGTCTCTCCTAATGAGGCTCTTCTTCAGACTGAAGGCTTGCTCTTCCCATTCAGGGCCTATCATTGCTGTCGGTAGTCATGGTAATGTATCTTTCCTAATAAAGCTCTTCCAAAAGGGTGGCTCATGTCAGCTCCTTTCTATGGAACATCTAATACCTTCTTTAAAAACGAAATACAATTATTAGTGGTGTGTGTGTGTGTGTGTGTGTGTGTGTGTGTGTGTGTGTGTGGTGCATGAAACTAGAAGAGAATGTCAGGAGTACACTCAGACACCACCATGCCCTGATTTTTACTTAAGTGCAGGGATTTGAACTCAGATTCTCACACTTGCACAGCAAATGCTCTTACCCACTGAGTCACCTCTTTAGCCCTGCAGCATGACTTCCTAGTCATTCTGCCTATGAGCCAGGTAGTGGAAACTCATTAGATACTGTCTCTTCCAGCTCTTTTATCATGCATTTTTCAGCCCCTGAACTGAAACCTATAAAATTTGCTTCTTTTCTTTGAGGAAATGTATTTGTATGAGTGTTTTTTTTCTGCATATATGTTTGTGTACCATATGTGACCTTGACACCTGAAGAGATCAGGAGAAGGTATCAGATCCACTGAAACTGAAGTTAGAGATGGATGCGAGCCACCATGTGGGTGCTGGTAACTGAATCCAAGTCCTCTGCTAGAGCAGCAAGTGCTCTTAACTTCTGAGCCATCCCTTCGGCCCTACCTATTGTTTCTAAGTCTGTACCCCACTTCTGTGCTAGGCAGGAGGAAAAACACAGAGCTTGCTCCATTCTGCTGGCCTTTCCCTTTGTGGCAAAAGCCCAGAGAGCTCCCAATGTGGAAAAAACAAGTGGCCAGTTGATAGTTCCTGCTTAGGGCCCTGACTGTTGATCAAAATGAATACAAGAAGACTCAAATAGTTTAACTTTAAGGGCTTGTCTGACATTCCAGTATTTTCTCTTGGAGTGGGGATGACATACTTTTTTTTTTTTATAAAGTTCTTGATCCTCTGTGAGTCATTTCCCAGGCCTTTCTGGTAACCCACAATGACTTTCTAAGAGCAAGGAGCTTGTGGTTCAAACTCTCTGACAAAGGCCATTGCAGAGCTGGGTTTGTTAAATATAATGGCTGAAATGGGGACGTTGGTGGATATCTGTGGAAGGGCACATGTAGGGTAGAAATTTCTTTTAGTGAGGTCTGAGTGAGTGGGGGTGGTACGCAGAATTTGCAAACCAAATGAACTATTGGAGTAGTCAGCCATCTTGTTTCTGCAGCCAGAGTCCAGTCAGTCACTGCCAAGTCATTTCCCCAAGGTTTTAGCAGAGACCATTTGCATCTGTGTGAGCTGGTGTTAAAATAGTTACTAAATTTTCTTTTTTTATGCAAGATGTGATTTGGTGCAGTCAGTCCATTTTGCAAGCCACAGTACATTTTTGCAGTTTATGGTTTCCGGTTTGTTTATTTTCCCTGAGGAAATAGAATTTAACTCCCAGTACAAATTCCCAATGGAAGCAAAAAAGAATGTTCGGTCTGTTGGCGGAGAATGTCCAATTGGCTGCTTCCTGCTGCTCTAAAAGCCTCAGTCTTTCAGGATCCGGTCTCCCTCTGTTTGTCATCCATTGACCCAACCTCTGCCACCATCATTTACCACCACATCCCATTTCCACTACTTCATTTCCAATCCCATCACTTTAAATCAGGATCCACATACTGACTTGAAAAGATCGATTTAAAAAAGTTAGCTTTTGATGTTCAACTGTGCTGTGTAACTTTACTGTGGTTGCTTTATTGTCTCCCTTGCAGTTTTGGGTGTGAAGTAGTGGTTATCAATTAGAAAAACACTGAGGCAAGGGTGCTTGCCCAGAAGAATAGAATCAGAAATTCCTGGGTTAGGGCTTAGAAATATATACCTTAAAAATATTTCACAAGTTATGGCACGGATGATGCTCAATTGGCAGAGTACTTGCTTAGGATTCATGAGGCCCTGGGTTGGATTCTCACCACTGCATCAACTAGGTGTGGTGGTGCATGCCTATAACCTCAGGATTTAGCAGGCAAAGACAGTAGGATTGGAAGTTCAAAGTCACCCTTATCTACATATCAAGTTCAAGGCCAACCTAACCTGGTCTATTTGAGATTCTGTCTTAAAAAAGAACAAACAATTTATAGGTGATTTTGATACATGGATTACATTTAAGAACTGTAGATGTAACTAGTATCTTTATTTTAAGGTAGCCAAGGATGAAAAGATTTCAACTGTGATTCTAGGAAAGGCTGTCTCTAAGATCGATTTGAGGAACAGTTTCAAAGAATCAATGCTAAATAATTACTTCTGTTTAATGGACACTAACCTGTAGTTTATCTCATTTTATGGTGGAGAATACAGAAGAATTTTTGAGCAAGTTGTGCAAGGCTATGTTGTTTCTAATGGGTAGAGCTAGGGTTTCGAAGCAGATCCATCTGACTACATGTGTTGTGTTGTCTACAGGATACAGAATTGCCACCAGAAGCATCTCTCCATCTTGTCTGTGCGCGTCTTGGTTTCTGTTTTATTGACAACTGACTGTGTTTCTGCTTCTACACAGTGGATATTTAGCTTTTTTACTAACAGCAGTGGGCTGTCTGCTGGCCAAGCCTTCATGAGTTCAGCCTCATCAGCACTTTCTTCTCTCTCAGCAGGATCTCTCAACACTCAGGTTTCTGCTCTTCTCCTTGGTATCCCGGCTTAAAGCTGTCATAGTTTTTCTCCTTTCCAGTTACCACTTCCTGCCTCCTATGCAGTACACAAATTTCCTCAGTCTTTCTCTGGTTCTAGTGTAGTTGGGCCAGGTCTCCACCCTCCCCCCTCTCATCCTTGAAAAACACCCTAACTGGCCCGACAATACTTCCAGCTTCATCCCATGTTATCCACTCTGTATTTGATAAAATCTTAATCCTCCAAAAAAGTGTTCGCTGTCACTATCTGCTCCCAAACCCTACAGAGTCCAAACTGCTCATCTAAGGTCCTCATGGGGCCCCATGGACTCTACAGATTCATTAAAAAATTATAGTAGGGCTATAATTGTTTCAAAAGCACCAAGTTAACTAGGTCATTTCAATATTCTACTCAATACTTGGTTGTTCAGTAAAATTGTAGTGGGTTACTATCAACATACTGTCAGCGTTAATGAAACTCAGCTAGTGTAGACATTAAAGCTTGTTCAGTGGGTCGGAGATATGTTTCAGGGATAAGGGTGCTTACAGCCAATCCCAGTGACATGATTCAATCCCCAGGACACACATAGCTGAAGAAGAGAACTGACTCCTTCAGTTGTTTTTCCTATGTGCATTGTGTCATACACACACACACACACACACACACACACACACACAAGAGTAATGAAACCTATGCTAATTACTTCCAGTAGTCTTCTAACATTCAAGTTCTCCCTTTAGACATCAATTTCTTTTCATGTAATGATTGTTTTTTTTTTTCTGTTGTTGTTAATTTTGGTATTCAATATCCTGTTCTCATTGGCATTTTTGTCTGTGCACTCCTTGCATTAGTAAGAAATGGTTGCTTTGCATGTTATAGTCCACTTGAGAAATATTTTCTAACTCAGTGAAATCATGTACATTTGCTCATATCTATTAAGTATATAGAACAGCACCATTAACTCTAACAGCAAATCTGCAATCAGCATTTAAGTAAAATATTTATTTTGGGTAGTATCTAAATATTGAATGTGTCACAATCTTGCAAACAATTGCTTGCTTATACTGAAAATTGACTAAATTCACATGGCTCTTGTTTCTGTGTCTTAATTTTTTTTTATTTTTGAGAGTTCGGAGTTTTGAGTTTTATATATGTATACATGGCATATATACAATGTAGTATGATCATATCTATCCCTCATTTCCCCTCTGCTACTCTGCCCATACCCCATCAACACCCCTTCTAACTTTATGTATATCTCTTTTATTAAAAAATTATTTTTTATTTTATATATGTGGGTGCTTTGCCTACATGTATGTTTATCTACAACTTGTGTGCAATGGCTGTGGGGGCCAGAAAAGGGCATCCGATCCTCTGTAGCTGGAATTACAGATGTTTATTAGCTTCTGTGTGAGTACTGGGATCTAAACCTGGGTCCTCTGTAAGAGCAACAAGTGCCTTTAGCTACTAAACCATCTCTCTAGCTCAACTTGTTGTAATTCACTAAGTCTATAACTGGTGCTTCCTTCCATGAATGGATGTAGGGCCTTCTACTAGGGTATAGAGATCCTACCAGGGGCCATATCCTAAAGAAAGACGGATTCTCCCTCTCTAGCAACTATTAGCTTTTAACAGCCCTTAAGTAGGGCCCACAGATCATTTACGCTATCAGTCCTGGAAATTTGACTAGCTTGATATATCTAAAGTTATATAAAGTTTTGATAACTTTATTTATTTTTACAATATGATTGTAGCAGATTGAATGAAAATGTCCTTCACAGGCTCATGTATTTGAACACTTAGTTCCAAGTTGGTGGCACTATTTGGGGAGGATTATGGAACCTTTAGAAGGTAGAGTCTTGCTGGTAGAAGGAAGTCACTGTAGACGGGCTTTGAGAGTTTATAGACTGGTCCCATTCTAGATCCCTCTCCATTTCCTGTGTGGGGAAATATGATCAGCCAGCTTCCTGCTCCAGAATCAGCCAGCCGGCATCTCCCACCATTATGGACTCTCTTCGTCTAGAACCATAATCCCAAACGAACTCTTCCATCAGTAAATTTAGTCATGGTGTTTTGTCAAATTCACAGAAAGTAACAAACATATCTGATGGGAGAAGTCATTCTGTAAATACGTTTCTCATATTGGTTAATGTTGACCAATAGGAAAGCAAGATAGGTGGGACTAGGAGACAAGGAGGAGAAAGGAAGGAGTAGGGAGGAGATTCAAGATGGAGGACGGAGAGAGCAGAATGCTGGGCCCCTCTCCGGTAAGATGAGACCACGCGGAAATACTTAGATTAATGGAAATGGGTTAATAATTAAGACAGTTCTAGCTAATAAGAAATGATAGTAACAGGCTAACAGCCTTGTATCTAATACAGCATGTCTGTGTGTTATTTGGGGCTGGCATGGCTGTGGGACCTGCAGGGCAAACCTTACTCTTAACACATATTGGTTGTAAAACTCTGCAACAGAAAAGCAAGGTTGGCTTTAAACGTTACTTTCTGGCAAAATACCACTCTGTGCTGGAGTGACCCTGAGTAATATACAGATAATGTGCACTCACCTTTGTCTCAGATGCCCAGAGAGTCTCACTTTTATTTGGTTTCTTGGACTGAAATATAGCTTAGAGTGTAAGTTAGAATTCTATTGATACTCCAACTCAGGTTCCCTCAACTAACAACTTTCAGCCTTCATGGATTATCAGTATAAAAGTTACATTGACCATAAGCTGCTACCTTCCGGGTAGAACCCAGCCAGTCCATCACAATCATCTCTAGCTGTTGACACAAATATAGTCACCTGAGAAGAGAGAACCTCGAATGAAAAGCTGCACAGATCTTGTTGGCCGATGAACATGTCAGCGGGGCATTTTCTTAATTACTAATTCATGTGGGAGAGGCCAGCTCACCATGGGCAATTCCATTCTTGGGCTCCCGGGCCTGGATTGTATATAAAAGCTATTTAAGCATGAATCAGGAGGCAAGCCAGTAAGCAGCGTTCCTCCATGGCCTCTGCTTTAATTTCTGCATGCAGGTTCCTGCTTTGAGTTCATGCCGTAACATACTCTTTCCTGCCCAAGTTGCTTTGGTCATGTTGTTGATCATAGCAATGAAAAGCAAACTAGGACACTCTCCTTCTACTTTGTAATTATGCCAGGATCTCCCAGAGAACATGTGGTGTGATAATTCCTGTAAGTCAGCCTAAACTGGCTCACATAGCTTTCCCCTATGTGCTATAGTTGGCCTTCTCATAATCCTGAGTTCCATAAATAAAGAGTCAATAAAGTAGGCTGAAGAAATATTTGGAAAAAATAATTTCTGCACTGAAATGATAGATAGATTTTTTCTTGTTATTCTTTCTTTCTCTTTCTTTCTTCCTTCCTTCCTTCCTTCCTTCCTTCCTTCCTTCCTTTCTTTCTTTTTTTTGGTTTGTTGAGATTGGGTTTCTCTGTGGTTTTGGAAGCTGTCCTAGAACTAGCTCTTGTAGACTAGGCTGGCCTCAAAATCACAGAGATCCTCTTGCCTCTGCCTCCCAAGTTCTAGGATTAAAGGCGTGTACCACCAATGCCTGTTGTTATTATTTCTGAACAATTCAGTATAACTGTTTTTATGGCATTTGCCTTGACTTAGGTATTACCAGCAATCTAGAGATGGTTCTGGCACCAAACCTTTATGGATAACACGAAATACCTGTAAGGAGCAGAACTTGGTACTTGTCCAACCTACCTGTGTATTTTCACACTATGGCATGGTTTGGGGGAGCTATGGAGTTTTTGGGAGGTGAGATCTGGCAGGCAGAAGCAGATCATTACAGGTTTGTTTTGGAAGAGCTAGTCCAGGCTCTGGTTCTGGTTCTACTCTCTCTGCTTCCAAGTCTTCTACATTATCCCCTGCCTCTGTCTCATGCTCCTGTAGCTGTGGGTGAAGTCCCACTAGCATGGATGCAGTCTTTGCCAAGTCTTTTCCACTGAAACGCTCTAAAATTGTGAACCCAAATTGGTCTTTTCCGCTTAAGTCTGTGTTTGGTAATTTGACCAAAGAGATGTGAATGTGACTAAGACAGTACCACAAGGCATCATCTGTGCTTGTCTGCTTTCCATTAGTGGAATAAAATGCCCAACACAATCAACCGGCATGAAGGGATTTACTTTGGCTCATAGTTTCTGAGATGACAGGCAATGATTGCTTCTATCTGTGCTTTTGCATCTGTGATAAATCAAGAGCATCATGGTGGAGAGCTCACAGCAGAACAAAGCTCCCACTTCAGGGTGGCTGGATGGGGAGTGGAGGAAGGGGGGCACTGGAAGAGGGAGACACTAGGTCCCAATATCTTCTTCAAGGGCACGCTCCTAGCAGCATCATTTTCTTCCTCTAGGCTCTGCTTGCTGCAGGATGTACCACTTTCCAGCAACACCATAGAACAACGACACAACTTTACAGGACAAGTCCAGACAACAAGGGTGGGTAATTTTTGGATAAATCTGCTTCTGAACCAAGTTAGAAGAGCTGGATTTCAGAGAGTTAGGCTAAGGTGGGAGATTTCATCTTCTAAGTCTTATGTAGGAGATTGGTCTCCCTGGAGATTGAAGAAGGAGGCCAGACAAGAAACCTGAATCTCTTGCCTTGCCTTACTTACACCTTGCACCTGTAGATATGTCCTGAAATCTTTCTATTGCTAGCTTTCTTTCTTGTCATTTATCTATTGTATGCAGGGAGTTTCGTTTTTTTCCAGATTTTGCTGATAGCGTGCCTTTGGCACCATTATCTTGTCCCTCTGATGCCTACATTTACTGTGATTTAGTAGCTAGCTATAAAGGGATTATTGGATCCAGGCTCCATTTCTTGGTTAAGAATGCTTCCTAGATGGTGCTGTGTACCCCACTGGAAGGCACTGGATTCCTATTTGGGGTATATTGTTAATAGCTATTGGTGTTTTTTATCTAGGCCTGGGCTAGATAAAATACAAATATAATCTACTATGAATTTAAAAAAATCCAGTAGCCATTGTCAAAAGTAAAATTATACTAAGTTAGAAACGTAAGAGTTTATTGCGCATCAACAAAACAGCTGCCAATCTGAGAGACTTCAAACCAAACACTATAGGAGGCTCAGTTCCCAGCAGCATAGCACAGCTTATAAAGCAGAAACAGGAGAGACTCCATCTTTGTTGTGAGTGGCTAGTCCAAACATGTCCTCTTTAGGATAAGAAGCACAGATGAGCTCTTCCATAGCCAATGTCTCGGAGTCAAGAAAAAAGAGATTTATGTTTCATTTATGATAGAGAAGTCAGGGCAGATTACATTTCAATGGTGTGGGCTATTGGCACATCCAAACAGTGACTTCCATTTAAAGTTTCCTTTAATGTATTACACTTCAAAATATAAAAATAAAAGGTAGAACTGACAATATATTTTATTTAACCATGTAAAATGTAGTCAATATGAATATTACTGAGGTAATTTACATCTTCACATACAAAATCTTTGAAAGTCAATGCTGTTTTACATTTAAGCTTGGCACACCTGACGTGTTCATGTTTAGTGGTGTTCATATAGACCAGAATGGGTCTCAGTAAGGCGTTTCTGTCACCCGGGTTGCAAAATGGTCGTTGTTCAGTCTATGAAGCTGGATATCTCAGCTGGTCTTCAGTATGCGCCAAAATCCTGAACAAGTAGGCTCCAATGCCAGTGAAAGAATGGGTTTGCCAGTGAGAGTGAGAGCAAATCAGCAAAGAGAACAAGCTTTCTTCTTCCATGTTCTTTATACAGGCTGCCAGCAGAAGGGGTAGTCCAGATTAAAGGTGGATCTCCCCACCTCAAAATATTTGCAATGGAGCTGGGTTTTCCCTCACAGGTGTACCTACCCACTTGGGTCTTAGTTAATTCCAGATGTAGTCAAGTTAACAGCCAAGAATAACCATCATCAAACCATTTACCACTTTGTTTTGTCTTTAACTGTGAAACTCTATCATGGATTCAACCTTCGTCATGTCAAAGCCCTGACCCCCACTGCAATGGGGTCCTTGGTAGGTAGGTAGTGGGTGAGGTCCAAGGCTAGGGTTCTCCCTGTGGGACTGGTGCTGCGTCAGGAAGAGACACCAGGCAGCCTTTCTCTGCTCTCTGCTCACCATATGGCAGTACAGCAGGATGAAGGATGTTCTCTGGTGGGAAGACCCCCCCCCCCGAAACTTGAACCTGGATAGACATTGGCCTTGGACTCTTCAGCTTCCCCAGCTGAGACAAGCACACTTCTGCTGTCTGAGCCACCCAGCTTGTGATGTCTCATGGCAGCCTGGCCAACAGCAGCACGGCAGCCTCTCAGGGTGTGGTCTGACATGCAGTTGAATTCCACGCCGTGCTTTATACTGAGATTTAAAGAGAGAAAAAGAACTGAGTATTGTAGCAAATGTTGGAGACTTTCCACACCCTCAGCTTTCAGCCTTTGCCTTAAAGATAAGCCCAGTTCAATGTAGGCTGGAAATGAATTTTTGTTACTTGTGAAGCCATTAATGCAAAAGATTGAAAATACAAAAACCTTGTAATAACTTAGTTTACAACACAAGTTACTAAAAAATGTCTCAAAAGTATTTTTGTCATCTGAGTTAGAAAATAATAATGAAAAGAATATGCAAGGGCCATGTTTGGTGGTGCATGCCTGTAGTTCCAGAACCCAGGAGGCTGTGATAGGAGGGTCATGAGTTCAAGGCCATCCTGAACTATGTAGGAAACCTTATTTCAAAAAAAGAGCAAAGGAGTAATTTGTTAGCGTGTCTTTGATTTTTAATATACACAGAAATGTTAAGGTCACTATTCAGTAAAGTGATGTGTGTACATTTCTGGGGTAGGGGGTTCAGAGGGGAGGTATGTACACATATCTATGTAAACACAGGGTATCTTGTTAGTCTAGATTGTAAGGAATAACCATACTAATGGTGTAGGCTCTTTGACTACAGAATAAGAGTCATTCTTTAATTGAGTACATTTACTGGTTTGGACACTTTCACATTTCTTGTAGTTAATAGTTTAATTACAAAATCTAGAACTTTCAAAAGCCAGGTGAAATCTGAGTCACCAGTTTGAAGGCAGACATAAATGAAAGAAAATTTAAATCTAGAATGAGTTTCTTTGTATATTCTCCAAATCATTTCAAGTAACCCCACAATACCTGTTACTTTTGACATCTTGTTTTCATTTATCTATTTATTTCTTTTGGTTCATGAAATATAAAAGAAGAATTCATTACTGAATTATAGTGTTTTTGCAAATAAAAATAATCTAAAGTTTCCAATTTTTATCACCAATGAGAAAGCTCAATGTAAACAGAGTTCAGTTATTGAAATTCCAGAAAAGAGAAAATAGGCTAAGAGAACTGTCTGTCAACTTGTGTGAGAAGACTCTTATGCTTACTTTGCCACCCTCTGGGCCCAGGGCATCCCTCTGATATAAAACTGCCAGTAGCCTGTTCAGTTAAGCTCAGACTTAGAGTGTGACCCTGCTTTAGTTTTTTACCTATGGACACTTTTTCACACTGTTGGTAGATATATAGGATAGAGACAGAAGGGAGCTTAAAGATCTAGCTCAAGCATCACTCCTCCCTCCCTCCCTCCCTCCCTCCCTCCCTCCCTCCCTCCCTCCCTCTCTTTTTCTTCCTTCCCAGTGTCTCATGTAGCCCAGGCTAGCCTTGATTTACTTATCGTCCTGCCTCTACCTCCTGAATACTGGGATTATAAGCACACTCCACCATCTATTTCTGATGTTTTAATTTGAGATGGTAAAATTAATCTCAAAATGATGACAAAAATTTCCAGAGATTCCAAAATTAGCTACTTTCAGAATTCAGATTCACATCATCAATAACAAAGAATGTATAAGGTTGAGAGTTGGTTCAGTGGGGAAAGTGTTTGTGTAAGCATGGGGACATGAGTTCAGATCCCCAGGACCCATGTAAAAAAATCTAGGTGTCCAGCACTTCATGAGGGACAAAGATAGGCAGGTCCTGAGGAGCCATTGGTTAGCTAAAATATGAGGTTCAGGTTCAGTGAGAGACTGTCTCTAACAGTAAAGTGGGGAGTGACAAAGAAAGATAGTCCATCTTGATCTCTGGCCTCCATGTGCACACACATGGGTGTGTGAACCTCCCCTCACTCAAGAAGATGTCAGTATGTGTGATACGTCTTTAGACAGAATTAACATAGGCCTCTGAGAGGTAGAATGTATGACTCCCAGTCGGACTTAAGCTTTAGAAGGGAAGCCTATATCTCATCTGACACTACACTGGGATTATATTAATGAGCTGGAATAACATTGTTCTGTCATCTGAATCCATATCAGCAAATTTGGGTCATTCTTTGTGATGTACTAAAGCCAGTACTCACCTCTGATGGCAGGAATGGCTTCTCCCCAGAGTGCTTGGAAAGTTCAGGACATGTAAGATAGCCAAAACTTTTATAAAAAGTGTAATACAAGTGTATGATAAGGCAGGCTACCATTTTTCCTTTTATAAAGAAACCTAATGCTCAAAATTTTTTTTTGTTTTTGTTTTTTTGAGACATGGTTTCTCTGTGTAGCTTTGGAGCCTGTCCTGGAACTGCTCTGTAGACCAGGCTGAGGGAAGGTCTCACACAGCTCAGGCTGGTCTCAAACTTGCTATGTAGCAGGGGCTGAACTCCTGATGCTCCTGACTCTGCCATCTAGGATCTACCTGTCTCTGCCTCCCCAGTGCTGGGTTTGCAGGAGTGTACCTAGCTTAATACATTTTCTTTATATGAAAAAGATGATACTAAGTATAAAATAACAGGTACCAGAGAGTTGCAGAAATGGCTAAATTAGTACAGTGATTGCTGTGCAAACACAAGGACCCAAGTGTGATTGATCCTCGGTACCCATGTGTAATAAGATGTGTATGGCAATGTACACCTGTCACCCAGCTCTGATGGTGGCAGGAAGATGGAGACAGATAGATCATGGGGCCTCAATGGCCAGCTAGTTTAGCTAAAATGGTGAATCCCAGGCTCAGTAAGCAACACTGTCTCAAAAACACTAGGGTGTATAAGTACCACACGCTAACCAATTGGATTAATTCAATATATATATATTGCTTTGATTTCAAAATTTAAGCCTAAGGACAAGTTACCGGGGAAAAGGATTTCTAATTTTGTTTCCACAGAAAATGCAAAGCTCTGGATCCCTTCCAGAATAATGTGGTTTGATCGAGCAAGACCCCTTGAAGCAATGTCAATGGGACAATGCAGCCTTGCAGACCACTACAGCCAGGATTTCTGCGTCTTCTTAGGATTCTCCCAAGACAGCGCCCCCTACCAGCAGGAAGCAGCTTGGAAAGAATGATGTCCAAATTCCCAAATACTGTTTATAAATGTTTGTTTTCATTTAAAAAAAATAAGGCATGTATAATTATGTTCAGCATAAAATAAATGTTTAAAAAAAACACTAGGGTGGTGAGTAATAGAGAAAGGAATTCAGTGTTGAACTCTGGCCTCCACATACATATGTATGGGTGAACACACCTTCACACACATGGGCCTACACATGTACATTGCCCTCACACACAGGATAAAAGAATATATGCCAAATATGAAAATTGCAATATATTTAGGGGAGCAATAGCTCTACCATTGTCATGGCTGAGTCCCCTTCAGATAGCTTTAATCCACCTATACCCCAAAGCTTGCACATGGAGGGATCCTTAAAAGATAGGGCTTACTCTAATCCTGTTGGTGGTATTGGGCCATGTCTGATGACAAACTCAACTCCTAACAGATACCGGAATTGTTAAAAAAACTCACACCATTAAGCCTAGAGGGTAGCTGTATCCAGGCAGCTAGAGACAAGCAAGACAGAGTCCCTGGATTAGGCAGATACATATCAGACAACATGTACCTCCAATTCTTAAGCTTACCTGACAAGTTGAGTTTCTAGTTAAAGGGCTTCAGTTCACGCACACAAAAGGCTCCAAAGGCACAGGTACAAAGGGGAACGTTGAGACTGCCGAGTACTGCATGCAGGTCAGGGGGGCTGCATCACTGGAAGTCAATGAAAACATAACTAAGCCTTGAGGACCAGTTTCTATAATGCAATAATTCTTAAGTGTGTGTGGACACATGAGTGTGTGTGTGTGTGTGTGTGTGTGTGTGTGTGTGTGTGCGCACGCACACGTGCACGCTTGTAGAGGACAGAGAAAATTCCTTAATACTTCTTTTTAAAATTGAGGATTTCATCCTTCTTCTTCCTCCTTCTCCCCATCCCCCTTTGTCCCCACCCTTTTCCCCTCCCTTCTCTGTTCCCCGATTAGCCAAAACCCATCTCTCCAATAAATTCCACATGGATTTGTTGAGTTTTGTGGTTAGTGTTTTATTGTCTGCAGCAGTAATTGAATAAAAGTAACAATAGGTTGTGTCAGCTATCACAGACTAAACAGATTTCTAACCTTAGAAGGGCCAAGTGTACGGGTCAAAGCCATTTCTTCCAAGATGAGGTAAGAGCTATGAAATGGTCAGCAAAGGTGGTCTTTGTTATGACCAGTTTCCCCACCATCCTCATCAGTACCAAATAACAGAGATGCTGTGTTAGATACTAGCATTTCTTATTGGCTAGCTCTGTTTTAAATATTAACTCATTTCTATTAATCTAAGTGTTTACACGTGGTCTTATCTTACTGGAGAGAAGGTCCGGACCTCTGCTCTCTTGGTCCTACATATTGGCTCTCCTCCTACCTCTCCCTGAATCCTCCTTGTCTCCTAGTCCCACCTATCTTGCTTTCCTATTGGCTAACAGTGTTTTATTCATTAACCAATAAGAGAAACATATTTACAGAATGACATCTCCCATCAGGTTTTTCCTTCTGAGCATGCCAGTAGTTGCCCTTACCTATGACTATCCCTGTGGTTCCAGATGGTTAGAGTTCTCTTAGGGGAGGTTGTTTTGTCTAGAAATTTTATCACAGCAACCCAAAAGTACCCAAGACAGTCTTACCATCACTCCTCCAGTCTTTCCTAGCCTCATGGAATCCCAAGCCAAGAAAACCAAAGCACTGTTGAAAGATTGCCTGAAAAGAATCAGATGAAAAAAAAAAATCCTTGTCATGTTGAGTTTTATAAACAGATCCAAAACTGAGTTACTTCTGAAAAGTATTTAAAGTCACTGGTAAATTGTGACATGTTTAATATATAAATCTTGTATATCTCATTAAAAAATAAAATTGAGGAGCTCTCACTAGAATCCCAGTGAGTTCTGGGATTCTGTTTTTGCCTCTCCAGTGCTGGGGTTACAAACATGCACCTCCATGCTCAGTTTTTTTAAAAAGTGAATTCTGGGAACAAAATCTAGGTCTTTCTTCTTGCAAGGGAAGCACTTTACTGGTCGAGTTATTACCCTGGCCTATGTAATATAATCATTCTTAAATCTCAGCGTGTTTAAGAATGCCCTGGGATTTCACATCTTTAGGTACCATCCTTAGACATTCTTATTTGGTAGCTAACATAACATAGTGTTCAGTGCTGGGCATTTAAAACCTGTTTCTCAGATGATTCTCAAGGACGGGGGCCACACTCTGAAAGACACGGCCATGGAGATGGTGTTGGGTGGGCATATAAGTAGAGGTATGAGTGGTTTAGTGAGGAGGTACACAAAGCCTGTCCTCTCTGGACATTTTGACAGAGAAATAAAGAGAAAAAGGAAAAGCATTTGGGGAAAATGGCAGAGTTGGTGAAGGAGTGTATGAGACTGGAACGCTGAGTTTGTTTGGAGGAGAGAAAGAGAGCAGGGAGAGAGAGAGGTGGGGAGAGGAACCGGTGAAGAAGGAGGAGGGAGGAGAGAGAAAGAGGAGTGGCAGAAGTTGATTTCAACTCTTTTTACAAGTGAGAGGCTCATGAAGTCACGACTTGCGGAAGTCAAGAGGTGTGCACATTAGATCATGAGGCAAAGAACTTTAAAGAAGGAAGTTTTGTAGAGACTGCAGCCCCATTCATTTCTCTTTCCTTTTGGGCTTCATTACCGGGTTTTTAGTGGTGGCAAGAGAGCTACCAGTCACTGAACATATCCTCTCAGGTTCAAATTCAGTAGAAAGATGAGCCTCTCTCTCAACAGTGCCAATGAAAACAGGCTGTTAAACCAATCACCCTGGTCACGAGATGCCAATGCTCAAGCCAAAGCTGAGTCTTAGCTCCAGGTGTTGAGATGGTTGATCCAAAGCCCTGTGGTCCAAAAGTCGACAGGGTTTTATGCTATAGGTTAAATCAGGGTGATGTTACTAGAAGGATGTGGACAGGTATTAAAAATGTGTGTGTGTGTGTGCGTGTGTGTATGATATATATATATATATATATATATATATATATATATAGAGAGAGAGAGAGAGAGAGAGAGAGAAAGAGAGATGGAGGAGGAAGCCCTGGCTGGCTTAGAACTTAGTGTATAGAGCAGGCTGTACCCACACAGACCCACCTTCCTCTGTCTGCAAGTGCTGGGATTAAAGGCATGCACCATTACACCTGAATAGACAGCATTTCTTTTTGTTTTTTAAAAAAGCTGTGTATTTGTTATGAAGATAATTGATGGAACTAAGTGTAAGAGCATCATTAGTCTCATTTCTTGGTGATTGAATAACTTCCCTTTTATACTATGAGTATTTTAAATATGTAATCAAGAATAAAAAGTAATCAAACAAGCACAAGCACTCTTATATCTAGCATTTAGCTTTCTGAAAGACATTTCATAAGCTGTATTTGCTTAGAACACATATGTAGGTGACAGTTTGTGTTAGTGCACTAAAGGAAGATTTTTGGTCATCCAAATAGGTGAAAAACAGCACTTAATAGACAGAACTCTTTCAATATTCAAAACCATGAAATTCTTAGTATTGGCATGATCAAGACACCTCTAAAATATTCTTAGACTAAAAGCTTACTTAGTGGCAAAATAGTAAATTTCTATCACAGTCAGGAATAAGACACTGCTGTTGACTCTGCAGCCAATGCAATAAAACAAGAAAAAGAAGGAACTGGAAAAAATTTAAGTTCCACTTATCTATAGATAATGATTGTGCACACTTAAAACTCCAAGAGAATATACAAACTATGAGAATTAGTACAAAAAACAAAATAGCATATTCTCTGAATTCATAAAGGCATTACCATTACTGCTCCAATTAACAACAAATCATAAATATAATTTAAAAGATCTTATTCTGAACAACCAAGTGAGACATCTATACACCAGACTGTCAAAAGAGGTGAAGTTTCCTGTGAAGATAATACTGAGACTGAGGGCTTAGTCTTGTTTTCATCTTGATCCTTCTTGATTCCTAGTCCTTCCTGCCTCATTCCAGATTTCTTGGTATCCATCCCAGAATCCATCTAGTCTGGTTATCCAGTGTGACATCTGAGGTGGTGGTATGCTGCCACACACCCCAGGACCCCACACATAAGGTGTCTTTGTCCTACCACATTCCTAGGCTGCAGCTTGTAAATAAACAGAGGTACATTTGAGCAGCACTTGTCCATAGTATTTATTTCATCTTCTTTTTCCATCAGGAAAACTCATGTGAAATAGTTTTAATTCTTTTTATAATTTGCCTTTGAAATTTTCATATGAGTACTGTATTTACATCATTTCCCACTCCCTACCCTCCATCTACTTTCATCTGTGACCTCCCAGCCCTTCTCAAATTCATGATCTCTTATCCCTTAATTATAGTTGTTTATACATATATGTGTACATAAATTTATTAAATACAATCTTCTGAGGTCAATTAGCATTACTCACATGTCCTTATGGATAAGCCCCTGGGGTTGGCTAACTT
Source organism: Cricetiscus sungorus (assembly GCA_030556225.1). Lineage (NCBI taxonomy): Eukaryota > Metazoa > Chordata > Mammalia > Rodentia > Cricetidae > Cricetiscus > Cricetiscus sungorus. Next base: position 29,353,449 of record JANBXA010000740.1, on the reverse strand, counting down.
ATCATGGGACTCATCCCTGCAGAATGGTGTGAAATGGTTTAAGCTTTCTTTTTCACAGTCTGTAAGTCCCCAGCTGCCTTTCTTTATTCCTAGACTGGGAGTTTAGCAGGCTCATAACTCCATTCAGGATCAACATTTTAAATGTTTACTCTATTTTTAATCAACGCAGTTTATCTCATAGTTGAGCCCGATTGTGTGTTTTCCTTGTATCTTATTTCAGCTTTTTTGTTACATTATGCTTAGAGTAGTAGGATTCATCATGTCTCACCTCACTGCCCATCTCGACTGGAGACACTTCAGATATCTTTTCCTGGAGGACAAGTCACAGAGGATGAGAAAAGATTCTCTGTTAATCTCAACGTTACTAAGAACACCAATCTATGTGAACATCCATTTCAAAACTGTGGCAAATGGGAAGATGAAAGTATGGAGAGTATGAAAGGGTTGAATTAATGGAAGATTTGGGAGATTTGGAGCTGGGAAGGAGGCAAGGAAGTAAGGAAGAAGACAGCATCTAGATTCCTGCCCCTATTTGTGCATCCCAAGTTCTGTCCTTTCTCTTCAGCATGAGCAAGAGCATCTGCTTTCCACCCTGCTGGTGCATTGCCTCATTTTGTCTTGTCTTTTGCCTTACAAAGGGAGCAGAGGACAGGTTTTTTTTCTTCTTTCCTTAGGAATATCCACAAAGCAAAGGCCAAAAGATGCTCCCAGGATTTAGTTTCCTTTCCTTAGTGTGGTTAGGGGATCAATCAGAAACCAACTTCTTACCATCCAGTTAAAGCAACTTACACTAACAGTTCTGTCATAGAGGTACTGTGTGCTAAGCTCAGACATCCCAAAGGAAAATCTACAGATAAACCATTGATACTACTAAACTGTCATCCTGAGTGATGGAGACTCCCTCTGAACTGCCCTGCAGCCTCTTCCCCTTCCTCACACTGTTGTCAGTCTCTGCACCAACAGGGAAGAATCCTTTCCCTCACTGAAGAGACAAGATCCCTGCTCATTCTTTATTCTCTTATTTCATCCCTAGTATTCGGACTGAGAAAACATTTCTGCCCTGGCTGCTGGCATCACCTGTCCAGGTCACCTGAAGAGGTCAGTGCTGCCACCATGGCTACCAGTCTGCCAAGGCCTGTCCTGAGGCTCATCCAAGCCTCAGCTCCAGTAGCCAAAGTCCAGATGGATCTTCTATTTTTAGTTCTGGGATGCTGTTCATGAATGCTGAGCCAGTGACCTGGAAAAACCATTGCTGGTCTGAGTCCATCATTGTCTTTCACTGTTTACCAGAAGGTCTAGGGGTGTGGGTGTGGGCCATGGATCCAGAGATGACTGAGAATGGACTGTGTTTGGGGGACACAAATCTTGACAACTCATTTCTTATGCCAACACTGTGGCCCCCAAGAATGATTTTGGGGATACCAAACCAGACGCTTGGGTACTGATGTCTGCATTTTTACCAATACTGTAAAAATTTTTTACAGATTTTTTTTTAACCATGATTTTGAATCAGTAAAACTGATGATAGGATATTTGTAAGCTGACATAGTTCTAAAAGTTTAGAACACTCTATTTTCTGGCATGTCAGATTCTGGTTGATTACTCTTCTTTTAGACAAAGTCTGGCTCTGTGGGCTAGATTGATCTCAAAGTAGTAATCCTTCTGCCCCAGCCTCCCAAATGCAGAAACTCCAACTGGCCAGAGAGCACAGAATAAGTGTCTGTGGAGTGTTTAGCCACAAGCAGGACATCTGCATCACATTCCCTTGCCAGGGATCATTTTGGAAGAGGGGATGGGAAGAATTGTAAGATCCAGAGTTCTTGGAGGACGAGAGTCAAATGGTGTCTTCTCAACATGAGTGAGCTGCCTCACTTTTGAACTTAAACCAGCTGTGGTAGCCTGCACAAGGTTAAGCTAGACAACATTACAGTATGGAGGGGAGGGGGATCACTGAGTCTGCTCCCCAAGCTGAGATGCTGATGACAGTTGACTGCTTCTAGGGGGCAGAGGAGGTGTGGCCACCACAATCCAGTGGATGGTCTCATACCCATGAGCATATGGGTGGCACAAGAGGGACTTGGTGGGTTACAAAACAACAGAGCAAAGCAAAACAAAACAAAGTAAAACAAAAAGGGGCACCAATTGAGAGGGGTCTGAGGGTGGGGGTGGACCTAGGAGGAGCTGGAGGAAGGAATGGAGAGACAAATGATTAAAATACAACATATGCATATACAAAATTCTCAGAAACCTTAGTAAGAATATTTTACTTTTTAAAGAAGAAAATGTTATATGTTTTCCAGGAAAAAACAAATCAAACCAAACCAACCAACAAACCAACCAAACAAACAAAAAAAAATGTACATAAGCAACAGAAATCCATATTCTTATAGTTGTAGAGGCTGGGAGTCTGAAGTCAGGGCAGCAAGGTATGCTTGCTTCAAATCTTTGTGGAATTCATCCTTGCCTTTTCCTAGATTCTGGTTGTTTACAAGAAATCTCTGTTCTCCCACAGCTTGTAGCCATGCAGCTCCAATGTCTGCCTGCCTTGCCACAAACAGCTTCTTATCTCTGTCTTAATGTGACACACCTTTTTTCTTCTTGTGTATCACCGGGCATACTCTCCTGATGCTCCAGCATAAATTCCTTCATCCTTACTACCCTTACTGCAGCTTTATTCCAAATCAGATTATATCCCAAGGGACCAGAGCTTAGGGTGTCAGGTTTGTGTAGCAGCATGTATTATGTTTGAGAACAAGGAAACAACTCAACCCAAAGCACAAACTGTGTAGTTCACACTATATTTAAATTTAGCTACTTATTTCTAGTCTCTCTCTCCCCTCATTTTGAGTTTTACTGTCTATGATATATTTAACATTACAAAAACATATGCATATTTGTCTCACCAATCCCAAGTCAGCATTTATTTAATTCCTTATCTTAATAGTGGAAAGCAGAAAAGGGAGATTTAGTCAATGTGGCCACGTTGGGAAGAGGAACAAAGAAATAGTGACGCCTCCAAGTTCTTCTGGGGTCCTAATGTGGGGACAGCTTTGAAATAGATGAGGTCTCTTATTGGTTATCCAATACAAATGGTCAGCCCTAAAACCATATGCACACAAACACTGAAGACAGACTCAGCAGGTTGTATTTATATATTTGCATATATATTTGAATGTAACATGTAACAATAATAAAGAAAAAGAGGCTATCAGTCTGATGGGGTGCCATGGGAGGATTTGGAAAGAGGAAAGAGAAGGTAAGTGATGTCATTATATTCTAATTTAAAAATGTATTTAAAGAATGAGACAGGAGATGTTCATGACTGAACAGAAAAGTGTGGTCCCTTGCCCATCACTTATCCCTGCCTCTCCTTCAAGGTTACCTGAGAAGCTGTAAATCTTTCTCCAGTATCCAGGTTCTGGATGCCTGAGAGTTTCAGTCATTTTCTCTCATAGCAGCAGATTAGGGAAGACATTCTAATTTCTTGGGTCCCATTCTTTCAGTGATTTGCCAAAGATATGCCAAAGAGGCGGAGTCAGCATTTATGTCTTTATAACAAGGTAAGAATACCCCCGTGGGGCTCCTGGCCTCCCTTGCAGACACCATTTATTTAGTCACCACTTTACAATAGACAAACTGTTATTCCAGTTGGTTGTGAAGTTTTTTGTCTCTGTCTCTGCCTCCCTGACTTTGTTTCCCTGACTCTTTGTCTTTCTGACTGTCTGCCTCTTTCTCTCTGTCTTTGACACTATCTCACTGACTTTGTCTCTTTTTCTCGCTGACTCTGTCTCTATGTCTCTTGTCTCCCTGTCTCTGTGTCTCTGACTTAGTCTCTGTCTCTTTCCTTTCTATTTCCCTTCTCCTCCGTGGAGCACCTGTTAGCTTTTCCTTATGTATCACTCACAGTGCCCCATTCCCTTGATATTGCACAGGAATACTATAGGTCAGTTTCTCTTCTAACTGGAGTGACTTCTGTTTTCAAGGAGAATTTTGTACATTACCTTGGCTTTTTGTGCCTGGGATTATTTTCATGGCATGTGCTTATTTTATTTTTTTTTTCTGGAAATAAATCTGGTTTAAAGTGCTTCAGCATTTTGGAAATAGTACATTCCGGCTTTTTGTCTCTCTTGTCATTGTTGAACAGAAGTTGGATGTCAATCAGAAAGATGCTTGCTTCCTTGTGAGTGATCGTCTTTTTCTCCAGCAGCGTTGGGAGTTTTGTCTTTTTCTTTGTGGTTTTAAACTTCCCCATAATGTATCTAGATGTGGGTTGATTACATTTATCTTATCAGCTTCTCCACCACTGGCTCTTTCAGTCTGAGGCCTCTCACCTTTCTTCAGTCCCCAACAATTTTCTAACACTTGCCTTTCTTCATTTCTCTTTTCTTCAAGGCCTCCCATTATTCAGATGATGACACATGCATTTTATCTCCAGCACTTCAATTCTCCTGCATCTTTCCACTTCATTCCTTCTCAACACTGGCAGGAGAGCTTGTAGTTCATATCTTAGCGGAATACAGTTGTATGCATGTGTCATTCATTGAGTTATTTCAGTAATTAAAATTTTCACACCCAATGATTTTATTTTGTCCTTCCCCCTTTTAAATTTCATGTTATTTTAACTTCCTTTTCTTTACTTATGATAGGTTTTTTAAAAGTTATTAAGCTGCTTCATTCTAATACATCTTGTTGGATTGTGTCTCAAATAGACTATAAAATTCATTGTTTTACTGCTACAATGAGATTCTTAAGTACCCAACAGTTGGGTTCCCTCAGAGGGAGTGTGCTTTTTTTTTTTTTCTTGAATTCCTACTGAGGCAGAGACAGATTTAGATAATGTGAAGTCTATGTTCACATGAATAATCATTGTGGTGTTTGCAAAGTGATGAGATCACCTAGTGATGAATTTCTCAGGATGGATTCTCATCTTGAAGAGACACATATATAGTGGAAAGATGTATGCAGCTTGTGTGCCCATATTGTATCTTTGTATAGGAGACTGGAAATACACAAATGTTGGTATCTTCAGATGGTCTTAGGACCAATGCCTTAGAGATTAAGTGAACACTGACTATGTTTACTCTATATTATTTATAAATATATTAATATATATTTATAATATATAAAATAAATATTTATATTTTAAAATTTTATATACATATATTTGTAAATGTATATCATATTTATATAAATATATTTATATGTGCATTTATCTATTTAAATAAATATACATAAATATATGTAGTATAAGATACATACATAAATACATTTATATTATTTTATTTTATTGTAATGTAAATGAGCATTTCAAATGTGAAGGAAAAGGACAAACTTTTTGATATCTACTGTTAGGACAACCAGATATCTGTTCAAACACAGAATTAATATGGACTGTTGTCATTAGTTAATTAGAAAAGATACATGCTTGTGCATATTGACAAAGATATGCATTGGCTGTGAATGTGATGGCTACTGTTATGAATCAACTTGGGTAGGTTATGGAGCCAGTAAATTGGTCAAACGCTGGTCTTGATGTTGCTTTGAAGGTGTCATGTAGAGACAATTCACCTTTCAATCTATCGACCTTAAGTGAAGCAGATCACACCCTGTGGCTGGGATTCAGCTAATAAGTTGAAGGCCTTGAGAGTAAGTCTGGTATTTCCTGGGGAAGGAATAGAAGCTCTGTCTTAAGATTGTAACATCAGAGGCTGGAGAGATGGCTCAGCAGTTAAGAGCACTGATGGTCTTTGAGAGGACCCGGGTTCAATTCCCAGCATCCACTGAGCAGCTAACAACTGTGTGTAATTCCAGGATCCAGCACATCACACAGACATGCATAAAGGCAAAAACCAATTAAAAAAAGAAAAGATTGTAACATCAAAAAACCTGCCCATGCTTTTGACTCTACAGGAGCACACAGCCACTGGACCTAGTAGTTCCTAAAAAATCAATAGTCTAGGCCAGAGATTCTCAACCTACGGGTTGTGACACCATGAGGGTTGAATGATGCTTTCACAAGCATCCCCAATACCATCAGAAAATACAGATATTTGCATCATGGATCATGACAATAGCAAAATTAAAGATATGAAGTAGAAAGGAAATAATTTTAGGGTTGGGGGTTACTACAACATGAGGGACTACATTAAAGAGTCCTAGATTAGGAAGGTTGAGAACCACTGGTCTACATCAAACGTGATGATAGACACCTTTAATCTCAGCACCCAGGAGGCAGAGGCATATGGGTCTCTGTGGGCTTGAGGCCAGCTGAGTCTATATGGTAAGCTCCAGGTTAGCCAGAGTTACAGAGACCCTGTTCCAAACAGCAGCAGCAACAATCTATCTGTCACTCTGTGTATCCATTCATCATCTATTTATATATCCTCTAAGTATGTATCTATCTGTCTAAGATCTATCTATCTATCTATCTATCTCTATCATTATCTATCTATCATCTATTAATCTTTCTTTCTTTCTACCTATCATCTCAATCTTCAGCATCTGTTTATCCTACACATGTCTACAGGCCTACTATCATCTATCTATCTATCTATCTATCTATCTATCTATCTATCTATCTATCTCTATCTCTCTATCTATCTGTGTTTCTATATAATGACATTCATTCTATTTCTGGGAAATTCTGACGATACAGAGACCAGGTATTAGTCCAGATAACTGGTGACCTTTAAAAGTAAACCACCGTATTAAGGCAGGACTGTGCAGGGAGAACACTTTGTCAAAGGCATATTAGAGTGATGCTGCAGCAAATGAGGAATGCCTGCCAGCATCAGGAACATGCAAGGACAGAGTCTACACAAAGTCCTAGCATGGCTGCCAATGGCTTGAGTTTGGACCTCTAGCTTTGAGAGCTATTATTTCAAGGCACCCAGTTTGTTATTCTTTCTTACAACAGTCCTGGGAAACTAATGCACCTCCTTAGCTGAGGCCACACATAGTAATTCATTTATTAACACACATGTATATAATGTACATGTATATAATTCATACATGTATAATATATTTTATATACTTACATATATATTATATAAAGTCATAGCTAAGAAAACGGACATGGAGCCAGCAAGGAACAGAGTCAGGATTTGAACTCACAAAGTACATACCCAAAATCTGTTACAGAGAAAGAGTTTGCAAGTGGAAGGGTTTGCTAGGAAAGATACAAAATCAAAAACCAATGAGAGGCAAAGCTGACAGTTTAACTACTGGAAAACGTAACAACTCATTCTATCACAAAGGTAACAATGAGAGAAAATATTGTCAAAATATCTCCTAGACAAAGGCAAGAGCTATTGTAAATCAAAGGAGCACAATCAAATTATCTTAAGAACCACAACAAAGGACATACAATGATGATAAAGAGAACAGTGTGATGGCTAATAAGACCAGAATGGATGTTTAGGTTCATTAATAATCAGAAATACACATCAAAACAGCATGTCACATTTTGAATTTTTAATTGGCAGAGTCACATGGATAATCATGTTTAGCTTTGAACAGGGTATTCTCACACAATAGGCACAAGTATAGCTTGGTAGGGGCTTTAAGGTGTTTAATTTTACCAAACATGTAAAAATAAAAGCGTAGCCACTAGGAAATGGAGCTACGCGGCAGAATGCTGATCTAGTACATGCAAGGTCCTGGGTTCAGCCATCAGCATTACCAAAATAAGATGAAACAGCGAAATGAAATAGAATAAAATAACATCATATGCTTTTCAATCCCCCAAACATCACACTAGATTTCTGTGTCAGTCAGGGCTGGTAGACTGTAAAGGACAGAAGAGGATTCTGGGTAAGATGCCCAGAAATATCTAGTAGTTGGCAGAACTGGTGGAAAAAACTGGTACCTGGGTTCAACCATTAGGCAGGCACCAACACAGACTGGGGTTCTGGGCAGCCAACCAGGGCTCAGCTGCAGTCTCACTCTGTGTGACCAGCAGTGCTGTCATCATAGGAGTTTGTGGCCGCCACAGCTCACCCTTCCACTGTATCTATACAGGTGCCATCAACAACCTCCTGAGATTTTTGCTTCATTTTCTTCAGATTCACAGCCCAGGTGAATTCTGATTGGCTAAACCTGGGTCGCGTTGTATCATCTGACATTGGTACTGGCATTACAGCTGGGGCATGTACATGTCTCTTAGCTTTTGAAGTGGAAGCCTGACAATCATGTAGATTCACATCTCAAAGGGGTTACGGAGAAGCGAACCCAACAAATTCTTACTATTGTGACCTCCCAAGGTCTGTGTGCATTCTTCCTCCTGTGTTTTTACTAGTCTTCTCTTCCCAAAGAATCTGGCTATAACATGATGCATGTTCCACATACAAACCAAAGCATCTAGAAAGGAAGAGGCCAGAGTCTCTTGTGTGGCACAGAGGCAGTGTGTCACAGCCAGATGTGTGAGTGCTGATGTACTTGTTCTTGTGGGTGTGTGCATATGTACTTGCATGCTCATGTGTGTTCATGTGGCTGGATGCCAGAGGCTGGTTCTTTCTAAAAGACTGAAACAGGGTCTTTCTCCGAACCTGGAGCTCACAGATTTGGCTAGGCTGGCTGGCCAAGGAGCTCCAGAGAGTTTACTGTCTCTACCTGTACTAGGTTACAGACACACACTGCCTCACATTTACTGATCTTAGTCGGTGCTGGGTGTCTAGACCCAAGTTTATGTGCCTGTGTGGCCGGCACTTTATTGACTTCTGCCTCCCTCGTCCCATGCACAAATCTTGACTCAGACATATCCTATTTCCAGTTCTCACTCGTTCAGCTTATTGTTCTGTGACTGTAGTGCTGTGCCGGATTCTTCTCATACAAAGAACTCTGTGAGCTGGTTACTAAACGCAGACACTATTAATTATAAATTATGTATGCTAAGACTGAGATGAATTCCATTAAAAGGGAAAGTTTAAATATACTCAAAACTAACCACTTTTTATGTTGGTATATTTTGTGTTACTATGACAACAGACCTAAGGCAAGTTCACTTAAAGGGATAAATATTTACTTGGATCATGGCTTCAGTCCACAGTCAGCTGGGTTCACTGCTGTTAGATCCATGGCAGGACAGGGATACTGTAGAGGAAGACTGCTCACCTCATGTCAGCCGGGAAGCGAAGAGATCTCACAGGAAGGGGCCAGGATCCTCTGAAGGCATGACCTCACCCCTGCTTAGCTGTCTCCCAGGATTTATGTCCCAAAAGTATGACCTCACCCCTACCAAGCTCCCTCCCAGTATCTATCCCCTGAAGGCATGACTTCACCTCTGCTCAGCTGTCTACCAGATTTTTATTTCATCACTGGATTACATTTCTGATTATGTGAGAGCAGTCACCTTCTGATTGTCTCCAGAAACACCCTCCCAGACACAGCCAGAGGCCCTTCATCAATCTTCTAGTCTACTAGACGAGTCTTCTAGTCTAACGTCTCTCAGTCTACTCAAATTGACTGTCAACATTGGCCATCACATTGCTTCATTAATTTTGACTTTTCTGTTATCTATGCTCTTGGTTTCAGTCACGACTATGAGATTAGTGGTGAGAATAGTGCATAAAGACTTTGACAATCACCTTCGTGCAGTGATACCAGCTTAGTAGCATGAAAATTGCTTACAATGGAGGCCAGGCATGGTGGTGCATGCCTTTAGCCCCAGCAGATCTCTGTAAGTTCTAGGCTAGCCTTATCTACACAGTATGTATGCTCTAGGCTAGACAGGGAATCACAGTGAGACTGTCTAAAAAAAAAAAGGTCAAAATGGGAGTGCTTCTACAAAATTGGGCAAATGGTTCAAATCAAGGCTGCTTCCTTGCTTCCTTCTTTCTTTCCTTCCTTCCTTCCCTTTTTCTTCCTTTCTCTTCTTTTTGAATGATATTTAGAGTTAAGAAAGTGACAGAGAAAAATGTCAACAGTGGTGATTAGATTAAAAGTACATCACGTCACCTGTTATCATCTCTATAGCTGTTAAATAGTGCCCATGCACAAGTGTGTCTGTGCTGGTCAGAAGGCAACCTCCGGTATCATTCCTCAAGGCTAGTCTGTCTTTTTTTGGAGACCGGTGACATAGAACTTGCTAGATTGTCTAAATTGGTTGGGACAAGTCCCAAGAATATGTTCACCCTACATCCCCAGTGTAGGAATCATACGTATGTGCATCTATGCTCTGCTTTTTTATGTATGTATTTTTTTTTTTAGACATGAGTTCTGGGGAATCAAACTCAGATCCTAGCGCTCGCAAGGAAGGTGTTTCACTGACTGCACTATCTTCCAGCTCCTGTTGTGTTTTAAATAGTACAGAAGTTTAGGACATAGCTGCTGCTATTGAAAACTGCTATCTGATTCATCAATGAGATATACCACATGGTCAACAAACAAGTGATATAATATTTCATAGCTTTATAGGTTTGCTTCCATCTTATTGTTAACAAAAAAACAGAAATATCTGCAAACATGTCGAAAGTACATGACTTCATCATGGGCAGCCACAGATTGGCTAGGGAAAGAAGAAAGTAACAAATATCAATGAAGCAGGGTACACTGAAATTTTAATAGGATGGTTTAGGATTAATGGTAAATAATACATAACACGTTTTTATCAGTAGCAATTATAATAAAGTTGTGCATGTTTGTATTTTGTTTCCTGGATTGCTATTTGTTATAAACTGGCCTGCACACCATTGCCCATGGACTAAATTATAAAGTTCACCACCACATCATTATTATAATGAGACTTTCCAAAGCAAGTGAAGATTTAAACCATTCCCAAACTACATTTAAGGTTACAATCCTCTTAGAAAGTTATAAATAAAAGAAAAAAAATCTAACAAACATTTTGAAGGATGAAAATACATGCAAGCATGAACACATACAACTACTTACCACATTTTACTTATTTTTATTTAAGTTATTATCATTGTATTGTATTTGTGTGTGTGTGTGTGTGTGTGTGTGTGTGTGTGTGTGTGTGTGTGTATGTTTATGAGGGAGAGAGAGAGAACAAGTAGCCCAGGCTGACTTCAAATTTGTATAGCTGAAGCTGCACTGAATTCCTGATCCTCCTGCCTCAGTTTACCATGCTGGGATTACAGCTATGTACTACCATGCCCAACATGAGGACATATTTAAAAAAATAATTGGTTCATACCTGCAATCTCAGCACTTGGAAGACTAAGGCAGGAAGATTGCCAGATGCTTGAATCCAGCCTGGGCTACATAGTTATAAGCCATTCTGCACTATAGTGCAAGTCCCTTTTCAAAAGAAAAGAAAGAAACACAGGAAAAAGCTCTCCAGCACCCACTCATGGCTGTCTCCACTTCCTCATGCTCTGATCTTCTCTTTCTGATATTTTCAAGATGATCTTTTGGAAAAGTTCATCTTTATAACCCTGCTAAAAACACAGGCTTGGCTGTGCATATTATTAAAATATAATCAGGAACTTTTATATAGGTATGGTCTCATTAGGATACAGTCATGGGTAAAATAGAATGTGAAGGAATGACATTAATGAAGAAATGGACAAGCATCACAGAAATGCCTACTGTATATAAATGTGTACCTCTCAAGTTTGGGTGCTTACTCCAAGAATAGGCAAGAATACCCATGAATAATAGGCACACCTTTATAAAATTATTTTTGTTATAGTAATTACTAAATACAGAAAAAGAGAGAAAAAGAAAGGAGAGAAAGAAAGAGAGGGAGGGAATAAGGGAGGGACAGAAAAAGGAAGGAAGGAAGGGAGGAAAGAAGGAAGGAAAGGAGGAAGGAAAGGAGGAAGGGAGGAAGGGGGGAAGGGAGGAAGACACAGAACTGCCACTCCATTCAGTATTGTCACTGCTCAGCCAATCCACAGAAGGCCACAGAACCTTCAGCGGTACCCAGGCCCAGGAGGAGGAAAGTGACCCCCTCTCTCTACAGCATGGCTGTCTCCTTGCCACAGCACTAGGGAGTTAGTGAAAGGCTCCCACTCACACCCAGAACTCCAGACTCTGACCTCTGACCTGTGCACTGAGGGTAGAGGGACCTGGGAGCAGAACACTTCCAGTCACTGGCTGTAATCACAGCTAATTAAATCTCCGCTGATGCTCCTGATTGAATTCAGAACTTTTGTTTAATTAATTATCATTCACCTGAACGCTGCTGCATCCATCAGACCAAGGTTAACTGTTTCCTCCCTCCTGAGAGTCCTGCTTTTCTCTGAGCCTTGAAATCTACTGAGAGGAGATATGCTTCTGAAAGGGTGCCTACCTCAGGTTTCAAAGATGAGGCAAAATGCCAAAGACACTTCCAGGTTGGAAGAATATATACCGACTTTGTAAAGAATCCTGGACTTCAGAGATGATGAAATGGGTAAAGCACTAGCAAGCGTAAGGAAGTCTGTTTGAAACCCAAGACCCACTTAAAAGCTGGACATGATGGCTGTGTGTCTGTTATCCCAACTCTTTACAGGGAAAATCACCAAAAGCTTGAAGGCCAGCTAGCTTGGCATCTGCACCAGCAAGAGGCTGTCTCAAACAAGGTGAAGGCAATGACTGATACTCAGGGTTGTTCCCTGACCTGCCCCTGTGCGCGCGCGCACGCACACACACACACACACACACACACACACACACACGCACACACGCAAGCGTGAGTACCCCATCTTTTATCATCTCGGAGTAGATATACCTTGTTAAGTAAATAACTGCTGGGGTGATCTTGTTATAAACTGCATTTTTTAATAGAGGGAGCCGGGACTCATGTAAAAGGCGTATGGAAGAGTTATGGCTATTTGACTTGAGGTCCTGACTGCTTTCCTCAGGAAGCACCATTTTTGAATAATTCTAATGAGCTTGTGTGAAGAACAATATCTGCTTACCAGAGATGCATTCCTCTTCTGCCATGGTTTCTTAGATGGCCCAGGCCATTCTCAAGCTGTACAGGGTAGCTGCTTGGAATATCTTCTCCTTGCCTGCTGTTTTCTACTTCCCTGCCTCACTCCTCCCCTTCTATCCAAACAAGGTTTTGAAATTATCTCAAAAGTTGCCTCCTCTAGCCTCCCCAGCAACCTCAACATTGCCCCTAGCCACCTACCAATCCTGATCTGCCTGCCTCTGAGCAGTCCAGTGAGCTTTGTATACAGTCTCCATCAGTGTGTTCTGTGCATACTAAAACTTCAATGTTTACAGCAGCACTATCTGTGATAAGCAAAAGGGGAAACAATTTACATGTCCATGAAGAAGCCGAGACTGGAGAGTCACTTGATCAAAACTACAAAGTTGGTTTGGAGGGGCAGCAGGATGGGGTGGGGGTTGCATTTTCTTATCTATGTAGACAAGAACACTTGGGGTCCAAAGGTAGTGTGTAAAAATGGCTAGGTGCTAAGTTAGGCAAATGTCCTGGGTTTTACTGAGGTAGTTGGGTATGAAGAGGCTTCATAGGTGGGGAAGCCTGGTTATTCATGGGAATTGCCCTTGCCAAGTTCTGTGACTTCTCAGTGTGAGCTGGACAGGGAGGCTAAGTCAGGGCTTGGAAATCTGAGGGGCAAAGAGAATTTGTGTAATTAAAGGCAAGCTTTCTTCCACATGGGGAGGCCAATTGTAATTCAGGGTATTGTACCCTAAAATGGTACCATAAAAACAGAAAAATTGTGAAATGTCACAAGTTGATTCTAGACCAGGATGGTCCTGCTTCAGAGCAGTGTCTATCTGGAGAGTGTGTGGGGGTAGGGGTAGGTGTGGGAGTAGGGGGTAGAAGTTTGATCTTGTGAGGAAACCCTTCACATCTCTACAGAAGGACACCAGGGAAAATGCTATTTTACACAGAGGCTCAAAATGAATAGGAACCAAAACCAATGCAGTCAAAGTCATAGAATCTTAGACCTGGATGATTCTTCTGGACATAATAAGAGGTCACATGAGTTATTCATTGGAGAAGATACAGTGGAAATGAAGGTGCCATGAAAGGGGAGCTAGGGAGTGTGGTGAGGGGTTTATTCAATCGAGCAATAACTTCAGATAGTGGCTTTACTCTAATCTTAACTAGCTGTGCAATTGTAGACAAAAAGCATTATAACTGGTCCAACATTCCAACTAAAGGCTTGGTCATCAGCCTGTGGAACTGTTGGAAGGTAGAAGAACCTTCAGCAGGTGGGGCCTTGTGATAGGAAGTAAGGTCATTGTGGGTGTGGTCATGACGGAGCTATTGAGACTATAGTCCTTCCTATCTCTCTCTTTGCTTCCCACAAGCAATGAGAGCACAGGTTCTTCGTCATGTGCTTCCTGCCAAAAATGGACTATACAGTCACACACCCAAAAGAAATAGGGTGACGCAAGGGGAGTCTGCAACCATGAGCCAAGGTGTAGCATTCTGCCCGTGTAAAATGATGATGCTAAACTTACACAGTGCTTAAGCCCTCTTCCATCTTTAACATGGTGCTCTGTGGTCCTCAGGGAGGGAAATAAAATCAGAGTGACAAGGATGGTTGGTAAGAGAGATAGGTCTCAGAAGCAGAGCCCTGCATCTTGCTTAGTGATGGTCTCCCAAGAGGACATTTTTTTTTTACCCTATATATTTTTTATTTTCTAGTTTTTTGTTTGTTTTGGCTTGATTTTTGGTTTTTTGAGGCAGGGTTTCTTTGTATTGCTTTGGAGCCTGTCCTGGAACTCACTCTGCAGATCAGGCTGGCCTTGAACTCACAGAGATCCACCTGCCTCTGCTTACTGAGTGCTGGGATTGAAGGAAGCACCACCAATGCCCAGCCCAAGAGGACTTTTTTTTTTTTTTTTTTTTTTTTTTTTACAGATGACAATCATTATGGCAATTATCAGGGACTGAAACTTCAGAAAGGATTATGCTTTGATAAAAAATTCATCCTTTATGGGTCTACTTGTTGGCAAAGATTGGCAGACAGTAATAGAACTTCACTGGTGAAGAAAGTGAATGGAGGAACAAGACAAACCTGGATTCGAATCCTAGAGCTGTCATTTGTTAACTAGTCATTTGTACTATGTTGATTCAAGAGATCAATTAGATAATGCATGGAGTGAAGTTCCTATTTGGCTGCACATTATCAGACATACTTATTTCGTGCTGTTAGTTACTGTTGTAGTAGTTCACAGCAAGTGTGATGGGAAGTCCAGGCAATTCAGTTTAGCAGGAACGAATTTTGAAACCCTCCCTCTCTAAACCTGTCCCTGGACATTGTCAGCTTCTCCAGCAGCTCCAAGGCCCGTCAAGAAGCAAAATGGTTATCTGGCTAATTGATGGCTTAAGGAGGAGCTGAGAAGCTGAGATAGGCATACCAGGTTAAGAGACCTCCCTGATTAATGCAAATAAATCTGCTGAGCAATTGAAATATAATTAAAATTTTACTGCAATATTTATAGAGTTCTTTTATTCCTTGGTTGCACTTATGTGCAAATGATTTCAAAGAAACAGTTGGGGGAGTATTAAATGTTCCAACTAATTAAATAATGTGGCGGGCAGATTCTGATCATGCCATTGACATCCACCGAGTTGGAGAAGATGGCACTTATAGCTGTAAAACCCAAATGATCCATGGGGGTGGCTCTGTTGCCATTTCAGATTTGAACTGAGCATAAAGAAGATGTGGTGGCTGCTGCTGATAAATGACCTTCTTGCTGGAGAGAAAGCTAGGTCTAAAAAATTGTTGAAAGCTGTAGTCCCCATTACATCTGTTTTGGGAAGGATCTGTGCAGTTAGACATGGATGCTGTGAGTTCAGGAGTAGGGAGGTGTAGTGAGATATTCACTTTGTCTGCGCCTGTGGCTTAGGCCACGCCCATTGGGGCAGAGACAGTGCCAGACAGGAGCTGGGGGAAAAGGCTGGGAAAGGGTCTGGCTGCTCTCTTTGGTGGTCCTGTCATGTCCAGAAGACAAGTTCACTCTGGTCTTCCCAGACCTCAGGTCAGGCTCTTACAGTCTTTCCACCTCCTCTTCCAAAATAATCCCTGCTTTTTAGGGAAGAGGTATGATATAGATGTTCCATTTGTGGCCTGTCACTCGATCGGACATTTCTTTTCCTATGTCTTGATCAGGTATAAGTTTTGTGTTAACCACCATCCATTGCATAAAGAAACTTCTCTGATGAGGTTAGAGAGTGGCACTATCTGTAAATATAGATGAATTCAGAGGGTAGTTTGATACTATGACCATTCAACAGAATAATAATAGTAGGTTCACCTGTGGGGTCTGTGAGCTCTCTAATCATGACTTCGTGCCTAGATTTACAGTTGCAACCATGTGTTTCCTCCTGAGGAATGGACCCTAAATACAAACAGGGAGTGGTTGGTTGCATCTATAACATTTGTGCATCATGGGACTATCTTGCTGTCCCAGTCAACATTGCAGTTCATGGGGTTCACAGCTAGAAAAAACTGATGAAGATTTTTCCTCCCTGTAGCCAGCTACTTTTCGGTACTACAAAAGCTAGCCAGTAGGGAAGATGCTTCCTAATCAGTACCAACTTGAGTCCTTCATGTCCCTTCTATTACTAACACACACACACACACACACACACACACACACACACACACACACACACCACACACGCACGCACGCGCGCACGTACACACACACACTTTAAAATTAATCCCTTGGAGACTGGGAGGATGAGTCAGCAAAGTATTGCTATGCAGTCACGAGGACTCAGCACCTAAGCAGAAAGTGGGGCACATTGATGAGCATTTGTATTCATAGCAGTTGGGAGACCAAGATGGGAGGATTCATAGAGCTTGCTGGCCAGCTAGTTAGTATAGCCATGTAGGCTCTAGGTTCAGTGAGAGACCCTGTCCAATGATCTTGATCTTAAGGGCCTTTGAGGGGACCTCCAGTGACTCTTCCCTGAACACAGTTCTCCTCTATCTCAGGCAGAACCTTCCACACAAGGTCCCTATAAGGGCAGTCCAAAGCACCCTCAGATGAGATGTGCAGGCTTCCTTGATTCCTCAGAGACCCCATTTAGGCTGCCCTGGCATGTCTCACTGAGCATGTGAGGTGCTGCTGAGGCTGGGGGGAGAGTTTTTTAAAGTTCACTTTTGCGACAAGGACACAGAGCTCCTTGGAACACTGGGCTCCTAGCTTGCTAAGCTCTGCCAGCTCCGTGGGACTGGTTGCTGCCGTCAAAAAGAACAGAGCCGTCATTCTTCAGGAGGGTTTCTATGATAATAGGGTTTTTGCCTCCCAGTAATTGGAAAGGTGCTAATCTAGTGACTCATGAGTTACACAGAAGGGGGAAAAATGCAGCCTGGAAATTAAACTGCATTGGGTTTTCTGAACAACTTATCTTGCAGGTGAGCATAGTGGTACAGAGGGGGAACCCATTGTCCTTGCAACTCGCTGGAGGGATCCTTTACCTGCACCTACCCTGAAAGTGGTTCAGTGATGCAGGGAGTAGGGATGGGTGAACACAAGCTAGAGGGCTGGGCGGTGAAATGCCCCAAGACAGTAGAAAGAGGGCTGGCTTATGGCTGGATTTGCAAAGAGAACAGTCATGATCACCTCAGTGACCACCCAAGGCATGTTGGGTTAGTGTGCCAGTGTGTTTTCAAGTCTGGGTGCATGGGTACACGTGGATGGTTGACTGTATGCTTAAGGAACATCTAAGAGCCTGTTTACATGTATATAATGTGTATACGGCCAGATGTGTCTTGGCCTGAATGTTGCTTCTCTTTTGTCTTGGGCTCTAAAATTTTGGATTCTCATCCAGTTTGAGTGCTCTGTGCTTTAGGGACTGGAGCTGTGGTAGAGTAGCTGGGGATAGGAATCTGACCAGGGCTTTGCTGTCCCTTGGAGAGAAGTTGGCATATCGTTTGGGCCTATGTTGGAGACACCCAAGCCCTTTATCTGTCCCTATCAGATCAGGAAATTGAAGTCCACCTCTGCCTAGAAGACATCTGGCATTGCCCAATGTCTGGGCTGGCTGCCTCCTCAGGGCACAGAGGCTTTTCTGTCACCCTTTGTGCTCTTTTTACCGGAGAAGCAATCCCTCACTCTGTTCTTCTTTGATCAGGCCTTGCCACAGTGCCTCTGACCTCAGTGTGACAGGATCTCGGAGTCTAGAGGGTACAGTTCTTCCATCATGGCCTTGTACCACCCAGCTCCTCAGGCAGTTCCCAGCCTGAGTCACAGGGCCCCCTGAGGCTCTCCTCCTCTCCTCCCTCCCACTCTTTTCATTAGCTTCACTGAAGCTAATAATCCTGCCAGCAATTCCATTGTCTCCTCTTAATTCCAATTTCCTTTTGTCCCAAGGGGCAAATCAGCAGAGTGAAAATAGTGAAATGGCAGTCACAGACTCCTGATATTAATTAGGGGAGCATTAACGTAGTAATAAAAACACACCTCAGGATCAGGGGGCTGTGCCTTCCTCTCTCCTCCTACAGTTTCCCTTTCTCTCCTCAGCCCCAGGCAGACCTGGAACAACATACTGAGACCCCAATCTAAGGGTGGCTAGGGAGTAGAGGGTCACTTGCTGGGTCCTGTGAGGCAACCCTCAGAGATGCCTAGTCACAATCAAATCCTGGAGGAGAAAGGTCATCCCATCCATACTCAAGTGTAGATGGCCCCAAAACTGTAAGTATATGTGCAGCACAAGTTGGATTCACTAGGCTATAAAATATATGTAAAAGAGGGTAGGTCTAGGAGGAATTTTAAGGGTGAATATCATCAAAATACATCGTATATAAGTGTGAAATTCTCAAAGAATTAATAAAAGTGTTATATTTTTAAAAATTAAACTCCTGAATAAGCCTCAGATCATTCTATTGCTTGTCCTTCTCAACTGCTGCTCCAGCCTCCAGCACGGTGAGCTGCCAGAGATGGCTGTGATGGCCTCCTTGGTTATCTTCCTGCCTGCACACCAACCCTTGCTACATCCTTTCTCCATCTCAGGAGTACACGTTGCCTTTCTCTTGAACATCCCTACTCATTGGGCAGCACACAGCTACCCATGATGTATTTAAGGTCTTTAGTCATCTGTCAAGCTCAAGTTACCCTTGTTGTGTTTGGAGGTATCCTTTCCTTTGGTGGGCTTCTCTGAGCTGATGGGTCAGGCTAGTGTTCTGCAGTCACGAGGGCAGAGTCTAGGAGGCCCATTACCACTGGACTGTCTGTCTGGTCCCCTGTCCACCCCCAGCCCCGGACAAGGAGGGCTTTGGAGCTAGAATAAAAGGAGAGTGACAAGGAAACATGCCACCTAGCTGTGTGTGTGTGTTAAACTGGGTGATAAACACATGTGTCAGACAGGACTACTATGTTGGTTTTATGAGTAATAAAATCAGATAGGAGGAAGTGACTGGGTCAAAAGACAAAATGCGACTCCCTCCAGGGTGGAGTTCTCCATCTCAGTCAAGTTAGCCAGCACCCAAGAAGAATGGATGTAAGCGTCAGGTGAAGGAAGTGTTCCAGAAGGGTGGTGAGAACTCCTCAGGAGCAAGCTGAGATGAGGCCATTGTATTTCTGCTTCACCCTTTCCCCATCCCAAGGCTACCGTGCACCTGCTCTATGGTTTGGCTGCAGAATAGTTGAGAGGAAGCTGCAGTCTGTCAGTTCTTGTGCTCCCGTTTTGTTCCTGGCAGGAATGTGGAAGAGCAGTAGGACCTTGCTATTCACACGAACCACCATTGGCCTTCTCTTGGGATGAAGGGGGGCATGATTTGACACTGGAGTTAACATACCCTCTAGGAGGATGCACGTCACAGGAAAAGGGTGCTCATGCCTTCTGGATGTGAAAGCCTGGAAGAAGCCTTATTGCAAGGCAGTGCGTGCTTCTGCATAGCTGCCCTGCCCTCCTCATGCCCGCTCTGCCCCGACATCTGCACTGGACGTGTCCACTCAGATTGCTCAGCTCCTTGAACTCATTTGTCTAACATCTCATTAATATCAAGTCTTTATTTGCAAAGAATGATACAAATTAGCCAGCACTGTGGTCCACTCCTGAAGCTGTGTAGTGAGCATGCTTGTGAGGGCTTTTTTCCCAGTTACCTTAGCAACCCCAGCATGGGAGAGAGGAAACTATTACTTTCTTTTACAGATGAGTAAACTGAGGCCCCTTGAGGTTACAAATTTTGAAGTCTCATAGGGACTTGGATTTTGATCTGAACGCTTCAAAGAAAGTTTAGAATGTCTCAGCCTTTTAAAGTCTTCACTGTGGATGCTGGAGAGATGACTCAGTGATTAAAAGCACTCACTCAGCTTGGTTCCCAGCATCTGTGTGGTGGTTCATAACCACCTGTAACAACTGTGATTCCAGGAGATATGATATGATTTTTGGCTTCTATGGGCACCGGGCACATGTCTGGTGTACCTACATACATGCAATCAAATATATAAAATAAAAAAATCCTTAAGATTTTATAAAATTCTATTTTATTTTTATATTTCTTTAGTATTTCAGTACACACATATACATACATGCATACCACACACACACACATATGTGTACACACATATACATATACATGAATGTATATTTCTAGAAGGGTCCCTTTAAAGTTACTACATCAGAGGCAGGGGCCTAGAGAGATGGCTCAGTGATTACTAGGTCTTGGTTCTTAGAACCCATGTCAGTAGGCTTACAACCACCTCTAAATCCAGGTACAGGGTATTCAGCTTCCTCTTCTGGTCTCCATGGGCACCTGCATTCATTTGCACACACTTGTATATAATTAAAACTAAAATGAACTTTAAAGTACTGTAGCTCAGTTGTAGGCTGCATATGTAGCATGAGCAAGACCTGGGTTTGAGCCTCAGCATCACAGGAAAAAAGAAAATAGGCTGTGTCTAAATGACTATGATGGTTAAAACTGTCCACTTGATAGGGATTAAAGAGTGTGTCTGTGAGAGAGTGTCTAGAGTGGGTTTATTGAGATGGTGTGGCCCACCCTAAGTGTGGGTGCCATGATTCCTGACTTGGGTGCTGGGCTGCATAAAAAGAGAAAGTGAACCGAGCACCAGCATCCATCTCTCTGATTCCTGGCTGTGGACACAGTGTGACCAACCCCCTCAACCTCCTGCCACCTTGCTTTCCCAGCAGAACCGACTGTACTCTCAGTGAGCCCAAATAATCCTTTCTTTCTTTAAAGTGTCTTTTGTCACAGCAACACTGAAAATAACAAATCTGGTGACTTTTTTTTTTTTTTTTTTTTTTTTTTTTAAAGAAGGCCTTTAATTCTTAGACCCTCGACCTACCAGTGGAGGAGGCTAATTCCTTCTGAACCTGCGGAGGAGGCTTGTGATGGCTGTAGTCAATCAACTATAGAGGAAGTGAAGCCCTGAGATAAGGTTATAAGAGGATGGGTAGCTTCTGCCCCATGCCTCGGGACATTTGAAAGAATTTACTCTTGGGATACTTCTGGGGACAGTCTCTCTCAGAACCTCCTAATGCCTCATGGTAAGCCCAGGTTAGCTAAAAACATCACATAGAGGAATGAGGGCTCGGCTGAGCCCAGCTTTCAAGCCACACCAGTCCCAGGTGCTGTCTCTCACAGGAAAGAATTGTCCAGATAATTCCGACTCCAGCCGTGTATGCCCTTGGCCGCCCATCCCCACCCCACTTCTGAAGGTTCTCCGATAAGATCTTAGGCATTATAAAGCAGAGACAAGCCATCCCTATTGTTCTTTACCAGTTGCTGACGAATCTGGGAACATGAAATTATGTTTATCATGCAGCACATAGTTTGGAACGGTTTGCTCCCAGAGCAGATGTCTAGAACATTTTATGGGTCCAAAGGATCTGCAACTGGCTGCTTAGGCCTCCCACATCAAACTTCTCATCACTTACATACAGCAAGGTGTGGGCTGCTGGGATACAGGCACAGACTGGCTTCGGGGGCTGATTGCCAAGCTTGGACATGAGAGCTGGACCACTTTAGCTTTCCTTTTTGCCAATCACTTGGCTAAAAGGGAAAGTAAATGGTGCCTTTAATCACCCATTACCCTCCTTCCTTCTTTCTCCAGGTCTCAGGGTTATGAGTTGGGAAGGCACTGCTCCCCTAGGGCATGATCAATACTTGTCTCTGGGTCAGCTCTTAGGGGCTATTATTGAGTCATTTACAAAATGACTATTGACTACAGGTGAAGAAAATTGCAAGTGACAAATGACCACTTGACACCCAGCTCTCTCTGGGGCCTGGCAAAGCTTCTGGGCCTCCTGTGCCTGTGTTTTGTCTGGGTCTGGGGGCAAGCTGGTATACTGCAGCAGAGAACTAAATGGGGGTGAGATAGGAGGGAAGGGAATGTCAAAGATGTGTGTGTGTGTGTGTGTGTGTGTGTGTGTGTGTGTGTGTGCTTTTAAGTTCTGGATTATTCCGCCTCTGGGTCTTGCAGGGGCTTCCGACAAAGCTGTGAAGAATGGACAGACTCAGTTGCTCTGGGCTGCATTTTATTTGTTTGTGTTGTTTGAGACAATGTCTTGCAGTACAGCCTTGGCTGGTCTGGAACTTGCTATACAGACATGTCTGGCCTCAAACTGTGACAATACTCTAGCCATTGACTCCCAAGCATTGAGATTATAGGCTACTGAATTGTCTTAAAGGACCTCAGGACTGAAGGAGTGACTTGTACTAGAGCACCAAGAAAGGGCTTTAATTACCTCCACCAGTTCAGTAGGATGAAACTGACTGTGATCACAGAGAAAGAGGGAGAAGAAAGCAGAGACTTAACAGGAACAAGGGTAGAACAAATTAGGTCATCAATTAGATCACAGAAGCGTAATACAAACCATTTTCCTTTTTTCATATATATATGATGGCACATAGCAATGCTGTTCTGACCTTCTCCCCCTTTGTACAGTATAATTTGCAATGTAAATTGTTCTATATTGGCACATTGAGAGGTCTTTTATTTTTGATAGGTATATATAAAACTTCATCTGATGAATTACTATAGTTCATTTAATGAGATTCCTATCAATGAATATTTAAAAAGCAATAGAAATTGCCTGGGAGTCTTGCTGAAGTGCAGACTCTGATTCATTCAGTCCGGGACTATTTCTGAGAGTCTGCATTAAAAACTTAAAATTTTTTTGTGTGTTTTTATTTATGTGGGTATAAATGTATGCAAGCACACATGCATAGATCAAAGAGAGCAGTCTTGAGTGACTTTCCTCAGGAGTATCATCCACATTATTACTTTTTATTTATGAATTTTGGTGTATATGTGCATGTGAGTGAAATTATGCATAGAGGCCAGAAGAGGGCATTGGATCCCTTAGAACTATATTACAGGCAATTGTGAGCCACCATATAGGTACTGGGAACTGAACTCTGGTCCTCTGAAAGAGCACTAAATGCCCTTAACTGCTGAGCTATCTCTCCAGTCCTTATTTTTCAGACAGGGTCTTTCACTGGCCTTGGGTTCACTGATTTGGCTAGACTGACTAGCTAGCAAGCCCAGGGATCCTCCTGTCTTCTATCTCCCAGGCTCTGGGATTGTAAATGGGTGCCCGCATGCCTAGTTTGTTAGGTGTGTATTGGGATCGGATTGAAGTCCGCATGCTTGCTTGCACAGTAAGCATTTATCAACTGAGCCCAGCCTGTGGTTTTGATGAGGCTCATACTTCAGGTTGATTGGCCAACAACAAGAAAGGATTTTGTCTGCATCAATAAATAGGCTTTTCTTTTTTTCTTTCCTTTTATGTGTATGTATGTCATTGTCATGTGCATATGTATGCATGTTTGCAAATGTGCAGGGGTATATGTGCACATGTGTACATGTGGAGGCCTAAGATTGATGTTTGGAATCTTCCTTCCTTCCTTCCTCCCTTCCTTCCTTCCTTCCTTCCTTCCTTCCTTCTTTCCTTTCTTTATTTCTTTTGATTTTTCAAGACAGGGTTTCTCTGTATTGCTTTGGAGCCTGTCTTGGAACTCACTCTGTAGACCAACTCACAGAGGTCCACCTGCCTCTGCCTCCCAAGTGCTTGGATAAAAGGCATGTGCCACCAATGCCCGCTTGGGAATCTTTCTTGATTGCTTTTCTACCTTATCTATTGAGGCAAGATATCTAGGTCAAACCTAGAATTCGTTGTATGGCTAGTCTTACTAGCTAGGTTGCTACTAGAATCCCATCTCCTCCACCTGGTAGCTGGATTTACAGGCAAGTTGCCATGACCACCTAGGGATTCAAACTCTAATCCTCATGCCCTAATATTCTGAGTCAGCTCTCTAGCTCAGTTCTACTTTAATGTATGCATATACATTTTTATGTGATTACATAAAACCTAGGAACAACAAATGACAGAAAACATATGTTTGTCTTTCTGAGGTAGGTTTAATTTGCTTATGTCTCCAGTTGCACCCTTTTTTTTCTACCACTTCATTCTTCCATAAAGGTTGAAGAAACTGTTGTGCACATACACAATATTTCCTTAGATATTCCTCTATTGTTGGACACCTGGGCTGGTTCTATAACTTTGCTGTGTGAATGGTACTTTACTGAACACTGATATTCAAGGATTTTTGTAGGTGTTGACTTGGTGACTTTTGGGTGGTAATCCGAGAGTGGCAAAGTGGGATCATTTAGTAAATCTGTTTTTTAATTTTTCAAGAAATGTCTATTCTGATTTTCACAGAGGCTGAACTAATTAACATTCCTGCTAGTAGTATATGAGGGTTCCCTTTTGTCTATATATGTAGCAGCCATTGTTGTTTGTTTTCTTTTCACAAAGTATAGTATTTGTATTAATTATTTGAGAATATATTACAACGAATTTTGATCACATTCACCCCCTGCACTTCCCACCTCCTAAACTGTGTGAACCTTGTCTATTTTCTTAATGACAACCTTGCTGCCTTAGAACATTGGTGGGACCTCATAGTTTCAATTTGCATTCCTCTGATAGCTGGTGAGACTGAGTGTGTGTGTGTGTGTGTGTGTGTGTGTGTGTGTGTGTGTGTGTGTGTGTTTTATTGGTCATTTGAGCTCCATCTTTTGTGAACTATTTAGTTGTCCATTTGTTGATTGATGTTTCTCCTTTGGGTGGTTTTTTTTTTTTTTGAGTCCTTTTTCTATTCAAGCTATGAATCTTCTGTCAGGTATAGAGTGGCAAAGACTCTATCCTGTTCTCTTTACTCAAGTAACTGTTTCTTTTGCTGTGAGCTTTTCAATCTCAGGAGGCCTTATTTGTGGATTGCTGACTTTACTTCCTGAGCAACTAGAGTCCTATGAAGCAAGTCTTTATTTATAGCTACATGTTGACCATTTCTCTACTTTTCATTTCAGCTTTTTGTCTTACATCAAGGTCTTTGGTCCACATGAAGTTGATTTCTGCAGAGGATGGGAAGTAAGAATTTAGTTTTGTTCTTTTATATGGATATCCAATTTTCCTGGCACCATTTCTTAAAGCGGCTGTCTTTTCTCTGCTGTGTATTTTTGGCATCTTTGTCAAACATAAGGTGCTTTCTATTGGGATATTCTGTTTTGTTCCATTGATCTACATGCCTCTTTTTGTTGCTATGGCTTTGCAATATAACTTGAAATCTCATATGGTGATCCTCTTTTTCCCAGGATTGTGTTGGCTATTTGAGGTCTTTTGCATTTCCAAATGAATTTTAAGACTGTTTGTGTTTTTCTTAGTTCAAAGAATAAATGAAAAAAAACTTTGAAAAAATGTTTTTTTCTATTTTATATTAAAATATTTTAGATTTATTGGTTTTATTTTTTATTTATGTACAAGTTTGTCTATCTGTGCCATGTATGAGTGGTGTTGCCTGTGGAGGCCAGAAAGGTGTCAGATACTTTGGATTTGAAATTACAGGCAATTGTGAATCACCTGATGTGGATGTTGGGAACCAAACTCAAGTTCTTTCAAAGAGCAATGCATACTCTTAAGTGCTGAGGCATCTCCAGCTTTACATTTTTGTGATATTAATTCTTCCAATACATATGCATGAATTCTTTAAACTTTCTATTGCTTTTTAGGTCGATATTGCTTAGTTTTCCCAATGAACTCTGTTCTGTTTTTGTTTGCTTGTTCTTTCTTTCTTCCTTTCTTTCTTTCTTTCTTTCTTTCTTTCTTTCTTTCTTTCTTTCCTTCCTTCCTTCCTTCCTTCCTTCTTTCTTTCTTCCTTTCTTTCTTTTTAAAATCTCATTCTAGTTTCCATGAATGTATGTAGTGAATGTTTTTTATCTTTGGAGCATTGTTCTGTTATTTGGGAGGTTTTCCCCTGCTTTGATTCAGTTTGGGGCATACCTGTAATCACAGCACTTGAGAAGCAGGACGAATTTAAGGGCATCTTGTTTCAAGCCAGCTATGGCTCCATGACAAGACTCTGTTTAAGCAAAGAAATAAAAACAAAAAACAAAAAACAAAACAAAACAAAAAAATCAAAAACAGGGAGTGTTTTTTTGTGTGTTTGGTATCAATTTTTCATACTCTTCTTCCTTCTCTCCAACCCTCCTTACCTTCCTTCCTTCTTTGTTTATTTGAGATAGGGTCTCACTATGCAGCCCAGGCTGATCTTGAACTCCAGCAATTGTACCGCTCAAGTTTTCAGAAAGCTGGGACTATAGCTATGCATTACCACACCTACCTAGAGACCTCCTAAAGTCAAATGATTACTGGTTGGTTGCTACTTAAAGCAGCACTAGGATTCAGCCTGAGAATTCTGGTACAGAGTCAGATTTCTGAGAGGGAATTATACTTGGGACAGTAACTCCCTTACTGAGGTCATGCTGAATCATTTAGGATCCTCTTAGCTCCTATCATACCGTTGTATTTCCATTTGACCAGTTCACTTTCTTGGGGAAACATTCTGTCTGTTTGTCTCTTACTTGGGTGATGAAGTAGGAGACACCAAGATACCTGGGTATCTGCTTCTTAGAGATGGATGGGAGAGGATGGTGCGAAATAGGACCTTTAACACATAGGCCTTAGATTAATATCCTTGTTCCTGTCTGACATCTTGGTGTTCACCTCTGGTTCCCCTTGCTGAGAGCCTGCACTCCTAGCTTCCTGGTTGCAAGGAAGAACCATGGATAACGTTATCTTGTATGGACTTTGAGACTCTGTGCATGTTCCAGTCATACCTACGTGCCTCCAGGAAGGTTGTTAGTGCATCCCTGTCCTGAGTCACCTAGAGTCTTCCATACAGACATTCCCGTTTTCCACCTTCTGCTCTGCCATTTTTTTTTTTTTAGTTTGCTAAGTGTTTTTCTGTTGCCTCTACTTTTGTTCGCTTCAACTTCAGAAATTTTGTTTACATTTCTGCATGCTTTCATAGCTTCCTCATTTTCTTTGTTGTCATTTTATGCTTTTTAAGTCCCTGTACTGTCATCCCTTTAGTCACATCTGGGTGGAATGAAGAGAGAAATATGCGCAGCCCTGTGTTTGGCTGGGACCCATCTGTGCTTTCATTTCTAGCATTTCCGAATCGCTTTGTGTTAGGTATGTCACAGTGAATGCTTTAAGCAGGGAGCCCGATGTCTCTTGGGTTTTATATCCTCAGCTCCTGGTGTTTTCTTAGGATGAAAGCCCATGTTTCAACATGCATTATGAGGCTCTGTGACCTACCTCCTCCCTCACCTCCTCCTTTACCTCCTCCTTCACCTCCTCCCTCACCTCCTCCCTCACTTCCTCCTTCACCTCCTCCCTCACTTCCTCCTTCACCTCCTCCTTCACCTCCTCCCTCACCTCCTCCTTCACCTCCTCCTTCTCCTTCACCTCCTCCCTCACCTCCTCCTTCACCTCCTCCCTCACCTCCTCCTTCACCTCCTCCTTCACCTCCTCCCTCACCTCCTCCTTCACCTCCTCCTTCTCCTCCTCCTTCACCTCCTCCCTCACCTCCTCCTTCACCTCCTCCCTCACCTCCTCCTTCACCTCCTCCCTCACCTCCTCCCTCACCTCCTCCTTTACCTCCTCCCTCACCTCCTCCCTTACCTCTTCCTTTACCTCCTCCCTCACCTCCTCCCTCACTAATGATGCTCTTTTCACTGGCTCAGACATGTTCAGTCTTTGAGATGTTGTTGCCCTGCCTGAAACATCTTCCCTTGTCTGCCTTTGGTTTGGTTAACTTCCGTCCTGCTTCCTTGCCTGTCCCTAATCTAACACCTCAAGGTAGTCTTGTCCTTTTCGCCTCTAGACCAGATCTCAGTCCTTGTTAAAAACCCCAGTCACTCTCTCTGAACACAAATTCCAATCTAAATGGCTCTTAATGTGAGTGGTGAGTTTTACTGGAGATAAGAGGAAAACCTGTGGCTTCTGAGGTCAGGAAGTATTGGGAGCCTATGTCCTTACCACAGTGCTTGCTTAGGAATGAATGAATGAATGAGTGAATGAATGAATGAGTATGTACTTGGCCTGGGAAATAGACTATAAGAAAACTGAGAGATGCCTGCTCCATCTTACAATTTATTTCTGATCTTTTCTTTTGTGTGATTATAATATAATTATAATATTTCTCCCTTATCCTTTCTCCCTTCAATCTCTGCTCCCATCTATCTCTCCTATATTTCTTTAAAATTCATGCACCCCCACCTTTTATTGTTAGGACGTACATATATGTGCTTGCTCTGTCTCTTTCATAAATATGTCTGCTTGATCTTTATATACTTGTGTGCACGTTTTCAGGACTGACATTTTGGTTAGACAACCAATCGGTGTGCTTTTCCCCAGGGAGGACAATTTCCCCTACTCTACTCTCAACATTCCCTGGTTGCTTGCAGTTCTTTGTTTTGGGTTGAGATCTTGTGAGTTTTACCATGTCTGCCTTGGAATATCTATTGTTGTCATTGTCCTTGTTCAGGTCATGTTTAGGCAGCCATATTGATGAGACTTTATATTTAGCTTCTGATATTACTAGGAGACACACTCTCACAGCAAATTCCCTGATCTTGTGGCTCTTACAATCTTTCTGCCACCTCCTCCCTCTCTGCAATGTTCCCTGAGCCTTAGGTAAGGGATTTATTTTGGAGATCTATCCATTAGGACTGGGTTCCACAGCTCTGCATTTTGATTGGTTATTGTTTTCTGTAGGAGGTTTCTGTTTTCTGTAGGGAATTTCTGTCTGTTTCAAAGAGAAGATTCCATGAAGACAGGTGAGGACTGCATTTACCTGTGGGTAGATTACTGTTAGGGATCATGTTGATTTAATAAGTAGTAGTTGTAGGTTCTCGTATTATTTTTTATACCCAAAGACACTGGGGCTCAGGGATATCATATATATATATATATATGTATATATATATATATATCTCATATGTATATATGATATATATATGTCCCCTGATATATATATATATATATATATATATATATATATATATTTGTTTGTTTGTTTCATACTTATCAATAAAAAATTTCTGCCAGGGCAGGGCAGTGAGTTGGTCTAGCAGTTAAAAATGCTTGTTATACAACCATGACAACCTGAGCTTGATCCCTGGAAGTCCTGATGGAAGGAGAGAACTGGCTCCCAAAAGCTGTCCTCACCTCTCCATATGCCATGGCATTCGTGTGCCTCAGTTGCACACATGGACATGCATCTCACAGACATGCGTACACAAATAATAACAAAATAAAATTCTGCCTGGCAGTTTTCATCATCCTCTTTATGTAGAAGAAACTAGAGCTCAGAGATCCAAAGCAACGTGTCTAACACAACCTAGGTAGTAAGGGTGAGACCTGGGATAAGGACTAAACCTTTCTGCTCTGAAGTCTAGGGATGTCTTTATTTCAAGTTGCCTTGAATGAGAATAATCAGTTCACAGCAAAATGGGATCTGCCATGGATCAGGAAAATGAACATACAGAGACAGCTTTGGCTGTGGGCAGAACCTCTGAGCCTCATGGTTACTGTAATTAAATTAAGAGTTGCAGATCACTGGTGACTCTGCTGTGCTTGGTCCCAGGCTGAGAATCAAGTTCAGGGCAGCTCTATGTGGGTTCTCATTCCAGCATGAGGCTGAAGAACCTCAGTGTTTTAGGGCCTATTGTTCTGGTCCTGAAGAGCAAGAGTTAAAAGGTGCTGCAAGAAATACAAAGTCCTTCTCAAAGCTTTGGACCTGTGTGCTCTGGCTATTTAAATCCCATAGGCCAAAACAAGGCACTTAGTCACACTTAACAT
Organism: Cricetiscus sungorus; assembly: GCA_030556225.1. Classification (NCBI taxonomy): domain Eukaryota; kingdom Metazoa; phylum Chordata; class Mammalia; order Rodentia; family Cricetidae; genus Cricetiscus; species Cricetiscus sungorus. The sequence continues at coordinate 29,323,388 of JANBXA010000740.1, read as the reverse complement.
CCAAGGAGTTCAAGGCATGGGCGAGGGACATTTAGAATAAACATATGGACAACAATAGCCCAGCCAAGCACAGTGAGAGGTGCAGTGATTTCCATGGGCAGTGACAAGAACCAGGGGCTTGCAGCTCTGGCAGAAGAACCTCCTGAGAGGACCCTTCACTGCAGTCCAGATGCTAAGCACTCAGCATGTCTACATACACACTTCTTGTTTCAGTCATTCCAATCTCTTGGGTGAGGCAGGACTAGATGTTACAGTTAGTGTCTCTTCTGATTTCATGGTGCCCACTGTAGGGAGGTTTTGATTTTATTCCCTGTGAAGGTTTAGTAATTATTTAGTCTTTGAAATAAATCGGCAATAGGAAGCTACACACACAAAATGCATTGCATCCCCACAGCCTTGAAGCATTAGACTTAAGGAAAGGGTGGGCAGATAGTCTACTTTACCACAGAATTTGAAGGGATGGGACTTGGACTTCCAGAGCATAGGAAAGAGGCCTCCTCTACCAAAGGGTAGAGGTGATATCACATAGCAAGCCAAGGTGACCTTGTGATGCAGATAACTCTCCCAGTTTCTGACCACCTTTTTCATCTCTTCTTGGGCTTGTGTCAGATCCCCAATGTCTTCCTTCTGTGTAAGATCTCTCCTCTGTACCATGAGGGCAGCAACAGGGCAATAGCAGCTATAAATACCCATATTTTCATTTGTTGTTTACTAATACAGACCTATGTGAACTCTTTCTTCAAAAAGACATTGTCTCAGAGCTCTTCCTGCTTCTTAAGAGGTCTAAGGTTTCATGAATAACCAATGCAAAGCATGCCCATGTTCCTGGCACAGTTATTTTATTCTCCCACACCATAGCAACCAGTTAAGGGTTGTTTTAAGCATGTCTGGGTATGTGCTTGAGTATGAGCCAATGTGCCTGTGTGTGTGGGTGCCTGCATGCATGTGGAGGAGGGGACAGCCTCAGATGTCAGCCTTGGGAGTGCCATCCACCTCTTTTGAGTCTGGATCTCTCACTAGTCTGGAGCTCACCAATTAGGTTAGAGAAGCAGGCCATTGAGCCCCGGGGATCCTTCCATCCCTGCCTCTCCAGCCTTGGGGTTATACACAGATGCCATCAGCATTTTTATTTGGGTCTTGGAATTGAACTTGACTCCTCCTGCTTATGAGGTTAAGTATTTTACCGACTGAGCTGTCTCCCAAGCAAGTCTTTTAGGTATCACTCTTGAATAGGAATAAGTACAAATTGCATATTTAAGCTTCTTTTCTAACCTGGCCCTTCACCTGGGTCTCTAGATCCAGAGCCAGCAAAGAGCCCAGTTAAGCACATGCACAAGAAACCTCCCAGGGTTCCGAGGTAGAGGTTACATGTTAAAGGGGCAAGCTCCTATCTTTAGCAATGAAAATATTTAAGAATCTGTAAGTGCCACCACTCTGCAGGAACTTGGGTGTATGTGTCATGTGACCATAGGGCAGATAGCATGTTGATGGCAACATGGGTTCCATGTTGTGAAATACCATAGCACTGAGGCTTGTGACCCTGCAGACAATTGGGGTCACCATCACCCAATTCATGCTGTGGCAGAGCTTGTTGATAGCCAGCTAAGTGCTCATCTTGATCTTCAAAGACCACAGACACACATAAAAAAAACAATTTTGAGAAAGAGCCCCTGGGTAGTGGGATGATGGATGTCAGGTGGCCCCTCCTGAGGGTATAGTCTTTTTTGTCCCTGGTGAAGCATGTATGGCCTGAGCATCCCAGGGACACTGACGGAACAAACTCCAAACCCCTTGTCTGTACAGACAGAGATGACCGAAGTTTCCCCATTCCCATCCCCATTCCCATCCCCAGAGATGGCCTGGAGCTTGGGAGTGCCTGCAGGGTGGGGGATAGGCAGGCTAGTGCCTTTGTGTCTGGCTGATTTAATCATAGCAAGGTGTGTGGGAGCCTGTACTCCTCTTCTTCCCTTAATCCAAATCATATTAAAAACAAGACTCTCTCGGGGCCTCTGTTCATAATAAGTGGTTTATGCTGCTGCCTGGAGTTGGGGGGGGGGATTCATTCTCCTTTCATTCATTCCTCATCCTTCCCCCTCCCTTCTTTTGAATCCCTCCTCCCGCACTTGTGGATGGCAGGAGAAAAAAATAGAAAGATGGTGAACAATTGCTTGTTTAAGTGGATGGTTAAAATAACGATTACATTTTTAAAAGAGCTCATGGCATAGATTTATTTATACCTCTCAAACTGGTTTCTGAGCTCGAGGACTTCCAGGTTGGAGGAAGGATTGAGTCACAGGCCTGGTGAGCAGCTGTTGTTAAGCCCTGTGTGCCCAAGCTGGGCTTTCTACCTATGGAGAGAGTCTAGCCTGCCAGGGGCCTGGCTCTGGAACAGCAGAGGCTCTGTAGAATAGTGCTGGAGCTGTGGCAGGGAGAGCACTGGAAAGGAGTCTTGCTTACTAGGTTTTGTGGCCTGAGCATGCTAATCATATTGCTAGTGGGCCTCCGTTTCTCTGGCTACAGAGCAGCTGTGTAGCGAGCACAGTCAGGGTGGTTGTGGGCACCAGAGGGGAGAATTACCTGGAAAAACTTTCAGCAAGGTGCTAGGCAAAGGACTCCTTATGGAAGGGATCGATTTCACGATTACTGAAAGCCCTTCTCCTATGCAGATGGTAGCTGGGAACAGAAAAGGGCCCCTTCCTTCCTGCTGAGGGTAGAAAAATAGCCTGTTCCTGAAGATAGGGTGATAGGGTCCAGAGGGTCCTGTACCCTTCAGGAAAGTGAGTAGTGACTCAGCCTTAGGCAGAGTGACTCTATGTGGGGCAGCCCTGAGCCACCTGCCTGCCTACTTCTCTAGCCAGAGAAGGTCTGGATAAGCCTTTGCATGGTGGCGGTTCTCTCTCTGTGAGGCAGTCACAAAGACTTATCTCTGGGACAGGAGTGAAAACGAACAACAGAAAGACCAGGATCTGGTTTGGTGAGGCCAGCCCAACCTCACCATGGGACCCTAGGGTCAGGCAGTATCAAGTGCATTGGCTTCAAGCCACAAAGTCCTGATTTCATAGTTAAAGGCTTCTGTACAGCCTCTCTCCAATGGCATTGAAGACAAGATCACCCTACCCCCCCCTCCCCCCGCCATGCTGGTAGATCCTTGTCTTCTGACTCTGCTTCATCTCTTTTAGACATAATGAAAAAGAAGGGATGAAACTCGTGGCTGTTCCAGTTTCCCTGTTCCCCTGCATCTCAGCAGTCTTTTGCTTGTATAGCTGGAGAACTGGAGTGGTCATCCAGTCCAGAGGCTAGCTTTGCAGACCTCCTCAGCTCATGGAATTTCTACGTAAGTTTTCTAGCCAGGGCAGGTGTTTCAGAGTCTGAGTTTGGGAATGAGAAACTCAGTGACTCCAGAATAGAAACACCCTCTTCAAGTGGGTTAAACTCCAGCCCTGACATTTAATTAGCTTCTTTTTAAGCTCCCACACTTGAAGAGTACCTGTTATTTCTTTTCTTTTACTCACAATACCCTGTAAGCCAGGCGTGTTTGCCTGAGCTCCGGAACCTCTCATCAGAAGTCAATCACTTTGGAAAAATGATAAATAGCTCTGCAAGCCTGCCAAGAGCATGGCGGCAGATTGTGGCCCAGGATGTGAGGGGCTTCCCCAGGTGATGGTGAAGCCGGGAGACCTACATAAACTCACACTTTTTCATCTACCCACCCCGTCCTTATAATCCTTGATTATAGGTCACTGCCTCTCCAAGTGAGTTCAGGCATTAGTCTAATGGGCCTCTGGACCATTTGCTTTTGAAGTACAGCAAAGACAGCATGATGGACCAGTTGGTGGCAACGTTGCTGCCCTATCTGCCTGGGTGGGAGCCAGAGGTGGTAGTGGGGTTAGAGGGAGGGTTACTCAGTCTCACCTGGAAATGACAAAGGCGGTAAGTAGGGAAAGTACTATGAAGAAGTATGTAAAGTCCATGTAAATGGCTAGTCTGGGATAGTTATTGCAGAGACCATAGGTGCACAGGAGGGAGTCATGGGTAGTTGTGGGCAGAGTCCAGGCAGAGGAAGCTGTGTGCACTAATGTCCTGATGCTACAGAAGCTGGGAGCCTCCCATGGATGGGATAAAGTGTCTGACATCCATTCCTTCCTGCTGCCATCCTGCTTGGCTTTTTCCAGCTTGTTGGTCTCATTTCCCAGTTCCTTTGAACCCAATTTTGTGATTGCTACTCACTTGTCCAGAAGCAACTGGTGACCCCGTGGGCCTGTGATGTCATGCCTTCTATACTCTGACTCCAATCGTTCCCCTGTTTTCAACCAGTTTCCTTCCCACAGCCTCAACTTCAGCACATTGGGCTTCTCCTGTCTTGACAATACGCCCTGGGATTTTCTGTCTCGGAACTCCAAGTTCTTTCCTGGGATTGTCCTTTGTTGCCTAGATTTCCCTCAATAAAAGATCGCTGATCTTTGCCCACCCTGCTCTTAGTCATCATGCCTGTCTTATGGGGCTAGGATTGCTTTTGCTTTGCTGGGCTGAGGGCCTGGCCAGAGGTTAGGATGTGTGCATGTGTGTGTGTGTGTGTGTGTGTGTGTGTGATGTGCGTGCGTACGCATGTGTGTGTGTGTGTGTGTGTGTGTATATGTGCGTGCGTGCGTGCGTGCGTGCGTGTGTGTGTGTGTGTGTGTGTGTGTGTGTGTGTGTGTGTGTGTGTGTGTGTGTGTGTGTGTGTACACAGAGTGGGTGGGAGCACAGGACTAGAAGGGAGCACCAGGTGTGGAAGGAGGAAGTACTGGGTTCAATCTCAGCTCTACCATTGTATGGCTGTCTGTTATTAAACCTATATTGTTCATACTATTGGCTTTTTTGTGGTCCTGGGGATCAAACCTAAGGCACTGCATGTGCAGGGCAGGCACTCTACTCAGTGATCTATATCCCCAGCCCTCTTTACTTTTTAAATTTGGGACTCTTAGTTGTCCAAGCTGGCCTTGTACTCACTCTTGATTCCAGGCAGGCTTTGAGCTTATGATCTTTCTGTCTCAGCCTCCCTAACAGCTGGGATTGCAGGCCTGCCCCTCTAGGTCAACTTGACCTGTTCAGTTGTCTTTATGGAGACCATAAGAGTTCCTTTAAGGTACCCTGTGAAGGTTAGTGCTATAAATGAGACCATGCAAGACTTAGAGAATAGCAATTGCACATTTTAGGAACAATTTTTAGGAACCACAGAGGTTTCATTCAGGAGCAAAGTATGCTTTATTTGATTCCTTTCATTACACTAGTGAGGAGATTAAGATTCAAACATCTGGGGAGACCTGTCCTTCAAATTCTCTCCTGCCCTGCTCCTTCCCCCTGCTGGGGCAGTGAGGCTTAGCTGAGTGTCTTTAAGCTTGAAGCTAATGGGTTGACCTCTTCTGGACCCTGGGCTTCCTCACCAAGGGGTGTGCAGAGGGCCATGGCTGCTGCCCACACTTAGCCTCCTTAGACCCATCTGCTCTCTTTCATTACGAACCTGGGCAGTATTATAGGCAGGAGGTAGCATCTCCTCACTAACATCTGTGAAATATCCCAGAATGATTCCTTTGTTCAGAAATCATGCTTGCTATTCGATGTTGTGGAGTCACATGAACCCACAGGCAAGTTCTACATCCGTGATTTGTTAACTGTAAAACTGAGTAAATGGCTGAATTTTTAAGTCACAGTTTTCTCAGCAACTTAGGGACACGGGTGTTCAGGAGTACAACAAAATATTGAGGTTCTCCAAAGTACTAATTCATCCATTTAGTGCTGTATGCAGTTCTAGGAGCTGGTAGTTGGATGTCTCACACTGTCTCCTATTATAGTGGAGGGAGAGCGACTATAGGCTATGGAAATAAAGTACATCAGGGAAAAGACAATCTTGAGATGATGGCAGGCTGGGAATGTACAGGACAGACAGCAGAAAGCACCTACACCAATCCAATGAGAGATGATGGGGGTCTGGTCCAGACTGCCCAGCAGTGGGACTGGGGGGGGGGAGTGGTCGGATTCTGTATGTATTTTGAAGGTAGAAGCTACAATAGGATGGATGTGGGAAGTGAGGGAAAGAAGTTAGAGACAGTATCAAAGTTTGGAGCATGAGCAGTTAGAAAGATAAAGTGTGGAGGAGCTCTTGCTTGGTGGCAAGTGTTCTATCAGAGGTAACAAACGTGTCCTAAACAAAGCTAATCTCACCCACAAGACTACCTGAGTAAACACTCCCCCTCACTCTATCCTCCCAACTGCTTACAAGCCTAAGCTACCACACCCAGCCAAGAAAAAGTTTTATTGAGTCATCTTTCAAGAAGACAGGAGATTTTCATAAGTCTGTCTCTTAGTCAGTTAAAAAGACAGAGCTGTTAGAAGGGTAAATCCACCCCAGAGGGGCGGCCATGCTTTGAAGATGAAATGCTCTTCAGGAGTTCGTGTTTTCAATACTCAGTCCCCAGATGGCAGTGTCATTTGGGAACTTTGGTGGGGGGGAGGAGGGCTCACCTGGATGAAGTAGGTTTCTAGCAACATTTGAAGGCAATCCTGAGCCCCCAGCCCTGCCTCAGCTTTCTCCCTCTTGTCCTCCATGAGGTCCTCAGCTATATGTTCTCACATCTATGATATTTTGCCGAGGCTCTGCAGGTTGAGCAGATGTGAACTGAACCCTCTAAAACAGTGAGCCCAACAAAATCTTTTGTCCTTTAAATCCTGTCTGTCAGGCTTCTCATCACAGCAACCATAAAAATCAAGGGAGGAGCTGTGTGTTGATTGGATGGCAAGAAGGGAGGTGTTGTGTCTTTGGTACAGATGTAGGCTAACATATCCTTCACAGGTTATGCACTTCTCCTTGGTGGGAATGGTGCTCTGCACAGGTCTTTGAGTTTGTGAAGATGAAGAGGGTCATGGACAACATGAGTTACTTTCTCCTGTGCATACCTGGTTATTATTATTACTGTGTGTATATGATATTTGTGTGTATATGATATGCCACAGCACATGCATGAAGGTCAGAGGATTTTTTTGGAGTCAGTCCTATTCTCCCCTTTCTACTGGCCCTGCATATTTATTCTTTAAAAGTTATTTTAGCCTGGTGGTAGTGGTATACACCTTTAATCTAAGCACTTGGGAGGCAGAGGCAGGCAGATCTCTGTAAGTTCGAAGCCAGCCTGGTCTGCAGAATGAGTTCCAGGACAGCCAGGGCTACACAGAAAAATCCTTCCTGGGAAAGCAAAACAAAACAACAACAAAAGAGTTATTTTCCAAGAAGACCTCAAGTGGATTCTGGAGATATTTTGTCTGAACAATTTTTGGGGGACTAGAGAGATAGTTCAGCAGTTAGATCAGTGACTGCTCTTCCAGAGGGCTGGAGTTCAATTCCCAGCACCTACATGACAGTTCACAATTGTCTATAACTCCAGTTCCAGGGGATCTGACAACTTCACACCAATGCACATAAAATATATAAGTTAAATAAATTAAAAAAATATTTACATTTGGGTGTGTCCAAACTTTGGTCAGTTTCACTGTTGAAGACCTCAGACTGTGGGAGGCAGAAGTTCAGGACCATAGCTTCGGTTGTGGTGTAAGATGCTAGGTTGTCAGCATGGAGATGATCTAAATGAAGCTGAGTCGGTAGATGAGATGATGGGGTTGGAGGTGAGACAGCACATGGTGAATGGAGACCAGGATCAAGGATGGAGCCAAGGAGTCTCCAGACAGGGCTTGACTTTTCAACAGCATCGTTGTCCAGGGCTCCCCAAACTTCCACCTGGAATTAAGGGCTCCTGGAAGGAACCCAAGACTTCTTTAGACAGGAATCACCTGATCTCTGCCTCTCAGGTGTCAGGATGCATCAGCCAATGACTTTAAAGAGCTGTACTTTGGGTAGTGGAGTAGGAAATCGCCCTCTCAATCAAACTGTGTGTTATATAGCTTAAAAGTTAGAAATAAAATGATTAAGTAACACATAGCAACAACATTTTATTTTCACAATATAAATTTCCTTCTTTGTTGTTCTGAACAAAAACTATGACTATTTCTTTTAATTTTATTTTAGTTTACTTATGTGTGTGGATGTTTTGCCTGCATGTATGTCTGTACACCAGGTCAGTGACTGGTTTCTGTGGGAGCCTGAAGAGGTCATCAGATCCCCTGGAACATGAGTCCTAGATGGTTGTGAGTCAACATGTGGGTGCTAGGAATTGGACCTAGTTCTCTGCAAGAACAGCCAGTGCTCTTAACTGCTGGGTCATCTCTCCAGCCCCTGACTCTTTCTTTTAAACTTCCCCCACTGGTTTCTGAATGTCCTTCTTGCTGTGTTCCTTCCTTGATGTCTGAAGACTTCTCATCTGAAAAAAAAATACGTAGATATAAGTCTATTGTTTGCTGCGCACTGGGTGGACTGGATACATGTTAGTCATCATTCAGAGGTTGGTTGCTTGACCTATATGAGGCCTGGTTATTGAGTCCAAAACAACTTCTGGAAAAGTACTGCAACTTATTAACTCAGAACCAAGGCTAAAAAGAATATTGAAAGTTTTCACTACAAATAAATGAAAAATACTTGAAGAGATAAATGTATTTAACCTACTGAGATATAATGTAAGACATACGTGTACTAAAAACTACATGTCACCACTTTAGTAGATATAATTTTTATGTTCTTATGTATTAGTTAAGAATTTTAAAAGCATGCAAAGAAAGATTGACAAATAAAGAGACACAAAGCTTTACTTCTAGCTTCGACGAATGGTCAACCCTACTTATTTCTTCCTGCATTGTGACTCTATTATGGGACAAACAATAAATCACTTGGGGCCTTCAGTGAGATGCCTTAATGTTAGGGACAACTCCTCCAGAGTGAAATAGAGAACAAAGGGTTTCTTTTTGTCTTTCTTTCTTCCTTCTCCTTCTTCTTTCTTTCTTTCTTTCTTCCTCCCTCCTTCCCTCTTTTCTTTTTCCCTCCCTTCCTCTCTCTCTTTCTTCCTTTCTCTAACTGAGCTTTCAATGAAATGAAATCCTGGAAATAAAATACATCTTGCACAATTAGCAAGATGGGGACAAGAACAAAGAACAGCTTCAGAGTCTTAGGCTGACAGTATCTTTTATTGAAATGGACCAGAGAACTGTGTTCAGCACAGGATGACCTGAGCTGCGTATATGAAAACTGCATGATACCCTCTGAAGCTAATGGAAAAGAAAATGATTAACTACATTCTACTCCCTTTGGTTTGAACTTTCAGGCTATTCTATGTGGTCTGAACTTTTAAATAGGTGTTGTGAGAATATAATGTTAATGTCTAGCTGCTGCCTTGCATAAGTTCATCTGACACTCACAAATACTGACAGGTACCCTATGGGGACATTGTGAACCCCAAGAGTCAACACTTGGAAATACTACATCCTGCTTCCCATCTCCCATGTGAGTCATTCATGGATTTCTGAGAACCTGGATGAAGGTTCTTGCTGGTAACCCCCTGCTCCTATCCTCAAAATGTATAAAATAAGCTTCCGTTGCCATGTGTGCTGATTCTCTCCAGAGACTCAGGCATGCTAACTATCTCTGGTGCTGGGGCTTAAACTCTGCTCTGTGTTGTTGTCCCCTTGCATGTCTGTCCATCTAAAACTCCTTTGTCCCCAGAAATCCATTTCAGTGTCCTCTTAAGCCACCTGATCCATCCCAGTCCTAACAGGTGTTTCTCTGATACAGGAGACAGCCAACAGCATTTATCAGGAAGGATTTGCCTTCTAGCTTTGGGCTGGGAATAAACTGCTAATTGTGTTCACTATCATCAGTTTACCTGTTGACTTTGTAGTCAGTTTAAAGCTCCTGCCATCAGGGTTCATTTCCCCCGCTGACAGTCACGAGCTGCAAGCTGCTCTTCTGGCTCATTTGTGAGCAAGTGACTGTGATGGCAGGCAGTTCTTGCAGAAAGGTTGTCATGGGAAAGTTTTAAGCTGTCTCTTGGAGAACCCGCATCCTTTCTCATTCCTACCTTTTTGTGTCTACACCAGTAGAGTTTGAGAGAATGATAAAAGCAAGCAAGCAAACAAACAAACAGTAAGGAGACTGGGAGATGCCTCAGCCGGTAAGGCAAAGAGAAACAGTTCAGATCCCCAACACTCCCGTAAATGTCTAGTGCGAATGCTGGCTGTAACCACTCTCATATGGGAGCTGGAGCCCATCCTGAGAGCAAGCTGGAGAGGAGCTGGACTGTCCAGCGTCTGCAAACAAGCATGTACATGTATATCCCACATATATGTAGATATATGCACATGCAGAGCATGCACATACACACATATTCACAGTACATATACAGACATATGCTAACAAACAAAACAGCTACACAAATAAAACCCAAGTTTTATTCACACAATCATTAATTAGGGCTGTTTTGTGTGTGTGTGTGTGTATGTGTGTGTCTGTGTGCACCGGGTGGCACGGGGGTGGGGTGGGAGCTGTTCACCCCCTGCCTCAGGCCTTCTGTTACCATTGTGCCCTTTCCCTGCATTTTCTTGGAGACAGCTAGGAGAGAAGTCACCTAATACCTTTGTATGCAGAAACCTTATATTTAGAGAAAATGTGTTTTAGGAAATAAGGCTCTGTGAGAAGGGACACATTTTTCTGGAAGGATTGTGTCTTTATCAGAAAATGGGCTGACAAAAGGTTCCATAGCCTTTAGAACTTAATGAGTAAATTTAAATGTTGGATGCAAATGAGGCATAATATTAACTCTGGCTTCAAAGAGCAAGGCACGGACGAGATAGTTAAACAGCTGTGAGGCCTTTTTATTTTTCTGACTAGACAAGCCCAGGAGTTAGTTGCTTTTCGAACACACAGGCATAATGTGATCACTTTCTGATGACTTCTGCCAAGCCACACAGAAGCATGAAACTAATGGTGCAAGGAGAAGGACGCTGTTCTGCATGCAGACCCAGGGCAGGGTGGCCCAGGACCTCTCTACTGAAGAACTCACCTCTCTGCACTAGGTAAGTTCTCCAGGCTGGGTCAGGTAGTGGGTGGGCTCCAGCATCAGCCTGCGGCAAGAATTCTTGATGAGGACTGTTAGGAGGGGCTGTGTCTGCTCCAGCTCTGCTCCCACCTGCCTGTAATAATCCCACTGTCAGACTGCACTTACCCTCCGGAGGTGCCAAATTCTATTAGCTGCAGACAGTAATATTTCCATACCTGTGCCTGTAATCACCTCCCTCCTGCAAGCGGATTAGTAAAAGTGTACGAGCAAATGCATCAGTTACAAACCTAGTGTCCCTCTTCACATGCAAATGCAATCAATAGACACCAAGATGATTTGCATAATGGAAAAAAAAGGAAAAGGATTCTTTTGTAATGTGGTTTTTGGGGGCAAAAACTTAAAGACCTCATGTGATACAAGTAATCCAAGCCTGTCTGGGTGTCTGGCACAGTGTGTGTTTTAATGCGCTTCCCAGTGAGCCGTTGCTGAAAGACCCTAGGCACGAAGCCCCCCTTTGTTCAATCCATCTCTTGCTCCAGCCCCTCAACACATAGGTCTCTGTTTTGCTTTGAGGGTACTCTTCTTGCAAGCTCGAGGTCAGTAAAGTGCCATCCCTCACTTCCAACTCAGTAGTTTAATTCTGAGATTTAACCACCATTCTGTCATTGTTTAGGTGGAGGGACAGAGGCCTTGAGCCAAAGGACAAATTGGCTACACTGACATAAGCAGTTGAGTTGGGCTAAAATTAGCCAGTTTGAGGGCGGGCATGCTAACTGCCAGACTGGCTTATCTACATCTCGGGCCCTCACAGTGCTGGGAGTCTCTCAGGAGATGCCTGATGCCAAGTGACTCTAGGGACAAATATTGATGGCTGATTCTCTGCCAAGACCTAGAGAGTTTTGGAACCTAGAGAGGGTACAGCTCTTGCCCTAGGGGACTCTAAGATTGATATTTTGTTGTTTATAAAAACCTTTTGCACATCAGAAACATATTTAAGGTTCCTTTTCATATGATTGCAATGGTAAAGCAGTCTGTTAATCAAGAAAATAGAAAATGACAGAAATACCATGAATGTACATTAAAAAAAAATAGCTTCGGGGAGGGGAGGGGGGGGACAGAAGCAACCTAGCTGTCTATCAGCAGACAAATAGATCCTGAAAATGTGGCAGGTATACACAATAGGATTTTATTCAGCTGGAAAGAAAAACGAAGTGGTGAACTTTGCAGGAACATGTAGAGTTGGAAAGTAGTCATCAAGGTGACTCAGAAAGACAAACTGCATGCTCTCTTTGTGAATTCCAGTCTGCAACGTTTGTGTGTATGTATGTATGCATGCATACATGCATGCATGGGTGGGTGCGAGTGTCACTTATGAAACTAGAAATGAGACCATGAGAGGGGAAAGAGAGGTGCTGAGGAGTAGGTAATGGGACACACGAGAAAGGACATCAGAGAGGAAAGTGTGGGGCCAGGGTGGAAGGGTACAAAGAGGGGTCACAGGATACAAGAGGAGATGGGGGATGAGGAAAAAAAACAGATTTTGTTTGAAAATGCTACAATGAAACCTAATTATTATGTATGGTAATTTTAAAAAAATGGCATCTTAGAAATACAGACTAAAATAACCATTACTGGAAAGTGGATGAGGGGAGTGAATCAGATTGGCCAATGAGTGCAAAGCTACAAGCAGATATGGGAAATAATTTTGAGTGCTCTGTTGCACAGCTGGGGCACTGTCCTCAACAATTGTATGCACCTCAGAATAGAAAGTGTGCTTTGAATGCTGTCATCATAAAGAAGTGTTAAATAGATAATGAGATAGCTATATTAATCACCTTGATTGATTATTGTATAATGAAAGTATCCATGTATCCAAATGTGTTGTACCTTGTATGTTCAATTATTGTCAATTAAATAAAAAAGAGAATGAATTAGGAAGACAAAAAGAGCTTTTAGATGTGGTACAGTGTTTTTTGAGCCCACAAGCCATGCCTAGACAGCCTGCCATTTGTGGAGGTCACAATGACTCTACTGGGATAGGGAGATCTTTTGTGTTGGAGGAAAATGTTGAAATGGAGCCTCTAGTATGGTTTGTTTTAGAGGCCGAGACAAGTGAAAAGCAGCTGGTTAGAAGTCCTTTAAAATAATACGCTTCAGAGTTTTTTATCTGAGAACTGAGACTAATGAATGGGGTGGTACTTCAGATATCTAGGTGCCCAGGGGTTCTTATCAGTTTGAGGACAGTGGAATTTTGTAGGCTGGAGAAAGAAGAGAAAGAAATGGTACATGACTGGCTAGAAGCAGGCAACTGCTTTATTTGGGTATGATCTTACAGCAGAATCCAAATTATGTAACTACTTAATGGATGGGTATCTGATGGTGGATGTCCTTATGCATGCTGTGAATATATGTTTCTCTTATTGGTTGATGAACAAATGCTGATTGGCCAGTAGCTAGGCAGGAAGTATAGGTGGGGCTACGAGACTAGGAGAATGATGGGAAGAGGAATACAGAGAGGAGCCACCAGGGAGACACCATGTAGCCGCCAAAGGAGTAACATGCTGGAGCATTATGGGTAGGTCACAGCCTCATGGCAATACATAGTTTAATAGAAATGGGTTAATAATTAAGAGAGAGCTAGCCAATAAGAAGCCGGAGTCATCAGCCAAACAGTGTATAATTAATATAAGCCTCTGTGTGTTTATTTAGGATTGAAGGGCGGTGGGACTGGGTGGAACAGAAACTTCCATCAACAGGTATCCCCAGCACTCACAGGGTCTAAGCAGGAGGAATATGAGTTCAAGGCCAGACTGGTCTACATAGGGAGCTCCAGGTCCATCTGAGCTACATGGTGAAACCTTGTCTTAAAACACACACACACACACACACACACACACACACACACACACACACACACACACACAGAGAGAGAGAGAGAGAGAGAGAGAGAGAGAGAGAGGGGGGAGGGGGGCGAGAGAGAGAGCGCCTTTCTTTAACACTCACAAACAGCAAACCCTGGTTGACTGCTTGGTTGGTGTGGTTGGCTGAGACTCAGTGAAAAATGAGTTACTTACAAAATAACTGTGGAGGGAGAAGGGAGTGAGGTGACAGGGGCATCAAAATAGCACTTGAAAGAAGTCGCTTGGGAGAAAGACTAGAGACTCTCCCACACTTGTAAAAGGATAGCCCTCAATCTCCAAACTGGGGACAAGGAAGGTGTTATGTAATTGACCCCAAAGGGTCACTATTCTCAGGGACTCAGGGCATTTGAGCCTTGGACCTTTCCCAGCTCTCTTGTCCAGTTTCAGGCTCATGATGTTCTCCTTCTTAACAGCCCCCTGCAACACACTCTGTGTGTCTCTGGCCAATTCTTTGTTCTGTGGCATAAAATCCTGGAAATAACAGCAGGTGACTTCTGGACTCTGATTCATGCCTGTGACAGGACTGCCTCCAAGGTAAGTTTTGCTTTACTTGTGAGAAAGTTATGGTTACACAAGAAATGCTTATCTCTACTTGCTTTGTTTTGACACCGTCAAGATGTCTTCCTTTCTGGCCATACTGAAACAAGCATCTTGAAAGTAGGACAGAAGGGGTATGAGCTGGAGAGATGGGGAAAGGGAGTTACAAGCTATTATTTCTCAGGATGATGTAGATGTTGGTTCAGGGTGGAAAGCCAGTGTCAAACAATAACAAAGATAAGGTACCATTTATCAAGTGGCTACCAAAGCAGCAGGGACCATGTAGATTAGGTACAAGTTTAATGTGTTTTTACCTACTAAGGTCTGGGGCTTCTTTTCCATTGCTCTCACTGAATCATGTTTTAAAGAGCAGATCCCAGCAGCTGAGGTGCTTAAACAGGAATATATCTGTCTTCACTGACATTTCTCGAAGAGCAACTGAATTCTATCTGCACAGTAGAGTCCCTCAAGTCCCCTCCTACACCGAGCCCCCTAGACTTCACAGCAGCCTACTTGCCAACCTCTCACTCAGCAACTATTCCAGAATGTTCCCTGGGGATTCCCGGCAGTTTTTTTTTCAAGACAGGGTTTCTCTATGGCTTTGGAACCTGTCCTAGAATTCTCTCTGTATACCAGACTGGCCTTGAACTCACAGAGATCCACCTGTCTCTGCCTACAGAGTGCTGGAATTAAAGGCATGCACCACTACTGCCCACTCCCAGCAGTATTTTTCTTGATGTTCACTCATCCCCCCACTTGGCTCTCACTCCCTTCCTTGTCACCAGGAGAACAGACAGAACCCTCTGGCACCAGGCTTCGTTTCCTCTACCATTTGTTCCCTAGGATGTTCTCCAGGGCAGCCTTAGCCTGACCCCATGGAAGGCTGAGGGCCAGGTCTTCTGGTCTCTTGTTCGCTCTCTTCCCTTGCCTTCTTCCTAAGTCACACCTTAAAAAGACATACAAGGAGACTGGAGGCAAAGTTCATGAAGGATACGGGTGAGGAAAAGCCAGACAAACTTCTTGGGATGGTTTGAGGTATGGATAGGGAGATAGGGAAAGATGGATGGAAATTGAGGGTGTTGGCATGAAAGGAGAAGAAAGGAAAGAGGACAGGAGTGGGAGGAGGCAGGGAGAGGGATGAAAAGGGGGGGGGAGAGAGAAAGACAGAGACAGAAGAGACAGGATGAACTGAGGAAAGTCCCAGGGCATTTTTAGATCCAGATGCCAGAACTGCCTGTAGCATTTTCTGCCATTGGAAGCAAGCCATGCCAGGGCAAGGCAAGTCTGGATTCCAAGGGTGCGAAGATTGTACCTCCTGCAGAGATTTGCAGTCACATCATAAAAGATGGAGAACTAGCCCTGTTTTGATTATCTCACACAGTGATCAGCACCTCCACCTTGACTAAACTTCCATCAGGATCTTCTGAGGCCTGTCAGCCTCTCTTTAAGCAGACCTCATCCTTGACCTGTCTTTGGGTTGCTGTGGTCACCTTTAGCAAAGACAGTTTCTTGAGGACTCTCTCCACCTTGATACCCTTGGTATCAAAGCAAGATTCTTCTGGAGCTCACTGCTGCTGCTTATTGAACCACATTTCTTTTAGTCATGCTACATAGTCCTTCACGCTGCCTGTTGGTTGTAAGTCTTCAGCTGTCCCATTTGGAGTTGACTTAGCCTCTCATCGCAACCTTTACATGTATGCTTGCCTTGTGTGCATGCGTGCCTGCCTGTGTATGTACATGGCTGTTCATGTGTGTGTGTATCAGTGTGTGGAGGCCATAGGAGAACATTGTTTGCTTTTTTTTTTTTTTTTTTTACTGGTCTTTGTCTTATTTCCTTGAGACAGTGTTTCTCACTGGATCTACAGCATTTTTTGACTAAATGGGTGGTCTCCAAGCCCCAATAAATACCTGCTCCCCAACACACACCCAGTACTGGTGGTCCAGGTGTGCATAGCCACACCTGAGCTTTTACCTGAGAGCTGAGGTGCTCTTGCTTGTACAAAGAGCATTCTTACCCACCAAGTCATCTTGCCAGCACATGCAGCAGTCTTAGGTAAAATCTCCCTTGCTGACCATGGAGGTGAAATATCTTCCTTCTTACCCATCAACTGGCTGGCTCCCCTACACTGTGCCTCTGACTCCTGAGCTCTCTCTAGCTATAGGACTAAAGCTTTGGAGGTTGAAGTTGCCATTCTGTTCTGAGGTTTGCTGGATGGAGTGTCCCAGTGATTTGTGTTTTAATCCCCAAGGTCTGTTTGTGATTGCAAATGAAAAGTTGGATCTTTTCATCTCATAGATGAGAACAATAATACCTTTTTCCTAATGGGGGTGTGAAGCTTACATATCTGCAAAATGCTTCTGGTTCATGGGTACGCAGCCAGTTGGCTTTCTTTCCTTATAGAACAATCTCACTGATTATAATAATTAATGAGACACAGGCCAGTTAGAATGCACAACAAAAACAAAACAAAAAAACAAACAAAAAACCCCAACTCTTGTTTTTCCTCACTTTCCCCAAAGTAGTTGTACTTTTTCACATGCAGAGTAACCATAGTATATGTTCCCTGTGAGAAGAAGGTTCTAGAAGGCCTACAAGCACAAATCACATCTCAACAATTGGTGACAAATAAAAATTGTAATATTGTAGCTTGTTGTTTTCCACCAGCCCACCAGCCCACCAGCCCGCCAGCCCGCCCACCACTGGTCTGGCGCGCCAGCCCCAAATAACACTCAGAGACTCTGTATTTGATACAATCCTGTTGGCCAGTTACCATTATTGTTTATGGGCTAGCTCTGTCTTAATTATTAACCCATTTCTACTTATCTAAGTATTTCCACGTGGTCATTTTATCGGAGAGCCGCCACCGGCATCTTCTTTCTCCAAGCTCTCCATGTTGACTCCTCCTAACTACTTCCTCTTTCCTCCTCCTAGTCTCCTAGCCCCGCCTATCTAGTTTCCTATTGGCCAACAGGGCTTTATTAATTAACCAGTATGAGAAACATATATACAGAATAACATCTCCCATCATATTTCTTCCTCTCTTCAATGCTGTGTGTACCTTATTGCCTATTGTACCTGCACGTAGTAGGCTTGTATTTCATCATGTTAGTCATGTGGACATATCTGTGGAATCTCTTGTGCTTATGAGTAATTAATTTTGAGGCATAATGCCACTGGGTGATCTTCACTGAGGGTATCTTTTATGCCATACTCTTGGCATGTATCATCTTATTTAGTGCTCAACTCAGTTGTAGGAGAAGGGGGTTATCCATTTTTTATAGACTCGGAAACTTGGCCTTGGAATGCTCAGCTGATCTCTCAGGGAGCTACATGTTTTTGACTCCAGTCACATATTCTAGAAGATTCTAGACCTTTCAGCTGTTCTCCTGTTTGAAGATTGCTAATACAGGATCTCCACATGCATTTGACTGTGTTCATGGCTGGAGATGGTGATAGACTGTAGCCTGTTTGTGTGTAGCTTGGGTGTGGATTTCACAATCGGGGTAGTTTTTCCACCGTTCTCCCTGTCTTAGCAATACTATTAAAGGACCTGTCATTGTAAGCTCCCCACTGTGGACTGTGTCCCCTTCTCTACTTCCACCCACTCTGCCCCGTCCTGGGTCTGACTCAGATTTCTCCTTGGGGGCTGTTAATGCTTCTTAGCCGAGTAGACTTCTGATAAACCGAGCCTGACATTTTGAAAGCCTGAGGTTGGTAATTGTTTTTAGGCTGTGCAGAGGAGCATCTCCCTTCAGCTTGATTACTTCTGCTTAAATCCCTGGCTCCTCTAAGATCCTTGGGCCTGAGAGACATTTGCAGTGTAAGTCACCATGGGGGAAGTCAAGTCCTTGGAAACCAGATTCTACAGACAACATGTTTCTCTGACTGTGCTGCTTTCCAGGAAGTAGGGGTCATTACAAAGTCTTGAAATAGGCTCATGGACTCTGTGGGAAGAGGGCATGTGGACAGGTGTCTGGAAATTTCCAGATCTCTTGAAACTGTGTGGAAATTTTCTGACAATCTTTTCATGGGGAAGATTTTTATTAGTCTCTCTCTCTCTCTCTCTCTCTCTCTCTCTCTCTCTCTCTCTCTCTCTCTCTTTTTCAAGACAGTGTTTTTCTATGTAGCATTGGAGCCTGTTCTGGAACTCTCTCTGTAGATCAGGCTGGCCTCTGCCTCCCAAGCACTGGAATTAAAGAAGTACATCACCACTGCCTGGGTGTTGGGGGGTTCTTAATAGGGTTAAAGCCCCCAAAGAGCTCTAGAATTTCTCATTGAAAACTAAGTGATTAGGGTCTGGAGAGATGGCTCAGAGGTTAAGAGCAGTGGCGTGTTACTCTTCTGGAGAACCTGGGTTTGATTCCCAGCACCCGTACAGGCTACCAGCAGTCGGTAACTCCAGTTCCAGGAGATCCCACACCCTCTTCTGAACTTCTCAGGTGTTGCACATATGTAGTGCACCGACATGAATTCAGGAGAAATGTCCACGTGCATAAAATATAAAAATAAAATAAAAAATCAGTGATTAAGGAATTAGGAACAATTAGAAGTGTCAGAACTGTTGATTCTAGGGAGAATAAGAGATGAAATATGTCCTTATTAACTTTTGCTTTTGTAATGAACCTGTAAATAATGCTATTTCTTGTGACTTACTGTGCTCTATAGACACTGTCTCATTCAACCCATATGAATGGCTCACTGGGTTAGGAACTAAGATTTTCATTCTACAGATGAGAAAATGGGGACCCGGAGAGGCTAAGAGACTTAAGGTTACATAGCTAATATTGGTGGTGTCAAGACACCACCTGGAGAGTTGGCTCAACAGTTAAGAGCATTCTTTGCCCTTGCAGAGGACCCAGGCTCGGTTCCCAGCACCCATAACTCACAACTGTCTAGAACTCCAGTTCCAGGGAATCTAACATTGTCTTTTTGGCTTCTGTGGCACCAGGAATAAAAACAAAGCAAAACCAAAACCACCACCAACAACAACAAAAAACCCCGACAACAAACAAAAACAAACCTTTCTCTACAGCTGAATGAGAGATGGTAACAAAAGGATGCCAAGGACTTCAGTCTGAAAGATGGAATGAATTCTGGTTTATGGTACATAGCACCTTCCTCCTTAGTGCTGTCATGGGAATAACTTTATGCTGGCCTTCCTGACCTCCTGTGGGGTGAGGCAGACTCTCCTGTAGTCTGCCATGAGGATGAGCAGCTTCCTCAGGCTACTCAACCCCCATTCAGGTTTCTGGGCCTCCAGGCTGCTGGACTCTGAGCTTCAGGATGCTCAGGCTGAAGATACAGGAGCTCAGCTAAGATTGGCTGAAGGCAGAAGCCTAGACCAAAGGCCTCTGAGAATCCCTTCTGGCTCAAGCCTTTCATAACATAAAAACTGTCAGCAGTTGTTGGAGACTTCAGTGATTGTTGATATGTTGTTTTGGGCTTTCTTCCCTAACTGTCTTTCTTTATAAAAGAAGAAAGACAATGTTTTTGTTACCATGATGTGAGTTACAAAAAAAAAAAAAAAAAAAAAAAGATAACACTCAGATCCAACACCTGGGAAATGAATGTCCACTAGGAACAGTTGAAAACACAAGTCAATCCCCAGAGCCACAGAGACTCGCCAGACAGATTCAGCACTGGCCTGGGAGATACTCAGGAGAAAGCCTCTGACCTGCTGATTTATGGAAAGGCTATATTGCAGGGTGTGGAGATATATGTGTCAGGGCCAGGCCAAGGAGACAAATGAAGCAACTAAAAGTTCTAATCCTAGGGGTTTCTACTCTCGGAATGGTGGGGGGGGGCAGGGTCTCCCTGAGGAAAAGTCTTTGTGAGTTATTTGTCACATTGCAGTGACAAAATACTTGATAAGAAGTGGACTTCAAGAAGAAAGGCAGGATGAGAGGGAATGATAAGCTATCCTGCCTCCATCTTAGGCTTGAAAGCCATCTTATAGAAAAGATAAACTAGGTTCATTCCTGTTTGTGAAGGATTGGTCTATGCCTACCTCTAACCTTAACTAAATATGTACTACCTGTTCCAGGAAATGGCAACCATACCTTTGTTTCAAAAGGTTGTTATGTCTACCTTTTTATAACCGTCTTGTAACCGTGTCTTTGCTTCAGGAGTTGTTATAACCAACTCCTTATACTTATGTTCTACTTCTGTAACCCTACCTATTGCCTGCCAAATGCCACATTTGGAAACCCCCTTCTCATGGATTATAAGAACCCTTAGCTTCCCCATGTCCAATGCTGATCTCTTGAACCACACCTTAGGGAGAAACAGCCCACGCACACAAATAAAAACACTTGCTTTCATTAATTTGACCATGGGTTAGTGGTCTTTCTGCTCAAATCTTTGGGGTTAACAGGAGGTAGTGAGAGAGGAAGGGAGAAAGGAACAGAAGAAAGAAGAAATGGAAGAGGAGAGGGAGGGTGGTGTTTATTTTAGGCTGCAGTTCAAGGGTGCAGTCCATCATGGTAGGAGAACCATGACAGCAGGAGCTGGAGGGTTTTAGTCACACTGTGTCAGGAGCCAGGAAGCAGAGAGTGGTGAATGCTAGGGCCCAGGTTGCTTTCTGGTTTCCATTCAGACAAGGATCCTAGGGCGTGATATGGTTTAGTCCACAGTTAATGTGGGTCTTCCCATTTTAATTAATATAATCTGGATACTGTCCACAGGCATCCCAGAGACTTGCTCCTAAGTGATGCTAGATCTTGTAAAGTTGACAGTCGACACAGGATCTTCTCTTTGTACCCCAACAGCCTCCAGGGTTTTTATGTGGGCATGGGCCTGAGCAGCGGGGCTGAACCTTCCCATGAGATTGTGAAGATCTCGGTCTCCATTTCCAGCACACGGCAGTCACCATACACAGTGATCATTCCAATATTCTTTTCCATCTAAAAGGAGCAGTTGGAGGCTCCAGGTGTGTGTGGAGTGAATTCCTTGATGCTCTGATGTGTGCGAATGTTCTCCAGTGATGGGCTATTCCTAGGGTTCTTCATAGTTTAATATTCTACTCCCAAGGGAGCATTGGTTGAGGATAGGAATTATAATCAACACTCATGTCAGTATTCAAGAGGGCAACTATCAGTGCTTGCCTCATCACCACCTTGATCAAATCAGCGAGAAGCATGTCGCTACTGTGAATTCTGCTCTAACATATCCAAGTGTCTCTAGTACTTCAAAAACAAGAATTTTTTTTCCTGAAAATGTACATTTCACTTTGGGATTTTCATTTGTTGGAAATAAATATTATTCATGAAGGTTTTGTTTGCACAGATGTTTGAAAGTGGCAGCCTGAAACCTAACTTGTTTAGAAATAAAATATGAAAAACTTAAAAAAAACTGATTTAATTTTTAAAGTGCAAGAGGCAGTAATTTCAAGCACCAGGTCATCAAAGCAGGTTTTGATGCTGTTATATCTTGTTAAAATTTAATCTGCATTTTAATACATGTTCTGGCTCCGAACTAAACATGTTAGGCGGATGACGGCCTTTTAAAATTCCCGAGGGAGTTTCTGAGTCATGTCACTGTGAAATGGCTGGGAAGCGCTGATGAGAGACAGAGTCCAAACTCTGGAGCCAGAGAGCAATGGAGGCTGGAGAATCTCGCTGGACTTCACCATAAGCAAGCATTTCAACTCTTTCAGCCCTCAATCTCCTTCCGAAAAATTGCTCTAACTGGGACTTTAAAATACCCTTCAGAGGTCTGTGTGCTAAAGCCTTGGTCTCCAGCCTGTGGCACTACAGAGCAGTGGTGGGACTGCAGAGGTGCAGTGTCCAAGGACAGATAGGCCACTGGGGGCGTGCTTATGAAAGGGATACTGGGACACTTCCCTCTTCCTGTCTTTTGCTTCATTTCTTGCCGTATTGTGAACAGATTTATTTTGTCACACACTCCCACCACAATGTACTGTGCTGTCACAGGCCCAAAGCAACAGGCCAAACAACCATGAGTAGAATTCTTGCAAAGCATGGGAACAAATAAACCTTTCCTTTTTCAAGCTGATTCATCACTGGTATCCATAATAAGGGTGGAAAGCTGTGCAACACAAGCCTGTGAAGAATAATATGTGAGCTTGTGTGTGTATGTGTACTTATATATAGTGGCTGTGCCTTGATCACTTATTGATAGCTGTCTGGATGTTTCAAATTGTCTCCTACCACATTATCTTGTTTTCATTGTATTCATAGCATCAAAGCTGTCTGAAGTAATGACATACATTTTTCTCCCTTTGTTTTACTCCTGGCTGAACATAAATGAAAGATGCTATCTGGGCAATCTCACAACCTCTTTATTGTCTTCATTGTTGCCTCTCTTGTGTTTAGAACAGCTTCAATATAATTCACGCTCAGTAATATTTACTGAACGGATGTTGGAGGCCTTTCTCTTTTTTCTTCTCTCATAGCTGGCAATGACAAGTCAGTTTTGTCTTTCCATGTCATTGCAGCATGTTGGCCTAGATCAACAGTTAGCAAACTACACACATCTTGTGAACTGAGTCTGGCCCACCATCTATTCTTATGAATATAGCTTTATTGGAACACACACTCATTTGTTTACACACTATCTGCAGCTGTTCTTGTGCTGTCATGGCAGAGGTGAGAGGTTCCAAAGATGTAGCTTGGAAGTTTATAATATGTACTCTCTAGTTCTTAATGGAAAAGTCTTGCTGATTCCTGGCCTGATTGAACTCTGTGATATTTATGCATAGGGTATTTTTAGCATTCTGTGAAATATTTACACAATGTTCATGGCCCAGTATGATAATAAATGGCTGATTGATTTTCTGGATCTCCTTTGGTTGGGGCCATGACTTGACTTTTCGGATGTTAAATTCATCCTTAGTGGTTCATTCACTTCCTCCCTGCATTCCAGCTTTCTTTCCTAATGCATGGAGGCTCTATTGGCATAACTGCTGTCACTTTGAAGCATGCCTTAGCTTTCTATTGCCATCAGCAGCCTCCCTTTCAGCTTGGAGCCGATCTTGGCTTTAGGACTAATAAAGGATTCTAAGTGGTATTGCCCCAGTTTCAATGTCACAAAACATCAGCTGAGAACTGGAGGTGGGGGAGAAGGGCGGTGAGTTCCTTATTTCTCCAAGGAGCCTCTTCCTTTTTAAGCTCTCCACCCACACAGTTCCACTGTTTCAGAAGAGAGGCACGGGGTGGAATTGAAAGAACGCAGGAGTTGGCATCAGAGAAATTTTGGTTCCTGCTCTATATCTGTCACTTACTAGTTACATGACTTTGGACTGCCCATAGGCCACCCCCTGAATCTCAGTTTATGTTGTAAAGTGGACAGAGGACTAGGTGTTGCCTCTCAGGGGAGAATGAATTTCATCATTTAATATACACTTTTGAACAAGGAAAACATACATGCCAGGTATTAATCTAGGTTTGGGAGACAGCAGGCAACTCATGTTCCAGGGAAAGGAAGTAGACACACAGGCAAACACATGTTTAAAACTACAATGAATAACAATGAAAGAGGGTTGGGGAGAGGATGGGGGTAGAGGAAGTGAATGAGGACTATTTAGTTTAATAGTCAAGGATTCCTTTTGAAAGAAGTGGCATTTGAGTAGTAACCAGATAGAGTGAAGGATAGATGCCCAGGAATATCTGGGGGAATGGTATTCTGTGTCAAAGAGGCCGAGTATCCCAAGGCTTGAGGCAGGAGCATGCCTTCAGTATGAGCTGAAGGAAGGAGTGTGGTTGGACACGAGTTTGAGGAGAAACCATGGCTGGGGCTATCGTGAAGGTTTGAGGTTCTGTTCTAAAGAAAGTGGAAAGCCAGTGGGTTTGAGCAGGGATGTAACATGATCTGACTTAAATTTAAGAATAATTCTATGAACTACATTTAAAACACCCATTATGATTCTCACCCATAGCAATAACTCATATACTTCCTAGGACACAGACCTAGTTAAAAAAGAATCCCCTGTAGCTGAAACAAGGCATTTCTGGGGTAGCTGGAACAAAGCTCATATGAAGAGTGACAGGAGCCCAGGCTCCATGTGGTACCCATTCAGGCAGGCTGTCCCCCTTCCCCACAGGTCAGTCACAGCTGGAGCATGGGCTGAGCCAATGCTGTCTCCCCAATCTGTGAGATGGTCCAGTCTTCAGCCTTCAGTAGCATTTAGAGGCTCTCCGGTTGGGCTGCACTGCATCTGGCAGAGTTTAAATTGGATCATGGATGTAGGAAATGATTGAAAGTGCTTTAGGAAGACAAAGACCATTAAGCCTTTCAGATCTGCTCTTTGGAAAGCATTCTGCCTGGGCTGTTTAGTGTACCTGTTGGGGCACAGGGGAGATAGAGGCACTTTGATAGAGTTGGAGGGGTTTTTGAATGGAGGACCAAGGGAATGGTAGATCAGATTAAGGTGGCTATATGGGAAAAAAACCACATTGACAAATGGAACATAATAGACAATCCACATATAATCATATACCAGTACAGCTACCAAATTTTTAAAAATAAATTCAGTTCAGGATTTATTAATAATCAGTGTTCTACTGCCATGCCCTCCTAGCACAAAAGAAAGAAATAACTAGAGAGGACATTGTTTGGATAAAGGGAAAGAGAAATGAATGTCAAAGTGATTCCTTTAACTACCAACAAAGTAGATCCCTTTAATTTTCCAACAGCCCCTTCTCCCTTAGTCTGGCTCCTGAGACATGGCATCTGAATAGACATTTTAGTCTAGGTAGAATGTGGTTGGCACAAAGGCACATGTGCTCTGCTCAGGAGGGAAGACAGGCCCTGGAATCATCTGTATCTAGCTTTTGATAACTCACACACTTGCTTCCCCAAGGGTCAGAGCTGAATCACCAGTTGGAGACAAATTGAGGATACAGCCACACCCAATTTTTGACAATAAAGTGTCTGTAACATACATTGGAGAAAAGAAAACTTTGTTGACAAATGGTACTGGGGAAATTAGGTCCACATGTAGAAAAATGAAATTAGATACATATTTTTGACCTGCTCAAAATGGGTCAAAGACCTTACTGTAGGGCCAGAAACTACTAAAGGAAAATACTGGGGGACACAGGCAAGGGCTTTCTGAAAAAAACTCCAATACAGGAAATCACTAGTTAGCAATGCAGGACTGTGTGAAATGAAGAAAATGAACAGTAAAGGAAAAAAGTCAGCAGAAGGAGGACACAGCCAATAGAATGCAAGAAAAGTCTTTGCCAGCTACAATCTGACATGGCATTAGTATCTAGAATACATAAAACACCCCAAAAATTAAATACCAAAACCTTCTAATTAATAAATGGACAATGGAATAAACAGTTCTCAAAATAAAAACACAAATGAACAATAAATGCTTGATGTTAAACATTCTTAGCCACCACAGAAACACAAATTAAAAACTACATTGAGATTCCACTTACTCTAGTCAGAATAGCTATCATGAAACAACCCACAAATGCTGGGGAGGGTGTGGGGAAAGGAGAACCCTGTATGTGCTGTTGATGGGAATGAAAGCCGGTGCAGTGCCTAAGCAAACAAGTTTAGAGGTTCCTGAAAAATCTATGACTGGAAACTCCCATATGATCCAGCTATCTATACCACTCCTGTATCTATACCCAGAAAAGTCTAAATAAGCATACCACAAAGATATACAGACTTCCACATTTATTGCTGCAGCACTTAGGATAGGCAAGAGGTGGAGCCAGCCTACATACCCATTAACTGATTGATAACAACAACATGATACGTTACACAGCAGAGTCTTATTCTGCCATACAAAGAATGGAATCATATCTGCAGGAAAATGGACGGAACTAGAGGTCACCTTAAGTGAAACAAGCCAGCCTCAGAGAGGCAAACAGTCTTCATTAGGGTTAGTATTGCGATGGAACACAATGACTAAAAGCTATTTGGGGAGGAAAGGATTTATTTGGTTTACATGTCCAGAATCACAGTTTATTGAGTGAAAGAAACCAAGGCGGGAAGTAAAACTCAGGAGGGACCTGAAGACAGTAGCTGACACAGAGGCCTGGAGGAGAGCTGCTTATTGGCTTACTTAGCTACTTTCTTAAAAAACCTAGGATGGCCAGCTCAGGGATCTCCCCACCACAATAGGCTGGGAATTCCTCCATCAATCTCTAAGAAAAGGTCTTATAAGTTTTCCTGCCTACACCCTGATCTTATAGAAGATTTACTCAATTAGAATAGGGTTCCCTTCTTTCAGATGACTCTAGCCTTTATCAAGTTGACATAAAACTAGCTAGCACACAAATATTGCCTGTTTTATCTCCCACGTAGAACATAGGTGTGTGTGTGTGTGTGTGTGTGAAGCAGAAATAGAGCAAGGAAGATGTCTGAATGGAAGGGAGAGAGTGAGAAGGTTGACAAAATATCATTCTCTAATATGAGTTATATTGTGTGTGTGTGTGTGAGAGAGTGAGAGAGAGAGAGAGAGAGAGAGAGAGAGAGAGAGAGAGAACTCTATGAAGGGAAAAAGGTAACAAGTGAGGAGTGAAGGAAAGAGTGGAGAGATTAGCAAGGAGAAAATATGAGTAAGGTATAATGATATCTGGGAATGAAAATGTCATAAAGAAACCCATTATTTTGTATAATAACTGAGAAAATTAATTAGGAAAATGAAAACTATAAATGGGAAAATGATCATGTGAATCAAAAAATACCAAATCACTATCCAGAGTGGAGACTAGCTTCCCTACAGCCTTGGTTCTACCAGCCCTTAAAAGGGAGGCTGGGGGGAATCTTACTATTGGGCCACAAGTTCACTGTAAGTAATTATGGCCACAGATTCACTTAAAGCTGTTGTAGGCAGCTCTGCCAGCTCAGGACCTGGAGCCACTCCCTCCCTCCTTACAGGATGCTTGTTTAGCTTCCCTGTCACTTCCACATGAGTGTTATCTTAACAGCTGATTCAAGGTTCCAGAACCTGTGGGTGGCCAGTTTGCTGTCTCTGCCTCTGTGATCCTTGGTGGCCATAGCAGAAATGGAAGGTCACTTCTAGTAGGTGATCAACTCTCCTGGTTTTTCCTAGATGTGTGACTTTTAGTGATAAGAATGGGAATGTCCTAAACATGCTAAGGTGAGGTAGTCACTCTGGTTTTGACTAGGCTGAAGGCTTGCAGAGGGTGGGTGTAGTTGCTGTCTCAACCATGAATATTACCACATGGCAGACAATTCAGCTATCAAAAGCATACAATTCAGTCATTTTCAGTATATTCACAGGGTTATGAAACCATCATTATAATCAATTTATAACATCCTCATCATCCCCCAAACAACTCCATCCTCATTAACAGTCACTTGCTATTTTCAGCTGATAGCCCTCCAGCTGTCTCTCTTAGTCCTAGACCAGCATTGTTACCTATTTTATATTTCTCCTAATTTGACTATTCTGGACATTTAATGTACATGGAATCATGTAATATGTGACATTTATGATGGCTTCTTTCACTTAACATGACACTTGCATGGCCTTGTGTAGATGAATGTGTGTATGTGTATGTGTGTTTATGTTTGCGGGAGTGCATGTGCTATAAGAGTGTGCATGCATGTGTGTGCATATGTGTTTGGAAGCCAGAGGCCAATCTCAGGTAATTTTCCTTTACACTAGCTATCTGGTTCTGCAGCTTGCTAAGGAGGCTAGGCTGGCTGGCCAGGAAGTCCCAGGGGTTTAATTGTCTTTGCCCCCACAGTGCTAGGATTACAAGCATGTGCCACTATGCCTGGCTTTTTATGTTTTCTTAACATGGGTTCTGGTTCTGGGTGCTGTTAGGGCAAGCACTTTACCAACTGACGCATCTTTAAAGCAAGCTTTTCTATGTTGAAACTCTGATCAACAATTCATTCTCTCTTATTTATCCATTCATCAGTTAGACATTTCTGCTTATTGGAATTTTATTGCTGTGAGCATTTGGTGCCAGTGTATAGGGTGTGTGTGTGTGTGTGTGTGTGTGTGTGTGTGTGTGTGTGTGTGTGTGGTTTGTGTGTTTATGTGTGTGTCTGTGTGCTATCATTTTTTTTTAAAGGATAAGCAATTAGGAGTGAAATTTTGGGGGCCAAATAAGTCAGGTTTGACAACAAACCTCATGGAAACCAATACCCAAAATGGGAGTGTTGAGAGCAAGTGTTGACTTTGCTGAAGATGTCAACAACATAGAAGAAAACAGCTGGTGTCTCAAGTGCTTCCCCAAAGCCTTTGAGGATGAGGGAGATGCTGATTAGTTTTTGTCATCTTGACATAAACTAGAACCACCTTGGAAGAGGAGATCTCAATTGAGAAATTACCTCCAACAGATTGGCCTGTGGGCATGTCTGAGGGGGTATTTTTTTAATTAATGTTTGATGTAGGAGAGCCCAGCCCACTATGAGTAGGTGATCCTAGGCTGCTTAAAAGAGCAAGCTGACCAAGCCATGAAGAGTGAACCCGTAGACATCTTTTTCTTTTTCCTGTGCTCTCTCTGCTTTAGTTCTTGCCTTGAGTTTCTGCCCTGGTCTCCCTGGATGGAGGGCTATAAACTGTAAGGTGGAACAAACCATTTCCTTCCCATGGTGGGTTGGTCATGGTGTTTAGTACAGCAACAGAAAGCAAACTAGAGCACAGGGATGTTTATGTGAGGGCCAGATTAGTGGGCTCCATACAGAAACCAGTGTTCTTAGGAGACTGAGTTAGATGGTCCTACACCAACTTGAAAGAATGACGCAATGACAGCTGATTCTTATCTTGAGGGCCCAAAGTCCCACAATGCAAAATGAAGGCACTTTTCAGAGAACATAATCAGGACAAAAAATAAAGCAAGATGGAGTTGCAGATGGCAACAGCCTTCTACCAAGCCTTCTATTCCATCACCCGAGGAAATGCCAGATGGTTTTCTGAAGCCTCTCAAGCACCATTTTGCCCTCACTAGCAGTGGATGAGGCTTCTAACTCTTCCCACTTTTCACCATTATTTGCTACTCTCCACTTCTTTCTTAGGTTATCCCAGTGGGCATGAAGAAGTATCTCATCACGGTTCTCATTTCCCTGGTGCCCCTAGTCACTAAGGAGTTGTGCTTCATCATTGGATATGCACAAGCACTTGGCACACTGGGCCGGAATTGGTGCTATACAAGTGATTGGAAAAATACTAAGCATTAGAAGGGGTTATACCAGAGCCCTCTTCTGCTGGAGGGAGTGGTATATATATATGGTCAGATTGACTGGGTCATCAGTGGGTCTGAGAAAAGAAGGGGTTTTCCCCACCAGTGTGGAATAAGATTTTATCTGAAGAGCAAGAGCTTTGATGCCAGATGGCCATGAGTTCAAACCCCCTGCTAAGGTTCTACCTCTTGCTCTCAGTAAGGCAAACAGTGAAACAGTGAAATCTGAAAAGACAGAAAAAAGGTGGGAAGAATAAAGTCAGTATTTTATCAGCTTAGCTCAGGGTTTTCTCCATGGAAGGCAGTGATGGAGGCAGGTTTACATTTTACAGAGAGCCTGCAGGGCAGTAGAGGGCAGAGTGCAAGAGCTTGAAATTGTGTGTGTGCAAGAGCTTGAAATTGTGTGTGTGTGTGTGTGTGTGTGTGTGTGTGTGTGTGTGTGTGTGTTTGTGTGCACGTGTGTGGTCTGGCTAGTAGCAATGAGAGGAGGAGAAGGGTGGGACAAGGTTACCTGATATGGTCATGGGGAATTAAATCAGGCAGGTTTTGGGGGGGGGCACAGCACAACGGAGGCTGTAGTAGTTTTATTGGGATCCATCGGAATTTTTATACCTTTATCAGAAACAGAATATAATGGTAATTGCCAGGATCAATAGAGTTGTAGTTGCCAGGATACAGTGGAGTTTGCAAGTCATACAGAGAACACAGATTAACATCTAAGACTAATTGTCCTGTCAACTTTCCATGCTTCATTGGGAACATACTAAAGGGGCATATACTTCACTGCCTGAGGGGCTGTATCAATCTCTCAGGAACTGGAAGGTACATTGTGCCCCAGAAGTCATGGATTCTAATCTGAAAAAGCTATTACATATGCCTCTCAAGGCAGGTAGGCTAAACCAACTTCATGATTCCCCGCTGGTAGGAAATCAGACACCTCGAGTAAGTGGCACTCAATACTTCTAAATCGTGTACATGCTCATTCTTCATGGACAGATACCTAGGACTGAAACTCCTGGGTCATTGGGGCTAACCCCATGTGTAATCATTGAGGGAGCCACCAAGCTGACTTTCAAAGTAGCCAAAGTTCTACTTCATAGTCCCATTAGCAGTACATGGGTGGGGGGAGAGAGAAGATATTCATGGTCCTCTTGCAAATCTCATAAAACCTAAGGAGCTTTATCCAGAAATAACTGCATAGTTTAGCATGTAATTTTTGTGGGTGTAAACAGCACTGCTTAGAGCCCATGACTGTCCAACCTCAGCATAGCCATTGCCTGCTAATGACCACCAGCAAACTACTTCCCTCTCCAAGCTTCTCTCTTTTTTTCTATAAAATGAGGACAGTGCACCAGATATCCACAGTTGCCTTTCTGTTCCAAGAGCCTTTACCATTGCACCTAGCATTGGGGTATGTATGTCTCCTATGATGATCAGATCTGGAAGACTTCTGCCCTGGAGAGGACCTAGGGAAGAGAGTTGGAATGAGACATGTGGTTGACAGTGCTGGAACCAAATTTTAGGAATGACTTTGTTGCTCTAGTGGTTTTCAATGAATACCTAGGAAGAAAAAATGAATAAAATATACATTTCCCAGCTTATAAATAATGCATCCAACAATGTCCTAGAGAATTATTGCCCGTTGTCTGGCTCTGTGTTTATTTATAATGTCTCCAAGAGTTTGATTTATTTCAGAACTCAAATCCAGGCATTTGGATGAAAAATTCAGTTTGGTTCATTGTTATCACATGTGTGTTGTAGCAACTAGTCTGAAGAGCTTTCCTCAGGTTTCCCTGCTCTACATAGTGCAGAGACCAGGGCTGAGGTGATTAAGCTTCATCCAGCATTCTGGGATGTTAGTTTCTGCCGGGGTGGCGGAATTCCTGGAGGATAAGTGATAGCAAGGAAACATTTTCTCTGGGGCCCAACTCTCATTGGAGACCAACTTGGAGACCTAAAGTCTTATTGGCAAAGTGACCCAAATTATAGAGCTTTCTCTTGCTGAATGGTGGAGACATGAAACTGATGGTGAGAATTCCCTCAGCTCTAGCATTTTACAGTATGAGGACATTGCTCCATTCTCACTGCTATTCAATGACTGTCGTGGCAGTTATGATTCAAGATAGTTGTATGACCAGGCCAAACTGAATCCTTACCAAATTCACTAGTCACGAACTAGGATTAGATAATTATGAGAGATAACCAACATGGAGTCAATTGTGTTAACCCCTAACAAAAATATAGAATCAGAGGAGAAGGAATCTAGTCACATATGCCTAATAATAAGAATTATTATCAAAGGCTAATTTCTCACTGGAAACTTTTACTGAAATGATGCATTTCAAGTTCGGAAAGTCTAAAGCTGCCAACCTGGACTACTATATCCAGCAAAATTACCTGCCATAATTGAAGGAGAAAGAAAATCGTTGTCTGATAAAAATAGGATAAAGGAATTCATGACCACTTGGCAACTCTACAGAAGATACTAAAAGGAACTCTTCAGACTTAAGAGAAAGATAAAAACAGGTCCATGGCACTGTAGGACAGAATAAACCATGTTAGAATGGCAGCTAGACAAAGAGAACTAGGAAAATACCAGGTACTACAAATAAAATGACAGGAGTTAGTGCACACATCTGTCACTAACATTTATAATTTCCAAGTACACAGACTAGTAGATTTGGAACTGGGGAGATATTGCCTTCAATTGTGCACCCCCTGGCAAACCCACCAAATTCCAACAGAAACATAGTGGGTAACAAAACAAAACAAAACAAAACAAAACAAAACAAAACAAAACAAAACAAAATACATGAATTTGGCAAACAGGCTGGCAGAGAGAGGACTAATAAGAATAAGAGGGAGGGAAGTAAGAGCGAGTATTGGATAAGAGTAATCAGAATGCACTATATACATGTTTGAAAATGTCAATGAATATAAAACAATAATAAAACTTAGGAATGCATCTCATCAGCAGAGACAGACACTACCTTAGGGTGAAAGGCCAGGAAAAAGAATTCAGAGCAAGCAGAGCAGGAAGAAGGGGTGCCACTGTTCTGGTCTCTGACAATATAAATTTCAATCGAGGAATTTCAGAAGAGGAAAAGAAAGCCAAGCTACTTCATAATGGTGGAGGGAGTGATCCATCAAGAGGACAGTACATCTTAACTCATACTGAACATAGGTGAACATTTACACATGTAAAGAATTGATGAGAGGCTGGTCAATCGAAACACTGCTTATGAAGCAAATAATAAGTCAGTATGATAATCACCCCAAAATAATGACTCAATAGAGTGGGATCAATAATGAGACACACTCAGCTTTATTTGGCAGGTAGTCTTTTATTGCTTTCTGCTATGGTCAATCTTAATTTGGGGGGTTCAGAATCACCATGGAAACAAATCTCTGCTGAGAGACGTTTTAGATAAATGAGGTGGGAAGGCTTATCCTAAATATGGGCAGCACAGTTCCCTAGGTTAGGGTGCCAGATTGAGCTACACGGAGAAACTGAGCAGAGCACCAGCATTCATCGCCCTCTGCTTCTTTCTAAAACTTAATTTAAAAAGTGTGTGTGTGTGTGTGTGTGTGTGTGTGTGTGTGTGTGTGTGTGTGTGTGTGCGCGCGCGCATGCGCAGGTGTCCTCTGAGGCCCGAGGCTTTGGATCCCCTGGAGATGGAATTGCAGATGACCGTGAGCTCCATAGGCAGAAGACCAGCTAGGGCTCTTAACTGCTGAGCCATTTCTCTAGTTCTTTCTCTGCTTCTTTTCTTCTTTTATTGAAAATATATTTTTTTCTCACATACTATATCCTAATTATGTTTTCCCTTTCCTCTACCCCTCCATGTTCATTCCCATTTCCCCTCTTATCTGGAGCCAAATCCTCTGTCTCTTATTAGAAAGCAAACAGGATTCTAAGGGATAGTAATATAATCAATACTATGTATAATGTAAAATAAAACAGAAACTAACACTTTGGAACAGGACAAAACAGATACACAGAAGGAAAAAGACCCAAGAAAAGGCAACGGAAGCCCAGGCTGAGAGGGAGTATCTCACAGTTTGCACAGCACTCCAATAGTTTGTATGAATCGGCTTGCTCAATGCTTTGAAAATAGCCCAAGCCAGGCGTTAGCCTCCATTGCCTTTGGGTTACAAAACCAGTGCTTGACTAGTGGGCATGCAGCTCAGGGTTTGAGTCCCCAGTGTTGTATAAACTACTCACACTGGTGCATGCCTACAAGGCCAGCACCCCAGGAGTGGAGGCAGGAGGAACAGAAATTCAAGGTCATCTTTGGCTACAAAGTGAGCGGAGTCTCTAAGAAAATGAAAAAGGAATCACAAGGAGTCCTTGGATAGCATTCGGCTTGAATAGACACCCTCCCCCCCCCCCCCCCCCGCCAGCCTCCAATGGCTTGCCGACTTATAAACACCAGAGGTTTGGAGTGTGCCATTAACAAGCATAACACTTCAATAATTCACAATCCAGTTGGCAATAACAAACTTCTAGAATTCCAAACTTCACTGGGTGTTCTGGCCCACGTACTAAACAAACAAAGAGCAAGAAACAGAGGAACAAGAGTGACATACCTTCTGATGCCTGGCTCTGTGACTCCAGGGAAAAGCTCCAGGCATTTATCAATCCTGCCCTCAGTGTTGACAGGACCTGAGGTTCTGTCTGTGTGGGCAGCTTGACCTTGGACTGAACGTCATCCATCTTCAAGGCCTAGGAAGACCTGGTGTGCAGCCCGTAGCCAGCTGGATCATGTGTGTTCACACACCTCTCCTGGACTCAGTATCTCAGTCCTGCTTCATGACAAGTAGGAACAGCACCCCAGCTCTTCCTTAAAAACAAACATAACCTTTTGCATGACCTGATCAGTGGTCACCGCAATCACCAGCCCAGCACTTTTGCCTCGGGGTTTGGGGGAATAGTGGAGAGAAGCTCCCAGTGGTGACAGGCCTGGAAACCCTTGGGTCAAAGGCACTGTTATTAAGATAGACATCTGGCTAGTGACTTCTCTTTGTCCATATAGGGTCTGGGAGGCTCCTGTTCATTTTCAGTAAAGAATAGAAACTGGAATCAGCCATAGAGGCTCAACTAAAAAGTCTTGTTCCTCCTGCTTTAGGGCTCATCCTTGCTAGGATGACCACCTTGGGGAGCACGGCTGGGCTTGTGGGAGCAAGTCCACACTGGGATGGTTTCAGAAGACAGCCACTAGCAGCCACTTTTTGTCTCTGGGTCCATTGGCGACTCATTAGTAGTCCAGCCACTCTCTATTACCTGTTCATTCACCAAAAAGTTCTGAGCCAAGACTCAACTAGTCCTAGGGGTCCTGAGGAGGAGGGGTCTTGCAGAGGCACCCCTTGCTAACCAAGCCTATCTGTGCCTTTGCTCTCACTTCACATCCTCCCCCAGCCCATAATTGCTGGGTACCAGCCTCCCTCACCTCTGACTGTCCCTCCAGGTGGAGCTTGGTCCTACCCCTGAATTTTATTGTTACTGCCCCCTCTGTGGGAAATGCTCTGTGGACATTCACAAGAGTAGTTTATTTACTCAATGAAGCTAAAAGCTCACCTGCTTTGCTGGCTCCTTAGTGAAGCTGCCATGGCCTCCCTTGTGCATACTCATTGCTTTGCATTCATTCCCTTGTTTGCTTTGTCCTGCCTTGAGTTTTGTTCTCTTCTCCTAGCATTTGCTCCTCCCATTGCCACCCCTCCATTCCTTACTCCTCTCTCTTTGGTCTCCTTCCTCTTCAGACAGCTTCCTTTTGTTTTCATTCTTACATGTATGCATGCATGCATACATAAATACCTGTATACAATGCACGCATTTAGATCTAGAGTCTGTGTACTAGGGTACATGTGGTATTTTATCTTACCTCCAGTGTTGCCCTTTGTCAACTTGACACAAACCTAGAGTCACATGGGAAAAGGGATCCTCAGCTGAATAATTTCCTCCATCAGATGACCTGAAGCCATGTCTTTGAGGCATTTTCTTAACTGCTGATTGATATTGGAGGGCCCAGTCCATATGGACAGTGCCATGCCTGGGCAGGCAGAACAAGACAGAGGGAGAAAGGCAGTAAGTGGCATGTGTGTCTGCATGTGCATGTGTGTATATACGTGTGTGTGTGTGTGTGTGTGTGTGTGTGTGTGTGTGTGTGTGTGTACATACATGTGGAGGCCAGGTAGGCAAGGTAGGTACTGGTCCTCAGGTCTTTTGTTTTTCTTTGAGACTCTCACCTAGGAGACTGGACTGGGTGGCCAATGAGCCCTAGGGATTTGCCTGTCTCTGTCTCCACAGCTCCACGTCTGGGTTATGATGGGTGTCACCACACCCAACAGTTTTAACATGGGTTTTGGGAATGTGCCATCTTCTCAGTCTGAGATTTTACATTTTAACCCCACATGCTGTTCAGCAGATAGCTGGGTTCTGAATTTGCCCCCTATCATCTGACCTGCCATTTCCCAGCACTTATAACCTCTGCAGCTTATAAGAAGGCTGAACAAGCCAGGATGGGACCAGGGGAGGGACCTGCATGGCAATGCCAGGCCACTCACTGCAGGCTGGTCTTGACTGGTTAATTCTCTCTTTGGATTTGGTCACTGAAGCCCTTGTCTATCTTATCATACACATCCCATCTCTCCACTGTGATCATGGATGAACAAAGATAATGTTTTTCAACTGCTCATCAAACAGCAGAAGTGAGCTGTGTCAGATGTGAGGAGTTCTTGATGGACTCTTGCCAGCTCTGCTGAATCACAGCCTGTGAGTGACTTGCCTAAAGCAGCTGTGGAATTTTACCTGGGGTGGACCTTAGGTACAAATTTCTTTTCCTTTTCAGAAAACCAAAGGATTGCTTTTTGCCAGCCCTCTCATAAGACAACATTTAGCCCCTTTTTTGAGTGCTGATTTTGTCCTAATACATCTCTTGTCCCTATCTTCAGACCATGTAATTCTTCAAGGACCCGTGTTGCAGGTCTGTATTGATATAGACACTTGACCTCTTAACGATGTCTTTTTTTGTTTTTTGTTTTTTGTTTTTTCCTATCAGAATTCTTGAATTTTTTCCTTTAAAGTGTTTATTGTAGATTTTTTAACCTGGAGATCACTCCCCTCCACAGAAAGAGAGACCAGAGAGCAGATGAAGAGCAATAACACCCTTTGTTACTTTAAATCATCCGTATTAGTGTCAGAGAGAAGTGCTCACTGCTATTTTTCTGAAACCTTATCCCATGCTTGTTGTTTTCCTATGATGCCATTCTTGTGTAATCCTTACAACCAACCCAAAGGGTCTGAATTATTATTTCCATGAACAGGGAAACTGGGACTCAGGAAGGTTAAGAAAATTGCTCAAGGTCATATGCAGTTAGAGCAGTTCCTGTTTGAATCTTTTCTCTATCCCCATCACCCCAGTCTCCCCCAAAAGGCCTTTTATGGCGATGTCTTGGCTCATTTTGAGCTCTAGCTTTCCTGACATTATTCGTAAAGGCCTGTGCCACTCTTTTATATTCATCCTGTGTAAGCAGGTTTTTTCTACATCAGAGTCATTTGCAATTGCATTGTCAGAATTTCAGTTTTTAAAAAGCCAGCTTTAAAGGCCAGTCTCCACTGAGTGTATCAGGTCATGGGATCAGCCTGTCTTTCCTCTCACGGTTTTTCAGTCTGCCTGTGTAGACTCAGCTTCACATCAGCTCATGACTAACCCCTTTCTGCATGAATAGTATGACCGCTGAGATAAGCTAGCTACTGTTTCTCAGGATTCCTTTTCCCATCTCTTCTCTGGCCAGTCCACCTTTGTTAGAGCAGAATTCATCTCTAAATAGATGTCCCTCCCATTTCAGTTGTATTAGATATTAAATTTCCAAAACAAACTATGATTATATTACATGCAACATCGCTTTTACCTGAATGGTAGTTCCTACAATGAGGGGTCCCTGTAAATACAGTGGAATGGGTAAATTAGTTGGGGAAGTGACCACATTTCTGTAGGAAGTTTTTCACATGGATCTCCCTTTCTCTCTCACTCTCCCTCCCCTCTGTGAGCATGCTTATGAGTATGGGTCTAAGCAAGAGTGTTTCAGAATGTATGGGCAGAGTATGTACAACAACCCTGAGTAGCTTTATACAAGACTGATGATAAAGGGGCAGACAGGAGTATGGAATTAGTTTAAATGCAAATAGTGTAGACTTGGTGTTTTCTCACTATTTTATTTACTTTGACGTTGGGTGGATTCTTAACATGTCTAAGGTTTAATTTTCTTCCCTCCCTCCCTTCCTTCCTTCTTGTCTTCTTTCTTCCTTCCTTTCTTTCTTTCTTTCTTTCTTTCTTTCTTTCTCTCTCTCTTTCTTTCTTTCTTTCTTTCTTTCTTTCTTTCTTTCTTTCTTTCTTTCTTTCTTTCTTTCTTTCTTTCTTTCTTTCTTTCTTTTGTTTGAGATAAAGTCTCATGAAGCCCAGGCTGGCCTGAAACCCTTAAACAGCTGAGAGTGACTCCTTGTCTCCACCTCCCTTGTCACTCCCAGCTTCTCTCATTTGTAAACTGATGCTTTTTTTTTATTATTGTCTCTTCAATTTGAAAGGCTATGTGAAGACCAAACAGAATAATAATATCTGCAAGTTCTCAGTACAAGGCCTGGCCTATAGGCAAATACTCTGTCAGCATTCCGTATCTCCAGATGGACCACACCAGTTCTTGTGAGAAACTATTTGGTTTAAATCTATGTGTGTGGATCTGAGTGGGAAAACTTGAGTATGATTTTGAGCTATTTTGGTTTTTTGGTACTTCTTTTAAACACAGATGTTCACAGATCCATGGCACGGTGTGTCCTGATGATAGAGAGACCTTGAGAGAGAGGAGACTGGAATAATGTATATTAAGAGTCTAAAGAATGAGCCTGGGTCACAACATAGAGGCACAGCACTTGCCTACCACGAAGTAGATAGAAGGTTCTCTCCCCATCAGCACTCCTGCCCCTAAACAAAGAAAAACGCCAAATGCTAGGGAACCTTAGGAGTTGCCTTTGGGGATGCAGTTCAGAAGAAGGTGAAATAGCTCTTCTGAGACATGGAGAGTCAGCAAGCCCTTTTCTGCTGAGGGGAAGAAATAAGGGTCATTGACCCCTAAGCTGGTGGAAGATGGCTCCTTTCTCCTAGGAAGGGGAGGCCCTGCCACAGAAGGGGAACACATGGACAGACATCTTCTTGACAGGAGGCCAAAGGAGAGCTAACCAAGGGTCTCCCCACTTGGTTTCCCGATTGGTGCTTTTGGAAGACAGCCACAGTCAGCCCATGTGTTTCCTCAAGTGCAGCTCTGACTTGGATTTCTAAGGCAGCACAACACTTGTTTTTAGAAAAAAAAAAAACCCACAGCCAGCTCAGAGGTGATGAGGGTGACAGGGCTGCAATTATCGCCTGTTCCTCAGCACCTAGTGTATTGTGAGAAAGGTGCTGACAGCTCTGAGCTCTTTGTGTGGGGAGCTGAAGCCCCCCACCTCTGCTCAGAACATTTGACACAGACAGACAGCTGTAGGAATGGCTTGGGGTTGGAGCGCGGGTGGCGGGGGCATGTCACCTCCTCCCATCTCATCTCCCCTCTCCTTAGGTTGTGGGAGTGGGCTGAAGGGCGCGACACGTGTTGCCATTCTTGAACAATTTTTAAAAGTAACATCCTGCTAGATATCCCTTAAGAAACTCCTCAGGGTGTCAGGCCTTGTACAAAAGACAATTATTAGAGAGAATCTGACCTTTATTGGTCTGAAATCAAGGGGCAAATTGGAAGAGTGACCTCCAGAGGGCGCCAGAGTGATTCCATGCTAAGTGGCTGCTGAGACAAGTTCAACTAACAAAGAGAAAAGAGCAAGAGGCTTGGGTTAAAAACAGGATGCTGACTTCTTTCTCAGCCCCTTTATCATCTGTATATAGTAGGGTTACTGATTTTTTTGAGTTAATCTTGTATCCTGCCACTTTGCTGAAGGTGTTTATCAGCTATAGGAGTTCCCGGGTAGAGTTTTTTGGGTCACTTAAGTAAACTATCGTATCATCTGCAAATTGTGAAAGTTTGACTTTGTCCTTTCCAATTTGTATCCCCCTGATCTCCTTTTGTTGTCTTATTGCTCTAGCTATTACTTCAAGTACAATATTGAAGAGATATAAAGAGAGTGGGCAGCCTTGTCTTGTTCCTGATTTTAGAAGTATCTCATTGAGTTTCTCTCCCTTTAATTTGATGTTGGCTGTTGGTTTGCTGCATATTGCCTTTATTATGTTTATGGATGTTCCTGTTATCCCTGATCTCTCCAAGACATTTATCATGAAGGAGTATTGGATTTTGTCAAAGGCTTTTCCAGCATCTAGTAAGATGACCATGTGGTTTGTCTTTTTCAGTTTGTTTATATGGTGGATCACATAGCTAGATTTTCGTATGTTGAATCATTCTTGCATCCCTGGGATGAAGCCTACTTGGTCATGGTGGATGACTTTCCTGATGTTTTCTTGAATTCAATTTACCAGTATTTTATTGAGTATTTTTGCATCAATGTTCATGAGGGATATTGGTCTGTAGTTCTCTTTCTTTGTTGTGTCTTTGTGTGGCTTGGGTAGCAAGGTAATTGTAGCCTTGTAAAAAGAGTTTGGCAATGAACCTTCTGCTTCTATTGTGTGGAACACTTTGAGGAGTATTGGAATTAGATCTTCTTTGAATTTCTTGTAGAATTCTGCTTTGAAGTCATGTGCTGGTGTAACTGGATGCTGGTGTATAGAAGATTGCAGATAGATCCATATCTATCACCATGCACAAAGCTTAAGTCCAAACGGATCAAAGACCTTAACATAAATCCAGCCACACTGAATCTCTTAGAAAAGAAAGTGGGAGGTACCCTTGAACGCATTTACAGGAGATGGCTTCCTGAATATAACTCCAGTAGCACAGACACTGAGATCGACAATTCATAAATGGGACCTCCTCAAACTGAGAAGCTTCTGTAAGGCAAAGGACTCACTCAACAAGACAAAATAGCAGCCCACAAACTGAGAAAATATATTCACCAACTCCACATCTGGCAGAGGGCTGATTTCCAAAATATACAAAGAACTCAAGAAGCTAGTTACCAAAACACCAAATAATCCAATTAAAAAAAATGGGGTACAAAACTAAATAAAGAATTCTCAATAGAGGAATCTAAAATGGCTGAAAGATACTTAAGAAAGTGCTCAACATCCTTAGCCATCAGGGAAATGCAAATCAAAACAACTCTGAGATATCATCTTACGCCTGTCAGAATAGCTAAAATCAGAAAAACTGTTTATGCTGGGAAGGATGTGGAGAAAGGGGAACACTCCTCCATGCTGGTGGGAGTGCAAACTTGTACAGCCACTTTGGAAAACAATATGGTAGTACCTTAGGAAAATGGGAATCAGTCTACCACAAGATCCAGCAATTCCACTCTTAGGCATATACCCAAAAAATGTACATTCATGCAACAAGGACATCTGTTCAACTATGTTCCTAGCAGCATTATTTGTAATAGCCAGTACCTGGGAGCAACCTAGATTCAATTCAATTGAAGAACGGGTAAAGAAAATGTGGTACATTTTTGCAGTGGGTTACTACTCAGCAGAAAAGAACAATGGAATCTTAAATTTGCAGGCAAATGGATGGAACTAGAAGAAACCATCCTGAGTGAGATAACCCAGTAACAAAAAGACAAACATGGTATGTATCCACTCATGTATGGATTTTAGACATAGAGCAAAGGATTACCAGCCTACAATCCACACTGCCAGAGAAGCTAGGAAACAACGAGCACCCTAAGAAAGACATACACAGATGGGGAAAGGGACAAGATCTCCTGAGCAAATTGGGGGCAGTAGGGGAAGGGAGGGGAGAGTTAGGAGAAAGAGAAAGGGAAAAGAGGAGAGGAGAATATAAGGGAACAGGAAGACTGAGTTGGAGGAAGATAAAGGAGAGCAAGAAAGGAGATACCATACATAATAGAGGGAGCCATTATAGGTTTAAAGAGAAATCTGACACTAGGGAAATGTCCAGAGACCTACAAGAATGATCCCAACTAAGGATCTAAGCAATAGTTGAGAGGGTACCTTAAATGCCCTTCCCTGATAATGAGAGTGATGACTACCTTATATGCTACCTTAGAGCCTTCATCCAGTAGTTAAGGGAAGCAGATGCAGAGATCCACAGCTAAACACTGAGTTAAACTCCTGGAATCCAGTTGCAGAAAGGGAGGAGAGACGAGCAAAGGGGTCAAGATCAGGCTGGAGAAACCTACAGAAACAGCTGACCTGAGCAAGGGGAGCTTATGGACCCCAGACTGATAGCTGGGAAACCAGCATAGGACTGACCCAGACCCTCTAAATGTGGGTCTTAGTTAGGAGGCCTGGGAAGTCTATGGGACCTCTGGCAGTGGAACCAGGATGTATCCCTAGTGCAGGAATGGACTTCAGGAGCCCATTCCTTGTGAAGGGATACTCCCTTAGCCTAGAGACATGGAGGAGGCCTAGACCCTCCTCCAAATGACTTGAAAGATTTTAATGATCCCTCATGGAAGGCCTCTCCCTCCCTGAAGAGTGAATGGGGAATGGGATGGGGGTGTGTGTGGGGGACATGGAAGGATGGGTGGGAAAGAGAACTGGGATCAATATGTAAAATAAGGAAAATATGAAATAATAATAATAATAATAATAATAATAATAATAATAATAATAATAATAATAAACAGGATGGTGTTGCTTCTCGGGCATGGACTCTAGGACACTGCATCCGCAGTTTCACTTCCTCATTTGTAGAGTTT
Source organism: Cricetiscus sungorus (assembly GCA_030556225.1). Taxonomy (NCBI): domain Eukaryota; kingdom Metazoa; phylum Chordata; class Mammalia; order Rodentia; family Cricetidae; genus Cricetiscus; species Cricetiscus sungorus. The sequence goes on along the minus strand of JANBXA010000740.1, from coordinate 29,281,014 downwards.
GGATGGTAATGTCTGTCTTGCAGGGTTGTTGAGAAGGATGAGGTAGAAGGTTTAGGATGCAAGGAGGAAGACTAAGTTGGGAGAGGAAGCAAAAGGGTTCAAAAGGCCTGCATCTCCAGCAGCATCTGAGGCATGTAATAATGCTCTGAACAGCTGTGCCCAGTCCCCATGTAGAGGCACATTAGTGACTTTATAGTAAATAAAACCTGGATTCCATGGAGGCATCCCAGAACTAATTTGTGATGATGCTATAATGCTTTTTTTCTTTTCTCTTTCTCTCCTCCTTCTTCTCCTCCTCCTTCTCCCCCTCTTCCTCCTTGTAATCAACCGTCACTAACAGGTCAGTTGCTCTCATTCAGGGTCTATTGGTGAATTCCTATGAGCCTTCAGCAGGCCCTGGAAGGTTGAGATAATGCTGGTAGAGATTTCCTGCCTCTCCTGGGCCTGGAGGAGGAAGGCCCATGTGCCCTGAGTAGATCTCTGATGATTCTTTTCAAGGGCTGTTCAGAGGTAACAGAAAATGTCCTGCAGGACCTCAGGCAGGCCCAGTCAGGTGATACTGAGCATCACAGAGAGCCTGACATTAAGTTTTCTCCTCCTTTTCTGTAGTAACCCCTCCCCCCAAACAGGAATTATTTAGGGGGACTTCCTGATCTTCAGAATAATACTTGTCATTTGTCCCCCCTTTGTGATTAGTGTCATGTGTATGGGGGGTTCATGCCTAAGGCTCCATATCTGCAGCTGGGAAAGCTTGCCTTTCAGCCTTTTAATGACCAGTTGTTAGAGGAAACAGCCCATGAGGAAGCGCTTCCATTTCCTTCCTTGAGCTGGGAAGTAGATACCCAGGACTTCTTTGCAGTTTGTCATCTTGACTTATAGGAGGGCCCTAGAGTTCTTCATGTCAGGTCCTGCCACCTACTCCATAGCTCCTTTGGTGCCCCCTGGGTTGTTAAGACATACCTGGGACAAGCATCCCTTTGAACACCGAAATGTGCTTCAGAGGTAGGACCTAGGACTGGAGAATAGGGGGGTGGTTCCTCTACTGTATACACATTGCATGTATGTCAACAGAAGACATTCCACCTGTTAGGTGTTTTCTCAACTCTCAGCACTTCCCACAGTAGGCTCCTAGAGAGGCAGACGTGTCTCTTACTGAGTGGTTTGACTCCTGATGCCGATAAAGAGAGATCATAGAGGACTATGCCATCTCATATTCACAAGGCTCCGAGTTTGACCTAATGCACTACAATCAATCAATCAATCAATCAATCAATCAATCAATCAATCAATCGGTTGGTCAGTCTGTTGGTCACAGGACTGTGGATGGTGCCAGGTGCATGGGGATCCTGGACAACGGGAAAACATGAGCTCCACCTACAACAGAAGTGAGCTAGAACATGGGCTCTTCCTTGGATTCAGGAGCATTTGAGTCTGTTATTGGTTGTGGGCCTAGCCTTTGATGGCTGAGCCATCTCTGCAGCCTTCCCATTGAGTCTCCGTAGAGTGGTCTGGTGATCAGATCTTCACATGGTTTTTCTGACATGTGTGCTTATGATGGGGCTTCATAGGTGTACGTGCCTACCCTCGCCAGCAAGGAAGATGCGACTATGGAAAGATCTTCATGCAGTTTTAATCAGGATCCTTGGACATGTTCTTCTGACCCGCGGGACCCTGGGGGACCCCTGCACAGGTTTAAATCCCCTTGCGCTAACCAACCCCAGTAAGCTACGTGGACCCTGCAGATAGGCTACTCTAACGCGGAAGTAGACAGGCTAAACAGACTTAACCAAAAAAGGGCTTGTTTATGCCAGAGAGCGCTCACCCTCAGGGAGGTGGAAGGCAGAAGCCAGCACCATCTTTAAGGTGCAGAATAGGGAACCATCAGACAAGTGTACCCAGCCCTCCTCCTTCCACACACACACACACACACACACACACACACACACACACACACACACACACCACAAAGGCTGCCTATGTTCACACACAGCTGTGGCCCTTCCTTCTTGTGGTTTCAGCTTCATGATTTGTGCTTTGATTCCGCAGGTTCCATTCTTTCTTTCTCTTGGTATGGTATTGCCTGATAGTCACGGTTCCAGCAAGTTATCAACCAGATGCTGTACCAGAGTTTCCAGATTTCCCTGTTGCTGCTAGCTGTGGCTGAAAATAAATGACCTAAAAACTATCATACTATCATAATAAATAGTGGCTTCACATGTCTCACGACTTTGTGGCCTGACTGGGCTCTAACAGGTGGCTCTTTTATTCTATGAAGGACAGCTGGAGTCACTCACAAGAACACATCGAGTCTGGAGTTTCATAGAGTCCGGAACATCCAGGATGAACTTTGTCCCTTCAGGTTCCTTTCCATGTGGTCTCTCATTTTTCTTTCTTTTTTTTTTTTTTTTTCTCTTTTTTTTACTACATTTGAGTCTTCTTGACAACATAGCAGCCAGCTTCTATGAGGAAAAGCCTTGGAGTTCAAGTGCTTATTTTACTTTCCTTTCTTTGTGTCATGCTTGCTCATGACTTGCTAGCCACATAAGACTCATAGTCAGTCTCAGAGTCTCTGTACACATATATACCAAGGATCGCAAACATCAAATTGTACTTGTCATAAAGCTTTTGAAAGTGCATCTGATGGAAAAGTATCATCGGGCTTGATGGAAGTAGATGGCAGAAGAGCAGTTCTGGAAAGTATACATGGCCACTTTGTACTTCATCCAATCAGTTGTTCAACAAGTACTAAATTATCTAAATTACTACCAGGGTCTGTGACATACACACCTTCTTCTATAGCAACATGATTCAGAGAACTCTGACCAATTAGCCGTGACTGACAAGTGAGCGATACCATAACATATATAGTCTTTGCTTGAACTGAATTTGGTTGTGGCTACAGCAGAATCAGAGAGGGGAGTGATTTAAAGCAGATTGAAGACTCCCATGGGGAAGAAAGACTTGGACCGAGTCCTGGAAACAATAAGAAGTAGCAAGTCTATTTCCAGCTGGATGTTCCAAGCACTGGAGACACCACTCTAGCTAGAAAATTGGATGTACCTCCTTGTTCCACATGAAGAAAAGATGGAAAAAAGAGGAAAAAATAAAAGCAGGAAGGAAGAAAGGGGAAGGGGAGAAAAGAGAAATGAAGGAAGGAAGGAAAGGGAGGGGAGGGGAGAAAGAGAGGTGGAAGGCTGGATAGATGGAGGTGTGAATGAATTACGTGGGAGAAAAGACAGGAAAGCATAGAGCTTAAATGTTCTTGTACTTTATTATAATCCATTCCTTTGAAACCAAAGGAGAACACTGAAAAGGCATCTTCTTCATGCATAATGACATTTAAATCATTTCCTATAATAAACATGTTTACTCATGAAATATAAACGAGACAGCATTATCCTGGCTACCACCCACTGATCAGGGAGGCTGGTATCAAAATGCCGTTATAATTTGATGGAAGCTTTAACTGAATTGAAGGCAGCTGGAATGAGGAGGAAGGAGGGAGATAAATAAGAGACCCTTAGGAGGCAAAGTGTGAAGTGCTGTCTCCCTATCCACAGCTCTACTTCTAGTAAGCTCAGATAACCTAGCCTGGCCATGGGAGCCCTTGGCGGGCTGGGCGTTCATACGAGATGTGACTGTAAACACAAGGCTCTCTAGGAAGGGGCAGGACTGATTGTCTACCTGGTTTAAGAAAATTTAATTTTTGCTAATGTGTATGTCTGGCCGTGTTTGTGTGCATGAGTGCAGTGCCTAAGGAGGCCAGAAGAAGACACCAGATTCCCTTGGAGAGCTGGTGTTTCAGACAGTTGTGACCCACTTAATGTAGGTGCTGGAACTTACTCTGCAAGAGCAAGTGTTCTTAACTGCAAAAGCCATCTCTCTAGCCCCCCTTTACCTTGTATATTCTGTGCAGACACATGGGGTTCATATGCTACTGGGGACTCTGAGACTCTTAAGCAAGATCCTCGTGGTCCCATCCATACTCAAGTATCTTAGCATCCCCAAATGTTTTATGTCTCAGATTCATATCTGTAAAAAGAAGGCTAATTCAGAGAGTTTTAGTGAGGATTATATAGGATAAGGTTTGCAAACTCTTACAAGAATGCTGGGATGTAGAAAATATTTGATATGTGGAAGCAATAGCAATGTTCAAAACCAGTTTTTGTCTATGCATGGAATAAAGAAAGCTTTCATATGGCTCAAAACACAAAATACAAAATTTAATGTAAAAGGGATAGCCGCCCCCCCCACCCCCGCCACAACTGTCCCTTAGATAGCCAGGCTTTCTTCCTGGCTGTGATAAATGTTACTCGTTTTGTGTGCATTCTTCTCAAATTTGAGCAAATCTAAGAGAATATATACACCCCTTCTCTTATTGTTGAGTGGTGATGTACTTCATAGCACCACACAAATGGTAGTTTACCTCCATTTATTTGGTTACAATTGCTCGAGTTGGGAAGTCGATGTGTTCTTTACTGGTCTCTTTCTCTAAAGGGTGACATAATACAGATTAAATGACATCTTTTCACCTATGCAGCAGTTATGAACAAGGAGAAATTCCTGGAAATAAGATTTCAATGTCAAAATCATTATTTTGCATTATTGTAATTTTTAAAAATTCTTTTCACAGTTCTGGGCATCAGACCCAGGACATCAAGTACCCCAGGCAGGTACTGTTGTCAATAGGCTACAGTCCCAGCTCAGGTACATGCAGTTTTGACTTGTTAGATATTGTCCGGTTCCTTAGAGATGACATCATCTTACCCTTTATCAACAAGTCTTGAGGTTGATGAGCACTCACCTATATCAAGGAAACCCAGCACATTACCCAGTATACAATAGTTATGTTTTGATGACAGCCTGAACTGAGGTAAAGGCAGAAAATTGCACGTACATTAGTACAACAGTGCCCAAGTCCTTGAGAGGCTGGGGCAGGAAGATCTCAAGATTGAGGCCAGCCTGGGTCACGTAGTGAGCTCCAGGCCAGCCTGAGCTGACTGATTCAAATACAAACAACCCCTCCCCCACAAAAGATGACATCATTTAGTTGCGCACTCCAAATTTATGTTCTTGTTGTGCATATAGTCCTTGTAAATAAAAATTAAACAGATTGTATTTTATCATATACTTTCTAAAGCATCCTGGAAAACTGACTGATGTGTCATTTTCTCTTTATATCTCATACTGACAAAATTGATATGTTTATTTACTAATATTGAGTGTTTCTTGCACTCCTGGAAAAGACTCTTACTTAGCTAGGCTTCTGCATTTTTGCCTAGAATTTTGCATGATTTTGTTATGGAGTGAATGTTTATACGTCTGTCAACAAATTCATGTGTAACAACCCCAAACCTAATGTGGTGTAATGGCATTTGAAGATAGGGGCTTTGGAAAAGAACCAGGGGTAGATGGAATCATGAGGCTGGGCTTTAGTGAGGATTATGTGGGCTAATGCATATACTCTTACCAGAGTGTTGGCATGCTGAAAGCATTTGCTAAATTGAAGCTTTAATTCTACCAAAAGCAGTTTCAGTCCATTTATGGAACAAAGCTCAAAATTCAAAAAGGATAGATAACATTATGTGTGCAGAGGGCAGTGCCTGTCACCACTCTGAGATCCAGATATCCAGGCCACTGAGGCCACAGGAAAAACGCTCTGCCAATGAGCTAGGAGCCCTTGATCTTCTTGCTTCTTGCTTTCAGGCTTCCTAGTCTATAGAGTTGCAAACAACAAATGCTTGTTGGTTAAGCCTCCCACCTGTGGTATGTCTGTCTGTTACCAGTGTCCTGAACTGATGTTTGGGGTGGGGGTGCAGGTCAACAGTTTTGTTTTGGAGTCAGTATTTTGCTTACTTCATGCAAAATAACATGGAGTTATTTTGCTCCTGGCCAGTGAGATGGCCGAGTAGGTAAAAATGCTTACCACCAAACCTGCCAACCTGAGTTGGGTCCACATGGTAAGAGCAGTAAAATGACTCTTGCTAGTTATCCTCTGACTTCCACACTCATTCTGTAGCATGCACATGCCCATGTACACATATGCATATCATACAAAGGCACACACACACACACACACACACACACACACACACACACACACACACACACACACACTGAATAAAGATCTTTAGTAATTAATTTTTTAAAATATAGGGTTGAAAATATTTGCATTTTAAAAAAGCAAATTGGTCTGGTTGCTTCATGGAATGGAAAATTTGCCATCATTTTCTCTATCTCCTTCTGTAATCCACATGAATAGACTTTCTATCCATTGTAGAGTCCACTTAATAAACTGCAAGACCTATGCTGTTATTCATTGCCTTCAAAATGTCAGTGCTATTGGCACAGGCCAGAGGAGTGCAGTATTTTCACATTTCTGTGTCTGAATCCGTCCCTTCCTCCTCATGCACTGTGTTTTGTGAGCTTTCTTTTCTTTCTATTGTATTAATTGGATTATTTTCTCAAAACCGGCTCTTGAGATTTTTTTTTCTAAAATTCCAAAAATTAAATCAACATGTTCATTTCTACCCTTAGCTGTGAAACCTTCCTTTTGCTTTCTTGAGGCTTCCTTTATTATTTTATAACTTCTAGAACTGAACGGTCATCTCATTCATTTTATTTACCATTAATTATTATTATCGGTATGTAAGAAATAATTTTAAAACTGTTTTTGAGACAGGGTCTCACTATGATGCTTAGGCTCATCTCGGAACCTTGGACCCAAGCAATCCTCCTGCCTTAACATCCAAAGTAGCTGGGATGGCAGGCACTGACTGCTGTGTCTGCGTGTTCCTGCTTACTATTGCTTAATGTCCATGAATTTTCATATTCTAGCCACTCTGCTGTATATATATTTGTGTTTCCTTGACCTAAGAGTTGTTTTAAAAGAGTTAAAAATTTTCTCCCAGTGGTGATGGTTTTTTAATTTTTTGTTTAATTATTCATTTCTACTTTTAGTGTAGTGTAATCAGAGAATGGAATTTGTGTTGTTTTATTTTGGATGCTTCCTAAGAAAGGACATTTTCCAAGTTTTGAGGATTAGGACTTTAAATGTATCATCAACTATGTGTATTTGTCAAATTTTTGTTATTCTGGTTTCCTGGAAACAGCACTTTAGCTGCTTGATATTTGATGATACAGAGGGCAACGAGAGCCTTTTAGTACTGATACAGCTTGTCTGTTTCCCTTATGTCTTTTTATTTTTCCTTATCAGTACTGATATGTTCCTTTGGGCATTGTCATGACTTTCCCAGTCTCTCTATTTGCATGTCTTTCTGTCTCTGACTGTCTCTGTGCGCTCACATACTGTGTGTGTGTTTGTGTGCGTGTGCGAACATGTGTGTTTTTTTTTTTTTTGCATGTGTAATATACGTGTCTGCACACACATTCTTGTACATGAATACAGCACTTATGTGGAGGCCCGAGGGCCACCTCAGGGGTTGGTTCTTGTCCTCTGCCTTGTTTGACATAGGGTCATTGTTATTTTTCTATAATACTTAGCAGGCTAGCTGGCCCACCTGCTTCCATGTGTCTCTGCCTTCTGCCTCTCTTTAGGAGTGCTGGGATTACAGACACTCCCTCTGTGCATGTGGCTTTCACATGGATTCTGGGGATTTGAACTCAAGTCCTCATACTTGCACAGCAAGGGTTTTTAACCTATGAAGCCATCTCCCCAGACCTGTTTCATTGTGAATTGGACCTTTTAGCCAGACACAGGGTCACTCTCTGTCAGAGGCTTTGCATGTCAATCCAGCTGGCCTCACATTTAGATCTTGACCCATCTAATCTTTCAGTGTATGGCTTTGGTTTCTCACACACTGCTCTATGTCTTCTGTTTTCAGTCCTTTCAGATACTGGCTCTTATTCGCAGATGAGTTAATTTTGCTTCATGATACAATCTGGAGTTATTATCTTTTAATAGGTGAGATCATTTCATTAGCATCATCTAAAATACATTTGTCATTATTTTATGCTATGCCTTTTGTTTTAATATTTTAAGAAAACCCTTATTATTTATTTATGCAGATAGGCTCCAGCCCAAGTTTGTCTTCAACTCTCTACGCAGCCAAGGGTGACCTTGTCCTTCTGATCCTCTGGCCTCCATCTCCTGAGTCTTGGGATTACAAGCACGTCCCAACACACCTATTAATGCAGTGCTGGGAATAAAACTCAGCAAGCACCTCAGCACCTCAGCTCCTTCTTCCTCTTGAGAAAACTTGTCCAAATGTAAATCTCCCCCCTTTTCCTTTGTAATTTGGAAAGATTTTATTTTTTCTGACAGTTATCTTCACAACCATAACCTTCCATAAACTTCAAATTCCCACTTCCTTGGACAGTGCCAGATAATTCTCTACACAATATATTCAAGCCTCTATGTCTTTAGATAATAGGTAGTAATTTCTCTTGTATCTTGGTTCAGTGCTTTTTTCTTTCTGAGATAATTGCCTCATTATTTTCTTTCTTAAAAGTCTTGGTGAAATATTTAGTCACAATTTATTCTGCTCTGTGAAAACATTTTTTTCTCTCAACTCTTCTACCACTTGCTTTTCCTATTTCTCCCTTCCTTTTCTCTTTCTTTGTTATAGACACCTTTTCTGCTATTGGCTTTGAGGGAGGGAGTCCTTCCCACCTCCCAATAGCTGGTCCACATGTGAGGAGGGCTGGGCTGCACTCTAGGCTTCAGGAATTATTACTAGGACCCAGAGTTTTGCTTCTGTCAAGAAGGTGACCTCAAATAGCTATGTGACCTCAAGCAGCTATGTGACTATTCACAAGGCAAATCCTCCCTTCACACTGTCACAAGGTATGATTGCTAATCTCAGTGGTCAACTTGTAATCTAGAATCACCTGGAATGTGAGCCTCTATGAATGCCTGTACCTTTGAGGATTTGTCTGGATTAAGTGACTGAATATGCCCAATATGGGTAGCACCATTCCGGGACTATACAAAAAAAGGAAAGTAAACTGAGTACACTTTGCTTCCTGCTTGCTAATGCAATGGGACCAGGTCCTGACACCATGGCTTCTCCAATATGATAGACTCCACCCAGGAACTGTGAGGCAAAAAAAAAAAAAAAAAAAGAAAAAAAAAAAAAAAAAAAGAAACCATTCATTCTCAGGTTGCTTTTACTATTTTACCATGGCAATGGGCAAAGTAATAAATAGATGTTGTTTCTTGAAACGATGGCTAGACTGTGTGAAATTTCTTTTCTCCATCTGCCCTCTCTATTCCTGGTGTTGATCTCAGGAAGTTTCTCATAGACATCCATGTACTCCATCACTGTAGGCATGGCCTCAATAGAGCTGATATTCCAGGAAGGCACTTTGCAGACACATCTGTGCAAACATTCCTCCAGGGCTTTGCTGCTAGGGCTCCTCTCTGCATTTCTTCCAGCCTGACCTTCATGGTTCCAGTGGAATTTCCATTTGCCTGGTGATTCTAAGTGTGTCACTGTGACAGGTCTCTCCCATCACAAGCAGGCTTCCCCCCCCATGCCTCTCATTTGCCTCATAGCTGAGTTGAAAGCAAGAGAATTAGGGAGTGTCAACCTCCCGTGGTTGTATCAAAACAGGGAGCTGGCAGTCTGGATACCATGACCATACAACTGTTGACAGACCCTGGGTGGTTCTACTTGGGCACAAGGCAATGGAGGCCTGGAGGGTTAGCCTCAGGGGTTATAGAGATGGAAGAGCAGATGAGGATGGAGTGGTTCTGGTACCAGAATTTTTAGGGCAAATCCCTTGGCAAAGAGCCAGGCTTGGCTATTTATCCTCTTGTCTTAAAGAGCATAAATATCCTAAAGAGATGAATAACGAGAAAAGTAGCAGGAGGTGTTTTATGTGACATGACCACACTGGGAAGGAAAAGAGAAAGTGGGGTCTAATGCCCCAAGTCCATCTCTGGGTAATGACTTAGGTTTAGATTTAAATAGAGGACAAGAAGTAAGCTGTTGTAGTGGCCTGAATGAAAATACCTTATGTATTTGAATGCTTGGTCCCCAGTTGGTAGGACTGTTTGGGAAGGATTAGTGGGTGTGGCCTTGTTAGAGGAGGTGTGTCACTGGGGGTGGGCTTTGAGCTTTCTAAAGTTCACACTATTCCCAGTTACCTCCCTTTGTGCCTCTTGCTTATGGATCAGATGCAAGCAACTCAGTTTCCCGCTCCAGTGTTATGCTTGCCTGGTGCTGTGCTCCCTGCCATGGCTATTGTGGCTTTCCCCTCTGAAACTGTGAGCCCCAATAAACTCTTTCTTCTACAAGTTGCCTTAGTCATGGTGTCTCTTCACAGCAATTGAAAAGTTAACAGGACATCTGTCCTAGTTGAGGTGAGGTTCCACCCAGCACCCACCGATTGCCACCTCAATTCCACTTCTATTAGGTGGTGGAAAGATGTCTTTGGGTTGCAGGCATAGCTCAGTTAGTAGAGTGCCTGCCTGGCATGTGTACAGCCCTGGGTTCAGTCCTAGGTGGTGCACCAGGGAAGTGGAGGCAAGAGGAGCAAATTTGGCTACATGGGCTACATGAAGCCCCAACCCTCTTTTTTAAAAGTTTGTACTACTGTCATCTGTAAACACTTTGAAGAAATTAAAATGGTTTACACAAGACACTCACTTCTACTCCAGGGTGCAGCCTTGCTCTTATGGATAACAGCCCTCCCCACCCTTCAGCTTTCTCTCTGTGTGTGTGTGTGTGTGTGTGTGTGTGTGTGTGTGTGTGTGTGTGGTGTCCGTGTCCCCATGAGGAGGTTTAGTTCTTTTGGGTATACGAGGTGATGGCAGGTTTAGAACAACGACTTACCTTTGTGCTTTCAACCATGAAGGCCAATGAGGCAGGTTAGATATGCAAAGTCAAACAGGAGTTTGAGCCAAAGTGAAGGAGACATTCACTAAATGAAGGCAGGGAAGGCAGGAGCTCATCTTGCTTTCAGTTTATCTTGTGGGCCCAGAGAGGAGTTGATGTTTCATTAGCAAAAGCAGATTTGAAGTACCCATACTGGTACTGATGCCTGGCTGTAAGGAGCAGAGGTAGCTCTCTCTGCAGACGACCTGAAGTTTTGTCTGCAGGTTCCATGGCTCCAACACCTTCAGCCCATTTAGTCCATGGAGAAGGTGTGTTGCATTCAGCACTGGAGGAATGCAGAGTTAGTGGGGAAGGAATGTTTAAGCAAATCAACCTTTCCTCTTCCAGCTGGGCCTTCTGCCACTCTCACAAACCTCCCCACAAGACTTTGATCTCAGCACAGTCTCCTAGGAAGGAGATAATGCAGGCGGCCTTTACAGACCTTGGGATTCTGCATTGTAGGTCCTTGCTTGTACCAACTCTATTTTCAGTCCCATCCTGCCACTCTGCATCCCTCATCAGCCAGCCGTCCTCAAACCTTCTCAAGTCCCCCCTCTAATTAGATAAACTGACCTTGAGCTTCTTTACTTAAAAGCCATGGGTGAGCCTTTTCCTTTTTCTCCATTGTATACACAGAGATTTTCCTTCATCTCTTTCCTCTGGTCTTTGTTCAAAAGTTACCATCAGTGCAAAGCATTGTGCCTGACCCTATGTGAGGACCAGCGCCTCCAAGGCACCAACAACTCCTTTCTCTTCCAACAGCTTATTTTCTAACATGGGAATTTGTAAATTATCTGCTTTTCTTGCTAGAATACAAGTTTCATTGGAGCAAGGATTGCATTGTGTCTGCCACTACATTCTCAGCAACTAGGAAGATATTAAATAGGTCCTGCATAGATACAAAATATATGAGAGGGGAAAGTGAGATGGCTTTGCAGTGATCTACATTCAATCCCCAGGACCTATGCTGGGAGAGAATATTGATTCCTGAAAAGTCGTCCACTGAGCTCCACACACTCACGCCATGGTACACATATGCTCATACTCACACATATAGATCAGACACAGACACATAATGTTAGTGAACACACTTTAAAAAAAAAAGAGTGAATGAGGAGAGGGAGAGAGGAAGAGACTCCTGTTCTCACCTATCCACCATCTAATCCCCAGACATTCTTATTTCTGAAAACAACTGTTGAGTGAAAATCTCAGCTGTAGATCCCACTTAGCCAGGGGCCAGGAGTATTACTAGAGGTGCTGGCTGAGGTGTCTCTCCCTTTCTTTGAAGTGGGGTGAGCTGTTGGGCTGTCCCTGGCTCATTAGTCCCAGTATCCCAGAACACGTGTCTATCACTGAAGGACTTGGGGGAAGTGACAAATCATCATGGCAACTCCAGGAATTCATTGGCAGAACAGAGATGGAATGGACACCAGGGTCAACTGCTATGTTTTCTCTACAACTTATAGAAAATTGTTTAATTTCCCTCCTGGCCCTTCCATTCGATCTGTTTACCAAAAAAGAAATGACCACTTTGATGCCATGTTCTGAGAGTGTTTCTATATAGATGATCTGTCTGGTGCTAATCCAGGCACACCCCCCTCCAGGAACCTACTGCGCTCAAAACCCCAACTGTTCAGGCTCAAATAATTAACTGTGATATCTACTTCAAACAGTTGGATATGAAATTGCTCAACAGGCCCAGCAACTTGCCAGGAGAAGGAGGAAGGGGCCAAGGAGCCTGGTCCTGCACACAGTAGCCTGGCCTGTTCATCTGCTGGAGTCTGTGACATGGGATGGTCAGTGGAGAGGTTTGAAAGAAAATGGCCCCCATAGACTCACAGGGAGTGGTACTATTAGGAGGTGTGGCCTTCTGAAGTAGGCATGGTCTTGTAGGAGAGGGTGTGGACTTTTTGGAGGAAGTGTGTCACCAGGGGTGGGCTTTGAGGTTCCAGATACTCAAGCCAGGCCCAGTAGCTCACTCTTCCTTCCTGCTGCCTGCAGATGGAGACATAGAACTCTTAGCCCCTCTCCAGAACTGTGCTTCCTGTTGTGATGATAATGGACTAAACTGCTGAACTATAAGCCAACCTCCAATTAAACGTGTTCCGTTGTAAGAATCGCCATGGTCATAGTGTCTCTTCACAGCAATAGAAACTCTAACTAAGATGGTCCCTCACTGAACATCTTGTTCTGAGGTTTCTTGCTGAGAGGCTGTTTGGAGGGTTGGGGATAAATAACCAAGTACTAAGAGCTGCAAAGAATTTATTACAAAAAAAAAATCATAGTGTAGCTAGAGTTACAGTTTATGATTCAGCTGGGTTTGTGTGTGTGTGTGTGTGTGTGTGTGTGTGTGTGTGTGTGTGTATGTGCATGTTTTTCATGGAGGCCACAGGCTCAGGGGTCTTCCTCAATCACTGAGATGACAGATGTGATTACAGAGATTAAAGTCCACCCTCTTGGCTTTTATGTGGGCTCTGGGGATCCCAACTCCCCACACTTGTATGGCAAGCACTTTATCTACTGGGTCATTTCACTAGCTCCAACTTAACTGCATTCTAAGTCTTCCTGGCTGTGAAAGTAAGAGCTGGGATGTGAATTGATGTGAGGGTCTTGCATTAGCAGTATCTGCCATGGGAACTCTTGTGATAAAGAAGAAATTTAGCCAGGCCAAATTCCTTGAGGATGAAGCCCTTTTTATATACCCTTGACACCTCCATCCCTTTGAGAATGGCCAGCATGGCAACTCTCACAACCCCAAGCATTTATTGCATCAGAAGCTCTCACTACTGCAGTGACCTGCATTTCCATGCACTGTCTCAGCTTTCTCTCAAAGAAAGAGACTTTTCCACTAGGTATCCAAGACAGATGTATTGGTTACTTCTTTATTGCTATGATAAAACACCATAATCAAGGCAACTTATGAATGGTTTATTTGGACTTATAGTTCCATAGAGATAAAAGTCCTTCATGGTAAGGCAGCATGGCAGCAAGCAGTAAGCATGATGGCAGGAGAAAAAAGCTGAGATCTCACAGCTTCAAATGCAAACATGGAGTAGAGAGAACAAATTGGATGTGGGGGTAAGACTACAAACACTCAGAGCCAACCCCAGTGAAGTACTTCCTCCAGCAAGCCCATATCTTCTAAACCTCCCAAACAGTGACATCAACTACAGACCAAGTGCCCAAATATTAAGCCTATGGTGGCATTCTTATTCAAACCGCTACAACAGGTGTTGTAGAAACTGTGTTTTCAACTGCAAATATGCTATATTTTTTGGATACCATCTTTTGATTTTTTGTGACATGGCAAAAGGGACTCATTTGCCTTCAGGCTCTAGACCAAAGAGCCTAGGAATTCACATCTTGCCATGGGAAACCTTATAACTGGTGGGCTGTGGCTGCAGTGGTATACATATCCAGCTTCCTTGTCCCAGGCCTAGGACAATTTTGAAGCATGTATATTGCACCATTTTTTTTTAGGCTTGGCTTTTCTAGGAGGACTAAGCTCTAGTTGCCCATGTGGACAGTGACTGTTGACACACTTTGTTACCTTCTTTCTGTTCTTGCACTACTCCTTGTGTTTCTCCCTCTTTCCACAAACCATTTTGAAGTTGAACCTATCTATGGCTCAGAAGTAGCTTCTGTAACTCAAACCAATAAACCTGACTACAAAGGCCAAGACCTTGCCGTAGTAAATTACATGAAAACAAAGAAAGAGACGCTAACATTTGTGAGTCTAAAGACTCAGCGCTGTAAGGCCGCTATTTCTTCCCAATTCATCTTTATGTTTTGGGCAGCTGTAATCAGATTCCCAGGGGGATAGTCTTACAGTTTGACAAAATGATTTCAAAAGTTACATGACAGAATAAAGGGCGCAAACATATAGGACATCTTTGAGAAGGAACAGTTCAGGGGGATGGAGAGGTGGCTCAGTAGGTCAGAGTGCCTCCTGAGCAAACTTGTTTGAGTTCGGATCCCAGCACCTGTGTATAAAGTCAGGCACAGATGCTCAGATGCATTTAACCCCAGCTCTGTGTGGAGCTGAGTCAGGAAAATCTGATTTTTACTGGTTGCCAGCTTAGCTCCAGGCTCAGAGAGAGCCTGTCTCAAAAGACTAATAATAGAACAGCGTAACTGATGGTCTCCTCTGGCCTCTGTGGGTAGATTCACCTACATATCTGTGTGCACATGCAATACTCACAAAAACTCACAGGCATGCACATGCACACACACACACGCGCGCACACACACACACACACACACACACACACACACACACACACACACTCAAGAAGGTCTAAGGAGGGAATGAATTCAAAGGTACTAGGATGAAAGCACCATGATAATACTGCACAACAGTGAACTAAACCATTAGACAGACAGCAGTGCAGAGAATGAAACATTGTGTGTGGTGAAGACAGCAACACAAGCTGATGAAGAAGGGAGACTCTATGGTGATAGGAAAGCACCATTTCTATGGAGACCAAAAGGAATGGGGTTGAATGCAGGTAGGGGAAATGTAGTTTAGATAAAAGAAAGATTGTGAGGAATCAGCCACCGTCTCAATCATTAATGGTTCCCGGACTGAGAACAGCAGGTCCACCCAGCTCTTTGTTCTATCTGACACTCTCTAGTGAGATAAACATGCCAGGGCCTTCTTGGGATAGGGAGTACATCAGCCTCTAATCAGTAGGTCAACCTAATGTTGAATCTTTTGATGTGATACTTCCTGCTCAGCCTCTCTCATGAAGAAGAGCCCTGTGCGGCAGGATAATGGGAGCCTTTCTGGACAGTGTTGTCATCAGGTCTAGGAAAATGGCCATCGATGAGAATGGGAGGAATGGGTGTGCAGTACATTGATCAGTGCTAGATGACACAGGATTTCTGTGACCAGCATGTGGTCACATGTATTCTTTACCACTCAGGATTCAGAGTAACAGGTGACAACCATGTCCAAGGGTCTCCATAGAATACAAAGCTGGACTACTTTAACATGGGAACATGCTCACATCAGGGCTAAGTACAATCCCTGTACACTTAGGGAAAGGATGTTTGGGTGAGATATGCTTTCTCATGACCTTAATTCCAAGGCAGGAATCTTTTTTGGCTTCAGTGTGGGAGACATGATGCCTTCAAACTCATCACCCTTTACCATATATTCTTAATGTGCTGGTGAATGGGTCACCTGATAGGGCTGTGAAGTGACTCAATATTTGGTCAAATACTTTCCTGGGTGTCTGTGTCTTAGTTTATGTGAACCTTGCTTAGTTTATGTGAACCTTGTGCTCAATCCCTCAAAATGCAAACAAACAAACAAACAAACAGTTTTAAGATACAAATAAAAGAAGTGAATAGAATTTGAGTGGACTGGATTGCCCTCCATAATGTAGGGGGACCTTACCTAACCAGCTGAGAACACCCTGCCCTACCCCCTCCCTGGAAAAAGACTGATATCAGACATCATCTTTTTATTTCCACAGCAGGCAGCCTATGGACTTAAACTGGAACATTAGCTAAGCTCGGTACCCAATTGTCCAGCATAACTCTCTTTCAAGTCCTTCTCTTCCTACTTAATTCCTCTGCCTCACATTTACCCACAAACACAGTCCCTGGGAGACAAAGACAATATGATTGTTAGTTTTAAGTGTCAACTTGCCAGCTTGATCTAGGATCATCTGGGAAGAGATTCCCAGTGAATGATTGTCTAGACTAGGTTGGCTTGTGGCCATGTCTGTCAGAGGTAACTTGATTAGTGGGAAGCTTGATCCATTTTATGTGGCACCACTCCCTGGGCAAGGCGTTATGAAGGGAGGAGAAAATGAGCTGAGCATTGTCCTCTGGTCTTGACTGGGGATGTAATGTGATGATATGCTTCATGTTCCTGCTGCCTTAACATCCTTGCCATAATGAACTGTAACACAGAAATGTGAGTTAAATAAGCCTTTTCTCCATTAAGTTGCTCTTGTCAGAATATTTTATTACAGCAGCAGAAAAGAAACCAGGATAAAAATATAAGGGTACATGGAGGACTTCTAGACCTATATTCCAAGAGAAGAGGGGGATCCAATGGCTGGGCCTGGGAGAGTCATCTGGAAAAATTTGGCCCTAATTCAAGATCTGTGTTTCTTCAGTGTTTCTAAGACTATGTAGAATATTCCTAGAGGGCACCACTGGATATCTATCCTGCCTGGGGACCCAATAAGATCTCCTTTTACTGTTTTTCTTTTCTCCTCTTCTTAGTCTTAATTCCTACTATCCATCTATCTGAACAGTGTTTCACATCCTTGGGAAACAAAACCTTGATCTTTTCTTTATGAAGAGCAGTGAGAAATATTTGGAATAGAAGGATCTAGGACCAAGAATTGAAAGCAGGTCTTTGAGTCTCACATCTATCCATCGATTGCTTCCTAGTCCCTGTGTGTGTGTGTCACCAAGCATAGCTCCTTCTGTCACTAAGAGATGAGCAAGTTGAATGAGATGGTCCAGCATGGGTGCTTGGGAAGCCTCTGTATTCATCTAGACTGTAATGGAGAGAAAGAATATCATGTATGCCTGGCAGCAGTTGGGGGCACCATGAATATTTCTAGGTCATTGAGTGATGTAGTGGCAGAAAACATGGGTTCATGTCCATTTGGTATGAACTTTGTCATGTGAAATTTTAGTGGAGAGGAGTGTTTCAAAAACCCTGGGGCTATGGATTAAGTTCAGTAGAGTGCCTGACATTCATGATGCTTTGGGTTCAATCTCAAGCACCCAATAAACTATGCATGGTGGTGCCCTTTTGTGATCATGGCAACTGGGAGGTACAGAAAGCAGGATCCTCATCTACATGTAAATCTGAGGCCAACTTGGACTACATGAGTCTCAAACCAATGACAGGGCTTAGAAGATGTCTCATCAGGTAAAGGTGCCTGGATAGAGAGCCTGACAACCTGAGTTTGAGTCTGCAGATTACTATGATGCAAAGTGTGAACTAGTTCCTAAAAGTAATCCTCTTGTTCATATACACCAGGGCATGAGTATGTGCAGATAAAATGGAATAAATAAAAATATAAAAACAATAGTAACAGCAACAATATCAATACAAAAAAATGGTCTTCTGGGAAACGATACATATTATAGAAGGGTATTCCCCTTCATGGATGCCTAATTTCCAACTTTGATTGTGTAATCTTCAGTGTCACCTGACATTTCTGACTTGTCAGTCATTATACTGGACTCATAGTTACCCTATTAAATCACTTTGGCCAGTCTATGCAAGGCAGTTTATAGTCAGTGCTACCTAGAACTGGAGGATGTTTAGAAGGATTTGGCTGGTGAAATGACCTCTGCAAAATCAGAGCATGGAAATGACCTGGATGAACCCTAGCGTACACAACTCCTCTGGGCTTACACTCAATATTGACAATGATTGTTGGTCATGGATTCTTTTTTTCCCTACTACTCTTCCCTCCTGTTCTAAGGACTGGGGCTCTGTTTTCCAAGGGAGTGAGAATATAGATAACTATATCCCCTAGGAAAATGGGTAGAGGAAATGAGGAGAGCATTGGAGAGAGGTCCAAATGGGTCAAGAACCAAGTTGTGGGCAGAGATCTGGTTAGTTTGTGGAGGAGAATCAGGTGTGCAGCACAACTGCAACCATGGGCCTTGGGTCTTCCTGAGACCTCTTCAGAGCTGTTCTGCCCTCACTTACCACAGTCTCCAGAAGATTCCAACTCTACACTCTTGATTCCAAATCCTTAAGTCAGCCATGGCTCTGGCACAACTGACTTCTGCCTTGGGCTGGTAGGACCCTCATCAGCCCTTTTGGAGACACAGGAGAGGAACAAAATAAGTGCATAGTCCTCATTGTAGCCTTAGGACCTCACTGTGGCCATTCTGCATTCAAGACATTTGTCCTATTGTTGGCCCTACTAACTCCAACAGAGTAGCACCACATCACATAGTGTCCCTGGAAAGACGGACAGGCAAAGAGCAAGAAGAGAAAAATGAGGGGCAAATGCAGAGAGGGGATAGCTAAGGATACCAAGTGCCTCTCAGAAAGAACTGATATCTGATCACAAGATTCTTCTCTTTTCTCCTCTCCTCCAAACCAGCCCCTTGGGTGCTTTGCAAAATGTTTCTGACACCTCTGCCCACTTGGCCACCCTCAAACCAAGTAAGGTACTATCCTTTGGGCATGTCTTCTAGAAAATTTTATTCCAACATCTGAGCCTGAGTCTGTCACTGATAGTCACCACATTCTGGAGTACTGGAGAGCACAGGCCCAGACCTTAAAATGGGTGCTATATGCATAGACAACGTTTAAGAAATGATTCTAGAGTAAATGAGTGAATCAATGCAGAGCTATGTGGACACTCCTTGGGGGAATGAGTATTAGTCATGGAGGCTGAGCTCAGGATTGTATGCACTTCCCTTGGGCCATCCTCTTCTATTGGATGGCAGCTCTTGGCTCTTCAGCCTGAACACAGCTTCCCCTTCCTTTTTGAAGTTCATAATTAATGTAGCACGTTTGGTAATGACCATGCATCTGTGGGCACCAATCTTTCTCATTAGGAGCTAGGGCAGATTGCTAATTCATGAAACACGTTGCCTAGCATATGGTGCTTTCTTGGAATTAAAGGGCCCCCATCCCTTCAAGATCCAGTACTTAGGACCAACATGGAGATCTCTAGCAGAGAAATCCAGGCTCAGAGTTTCTGTTTGTGGCTGGAAAGTAGTTTAGATCCAGCACCTATGGATTTCAGGATAAAGCCTCCAGCCTCCACCTGGCCAGTCTAGCATGCAAGATCTTCCCAGGTGTTGTCCCTGTGGAGTTAGATCCTCTCCTCCCAACCCTTTTCCCACATGCTCCCCATATCTTCAGGATCTCATTACTGCAATCTCATCCTTGGATCTTCTTTCTTTCTTCTGTGATTCTCTGAGTTCACTCACCATGAAAGAGCCTTAAAAAAAAGCTAGACTTTCCTCAGCCACTCCAGTCTGCACATTTTCTTTTTATAAGTGGCACGGGAAGCCTTCCAGCCTGGGCTCTTCTACTAGCAGTGTGTCACCTCCCCTAGTAGTGTCTCAGATTCCTTCTCTTTAAAGGAAAGAAAATCCCTCCACAGCCATTTTGTGAAGGTCTGATGACCTTTAACCATTCTCAAATATTTACCCGTATTCCCATCAAAACATGCCAGGCCAGGTGCAGAAGCAAAAAATGAATAAAGCAGTGTCTCTCTCATGTAGCTTGCAATCCATGAAGAACATTGTACCAGCACTAGCTTTACATTTATGCTCTCCAGGGCATCTAATGCTTTCTATACAAACATATAAAGAGGAGATTATAATTCCATGTAAGTAATAAGACACCTCAAGGGCGGTGTTGTCACTTTCCAGCTTAACTAACACGGCCACCTCTCTGCCTATACAATTTGAATACTCCAAAGGGAAATCTCCCTTCTTTGTGAATGTCAAAGTATATCCCATGGTTGATCTGCTGATCTCTCCCTGGAACCTGGAGGACCAGAGAGAGTGCTGCCCAGACAGGAGTAAAGGTCACTGGGCATTTGACCAACAGGATCCTTGGAGGACAGCAGGTGGGGACTGGCTTACTTTCTTGGAGAGTTTCAAAGCAGGGCCACCAGAAATCCTGGCCTCAGGTTTCCACCCTGGGACCTGACAACCTCTGGCCTTGGTGTCTGTCTCTAAATCCTGAAGTGTTCCTCAGTTCCTTGCTCACCTTTAGGATCATTACAAGACTTGAAAAAGGTGTCCTGATACTGGGTCCACCCAGAATGTGGGTGCTGGAGGTCCCTGTCACTTTGATCTGAAAGAGAAACCTTTAGGTTTCTAGTCTTAAGGACATAGCTGGCTTGTGGAGTGTTTGCTTGGCCTTCAAAAAGCCAAGCAAACTGGGTTGCACTCACCAGATCTGTTTCCCCAGATCCACCTAAAATAGGTGTAGTGGCACGCACCTGCAATCTCAGCAATGGAGAGGTGGAGGTAGGAGAGTCAGAAGTTCAAGGCTGCCCTTGGCTATGTTGTAAGTTGGAGGCCAGCTTTGGCTGCACAAAACTGTCTCTTTTCTGTTTTCTTATGGTTTTTAAACAACCAAAACACCAAGCCAAGCAAAACCAAAACCCAAACTAAGATTCCCCCCACTCACACACAAAAGCAAAAGGCTCTAAAGTTTAGTTTAGAACAAGTGGCCCCTGGGTAGGAACATATAAAGCCAAGTGGATTGCCCAAGCTCCACCCAGTGAGACCTCCAGGAAAACAAGATCTCCTGTCAGCCTGTCTCTGTGACCTAGTACCTGGGGTCCATGCCGCAGGAGGACAGAGAAGAGGACAGGCTCCTGTGATGCTGGGCAGGAGTGGAGCAGGTTAATGGTGTCAGAGGAGGGCAGGCTGCTCCCTGGGGCCCCCAGCAGCCACCAGGTCACTTCCTAGAAGGTCACTGCACCTGGCTGGTGAATTTTCCAGCTTTTAATGAGGCTACCAAGGCGGTGTGTGAATGAAGTTCAGCTTCTAATCTCTAATTAAAGTTCTGAGACCAACTGCTTCCGGCATCTGGTTGCCAGTGGTTGGGAATTACATTACTTTCTCTCTTCTTTTCACTTTCCAGTATGGGATGGAGAAAGAAAGAGAGGCAGAAGGAGAGGGAGAGGGAGAGGGAGAGGGAGAGGGAGAGGGAGAGGGAGAGGGAGAGGGAGAGGGGAAAAGATCCCTCCCCCAGGACCAGGAACACTAGACACCTTTCCCCAAAAGTGACATCTTAGCAAGTGCTGGGAAACCAAACAGAGCTTCAGCTTGTCCTACTATAATGCCCCCTCCGGCTTCCTATACCCCCTCCACTCTGCATCTTGTGACCAAGGCCATTGATGAAAAGCCTACCTTGCCAGCAATTTACATACATAATCATTTAGCTCTTGAAATAAGCTTTGGCGCAAGCACATGTTCCTCTCCAGCTAGAAGAGGGCTGAGATGTAGGAGGGTCTGGTTTGTTCCAGCTCTGCACACAGCGAAGCAAGAGTTCAGGCCATCCCATGTTTGTCACCCAGACCTTTCACTGTGTACCAGTTTCTATGTCTCTATGGATAAGGCTTCTTCAGAAATCTGGGTTAGGACAGGCAGAGCTGACCAGTGTGCTGTCAAGCAGCTTGTTATGGTAGCGATGGCTGTTATTGTTGGGCCAGGAGTCTCATGTTCAGAATGCACTGAACAATTAGCTTGACCTGAAGCAAGTGTTACAGGGCTGGCATGATGGTCCAACAGGTAAAGGTGTCTTCTGCTGAGTCTCATGACCTGAGTCCATCTCCAGAATTCATATGGTAGAAGCTGAGAATCCACTCCTATATGTGATCTTCTCACCTCCACATGAATGCTGTTGCACAAGCATTCCCCTCCTCAAAAAACAAAAACCAAAACAAAACAAGACAAAAAAACCACACACACACACACACACACACACACACACACACACACACACACACACACACCAAAGAGGGGGTATGTTCAGGTATCTGGCACAATCACCTTGATTGAGCTTCAGACCAAGTGGCCCCTGGGTTCTATGTAACTTTACTCTTGTGGCCTCTATGCTTCCTGCTCTGGCTGCCATCATCATGTGATGATGGACTGTGATGGACTCTCATCCTGCATCTCTCTGGAACCGTAAGTCAACACAAACTATCCTCTACAAGTTTCCTTGGTCAAAGTCTATTACCTCAGCAACAGATAAGTAACTAGTACACCCCAGCTGTACAGATGAAGAAGCTGAGATGGAAGAGCTGGATTTGTTGGTAGTTGTGTTGGGAGGCACCGTGTGCCATTACTGCTTCTGTAGGGTAGCAGTGCAGAACCTTCATTGGCTCCAATGGCTCAACCTAGTTCCAAGGAGCCAAGATGTGAACCTGTTTCTTTCCTAACTCCAAATTTTCTTCCCTCCCCAGTTGTCACATAACCTTCCTTTTGTAGGATTTTGGGACTGAATGATAACACAGGAAGGGGTTGGTAAGGTGCAGAATACTGTGAACTTTGTTAACTTCCCCCCTTTGTTCTGGAAAGCCTTTCTTTTTTCTAAGAAGTGTGGTTTCCTTGAGCAGGAACCAGGTCTCAGGAATGTTGGGCAGATGCAAATGACCCACAATCTGGTCTCAAAACAAAGACAAAGACAAAGAAACTATACAGAAACACACAGATTCTCATCTAATGCTGCTTGAGAGCTTGGCAGAGGGAAGTAGAGAGCCTGGAGCTGTAATAGGGATATGGGGCTGGGGTTTTGTCACAGGTCCACTCTAGGCTCAGTGGAGCATATGCCTCTCATCAAAACCAAATACTTGCCTTTGGATATGTCATTTGGACTTCAAAAAAAAATTCTAAAAGTGATCAGCTGGGCTAGGTTGTAGCAACCCCCCCAACCAACCAATCAAACAAACAAACAAAAACAAACAAACAAACAAACAAACAAAAAAACAAATGAAAAATTCACAGTGCAGTGGTTTGAGTATAAAGTGTGTCCCACAGGTGAAGCTGTCTGGGGAGGCTGTGGGGCCTTTGTGGGAGGTAGGGCCTATTTGGAGGAAGTAGGACTCTGTGAGTTGTCCCAGTCCCACTTCTGCTGTCCTCTTGGTCTGCTTCTTAGTTCATCAAGATGTTAGATTTTGCCTTATGCTCCTGCTACCACAGACTGAAGATGCTCCTGTGACCCTCCTTAAACCAGGGATCAAAATACTGCCTTCCTCCCTCAAGATGCTTCTTGTCAGTGTTTGTTCAGCAACTCCGGAAGTAACAAAACTCACCATCTATTTAGGAAAGTCAGGGAGGAGGCAGAGGCCATTTTCTATTTTAAGGGCTATCTCAGTATCACATGTCCATGAGCCACTGGAACCTTCTGGCATCATTAAGATTTATTTTCATTTTACTCCCTGTGATGATCAACTTGACAAGATCCAAAGTAACCTAAAAGATCAACCTCTGGGCATGTGCGTCAGGGCGTTTCTATGGGTTAACTGAAATGGAAAGATCCATGCTAACTATGGGTAGCGCCATCCCATGGGCTGAGGTTCTAGATGAATAACAAGAGCAAGTAGGCTGGCCAGCAACAGCCATCTGTTTCCTGACTGCTGACACAACATGCCAGCTGCCCCAAGCTCCCGTTACCCACCTTCCTCACAGTGATGGTGGTACCCTCAAACATCAAGCCAAAACAGACTCTTGATTTTTGTCAGTTATTGTCACAGCAGTAAGATCAGTTACAGGTACATCTTCATTTTATGATAAAGGAACAGACTTGGGGTCTACCTTGCCCAGACCATGTTCTTCCTGAAGGGTGACATGTCCTTTTCATTCTGTTGCACTCAAGTGTCTGGTCCATGGTAGGTACTCAAAAGTGTTGGCCAGGGATGGGGATGTAGCTGTGTGGTAGGATGCACACACACACACACACACACACACACACACACACACACACACACACAACAAATCATAGTTGAAAATATCCACAAACAGTAAACAGAGTGGAATGTCAGAGATGGCTGCTTCTGCTTCTGTCCCCTAGCACTAGTGACATCTCTACAACTACAACCTTGCTTTGAAATGGATTCTGTGTTCTTAAAGGGCCAAGGTATTTCAGTTTGCAGTTTGGCTGACTAGCAGCTTTCTTCCCTGGACAGCACACATAACTCTGCCCCTTGAATTCTGCCCTGGGCTGGTCCTCTGCACCTCATCTACCAGAAAGATAATGAAGACAGCAGGCTGGGATGCTCACTGTAGCTATGTGTCTCTACAGGGAAGCTGCATTGATCTCCCCACTAAAGCTAAATAAGAACCTCTTCAGACTCCATACTAACTCCCCTCACACCCCCACTGATCTTCCTATCCTGGAGTGGCAATAATAGAATGACCTAGAACACTTTAAAGAATGCTGGGGCTTGGTTCTCTCCCCAAGGAAATTCAGAGTCATTGCTTTGGAGGCAGGCCTGTGCATCAGGGGTTTGCAAACTTTTCTGGATGCTTCTAATGTGTAGCCAAACCCCAGGGACCTCTGTATTTGAACATAAGTTCCATTGTCATCTAGTAGGCCTCAGCATCTAAGGTATGTTTGCTGATGAGGATGTGGCAGAGGGAGGAAGGACTGGAGAGTTCCTACCCAGGAGCTGGTAACAGAATGCCCAGAGAATGTTTTGCAACACCCAAACCTGCAACCCTCCATTTCTACCCACTCTGGCCATCCACTGATTCAGATCCAATTCACCTGGGCTACAGACTAGGCCTCAGCACATTGACAACAAAAACCTTCTTCAGGTGATTCCAATGGGAAGGTGTGGCTCAGAAAAGTGAATGAGCCAGTGACAACTATTAGACACCTGAGTCCGAAAAGTTGGTTGTAAAGAAGAAACCAGAGAGCAAATGCAGAGAAGCCACTTGTTTTAGGCAATTGGTGATCATATCTTGATTCTTCTTAACTGACAAAATAAACCCTTGCTGGGCAGCAAGAACAAGCCTCCCCTCCTCTCTGCTCCTCCCTAGCCATTCTTGGAGAAGCCAATAATTGTCTGGAAACAGGAATCTGGCCTTTTCTCTTTAGATTCCTCTTTTCAGGAAGCTATGGTTGCTGCTTGCTGTTATCACATATATTGAACTAGAAATTGAGGTCATGGCAAGAAGAGGAAATGAGGAAACAGTTAATTTGGCCTTTACCCCCTCCTTCTTCCCTTTACTGTGCCCAACCCAGCAGGACTGTGGCACCTGAGGAAGAGTGCAGACTGTTTAACCTGCAGTCCCCAGGGAGCACAACAAAGTCAGGGATGAAGATAAAGAAGAAAAGACACAAGCAAGCAAGTGAGCTCACTATAAGCTGCGAGGGGAGACCGGATTTCTAGTCATCTGCTATTGTAGAGGGAGGAGCCTCACCAGCTGAGCATCAGTGCACCCCTGCAGAGCTGTCCACAGCCAGTCAGGGGCACTGAGGCAGCACGTGAAGCTGTTTCCCTCCAACTTCCGGGGTCTGGAAACAAGACAACAGCTGGGTTTGTGGCAGCCTTTGGTGGAACAAGAAAACATATAGGAGAACAATAAAACTACAGAAATGGGTCGGAACTATCAATGTGCAATGCAGCAGTCACTCGTTTTCCTAGTGGGGTGAATTTTTAGGCAACCTCTCCCCTCTGTGGATGTCTGACACTGTAGATCATGTCAAGCCCTGTGTTTCCCCCCCTGTATACTCACATATATATGGCGAACCTTCTGCTTTTCAATTCATTCATGATACGCATTCTCTCTGGCATATGGTAACTGTCCACTGCTCCTGGGCCTTGGGGATTTGTTGTAAAGTTGTATTTCCTTGAATACAAACACAGCAGCATTGTGACTGCCAAGTGACTAACAGGCATGTAGACTGCATGCTATGGCTAAATGTGACAAGGAGAGGATTCAAACTCAGTACAAAGTTCTGAGCAGGCATGTGATTTCTTCTAGCCACTAAGACTAGCAAGCAGCTTAAAACATGAACTGAGAACCAGGCTTGATAGTGCCAACCTGAGAGGCTGGGAAAAGAAGAATGGGAAGTCAAAGCTAGCTTGGGGATACATAGGAAATAACAGGCCAGCCTAGGCAGCATGGCCAAGTCTTGTTCCAACCAATCAACAAACGTTAAACTAAACAAAACTTATGATTTATTTACTTCTGTAATTTTCCGTGTAATATCTCTGGACTGCAGCTAACAGCGATAGACTTTTATTTTTTTTATTTTTTATTTTTTGTCACTGTGACAAATACTCAAAAGAGTAACTTAAAGAAGGAAAGATTGATTTTAACTTAGGGTTTCAAAGGTTTCTGTCTGTACTGGCTGGTTTCATTTTTCAACTTGACACAAGTTAGAGTCATCGGAGGAAGGATCCTTAACTGAGGAAATGCCTTGATGAGGTCCAGTTGTAAGGCATTTTCTCATTTATCAATTGATGCTGGAGTGCCCAACCCACGGTGTGTGGTGCCATCCCTTGCCTGGTCCCGTGTTCTATAAGAAGATGGGCTGGCCAAGCCAGGGGAAGCAAGCCAGCAAGTAGACCAGTCACACTATCCAGTAGCAGCTACCATGGCTACTGGTGTCAATCTCTATCTTGTGGGGTAAATGGATGCAGAGGAAAGAGATGAGCAGGACGGGAAAGAGGTAAATGAAGCAACACCCTCAAGTCCCAGTTATATGGAAAGGACACTTAATGAAAATTTTATCCTCATAGTGAGACGCTGAAGTCTCTCTGAGCTTAGTCCTTTGGAGTCTTGGGCTGTTTTATTGCTGCGAAGAGACACCATAGCCACAGACTCTTATAAAGGAAAGCATTTAATCAGAGCTTGCTTACAGATTTAGCGGTCTATCTTCTTGGAGGGAAGCATGGTGGCACACAGGCAGACATGGTACTGGAGAAGGAGCTGAGAGTCCTACATCTGTATCTCCTGACAGCAGGGAAGGCAAGATACTAGACCTGGCTTAAGCATTTAAGACCCCAAAACCCATCCCCAAGGTGTACTTCCTCCAACAAAGTCACACCTATACCAACAAAGCCACAATTCCTGGCCCCTGTCCCACAATTCCTGGCCCCTGTCAATTAGCACCACTTCCTAATGAATAGCATTCACATGGCCCATGGGAGCTATTCCTAATTCAAACAACCACAGGAGCTAACACAGAAGGTTCTCTTATGTTCGCAGCCCTGGCACAGGACATGAAGCTATAGCTGAACCCTATTTCACACAGAGAAAAGCAATTTTGACCAAGGCTGTTATTAAAAAGAGAGATATCCATTTATTTTTTCCATTGCTGCATTTCACTTAATTCTTCCCACAGGAAACTCTACAAGATCCAGACCCCACTTCAGGGACAGAGGGAAGAGCTGGGATTGGAACTCAGAACTGACAGTGTAATGCCACCTCTTAAATTGGGAACTGAGCTTCCCCTGAGTCGGAACCTATTATTAACTTGCTGAGTGGTATGTATTGAGAATATAATTTAATTTCTCAGAGCTTTCTCTCAAATGAAGGGGTTGAGCAGCCCCGGAGACGGGCAGGTTTCTCCTAGCTTTGGAATAGCATGTGGCTAAGGCATTTAAAATCCTTCCTAGACACCAATCAAAGCCACGTAAGAAGTCAGGCACTCTCTCTGCAGCGAGCTTTTCTTTGACTTAATAACCCTTGCCTTTGGTCTGTTTTTATTTATTAATATCATCATCACTACTACAATGGCTTTTATTTTCTGCTGTGTTGCCTGGGTCACACTCCAGGGAAAGCACAGTCAGTGACAGCCAGTTCTGAGCAAGTGTGGAGAGACAAGTCATATAGCCCAGACTGAAATGGACAGCTCTTGTAGTTCACCTCCTGTCTACTTTCCCCATCCACCCTCCCTCGTTTATTACTTCCCAGACTTCTCCTCTTCCCCATTTCTGCATTAATTACTTTGCTCAGTGCAGTGATAACATACCCTGCAAAAGCAGCCAAAGGAAGGAAGGGTTTGCTTGGCTTAGGGACCAAGGGTACAGTGGTGTAGGAAGTCATGATGGCAGGAATAGGAGGTCACGTGACATCCATAGTTGAAAAGAAGAGAGATGCACACTGGTTCAGCTCACTTCCTCCTTTTATTCATCCCAAGACCCAGCCCACAGAATGGGCTCCCCACCACAATCCACTCTAGACATACCTGGAGTATTATCTCCTAGAAGATTCTAGATGTTGTCAAGTTTACCCTCTGTATTGACCATCATATCCTCTTTCCTCCAAATTATCTTTCACCCCCACCCCCCCAGTATTTTATTTATTTTATTCTTGCCCTCTCTTACTCAAATCCTGGGATCCCTGGTTACCTGGTTTCATGCTCCTGTAAAGTCACAGAATGGGCAGCCCTGGGGGTTGGAGATACAATCAAAGGGTGGAGGTGCTGTTTCCACAAGTTTCTCTAAATAAATGGAGTTCCCCCACAGAGGTATAGATAGCTCTAGCTGCCATCTGACGACAAAAAGAAAGGTAAAACCCTTCTAGCCTAAGAAGCAAACATCCTAATCTAAGTGGTCCACAAAATCATATGCAGTGGCCTTTGGAAGCTGGGTTCCAAGTGGGGGAAGTTATCCCCATCCCCAAGTTCTGGGTAATGTATCTACTCCAGACCAATCTCAGGGAAACAAACCTCTCAGAAAGAAGCAAATGAGTGAGATTCAAGTCTGTGGCCAGCTTGTAGCTTTAGTAAGGGAGCCTGGAGTCTTCCACCCATAATCCTCTGCTTCCTTAATCTGGTACCTTTCTGTTAGATCTCAATGGGGGCAGTTGCCCCTTGGGTTGGAGATATGTGTGCTTGTATATCACGAATGCCTCTGCTTTAATCATTATATCAAGGTAAGAGTAAGTAACATCTTTAGGGGTTTGTTCCTGCATGACAACCATATTGCAGGCTCGCCCCAGCTCTTTTCTACAAAGAACCCCGTTTTAGAGTTCAAACTTGGATTTAGTTACCTTTGGGAGGGTTGGCCCCCCTTTTAATCCTCTTTGCACTTGGTCAGAAATAGCTGAGAGGCAGGAGAGGGGACAATGACTTGGAAATGTTTTCTTTAAGTTTGCAAGGCCATTGCTGAAACCAAGCCTACATTTGTGTTCTTGGCAGTATCTTCATTAACACTCATGCTTTCACCCGTGAAATGAGAATACCTCCCTCCCTCCCTCCCTCATTGTTGATCTCAGGACTAAACAAAATGATAGACTGTCCTTTGTCTTAGACTTTGGTTATCCAGGAAACCAGAGGATGGACCCAATGACCTTGTCAGGTTTCTGTCTTTCTTGGGCATCTGTAACAGTAGTGAAGCCTGAGTCCAGCAGTGACCACATACTTGGATAGGGTGGATGAACTTTAATAGCTTATTATTTGCACTCTGACAAGTGACAAGGCCCCCAAGCAATTCTGAGACCATCAAGAGAAGATGCCAATCATGGGTATCTTTAGCACCCAGAGCAGCATATCACACATCATTTCCAGTTGTCTCCTGCTGACTCAGTTTTCACAGTGCTATGGCGTGGACTGCTTGAGGCTGATGAGCTGTGAGGAGGAGAACAAAGGCAAACGAAGCATGGTCACATTTGAGTAATATCGACGCTCAGCCAGGAGCAAAGGCATTTGTTATGCAATAGACATAATAGGAAGGCCAACCCATGGCAACAGCTGGATCCTTGAATTGTACTGCAAGGCTTTTGCCAAATGGAAATAAAACCAAACAAACGTCACTTTCTAGACTTCGGAGATGGGAAGGAAGCAGAAGAGGCTAAGGCAGAAGAAGCTGGCTGGCCAGCCTTCCCAAAGGGGGATTTTAGTCTAGTTTCATTTCTGTTGCTGTGACAAAATGCCACAATCAAAAGCAACTTTGGAGTAGAAAGAATTTATTCAGCTTACAGTTCCAGATTTATTTGCCCATATTGCAGGGAAGACGAGGCAGGAGATTGGTTAAGAGAAAGAGAGAATAAATGAATGGTTTCTTGCTTACTTTGTACTCATCTAGAGTTCTTCTGTCCTATACAATTTGGGAACCCCTACCCAATGAATGGTGCTACCTACAATTGACCAGGTGCTACCTACATTTGACCGGGTTCTCCCACATTCATCACCAATCAAGACAATCCCCAAAGACCAACCTGATCTAGATAATTCTTCAATTGAGGCAGTAATTGTCAATTTACAGTTAAAGCCAACCAGCACAGTTGCTTTTAGTGTCCACCCCTTAGGGTAGCTGTGGTAAGTGATATAGAGTTGGGTAGCTATAGATAGGTGGTATGGTCACAGTGCTACAAAAAAGGCTAATGGCAGGGTGCTGCCAAGGTCAAATATCAGGTAAATCTCAAGGACTGAGCCTGCTGTGGATAACTCCAGTAGACAGCTGATACCTGGATCCCAAACTTAACCTTTTTTAGAAGTGTCTCTTTCCTTTCTCCCCATCACCTCGGAGTTTTGGTGGGACCGAAGGTGTTAGGATGGAAAAATATAGTCTAATTCTCAAGTGATCCCAGGAAGCTGGGAGTCTTAAGTCCCAAGCTGAGGGTCACCTACTTTAATGTTTACGGTAGCCTGTGAGTGAATGGACACAGGAAGTGAGCCAAACCCAGAAGCCTGTGAGAAAGCAGACTTCCTGGTCTAAGAGTGGGCTTAGATGCTTTAAATTAATTGGTCCGTACTGGATGCTACAAGGTGATTGGTTCACGATGCACGGGCATTGTTGTAACCTTATAAAAGCTGTCTCAATTCTGTGCTGGGGGTCGTTCGTTGCTGAGCCTACCACCCTGCATGGTGTGTGTGGCAAATGACCACAGTATACTGGAACATAAAGAACCTCATGCGTTTGCATCAAGACTGCTTCTCATGAGTGATTTGGCGGGGGGGGGGGGGGTCGCCTTTCCTGAGTGGTCTTTGTAAGACCACGCCCTCACGGGGTCTTACAAAGGGTGATGGAGGGTAGAGTAACAACAGCTACTTGTTTATAATTAAGGCAGAATGTGGAGTTCCCATAGGGTTTGGTTATTCTTCATGGAGGACAGAATCTATCCTGTGGTCCACTCAAGAAGAATCTGCTTTTCCTTCCACCAAAGAAAGAGAGTGGTGCACTCTGGCAAAATTGCCAAAGGAACCCAGGGAAGGCTTCTTGCCTGGGAGGGCTGTTGAATATGTGAGACAGAAAGTTAAAAGGTCTGATTGCTTTGGAAAGAAACAAGGTAGAGTGTGCAGTGTGGGAGTTTTTTGGAAGCTTTTCCTCCCTCTGAGATGTGCTGGTGGCTCACTGTAAGTGAGAGGATGGGGAAGGACCTCTTTGATTTTGGAGCTTCTCTGTCTGGAGGCACATGGGCTTATCTACTACTACCTCACTCATCCAGCCAGAGAGAGGGTAGAACAGAGCTGAACCATGGAACTTCCCAGAGCAGAACATTCAAATCTAAACATGTCCAGCACTAACTCATGGAAATGGGCTGGTTACCATGTTCTGGTTTTCATGAATAGCACCCAAGCTTCATATTGGCTCTCTGTCCACTTTGTTCCTGTTTTTTTAATAAAGCCATCCTTTTGTTGCTCCAGTCTTGATTTCTCTTTCATCTTTCTTCTCTTCCCTACTCCTTCTCCCTCCTCCCCACAGAGTAATTAAAATGTGGCTCTTAGCCAGATACCTAAGCTTGGTCCCCAAGTCCTGATGTTTTCACTGGCACAGTGCACACACGAACCATTTGCATGAATGAATCAGGGCCAATTATTATCAGGACACTGCTGTGATAGGTTCTTCCCTTGGCTTCTGGCCATTTGAGCTGTTTAAAGGCTGCACTCCTCAGCTGCACATGGAGATAATAAAAGGTGAAGAATCAGGAGGCCCCCAGCCTATAGAACAGAAGGTAAGGAAGGCAGAGGAAAGTGTTTCCCTTTTTTCATCTCCAAGGACTAAGGAGACAGCATGATACTGATGCTAACGGTGACACAGTTGAGAATCTGTAATGAATGGTCTGCACAGGAAGATGTGATAATGGCTGTTGTCATCATTACTGAGCATCTGCTGTATGAACTCAGATACTAATAACATGGGTTTTGCCTCTGAATGCTGACAGTAGGTATCTAGACATCACCATTTACTCTTCCACTTTTACAAACAATGAAATAGAGAGAAGCATGTGCTTTGCCCCTCTGATAGTAGAAAAGCTAGATTCCCAAATCCACATTTATTGGCCCACGTCTTTCCAGTAATTTGGCTACCAGCTGTTCTCCTGTGGTCCTTCTAAGAGTTGTATTCTCAACATATAAACCCCCTTGTTATCACCAGGTCACAACTCTTTGTCCAGTGTCAACTCTGTCCAGTGCTTGGCTCTTCCCCTCAGCTTGCTTCCCTGGTTTGACTCCGGGACCCTTCTTGCTTCTGTCTCTGGACATAGGTTGCCCTTGAATTCCTCCTCTTCCTCAAGCTGGGTTGTAGGAATGAACTTAGAAGATAAAGCTGCTTAACTAGAGTCCTCACAGGAGAATGTCTTGTTTCAACCTTTCATTAGTCCTTTATGATGTTGGTATACACAAGATCATATTGAAATTGTGCAATGATTGTTATAATACAGGTTGAGCTACAGCATGGGGCAGTGGATAAAGAGTATGCATACAACAATGCACATGTAACTCACTGAACTGAAACACAGTGTCACACAGATGAACCAACATTTAGTCAGCCAGCCCTCAGGGGATGAACAGCCCAGTTGCTTCCAGATTGTTTGTATTGTCACACAAATGACAATGAAACAAGTGAGAATGTGCTTACACAATGGTGTTTTAATTTCATGGTTTTGGAATACAGAGTCTCTAAAGAAGTTCCAAGTCAACATGTAGGGTGTGCTCTCTCTCTCTCTCTCTCTCTCTCTCTCTCTCTCTCTCTCTCTCTCTCTGTGTGTGTGTGTGTGTGTGTGTGTGTGAGAGAGAGAGAGAGAGAGAGAGAGAGAGAGAGAGAGAGAGAGAGAGAGAGAGAGACTGTATGTGTGTATCTATGTAAAATGTCACTGCTGATGTGCTGATGTGTTGATGAGTGATGAGCTGGCTGCTAGATCATCTGAAGCTCTTTGCTCTTTTCTGGGTGGGGAATTGTCTAGTCAAAGAATTCTAGGAACGAACCCACACAATGAAAGAGCATTGTTTTTTTCTTTGCTGAAAAGGAACATTTGGTAATGGTCTTTTTCTCTAAACACTTGCAGTTTTTCAGACACAGTGGTGACATTGAAAGTGCTTTACAACAACTGTCTGGAAACCATGGCATCCATCATTCACGTTTTCTGATCTTGTTCCATTACAGATCTGTCTGTCTATCTAGCCTCCAGCCATCCACTGTCCATCTGCATTAGTTTCTTAAGGCTGCTGTGACAAAGGACCTGGGACTCTGAACTTTCTTGGCTCTGGAAGTTGGAAACCACAAATCACCAAGGAGAAGGTCAGATCCATTTGGGAACCCCCTGTGCTATAATTGCCATCTTCTCTCTTTTCCCACTAAGCGTATTTCCACTTCCAAATTTCCTCTTCCTCCAAATATATCAGTTATATTGAACAGTAGCCCATCCTAATGGCCTTGCTTTAACTTCATGACTTCCATAAAGACTATCTTCAAATAAGGTCACTTCTGAGATCCTGGACATGAACACATACATGAACCTGGAAGGGGGACAATATTTAACCCTGTGTGTTGAAGAAACAATTTCTCCTCTGCTCTCATATTCCAGTAATTGACATAGAAAATCTTTGTGACCCCCCCCAGCCATGTGGACATTTCTTCCCACCAGCAGTTACTCTAGTCCTTTTAAAAATGGTTATATGAAATGTATATATGTATAATATACTACATGATATTATAGTATGTATATACTTTGTGGTTAAATCAAGGTAAGTATATCTATCACATCAATCATTTATCATACCCTTGTAGAAAAAACATTCAAAATCTTCTGCTTAAAAAAAGGTATATAATATCATTATCAGTAGTCACTGACCATGACCTAAAATCTCCCATACTTGAATCAAAATAAAACCTTTTTTCCTTTTAATTTTAACTCAGATATTTCATTACAATGGCAGAAATCTGGCTGATATATCCTACATCTATAAGATTTTGCATCAGAAGAAAAACCTATAAACATAACTCTGGAATGCATCCTGAGACCTGTTCTCATGTGCAAAATTTACTCCTATCAGCATCACAAAGTGAATTGTTACAGTATGAGACACAGTGTTTGTTGTCATCCACAGTCCCTTGTTCATTGAAAATCCATTATATCCAAATCAAAGTGGCTGTCACTAAGGAAACAGATAACAGGAAAGGAGGGGGGTTATGGTGGGCCTACAGATCACTTTTGGCAATGCAGCATTTCACAGTATTAACTCTGTTAAATTGGGAGCACAGATTCTTTCAGATGTTTATTGTCTTCTTTAATGTTTCAGAGTCTCTGTTGCAGGAATCTTTCACCTCTTTGTTGGGTTTTATTTTCACTTTCCTTCCTTCCTTCCCTTCCTTCCTCCCTCCCTCCCTCCCTCCCTCCCTCTCTCCTCCCTCCCCCCCTCTCTCTTTCTTTCTTTCTTTCTTTCTTTCTTTCTTTCTTTCTTTCTTTCTTTCTTTCTTTCTTTCTTTCTTTAAGCTAGTGTGAATGAGACCACCCTCTCCCAACACATACATCCTTAGTAAGTAAGTATGTTGGTAAAAAAGTAGAAAGGTGCTGGGCATTGGTGGCTCATGCCTTTACTCCAAGCACTTGGGAAGCAGAGAGAGGTGGAACTCTGTGAGTTCAAGGATAGCCTGGTCTACATACCTAGTTCTAGGACACGTTTCAAAGCTACACAGAGAAACCCTTCCTGGAAAAACAAACTTTTTTGTTTGTGTTTTGGACAGGCCTTTATGTCTCAGGCTGGCCTGGAAGCCACTCTGTAATCTAGTCTGGCCTCAAACCTCATACAATCATTCTGCCTCAGACTCTTTTGAGTACTTCAATTACACACGTGAGCCAAGTTTACCTGGCTTGAAAACCTCTTGCTCAATGTGTGCTGATTTTATATCCTGTTACTTTGCTGAAAGTGTTTAACAGATATTAAAGTTTACTGGTAGAGGTTTTAGGATCTCTTAAATAGAATTATATTGCTTGTCAGTGGTGATAGGTTGATCTCTTCCTTTTGCATCCCTCCTTTTTTTTTATTTTGTGTTGTAGCTCTTGGATTTCAAGCATTATATTGAATAAGTGCACAGAGAATGCTTTCAGGTGTTCTCCACGTCAGGTTTCTCCATTTCAGATGGTGTGGGCTATAGATTTATCATAGTGCCTTTCTTATGTTGAGGCACGCTTCTTCTGCTTCTACTTTCTTTGGGGCTTTCCTAGTAAAATGTATTGAATTATGTCAAATGCATTTTCTTCATGATCTCTTTGATTTAAGAAGTCAAGTGATTTCTATCCCCGAGTCTGTGTGCTGTATTACATTTATCGATCTGTGATATTGAACTGTTTCTATACCCATGGAATGAAAACAACTTGATTGGAGTACATGGCCTTCATAATGTGTTGCTGAGCTCAGTTTGCTAGTATTCCATTGAGAATTATTGCATTTATGTTCATCAGAAAAGTTGGCCTATTAGTTTTCTTGTTGTTGTTGTGTCCTTATCCAGTTTTGATACCAGAGTATTATTGTCCTCAAAGAATGAGTTTGACAGTTTATTTTTTATGAAACCATATGGAACTTGTATCTTTTCTTTAGTCTGACAGAATTTTGTGATGACCTTCCCTAGTTCTGAGCTTTTCTTTCTTAGGAGACTCTTTGTGACTGTTCCAATATCACAGCTCATTATAGATCTCTTTAAGATGCTTATATCCTCTTGATTTAATTTTGTAGATCAACACATCTGTAAATTTATCACTTCCATTCTTTCAGAAATACATTTTCAAATTATTCCCTGATGAGTCTCTGGATTTTGTTGGCATCTGTTTTAATATCCACTTTTATTTTAATTTTATTAACACTAGTCTTTCCTCATTTTCTTTTAGTTAGTTTGGCCAAGGGTTTGTCGAGTATTCAAATAACCAACTTTTTTTTTGTTTTTAATTACTTTTGTTGTTATTGTTGCTTTGACAAAATATCTTACAAGAACCATTTTAATGGAGTAAGGATTTATTTTGGTTCACATGTTGAAAGTACCTAGACCATTATTGTGGGAAAGGCTTAGTGGTGATATGTCTAGATCTTTAGTGTGATGAGCATAGATGATGCTTGCTCACATCTCACCTGATCAGAAAGCAGATACCTTGGGGTATACCTGGAGTTAGCTATAATTCTCTGGCTCTATTCCAATGGCCTTCATTTGTTAGGTAGGTACCAGGACTAAAAGATTCTATAACATTCCCAAACAGTGTCATCAGCATGAGTCCTGGTGTTCAACCCTATGAGCCTGTGGGAGACATTTCACATTTAAGCTGTAACCCATTGGTTTCGTGATTCTTTGAGTTGTTCTTTCAGTCACCGCTTCATTAATTTCTGCCCTGATTTTCAGTATTTCTATTCATCTACTGATTTGGGTTTCACTTGTTCTTTTCCCTTTCTCTCTCCCTTCCTCCCTTTCTTCCTCCCTCCCTTCTCCCTTTCTTTCTCTCTTCATTATGAGAATTCAATAAGAGATTTTATATGTGCTAACAAATGCTATACCACTGAGCCACACATTTATGTCTTCAACCCTTTTAAAATTCTTCTCTAAAATTTGACTGAAGGTCTCACTCAATTAGCTTGGATGGCCTTGCCCTTACTCTGTAGTACAAGTGGGCCTTGAAACTTGCCATCTTCAGCCTCAACCTTCCAAGTAGCTACAATTACTGGCCTGCACCATCACATCTGGCTTGTTCTTGCTTTGTCAAGGCCTTGTAGGTGTATCTTTATTTATTTGAATTCTTTTTTATTTTTTAGGTGTAAATACTTTTAACTATAGACTTGCCTCTTAGAACTCCTTGCTGAATCCCAACATTTATAATAAATTACACTATCATTTTTATTTTATTCTAGGATTTCTCTTCAATTTCTTCAATGACCTATTGATATTCAACAGTGTATTGGTCATCTTCCATGTATTCATATAGCTTCATTAATTTATTTTGCTACTAATTTCTGGTTTTATTGAACTGTGATATAAGATACAAAAACTGATTTTGATTTTTTTTTTCAGTATTTGTTAAGAATTTATTGCTTGAGATGTAATCTGTTTTAGAGACAAATAATAGGCTGTGACAATACTGCATTCAACAGCTGTGGAAAAAATATTCTGTATATATCTGTAGAGTCCTGTCTAACTCTTAAGTTTCCTTGTTAAATTTGATAGGTTGGATGATCTGAATAAAGGTGACAGCTGGGCATAGAAGTCACACACCATTATTGTATCAAGACTATGTGACCCTTAATAACTATTAATGTTTTTTAAAATAAAATTTGCAGCTCCAATATTCAGCTGATATGGGTATATTTGGTATACTTATAATTGATATATTAATGATAGACTATTTTTAATACTAACATGTAATGATCTTTGTGTTGTAGTTTTTTGTCAACTTGACTCAAGATAGAGTCATTTGGGAAGAGGGAATCTCAGTTGGAAAAATGACTCCATCAGACTGGCCTGTAGGCAAATCTGTGGGGACATTTTCTTGGTTAATGATTGATGTGGAAGCCTGTGGGCATTGCCCCCTATAGACAAGTGGTCCTGAGCTGTATCAAAAAACAATAACCAATGGCCATGGAGAGCAAGTGGTAAGCAGCATTTTTCCATAGTCTCTGCTTCTGTTCCTGCTTCTAGGTTTCTGCTTGAGTTCCTTCCTGACTTTCCTCAATGTGTGGTGGTTGGGATTTGTAAGCTAAGCAAACCCTTTCCTCCTCAAGTTGCCTTTGGTCATGGCTTTATCACAGCAATAGAGAAGCAGACCAGAACAATCTTCTTTATGTCTTCTGACTAATTTTGCCTTGAAGTCTACTTTATCAGCTATAAGTATTAGTTTGGCGCTTGATTTCTATCACTTCAGTTTCAATATGAAATTGTCATTGCTAGTGAGATGTGTGTCTTACAAACAATAAATAAATACTTGGGTCTTATGTATCTTTTTTGTATCTTTTTTATAGGAAGGTCAAGACCTTTTGAATTTAGGCTTATCATTGAGAGAGACTTGGTAATTCCTGAACTTGATTGTTTCCTTGACTAGCTCAATTATTGTTCTTTTATTTCTCCTTGTTTCAGTTAGGGAGTTGCTTGTTGACTGGTATTGAACATGACTTATTTTTTCTTAGTTCTTTGTTAACCTTTGTGAAAGAGTTGGTGTTCTTCTCTTAGCATTTTTAAATATTGTTTTCTTGTGTCACTGTCTTGGAACTTTTGACTAGAGTGTGTAAGGGATAGGTTCTTGGCTGCTCAGTTCCTCCTATTACACAGATTCATAGGTTTGATCTTTGATCATATTCTAAAATTCTTCAGAATTGTATTTATATCTTTGTAATGAGTATAGCATTTCCTAGACCTCATTTTCCATCTCTAATATTCTTTCTCCTGCTTGTTCTCCTATTTTGGTAATGTTTCCACTTGATTTTTTTGTTTGATGCGTTGATTTTCATTTTCATCATCTCCTATCTCTTCTCCTTCTCCTCCTTCTTCTTCTTTCTCTTTCTGTATATGTATATACAGTCTCTCTCTGTGTGTTATTCCTCCCTCCCTCTCTTTTCCTATGTGTGTATGTGTCAAAATGTTAATTTTCTTTCTTTCTTGTTTGTAAACATACAACACAGATGATTTGGTAAACAGTTGCTAGTTACCCCATGAGCCAAGTAGTGGATATCCAGGACCCAGCAGCAAGGTCAGAACAGTCTCAGATTCTCTCCTCACTTCAATAGAGTGAACACGCCACCTTCTTGCACAGGTTCTTTAACATTTTGGGTAATGAAGCAACTGGTGTCATTCATAAATTCCACATGCACCCACATACACTGTCCCTTTGAACCAGTCCTGCCCAGCACTTTGGTGACTCTAGCCAGCTTGGTATGCTGCATGTGACTTATGACCATGATGGCAGTGATCTGGGCAAAGGGAGTCTATTCACATTGCTGACCTTCTCTTCTGTGATGTTGACTTTCTTGTTCACACCCTGTACCAGTTTCCTTTTGCTTCATTTACTTGTTTGCTTTTTTCTCGTTGAAGCCACTGATCATGTGTACAAGTAGACTTGAATTTTTTTGTCTAGCATTTCAACAATTTGAATATCTTTAGGTTTGGTAATTGAGTGACGATCTTTTGAAGGTACCCTATTTCCTTAATTTTTCATTTTCCTCTATTTCTCTGTTGCAGTTTGTACATTTATTGGCTGATATATCTCTTTCAGCTCTATCTGGGGATTTTCTCAGTGAAAAACCTTCTTTTGATGGCTTAATCTCCAGAACCACTCAGACAGCAAACTTAAGTAACAGCAATAACAACAAACTAAATAAGATATAAGGATAGACTCAAAAGGCACCTAAAAACCAACTAACACATCACCAATGACCATAAAACAGAACATGAAAACGATAGTATAGAGTGTGCTTTGGAGTTAATATTTTCTTAGGGTAAAAGCAAAAGAGAATAAACAGACAAAATAAGTGGAGAGAATGAAGGGGACAGGCAAACGAGAAAAAGATATAAAAAGCCAAGTTAAATAAGATAATGGGCAAAG
The DNA here is from genome assembly GCA_030556225.1 of Cricetiscus sungorus. Taxonomy (NCBI): domain Eukaryota; kingdom Metazoa; phylum Chordata; class Mammalia; order Rodentia; family Cricetidae; genus Cricetiscus; species Cricetiscus sungorus. The sequence continues at coordinate 29,240,950 of JANBXA010000740.1, read as the reverse complement.
GAAGGGCAGAGAAGACCGTTATTAGGAGAAAGAAAAATAATAGAATTCCACAGTAAAGAAAAATCTGCATGAACATAATTAAATTAATGCAAAGAAACAAAGATAAAAAGGTGAAAACTCTTCTCTAAATACCCTTAACAGTGTAGTTTAAAGGAAAAAGAGGGGGTAGAATTTGGAGTGTGGCAGGTTCATTTTTCTTGAGAGAAGACTCTTTTCTTTGTGTACTGTATCCTTGCTTGGCTACTCTCAGCTTTGCAGTCTGTGGGCTGGGCTGAACCTCCCTGACTCCAATACTCCCTAGCTCACATTGTCTGAGATAGCCAGTATAGCAGGCTCTCTTGAACTCCCAGCTCCCAAGTCACGACACGAGACTTATTAATTATGAAGCTCAGTCTTGTCTTAGGGTTGTCCATCTGCATTTTATAACTTAATTTAACTTATTTGTCTTCATCTACTTTTTGCTTTGGGGTTTTTTAAATTTTTTTTTTAATTTCATTTTGCATTCCAACCACAGTTCTTCCTTCCACTCCTCCTCCTGCCCCCTCAACTCCCCCTCTGCCCACCCCCATCTACTCCTCCCACAAGGTAAGGGCTCCCATGGGGAGTTGACAAAGCCTGGCCCATTAAGTTGAGACAGGACCAAGCCCCTCCCCCTGGCATTAAGGCTGAGCATGGCATCTCACCCTAGGGAATGAGATCCAACAAGTTAGCTCATGCACCAGGGATACTGGTCCTACCATCAGGAGCCCCCCAGATAGACCCAGCTACACAATTATCTACACATACAGAGGGCCCATTTTGGTCCCATGGAGGCTCAACAGATATCGGTCTAGATTTCCTGAGTTTGGTTCAGCTGTCTCTGTAGATTTCCCCTTCATGATCTTGTCTTCCCTCTCCTCAACTGGATTCCCGGAACTCGACCTTGGTACTTGGTGGTGGATCTCTACATTTGGTTTCATCAACTATTTTATGAAGGAAGGCTCTTTGGTGACAGTTGGGGTATTCACCAGTCTAATTACAGGGGGAGGCCAGTCCAGGCACCCTCTCCACTATTGCTAGGAGTCTTAGCTGGGGTCATCTTTGTGGATTCCTGGGAGTATCCTTAATTAGGTTTCTCCCTAACTCCATAGTGGCTCTCTCTATTGAGATATCTCTTCATTGCTCTCCCATTCCATCCCTTTCCCAACTCGAACATCCCATTCTCTCATGTTTTCTCTCCCCCTTCCCCTTTACATCTCCTACCCCCACTTTACCCAGGAGATCTCATTTATTTCCCCTTCCAGGGTGATCCATGTGTCCCTCTTATGGTTCTCCTTATTACCTAGTTTCTCTGGGGCTGTAGATTGTAGTATTGTTATCCTTTACTTTACATCTAGTATCCACTTATGTGTGGGTATATACTGTGTTTGTCTTTCTGAAATTGGGTCACCTCATTCAGGATGTTTTTATTTCCTAGTTACACCCATTTGCCTGAAAATTTCATGGTATAATTAGTTTTTGCCACTGAGTAGTACTCCGTTGTATAAACCTATCACATTTTCTTTATCCGTTCTTTTGTTGAGGGGCATCTAGGTTGTTTACAGGTTCTAGTTATTATAAACAATGATGCCATGAACATTGTTAGCAAGTGTCCTTGTGGTATGATTGAGCATCCTTTGGGTGTGTGTCCAAGAGTGATATCACTGGGTCTTGAGGTAGATTGATTCTCGATTTTCTGAGAAACCACCATACTTATTACCAAAGTGGCAGTACAAGTTTGCACACCCACCAGCAGTGGAGGAGTGATCTCCTTACTCCACATCTTCTCCAACATAAACTGTCCTCAGTATTTTTTATTTTCTCCATTCTGACACGTGTAAGATGGTATCTTAGGGAGTCATTTTGATTTGCATTTACCTGATGATTAAGGATGTTGAGCAATTCCTTAAATGTCTTTTGGCCATTTGAGATTCTTCTGGTGAGAATTCACTATTTAGCCCTGTGCTCCATTTTTAAAATTGGATTATTTTATGTTTTTTATGCCTAGTTTATTGAGTTCCTTATATATTTTGGAGATCAGCTCAGTGTCTCTGCTCTGTCTCCCTAATTTTGTTAATTTGGATATTCTTTCTCTGCCTTTTGGTTAGTTTGGATAAGGGTTTGTCTATCTTATTGATTTTCTCAAAGAACCAACTATTTGTTTCATTGATTTCTTGTATTGTTTACTTGGTTTCTATTTTATTGTTTTCAGCCCTCATTTTGATTATTCTCTGGTGTCCACTCCTCCTGGATGAGTTTGCTTCTTTTTGTTCTAGAGCTTTCAGATGTGTTGTTAATCCCCTAGTGTGAGATTTCGCCAACTTCTTTATGTAGGCATTTAGTGCTATGAACTTTCCTACTAGTACTGTTTTCTTAGTGTTTCATAAGTTTAGGTGTGTTGTACATTCATTTTCATTGAATTCCAGAAGTCTTTAATTTCTTTATTTCTTCCTTGACCCAGGTGTGATTCGGTTGAGCATTATTCAGTTTCCATGAGTTTGTTACACTTTTTGGAATTTGCATTATTGTTGAATTCTAACTTTAAGCTATGATGATCCAATAAGATACAGGGGTTTATTTCAGTTCTTTTGTATCTGTTGAGATTTTCTCTGTGACAAAGTATGTGGTCAGTTTTAGAGAAGGTTCCATGAGGTGCTGAGAAGAAGGTACATTCTTTTGTTTTTGAATTGAATGTTCTATAGATGTCTGTTAAACCCATTGGAGTCATAACATCTGTTGGTTCCCTTTGGCTAATTTTCTGTCTGGCAGACCTATCCATTGATGAAAGTGGTGTGTTGAAGGCTCCCACTATTAGTATGTGGGGTTTGATGTGTGATTTAAGCTTTAGTAATGTTTCTAAACAAACAGCTTTGTATTTGTGGCATGAATGTTCAGGATTGAAACTTCATCTTGATGGATTTTTCCTGTAAAGAATGTGAAATGTCCTCCTTCATCTCTTTTGAATCCTTTAGTTTGAAGTCTATTTTGTTAGATATTAGGATAGCTACACCAGCTCGCTTCTTAGGTTCATTTGATTGGAAAGTATTTTCCAAACCCTTTACTATAAGGAAATATCTGTCTTTGATGTTGAGGTGTGTTTCTTGTATGTAGCAAAGGGATGGATCCTGTTTTCATATCTATTTTGTTAGTCTGCGTCTTTTTATAGGTGAATTGAGTTCATTGATATTAAGAAAAATTAATAACCAGGGAATGTTAATTCCTGTTATTTTTGTTGTTGTTGTTGCTGCTGCTGTTGTTGTTGTTGTTATTTTTTTGGTGGTGGTGTGTGTCCCTTCTTTAGGATTTGATGCTGTGGGATTATCTATTGCCTGTGCTTTTATGGGTGAAGCTAACTTCCTTGGGTTGAAGTTTTCCTTCTAGTGTCTTTGTTAGGGCTGGATTTCTAGATGGGCATTGTTTAAATCTGCCTTTGCCATGGGATATCTTATTTTCTCTTTCTACAGTGATTGCTGGGTATAGTAGACTGGGTTGAAATATGTGGTCTCAGTGTCTGCAAAACATTGTTCAGGACCTTCTGGCTTTTAGAGTCTCCACTGAGAAGTCTGGTGTTATTCTGATGGGTCTGCCTTTATATGTTACTTGACCTTTTTCCTTTGCAGCTCTTAGCATTCTTTCTTTATTCTGTGTGTTTAGTGTGTGGTGAAGATACTTTTGTTTTGTTCAGTCTATTTGGGGTTCTGTAAGCTTCTTGCATCTTCATAGGCATGGCCTTCTTTAAGTTGGGAAAATTTTATTCTATGATTTTGTTGAATACATATTTTATGCCTTTGAAGTGGACTTCTTATCCTTCTATACTTATTATTCTTAGTTTGGTTTTTTCATGGTGTCCCAGATTTTCTTGATGTTTTGTGTTAAGCATTTGTTGGATTCAACATTTTCTTTGATCGATGAATCCATTTTTTTTCTATATCTATCTGTAATACCTGAGATTCTCTCTTTTATCTCTTGTATTCTTTTGGTTATGCCTGCATCTGGAGTTCCTGGTCATTTACCCAGATTTTCCATTTCCAGAATTCCCTCAGTTTGTGTTTTCTTTATTGCCTCTATTTCAACTTTCAAGTCTTGAACTGTTTTCTTCACCAGTTTTTTTATTATTATTATTTTTCTTGACTTTCTTTAAGGGATTTATTGACTTCTTCCAATTTTTTATTTGTCTTGCCCTCTTTCTTTCTTTCTTTTTTTAAAGGGAATTTCTCATTTTCTCTTTGTGGGCCTCTATCATCGTCCTAAAGCTATTTCAAGGCCATTTTGTTCTGCTTTGTCTGTGTTGTGATTTTCAGGTCTTGCTGATGTAGAATCTCTGGGTTTTGGTGGTATCATATTACTCTTGATGTTGTTGAGTGTATTCTTACATTGTTGTATACCTATCTCTTTTTTTAATTGGTACAGGTGGTGCTTGTGTCTCTATGGGTTGCTGCCCTTGTGGGGGATGTTTGGCCAAGGTAAGGTGATGGGTTCAGTGGGAGTGGGTCTTGTAGGTTACAGTGTCCAATGGGTGTGGACAATGGTGGAACAGCTGGCCAGTAGACTTACCTGCTAACTGGCTGTGCCTTGAGGCTTTTAACCATTCATTCTGTGTATTTTTTTACTGCTCCCTGCATTTCTGTTTGTGTAGCAGATACCTGGCTGGCTGACCATGGCATGCCCTGCTCTTTCTCCATTCTTTTCTTTTCTTTTCTTTTCTTTTCTTTTCTTTTCTTTTCTTTTCTTAAGCCTACATTTCTCCTCCTACATATTCTTTCTGTCCACCAGCCTCACCTATCTCTCTACTGCCTAGATATTGGCTGTTCAGCTTTTTATTAGACCAATCAGGTGCCTTAGGTGGACAAGGCAAAACAAATGCAACACATCTTTATAGTTAAACAAATAAGCAAATGTAAAGCATTTTTACATAGGTAAAGTAATATTCCACAACTAGCCAGTGTTCTGGCTAAGTGTGTCATGGGTACATTGAAGAGTTGGAGGAGAAAACATCACTGAGATCTATCTGTAAAAGAGAAGCCATGTCTCTGCTTTCCAAACCTGCTCAGCAACAAACCCACAGCTGGAGAGCGAGCTGTACAAGTCAAGGAGTGCACTGAAACTTCAGAGTAATCAAATTTGTGACAGATAGTGTGAGACCCATGAGAGCGCGGTCCCTCGTGCTCCCACTCAGGAAAGGCTCCCCCCCCAATCACTCACGAGAAGCAGTCTTGATGCAAATGCTTAAGGTTCTTTATATTCCAGTATACTGGGGCCGTCAGCCATACACCATGCAGGATAGAGGGCTGAGGACGACCTCTAGCACAGAATTGAGACAGCTTTTATAGGGTTACAGCAAAGCCCCCACATCGTGAACCAATCACCTCGTAGCATCCAGTGTGGACCAATGACTTTAAAGTATCCAACCCTGCCCTTAGCCCAAGAAGTCTGCTTTAGCACAGGCTTCTAGGTGTTCATTCACTACCGTAAACATTAAAGTAGGTGACTGTCAGCTTGGGATTTAAGACTCCCAGCTTCCTGGGTTTTCTGGGGAATTAGGCTGAATTTTTCCATCCTAACAATAAGTGACTCCAAAGTTTGGGACACCCACTGACTACCAGATTCCTCAGCTATTCTCAGGTGTTGAGGTAAATGGCTTTCTACAGAGAATGGGGCTACCAACCACCATGTCCTTCAAGCTGACCTTCTGGATATTTGCACTTCTTGGTATGTCTACCAGGCCTTCCAGACTGCTTCCCTCCCACACCTGTGTCCACCCTGGACCTATAGTTGGTTGACTTCAGCATCCTTGTCTTGTGGTTGTTATTTGTTGTTGGGGGTCTCAGTGTAGCTCAGTTTTAAATACTAGGTATCTTCACAAGAAAGGTTCTGAGCGAAGCTCTCCAATATATGGAAACTGATAGAATAAACCTCTTCTGGACTTCCGGCCCATGATGCTTGAGGAGTCATAGCCTCAGTAAAACTCCTGGTTGAAATTGTTCACTTGTTTTAGGGGCAGTATTCCTGGGTGTTTTTTTTTTTTTTATTAAATCTGCATAGCTTACCTTTTGGATAAAGCTTCCATTTTCCCCACTCATCCCATGCTGCAGAACCGTGGCTGAAGCCATCTAAACCTTGTTCATTTTCACTGTCGCTGCTTCCGTTCCTTTATAGTTACCTCCTTTCCCACCACCTCTTTATTCCCAGTGATCTTGTCATTTTTTCTATGAAGTATAGTGTATGTATTATCACTACTCTTCTCATCTACTGTGTCACATAGAGTCAGCATCTCATACCATGGAACCCCAGAAGTCTTGTTTTCCTTTTTGGAAAACTGTATAATGTCCATCATAGTGGAAGACAGCCATATTCAGAGATGCTGACAGGTTTTGATGCTATTCACAACTATCATTTTCTATTAGTGACTGGTTTGCAAAAATGTCAATTTCTGCAAAATAGCATTTTTTATATGCAGCAAACTTACTAATCTTTTATTAATGATAATAGTTTAATTGTGAGCTCTTTCATAATTTCTAGGTGAATAATAATTTTGTCAGGGAACAGTGACAGTCTTATTTCTTCATTAATCTTTGTACTTTTTATTTTTTCTTGCCTTAATGCACCAGACAAGATCTGCAATACAAAATTGGGCTGCAGGCATTAGTATTAAACATCTGTTTCTATTTCCTAACATTTATCTGTAGTGTTAATAAAGCACTCTTTCTGTGTTTTTCCAGGTAAACTATTCTTGAAAATCATTAATACATATTGCATTTTATCAAGAGATAATTTCCCACTTTGTGATAATGTGTTTTTCTCCCTATTACTTCCCCCCAATTCCATTTCTTGTTTAAAAAAATTTAGCCCAAATACGATTACATCATTTCCTCTTTCCTTTTTTCCTTCCTATCTCATCCATGTTTCTTCTCTACCTTGTTCCCAAATTTATTACCTCTTTTTTCTTTTGAAAATAGATTCTTTCTTTCATAAATCATCCCAATTACAGTTTCCCCTTCCTCTATGCCTTCCAATTCCTCTCCACCTCCCCTCCCATCCAAATACATTCCCTCTCTGCCTCTCCTCAGAAAAAAACAGGGTTAATAATAAAATAAAAACAAACACATTGGAATTTGACAAAACAAACAGAAGAAAAAGAATCCAAGAGAATGCACAAGAATCAGAGACCAACTTGTACACACACTCAGGAATCCTATATAAACAATAACCTGGAAACCTTGCAATATATGCAGAGGATGTGTGCAAACTCTGTGGGCCCCGTGCGTGCTGCCTCAGTCTCTGTGAGTTCTTCTGTGTGTTGATCATGTTGACATAGAGGGCCTTACTTTTTCTTGGTGTCCTTCATCCCTTCTGGCTCTTATGCCCCTTTTAGTTCCCCTTCCACAGGGTTGCCTGGTCCCCAAGGTGGGAGGGATTTGATGGCGACATTATGCAGAGAGGGAGAGACCTTGGAACATTCAGTCCTCATTTCTTCTTTATAAGGTAAGTTACTTCAATTTGTTTTTTTTTTAAACAATTTTGAATCAATCTTCCATTTCTGTGTTATATTTATAGGAAGCACAGTTGCACAAGTGGATGATAGAAGACAACTTAGGATAGTCAGTTCTCTTCTTACATCATGTGAGTTCTGGGGATCAAACTCAGGTCATCAGGCTAGGCTGTAGGTTCCTTCACCTCCTGAGCCATCTCATCAGCCCCTACTGCTATTTCTAAAATGCCGTTTGAAATTTTTGAATCTCTGCTAATGAATCATGATTATATATAATTTTTCTTTGAATATTATTTCTGTCAACTTCTGGAATCAATGTTCTGCTAACTTGAGAATTCTTCTCCCTCTTTCTTTTCTTTTTTGGGATTGTTTGTCTAAAGATTTATTTTACCCCCAAAATTGCTGGTAAACTTACAGTGTTATATAGTCTTATGTTTACTTGAGCTAGAGGAGCTAGAGTCCTTTTAGAAGAGGGAACCTTCATTGAAAATAATGTCTCTACCAGATTGGTCTGTGGGCTAGCCTATGGTACCTTTTCCTGACTGATGATTGGTGTGGGAGGGCACAGCTTACTGCAGCCAATTCCATTCCTGGTCTGGTGGTCCTCGATAGCATAAGAAATCAGACTGAGCAAGCTATGAGGAGCAAGACAGGGCCTCTGTATCAGCTCCTGCCTCCAGCTTTGAGTTCCTGCCCGGGCCTCTCTGGATAATCAACTATAAGCTATAAAATGAAATAAATCCTTTCCTTCATAAATTGTTTTGGTCATTTAAAAAAAAATCACTGCACTAGAAATCCTAACTAAGACACCTACTAATTAAACCATCTGGATTTGGAATTTTGAATTTTTTCATGCAAATTTAATTTATTTGGTGCCTACGTAGAATTATTCAGCATTTCTCTCTAATGTAATTAACTCTTTTGATGAAAATGTCCATTGCATTCTCTTTTTGCTATTAGAGAGGATGCCACCATGAACCTTTTACAAATGCATGTGAGTACTTACATTTTAGACTCGTTTTTATGAGGCAAATTCTTGAAGAGGAATTTGTGGTCTAGAACATGAACACTTTTGGTTATTTTGATATGTTGATCATATTCTTTATTTCTTGAAGAAACAGCATTAGGGGCTGAGAAGACAGCTCAGTGATCATTGGCTGCTCCTGCAGAGGACTTGAGTTCAAGTCCCACCATTCACATAGCTGCTTACAACTCTCTATAGCTCTACTCCCAGGGGATTAGACACCCTCTTCTCATTTCCTTGGATTAATAGGCATATATGTGGTACACATACATACATACACACAGACAGATCATACATACATATCAGCAAAAAATTAATTTTAAAAGATTTATTTAAAAACCAGCATTAAAAAAAGATGAATATCCTTTGTATTCATTATTGTATATAACAAGTAACCTCAAAACTTGGAGTCTTACCCTGGTTGCAGGACATAGAGAAATCAGGCTGGAACTGGGCTGGGAGCTTTCTTCCTGCCGTCTAGACCTCACAGTACCAGAAGATGCTATATAGGCTGCTTACAGAGGTTTACTCAACTGTGGACACTGTGTGCAAATACTGACCAGACAGGCAAGGTATCCCAATGATGCAATAATGGCAAGTCTGTTATGGGATAAGCAACCACTTTCTGATTGGGTTTGAGGCCTGATTCACAAAAAAGAATTCACTTCTGGTTCCGTAAACCCAGTCAAATGACCATGGCTAAGAGAAGCTTCTTTTTGTAGTGGACAAAATACCTGCAGAGGTTCATAACTAGTTAAAGTAATTAGGGGGGATGACTATTAAATGCTTGGACATAAGTGGTTCATCTGTATCACTCCCTCCAAGGCTCAGGGGACTTCATAAGACAGGGTGGAAGGAATGTAAGAACCAGGGGAAGGTAGGGAGTGTAGAATGCTGATTTCTGGGCATGACATGTGTGTTACATGCTTGAATTCATAGAAGTTGTGATTATTCTTCACAAAGCCTGCTCATGACTGGCCCATCTGTAGCCTGTCATGGTGTGGGTCAGGGTTCATGGGGCCCATCCATGCCTGATAATTTATTTGCAGCTAATGGTTGGTGGAGGAAAGAGAGACATTTTCTTTTGTCATGTAGTCACTGGTAAAGTACCTATCTCCTGCAAATCCTTACCCATGCTCCTGTGAGCAGACCTCATAAAACTCATCACAGGTCATAAGAAAGGCATGAAAGAGGAAGAGGTTCAGTTAGGGGATCAGTAGGAGTGTGAGGAGCACAAGAGTGAACGTGATTGAAATACACCATGCACATGAATAAAAATGTCATAATGAAAACAGTTATTGTGCATGATTTATATATATACATATATATATCAAATCATTTTAAAACCCATAAATTTTAATAAACATTTACTATCTCACAGTCAGGGATTTGGGTAAGACTTGGATGGCAGATTCTTTCTTGGGGTCTCATAGTGTTGGCTTCTTGGCTGCAGTCATTTGAAAGCTTGGTGGGGACTGGAGAACTCACTTCCATTGTAGCTCAGTAGTGCAGCTGCCAGTGCATGCTGTAAGTTGATAGAAAGCCTCAGTTTTTCCCCAGTGTGTATTTTCAATGATCTGTTTGAATATCTTCATAAACCAATAATCACTTTCCCTAGAACAAAAGGAGAGGAAGAAGAGGTTGAAAGGGGGAAGAAGGGAGTGAAAGGAGAGAGACAAAGAGCAGAGAGAGAAACAGACAGAGGGAGAGAGGGAGAGGGAAAGAGGAGGAGCGCACTATTGCTATTGCTGGTTTATTAATTCTGGTCTATACTGAAGGGAAGGATAACTGGACTTTACTCTTTTGAAGGAACAGGAATGAAACTGTGAAGATATTTTAAAACAGAGCCTCTCTCTAAATCCAGTTTTAGTAGGCCAATCTCATTGGAATCAGCTCTCAAAAATATGTGCCTAAATAGAAGGTCTCAGGCTACTGAAGTTACAGAGGTAAATGGGATCAGTTAGTAAGACCATGATGCTAGGATTCCAAACTGTCATGTACCTGCTTCCCATAGTGTCCAGTCTCTAGTGCCCTGGCTACTATCCAAGCCTAAGACTTGTGTCTTAATTATGTAAATGGACAGATTATGCCATCAAGGGCTCTGGTAAGCTAATTGCTAAACAAGAAATCAATGCCACTGAAGTTAAGATTAATGAATCCCAAGGCCACTAACATTCTGACTGTAATTACTTCAGTGCGCATCTAACTTCCACATACCACCTAGCAAGGAAGGGAGGGCCCTGTCAGTGTGAATGATTCATTGAGACCCTGTCCCAGATTTCCTTTTCAGTGGATACTTGGGCTGGAAGAATTCCTGCAATTCAGCCTCCCACCCACAGGTTCTTCTGCAGCTACTCAATCAGCTTTAAACGCTTAGGGGCTGGAAATGACCAAATGGACCGTTACACATGTTGACAGTGGGAAGGCAGGGATTTCAGCCAAACATTCAACTGTATGTGACATTTGCATTTGGAGGACAAACTTGGTCCAGGGTTTCTCTAGAGTCTCTTCTGCCCCTGTGTTTTGCATGTGACATCTGATTTCCCCTCACAATAGAGAACACTGAACAAGAGGTTCCTAATCTTTCAGGCTCCTGGAGGGAGAAGAACCTCTACTTTGTGGTCCCACTGTTTATCATCCCATAGACCTTCTTTACAGGATCCTGGGTTCAACCTGACTTGCTTTATATGGACATTTTCCCTTTAATCACAAATTGCTTGGTCTCACCTGCAGCTTCCCCCCCCCCAGTGTTACTGCAAGAAATAGCCACATGCAATCGATTTTTGCAATAATTTCATAAATATTGTTGTGGATTAGGGTGGGCACATCTGTAGCAAAATGATGAGATTTTTCTGCTGCCCAGAACTGCAGCCAAGACCCAAACCAAAACATAAGAGAAGCATCTATGAAACCTGTGTTCCAATTAGATGTGCCAAGGAGCAGAGCCAAGGCATTGGGACACTGACTTTGCAAGTCTCAGGTTGTAGGACTGACCTATCACCTTCAACCTGCCTTTTATTCTGACCTCCATCTCACTACTAGCATTTATATAAGGCGAGAATGGGAAATGGTGTGGTTATATGGCTGCAGAATGGTTACAATCGCAGTATCTTGTCCTTTATCTCCTCTGGGAAACATACATAACCAGAGACCAGTGGCCACATGTAGTCTACAGATTTTGCAAAGTGCCAGTGGATATAACTCATTTTATAAGAGAAAGAGGATGCTATATAGGGTTTCTGAGACTTGAACAAATGTCTGTTCACCCTAGATAGAGTACTGAAGGCCAAAGAAACTACTGTTAGTATATTTGGGTGAGCTACTGGAGTGTGGGTAAGGAGTTACTTCTAAAAATGTGGATGACTCAAAAGCAGTATCATCATCCAAAAGCTCACCTCATCACGGAATTTCTGGAGCTTCCTACACAACTGGAATGCAGCTTAGCCCAAATCTCCCTCTACTAGCCATCACTGGTGCTTGCATAAACTTAGGGAGGTACCTTGTGAATCCTGTAACTTTCAGAAGATTTCTGAGCTTAGTGAGTTTTACTTCTTGAGTCTTTTGAGCCACCTCATACCCTTGAGGAAGGACTACTTCATTTTGAGACAATAGCTTCACCACCGGGGCCTATGGGGAAAGAACTGGAGGTGCTTCCATTCTTTTTCTCCTCGATCTTTGAAGGGCAGAGAGGAAGAATAGTATTTACTGTGGATTGATCTCAAAGGGTGTGGGTTTATGAGGGGCAAGAGCAGGGAGCTGTCAGGCTGGCTGCAAGAGCAAGTGAAGAGATTCCCTGTAAGAGATGGCAGGGCGTGTGTTGGTGGAGACTTTACCTTTATCTGAGTGAGTCCTTATATGAAAGGAAAACCTAGTTGAGTCGAACATTGTGCCAAAAAAACAAAAACAAAAAAAAATACTGGACTGTCATATCAGTGCTAATCACCGATTTTCACAGAACCAGACTTATTCTGATCAAGATTGGAGAAGCCTCCTCATGACTTCTGCTCCGCCCCCCTCCTCGGGGTAGGGGGCTGAAGAGCCTGTCATCTCTCCATCCCTTTCCCTACTCCCAAGTCTATAACAGGTAAGCACAAGAGAAGGAGGAGAGGAGAAGAGAAAGAAGATAACACACGACTCCTCTCAACTCTTTCTCTCTAGAGCATCCTGGGCCTGGAGGGCAGAGGGAAAAAGAACTTTGAAACAAACACAAATTTTGAGATAGGAACTAACTAGACTGAGTTTTTAATAACTGAAAGTTACAGGAACACTTGTTTTTGCCCAAAATATTACTAAGTGACGGGAAGAGGTGATTGAACAGAACATAGATGAAAGCAAAGCTTAGAAAACATGAACTTTCATGTCTATACCCTACTGTGCTGAGCCTCCTCCATGAACTACTGCACATCATTCTAGTCAAGGCTCCACAGACAAAGCCCATGGAGAGAAATGATTCTCAGATTTTAACATGCGTCAAGGATGTGGGGAAATGAGCAACCTTACACACTGCCAGAGCAAAAGTAAGTCAGTGTGAGGCCTTGCAGGTGGCCAGTTTGGACATGTATCATATGCCTTGACAAGTGGAGACTTTTGGTTTAGCATTCTTGTTCTGAGGAATTTACTTGATAAATACTCCAAAGATGTTGGTGGAATATTGCCTATGTATTGGCATTGTTTCCAGGAAGTTGACCAAGGCAGACATTATCTCTACCTCACAGGATCTTACAAATCAGTAAAAAGGAAAAGAATAGTACATTACTACACCTGCTTTTGCATTAAGAGAATGAAGAATGAGTGGTGGTAAGGAAGGAGAACTTTCTGATAAGTGAGAAGGGTGGGTCCTGGAGCATAGAGGCAGAGAATGTGGTGTGTCAAAGAGGCCTTAGGAAATTCTGTTTGGATACAAAGATGATGGAGAGGGATAAAGTGGATGGAGGCAAAAGGAAAAAGAATGGAGAGCAGAAAGGGAGGCAAAGACTCAAGAGGTCAATGCAGAATGCATGAAGAGGTCTGCTGAAGCATCATTTACTGTGATGACATCTGAAGCTTGATGACTACTTAAATGTCAGACAATAGATTATCACCAACAACGCTGGCAAACTAGAACAATGAGATGTGTGGGGAGTGATTCATGGACATGAAAAGATGTTCAGTGCACATTGTCAAATAAAAGTCAGGACATTGCCAAATAAAAGTTAGGATATAAAATTATATGCACAGTATGCATATTTTAGAAATTATGCCAAGATTCTGGGGAATTATATATCAGCCAGTTAACTGTAGGTATCCCAGGTTCTGGGAATACAGCTAGCTGAATTTTGTTCCTTATTTTTTTTAATCAGCAATAGTTTCTCCTATACTTCATTTGCATGCACGTTACAAAGACGAAATGGAAGTTTCCAGGACAAAAACCCCCTGAAATGTAGATTTAAAGTCTTAGTGCCAGGCAAACCTAAACTCTGCGATATAAGGATAAGATCACTCAAAACTGTGAAGAGCAAGTTGATGTCAATGCAATTGACATAGGATGTCAATCAACATTATAGGCTTCAATAAACTCTGAATGGTCACAAAGACTGTGTTCCCTCCCTTCCCAGGAACACACCTGATGCTATTGCCCTCTACATGCAGCCGTGGCTGGGACTCAGGCAGCACCAGTTTCCCATAGAGCACTCTTATGATGGTCCACCAGCTTCAGTGGTTCTTCTGTTTCATTTCAGGCACTTCTTAATTCATTAAGATTTGCAAGAAGATTAAACTGACAGTTACACTAAGTTCCATTCAAGGCTTTAGGAATTCCAGTGGATTTGCAGCTTTATCTAAGGAACAGGTCTCTGGCCTTAGTGGTATGACTTCATTTGAGAGTTGTATATCCATGTCTATTGTTATGAATGTACCTCCCCATTTTACAGGAACTTGTAGATAGAGAAGGAAAAGATGTTGGTGTTCTTTCTTCTAGCTGGTAACATTTATGTATATGTTTTCCTTTCTCCAGATGTTTTTAATCAGAGTCCATTTGAGACCCAGCTATCAGGGAGGAAGAGTTATTATTTGATGTTGAGTTCAATCTGGCCTTTGGTTATGGTCTTCCATAAAAGTGTGGACTCCTTGCTCACCAATCTAACTAACATTGCTGTTTCTATGCCTGGGTTGTTGTTGGCCCTTCACCATCAATTCCCTTACTGGAAAAGTTTTAGTTTATTAGTATTTAAACGTGTGTACCTCTACCACCTTACAGAACAAATCTTTGGTCTTACAAGATGACACTACATCTCAGGTCCAGCTCATGTTTCATCCATGTAAGGCTTCCTCAATGCTACAACTTGCATGTGTCTGGACCTAGTTTGCTCAGATGAAAACCATAGACTTTGCCACAGGAAGCTTAAATCATAATGAGCTCAGTATTTGTTCATGGAGCTATCTTATCACTTTCTCTTCCCTGAGACTGTTACAAAATATAGGATCATAGAATATTCTTGGTTACATGTATTTAGTAAGCACTTAAAGAAGCACCAACTTTGCACAAGATATTGTGCTAGACATCAAACAAATACTGGCTGTGCCCTGACACTTAATTACCAATAACACTGTGCCAAGGAGCTTAGGGAGTAACTTTGTCTAGTGATTCTAATGTTTTACCTGAGAGAATCTTGTTAACTTTTTGTTAATTAATATTGTCAAATTATCATGATAATCTCAGTGAGGATAAAATGACCAACAAAGATCTCACACACAGCTGCACAGATCAAAAACAAATACAAAAAGATCGACTGCTTCAAGCATGGGAGTGATGGGATTTTTGTCTTTAAGGGGGCAATTCTTTTCCTCTCAATGGTTGGAAAGTATCCCTCTCACACACTTTTTTCTTTTTCTTTTTCTTTTTGCCTGCTAAGTTCTATTTATTTATTTATTTATTTATTTATTTATTTATTTATTTATTTATTTATTTAGCAAACATGAGGCCTCTAGATAAGGAAGACTGCCTGACCTCTGGATTTGAGTTTTGTGTACTGTTCTACACACCCTTTTCACTCCTGTGTAGCTTAGTACATTGGATATTTACATGTCCAAATGCCCCTCCAGACTGTCAAGGCTTCTACCAGTGTTTTGTATTTATATCCCTGATGCCTAGGCAGCAAAGAGCAGGTAACCAGTAAATATTGGTTGGGCAAACCCTGGGAATAACAGGTTCAGGGAAGTAGGGAACACAGTCAGACTGCAGGAAGGCGAGTCTAGAAGACAGTAAGAGAAGACATTTCTCACCTGAGGGGAGATAGTGAGTTGGCAGCATGGAAAGGCCACGGAGGGGGCAAGGGGTAGAGTAAACTTAGATTTGTTTAATAAGATGGGAGAGATACACATGTTTGAATATTGATGGGAAGGGTCTGGAAGGAGGAGTAAGACTCGGGAGTCTCTATTTATTACTGATGTAATGATGTAGTAATAAACTACTTCCAATCTCAGTGGTTTATAGTAATAATAAACACTTATTTGAACTCATGTGTCTGCATGCCAGCTGTGTGTATTACTATTACATTGCAGATTTGTGTGTCTGAGTCTGCTCCATTCTCCTCAAATCCCAAAGCCACCCAGACATGTTATCCCAGTATTGGTAAAGACTGAAGAAAAAGGCCTAGAAATACCTAAGGTCTTTTAAAGCCCTGGCTTAGAATCAAGCACATCATTACCACTGCCCACACTCTGCTATCCAAAAAAAAGTCACAAGGAAAGCTCAGACTCATCCACCATAAAGCAGGGGAATGTACTCCACCTGCAGTGAGCCATAGCAAAGAGGGTGAGGAAGAAAAAGATGTGGGTTAATAATAGTTTGGAATAGCAAGAGAATAAAATGCTGGCAGGAAGCAATTCAAATGATAAATCACAAGGTCCAAGGTAGATGGTGAAGGAGGAAAGTGGGGGATATGGAGAGGACACAGGGAGCAAGGAGTGATGATGAGCACAAAGATGGATGAGGGTACAAGCGGCTGAGCAGGAATAGTAAAATAAGAGATAGAAGAGCTTTTGGGATGCTGTCCAGATTCAGGTAATGGTTAGAGAGTAGATAGGAGGCAAAGGAGGTGGAAGCCAAGGAGAACAATAATGGGAGAGGCCTAGAAGTTAGATAGGTGGTCCATGCAATGGAGGACATGGAACAAAGGGGTGCATCAAGGGAACTTAGAGTTAGGATTGGAGTACCCAGTGAAGAAAGTGCATTACCAGGGGATCTTGGGAAGTCAAGACTAGGGGAAGGGTGCTATCCTAACCTGAGAGTGGAGGGGAAATATCAGCACATAACATTGGAGAGGGTGGAGGATGCCTCCCTCAGCTCCTGATAGAGATCTCTGTGTTGGAGAAGGGAGAAGAGATCATGATGTGAAGTCTGCAGGGGAAGCAACAGCCCCAGGAGGGAGCAGAGTAGCAGTTAAGATGTAGAATCCACATTGTTCAAGAGTCTTCTAGAAAGGCAACCTTTGTTCACCAGAAAGTTGGTCCCCAAGCAAACTTTTGGATCTTGTGTTGTGACAGAACAAGTCCAAAGCAGTTGGAGAAAAGAGTTATGGGGCAAAACAGCAAGGGTTGGAGGCATGGCAGAGTCAATGTGAAGAACGTCCCAGGCCTTTGGAAAAGAAGGAATCTAAAGCCAGAGCAGCACACAGACAATGAACTTTGGGGAAACAACAGATACCCTTGGAGGAGAAAACAGACCCCCCCCTCCTCCTCTCTCTCTCTCTCTCTCTCTCTCTCTCTCTCTCTCTGGGTAGAAGGAAAGGTTAGCAACTCAAAGTGCTAAAGTCATAGAGATCAGTTCTGTTGTCTCCAAAGCTTAGCAATTACTTGCCCAGAAACCTCAGAACCTTTGCTTATGAGTTTTCATTTCTCACTAACCTTCGTAGGGCTTGCCCTGATAATTAAATCAAATGTATTATGTACCAGTTCATCTTCACCAATTAAGATGATAATTAGCTTTCACGATCTGCCAGGTATTTACCAAACACTCTATGAAAAGGTGCTTAATGAAACAATCACCATGTGTAATCGCATTAACAAGGGAGGGAACCTGTGGGGAGGATTTGAAATGTCTAACAGTAGAGGGGAGATTAATGGGTCTTCCAGCTAAACACAGACCCTTCAAGAGCTGCCACAAGTTCAATGGAATTTGGAGGAGAACATGGGCCATCTGGGAAGACTGGGTGTACTTTACCTTGGCAGGCACAGGAAGCTGGTATCTACAATAATATAGCTTTAGGCTTTGATATTGATAGAATGATAGCCAACAACACTTGTCAAAGGTCTGCTTTGTGTAAGGTAGTGTGCTTGGTACTTTATAAGCCTTGCGTCAGTTCTTTATATAGAAGTCTTTTGACGTCGGTGTTACAGTTTGAAACCTAAATGTCTCCCACAAGTACTGTTTTCAAGGCTCTGAGCCTTTAGGAGGTAGACAAAAGTAGGTCACTGGGAGAAGACCTTTAAAGGATAAAGACCAACCACTGGTTCCAGCTGTTCTCTGCTTCCTGGCCCAACACATGTGAGAAGCCTCCTTCAGATGCTCCAGCCATCATGTCTTCTTTGACATTACAGACGGATATTTCTCTAAAACCTTGAAAATTCTCTGAAATCTTTCCTGCTCCCTTAAGTCATTCGTGTCATGTATTTTGTTCAAGATGAAAGGAAACTACATAGATTCTATGCATAGTTGCGACGATTTACAAATGACTGTATCCCAAAGAGTCCGAGTAGCTTACCTAACGTCCTGTGGTTAGAAACAGCAAAGCTGAGGCTTGAATGCTGACTGAGAAGAGGCTAGCTCTTCCTCATGGCAGGAGACTGATAGCAAGCAGAGTTTCTGAGGGCAGTGGTACCTAATGCTGCCATGTGGCTTCCCCAGCAGCTTAGTTCATGGGTGGTAAATACTCCCAGATACTTCTAGCCTATCATATACTCTCTTCCACTGAGTCCAGATGTGGCTTACTGCTTCTCCATCCATTACTTCAGACAGCCGATCAGGACTGACAGTCAACTTGAAACTTCTTTGCCATCACTGACTAAGAGGCCCCATGAAAAGGGGCTGAAAGCACAGGGTCTTGAGTTTGCACAAGTTCAGGATCACGTTTCTTCCTCTTCAAGTGATTCCCAAAGCTGTTCCACCGTTAGTGAACTCTGAAGGAAGGAACTCACCCAGGAAGGTGAGGACTCAATGGGATAAATCTCTGCTAAGGGGGTGTTGTTGGCTATTTTTTTTAACTCTTTTGCTCTTTTGGGGGACCTGCTACTCTGCTCCCAAATAAATCACACTGAGGTCTACTACTTACGAATGCCCGGCCTTAGCTTGGCTTATTTCTAGCCAGCTTTTCTTTCTTTTTTATATTTTCAAATTTTATTTTTATCTCAAAAATACATATAAATGGAAACCTGCTTTCCAAATGCAGACAGGCCTTTGCCTATCATCTGGTATTATTTCTATCACAAAACACTGTCATATGAAAATCAGCACATAGCTCTGAAACACACCATTTACAAGCACGCATACTGTAAGCATTGCTTTCTACTTACCCAGACCCCAGGTAGGAAGTTCAGAAGCTGGGCTGCCCCTTGCCTTCCACCCTTGGGAAGTAAATACAAACCCATGGTCATAGATGAAACATAGAAATGTAGAAGCTATATAAGCTTTTCAAAATGCATACACACGACCTTAGGCCACGGTGAGGCTCCTGCTACAAAATCAGTCAAGCTCAGCGTGTTTCTCAAAGGGAGGAGAGAGGTAATGAATGTCTGAATAAAAATTGCAATGTTGAAGAAAAAGACCAGATGATCTAAATGGTTAGGTCTATGCTTTGTGGAGAAATCAGGTATCCACAGAGGACAATGCTCCACAACCCAGTGCAAGATATGTCATCAGCACCCATAATAGGAGCCAGGACCTCCCAACACACTCATGTCTACACAGGCGGCACAGAGTGTCTGTTTAGCTTAGACAGTCAATAATGAGCCACTCTTGGCTCCAAAAAGAAGTGCAAAGTCAACTTCTGTGACTCAAGAGCTGACCCAGGTCAAAGCTTTGGTATAGGCTGGAGGTTGTTTTGACAACCAAAACTTACTGAGATTCTCTACTCTAGGGTTTGTCGCCAAAACAAAACTCCTGGTCCACAAAGCTCAACGACTCTATAAATAAGAAACTGTACAATGAGAACAAGCCCTTTCCAAGGGCTTAAGTTTCCTGCGTAGCAGTTCTGAAGGCGCCAAGTACAGCCACACACTTTGACCAAAACTTGACATGCAGTAATTGGTGAGATTGTTCTGAAAACAAGCGCCCACAGGCAGGAGGCTGCTGTGCCAAGTCCAACAAAACAGAAGTGAGAGTTCCCATACTGTAACACAACTGGGCAGCAACAGAGAAAAGACTTAAGGCAAGAAGAGGCTTTGGAGAGTCAACCCCATGGCCTGCATATGGGGAGGGTGCTTCTCAGTTGCTAGCTGTCAGACACCATTTCCTCCTCGTTGTTGTCTTCATCTTCCTTCCTGTCTAGTTCAGACATCTCTGAAGATTCATGGAGAAAGATATATTATTTGCTACTAAACCCAAATTTAAGAGCATCTTTTTCTTTCAGTATCTCTGTGGCTCAATAAGCTTGTTGTTCAAGAAGGTTCTGTTGTCAGAGCAGAGGTCGACCCTCTGACCCACTGTGCTGTCAGTGCATGTGTGCTCCACAAGCCAGTACTGGAAGACTTCATACTGCTTCTAACAAAACGGATGGTTGATGGGAATATCGGTGATGCAGCCATGTTGACCCAGAAGGTAAGCACTCTGCTGATGGACATACATGACTGGAAGTACCTCATCATTTTTAAAGGGGTAGAAATGCCACCACTGTTTGGGGATCTGGGCTTCTCAGGGCTCACTGTACTTAATAACCAAATCCCAGAAGATAGTGCTATCCTGAAGAAGTGCCCTCAGAAAGTCCAAAGCTTGGTATTTCTTTAACAGGCATCTCTTTGCTTCTGTTATCAGCAGGACGAGGGATCGCCTTCTGAGCTTCACCGCCAGCACCTTCACTCTGCTGGTGATGTTTCTGGCGCCTGGCATGACAAAAGTCCCTCTCTCCTTCTTGGCCCTGCAGATTGTGGATGTCCCGAACCTGCCCACTGACAGGCCTCTCACCAGAGCTCTTCCTGTGGCAGGAATGGCCCTCACTGTTAGGAGCTCTCCTTTGCTCCTGCTCTATGATGGCTCGAGGTGCTGCCAATCCTCTTGTCCTCTCTGTGGATGGTGCTCATGTTCTTGCTTCACTTTGACAGTGGAGTGAGTCGTGGGGACTCTGGCTTCTCTCTCTCTCTCTCTCTCTCTCTCTCTCTCTCTCTCTCTCTCTCTCTCTTTTCTCTCTCTCTCTCTCTCCACATATATATATGTATATATATATTAGAAACAATCTTATTTTACATATTAATCCCAGTTGCAACCCCCATCCACTCCCCAGGGAGGGTGAGGCCTCCCATGGGGAATCATCAAAGTCTGTCATATTATTTAGGGGAGGGCCTAGGCCCTAGGCCCATGTATCTAGGCTGAGAGAGTATTCCTCCACGGGGAATGGGCATCCGAAGTTCATTTGTGCACTAGGGATAAATACTGGTTCCACTGTCAGAGGTCCCATAGACTGCCCAAATCTCCTAACTGACACCCACATTCAGAAGGCTTGGTTTGGTCCAATGCTGGTTTCCCAGCTTTACAACTGGGATCCACGTGTTCTTATTTGGTCAGGTCAGCTGTTTCTGTGGGTTTCTCCAGCACTGTCTTGACCCCTTTGGTTGTCCCTCCTCCCTCTCTACAACTAGATTACAGGAGTTTAGCTCAGTGCTTAGCTGTAAATCTCTGCTTCTGCTTCTATCAGCTCCTGGATGAAGGCTCTAGAATGGCATTTAAGGTAGTCATCAATCTCATTATCAGAAAAGAGCATTTAAGGTAGCCTCTCCGCTATTGCTTAGATTCTTAGCTGAGGTCATCCTTGTGGATCTCTGGACATTTCCCTAGTGCCAGAATGCTCTTTAACCCTATCATGGCTCCCTCTATTATGGTATCTCTTTTCTTGCTCTCCTCTCTTCTTCCCCTGACTCAGTCTTCATGATCCCTTGGGTTCTCCTCTGCCCTGCTATCCTTCTTTTTCTGCTACCCCATTTCCCCTCTCCCCATGCTCCCAATTTGCTCAGGAGCTCTTGTCCCTTTCTTCCTTCTCTGAGGGATCATGTATGTCTCTCTTAATGTCTTCCTTGTTTCCTAGCTTCTTTGGAAGTGTGAATTGTAGGCTGATGATCCTTTGCTCTATGTCTAATATCCATATATGAGTGGGTACAAAACATGCTTGTCTTTCTGTGTCTGGGTTGCCTCACTCAGGATGTTTTCTTCTAGTTGTTTTTCATTTTGGCTGGGAATCAACTCACTCCCCAGGCTCAACAGTCAGGGACTGGTGCACTACAGGTTTGGTTCAGGGCTCAGACACTCCTGCTTCAGCACCATGGTCTTCCTGATGTCCCCAAAGGCCTCTTTGCTCCCACTGGCTCTTCCCAGCCTTCATCCTGCTGCCTGGTCAGAGAGCCTCTTACACATCACATTTTGTTCAGCCACTTCAGCCACTCCCAGCCTTTTTTTGTTGTTGTTGTTGTTTTTGTTTTTTTTGTTTTTGTTTTTGTTTTTTGTTAACCAGTCTACTTTTATCTGTGGACTTTTATCTTGCTCTGTTTCTGTATACCTTTCTTTACTTCTTACTCCCTACTCCCTGGCTTATGGTGTAAGCTGGGTGACTGGCCCCTGGAGTCCTCCTCTCCTTTTCTTGTTCTTTCTCCTTCTTTCTAATGTTCTTCTCCTTCTATTTATTCTCTCTGACCACCTGTTTCCCTCTCCTGCCTTGCTATTGGTCGTTTAGCTCTTTATTGGGCCAATCAGGTGTTTTAGACAGGCAAAGTAACACAACTTCACAGAGTTAAATGAAACAAAAAGAATGGCACACACCTTTGCATCATTAAACAAATGTCCTCAGCATAAATAAATGTAACACAACTTAAAACAATATTCTACATCAATGGGGAAAGCAGAGAACCTGAAAACTTGTTTTTAGTGTGGGTACTAGCTTCCTTCTTTTCACAGAGGCCATCATCAAGTTCAAGTGTAGACTCCTCAAGTTCTTAGAAGCACTCCTGTTGGAGAAAGACAACAAATGCTCCAATCACCCAGATTCCAGGGGAGGTATGGGAGATGAAGGCCTGGGCCAGAGACTGGCATGGCTAGATATGTTTCAAAGAGCAAGTCTGGCAAAGGTAAGGAGAGAGGTCCCATGGAATAAAACAGTCAATAACTCTTTCTAGAGGATGATGCTGAGATTCTGAGGTCAGGTCCAATCTGGATGCAGAGCTAAACCTTAAATGACCTAGGCAGAAGTCCAAAGGAGCCTTGGGATAAAGACTGTGTACTAGACAAACAGAGTGGGTCTTGGTTGGCCTTTCCATCATTTTCCATTTCATTATTTTCCTGTTTGGGCTGTGTTTGATTTTCCTTCAGTTTTCTACAGTTGTAAAATACCAACTTCTTTATTGATCTAAGGAGAGAAAGGAACTGCTCAGAATAAGAGGAAGGTGAGGAGGGCATGGAGGGCACTGTCCATCATATTTTTTGTATAAAAAAGGAATAAATTTATAACAACTTTGTCTCATTATAACAATAAATGTATGTATCTATGAGCACAGGAATTATTTTTAAGTTCCAGAAAATATCATGAGGGCAGTTTTGGGACACCTCTCTCTTGCACCCAGAATATACTACAACAGTGTTTATCAACTTTCCTAATGCCGTGATCCTTTAATACAGTTCCTCATGTTATGGTGAACCTCAATCTTAAAATTATTTTCATTGCTATTTCATAACTACATTTTGCTACTGTTAAGAATTGTAATGTAAACATTTGTGTTTTCTGATTGCTTAGGTAACCTCTGTAAAATGATCATTTGCCCCAGAGAGGTCGTGGCCCACAGATTGAGAACCCCTGCTCTAGACCCTCTCACTTCTGGGACTCTTTAAGAAATGCTTTCCTTATTTTGCTCTCACTGCTAAATTGAGCTAATTATTAAAGGAAGAGGACTGTGATCTTGGTGGGAAAATATAAAAGTAGTTCATTTAAGTCAGAGCTTGATGAATTACAAATAAAACAATTCAGTTTTGCATTCTATTCTTGTCTCTACAAATTCACCGTCAAATTCCTTATCCCAAGGCTTTTGGGTTACTCCAGACTTTTAAAATGTCAAGTGTGGTCTAATCTAAAGTGGAAGTCTTTGGTCCTATATTATTCTACAGGGAGATTTTTCTCCCCTGTAGTAGAGTATATTTCATTTAGAAAAGCACTGTTGTTGGTTGTTGGTACCAGGCCTTTTCTTTTGGACCACTGACTAGCTCCCAAATCACGAGATGTAGACTTCTTATTAGATATGAACGCTGGGCCTCATTTTAGCTCTTATTCTGTTTCTTTTAACCTATGTTTTGCCTTGGGGCATTTTACCTTCTTTCTTTTTGTTCATTTTACTTTCCTGCTGTCTCTATGTGTGTCTGGCTGGTGGCAGCCTAGATTCTGGCCCCTCCTTGTTCTCTTCTTTCTTCTCTTGTTCTTGAAAAAAACAAAATAAAACAAAAAAAAAATTCATTTTTGAATCTTTGGGAATTTCACATCATGTACCTTAATTCTGTTCACTTCCACGTCCCCCCATATTTTCCCCTCATCCCTGTTGTCCCCCCCCCCCCGCCAAGAAAGAAAACAATATGAAGTAGGCAAGCATGTACACAAAACCAAGAACAACAACAAAATCCCAACAAACCAAAAACAGAACAAAAACCAGACTAAAAACATAAAAGTCTGGGCTTTTCCTTCTCTCCTGCCTCTCCTACACCTCTTCATCCATCCTGATAACATTGGAGGCTTCCATGTGTCATATAGCATACCCCTTTGTCCCATCAGCTGGGAACTGGTCATCTTGAGAAGAACTGTGAATCTGGAAGATCTGGGAGGACACTTGGGGATGGGGAAGATTAAAAACAGACATCAGTGGGTTTTAAGGTCTTTCTCTGGCTCTGACTTAGGCCAGAACCAACATTAACTATTTCCCTTGAGTGTTAGTGGTCTTCTGTCTCATTTACCCCATTGAGGTCTTGGCTTCAAGTTGATAGAATTAGAATTGGCTCAGAAGATCCCCCAGTTGGCAGTGCCAACAAGTCAAGGACCTGGGCTCAGCACCAGGTGAAGGCTTGAGTCCTGGGGAGAAGGAAAGAAACAACTGTTTGGAACTGGGGATCAACCTAAGGTTTAGGGGGTTGTTGGATCCTTTCGAGGAAAGGACCAAGGCCTTCTTGATTCCTATCAAGTAAGCATGCATGTGTACAGGGTAAGAGAAGGAAGGCTGAGAAGAAGAACACAGTACTTAGTGATTAGAAATCTCAATCACAGGGCTGGGCCTCAAGGATGCCTGGAAGGGTTTTCCAACCTGGCCTCATAAAAAGCCTAGACCAAACCTAACTGAAGTGCTCTCTTCTCTGAAGTGCTCTCTGCTCTGCATGTCTGCTTTCTGTGCTTATGTATGACCCAGGCTATGGGACAGCTTTCCTGCTCCACTCTCATCTCTCCCTGGTTCATAATTTTAGATTGCTCTGAAATGTCACTTACTCATGGTTGTTTATGGTCCCTGACTCATCCTGATTGCCTTCTGCATTCATTTCATCTCTCAACCCCAACAACACAATCCTATCTATAGAATCCCATACTTCCAGATTCTGATAGGAAACACCCAAGAGTCCAGTTTGATCCTAATTGCCTCCAATAAGAAATCATTTTACACCAGATCACCTCATACACAAACTGTCTGATGATGAGAAAGAGTCTCTCACTGAACTCAGCATGCCTGCCCAACTGTCCTGACCCGAGGCTCCAGGAGAATGATTCATCAGTACAATTACCCCCATCCTAAGTCAATCAGAGATGGTCCTGAAACTGATGGGGTGGAAGCTAAACATATTTCAAGGGTCCAGTGCCCTCCTGTGGTGGTTGAATAGGAATGGTCCCCATGGGCTTATATATTTGAATGCTTAGTCACCAGGGAGTGGCACACTTTTGAAGGATTAGGAGGTATGGCTTTGTTGGAGTAGGTGTGGCCTTGTTGAATGTAGTGTGTCACTGTGGATAGACTTTGAGGCTTCAAAAGCCCAAGCCAGACCCAGTGTCTCTTTCTCTTCTGCCTTCAATCCATCTAGTTGTGAAACTCTCATTTCCTTCTCTAGCCCTATGTCTGCCTGTGCCACCATGCTTTCTGTCATGCCAATAATGGACTAAACCTTTGAACCTGTAATGCAAGCCCTGATTAAATGCCATGCTCATTATCTCTTCACAGCAATAGAACATTGACTAAGATACCTTCCCATATGAGGAAGAAAGAAGCAGGCAGTGTCAGGTTGTGTTAGTCATGTGAATTTGCTGTATCCTTCAGGGTACCCAATCACACTGTGCAGTACTCCTAATGCTCTTTACTGTAGGGTCACTGTTCCTGTGTCAAAGTAGAAATGTGAGCATCCATTTGTTCATCCAAGGCCACATGGTACTGCCAAGGGGGAGGGAGGAAGAGAAAGACTCTTCTTTAACATGTACTAGAGGGTTGGGCAGTGGGACCCACCAAAGGTAACCATAACGGAGCAGAGTGGTGGTATATGCCTTTACTCCTACCACTCAGGAGGCAGAGGTGTATCTCTGAGTTCGAGGCCTGCCAGGTCTACAGAGGAGTTCCAGAACAGACAGGGATACACAGAGAAACCTTGTCAAGAAAAACCATCACCACCACCACCAACAATAACAATAACAAAGTAATCATAATGGAAGATTCTTACCAAACATGAAGCAGAATTAGTCAAAACAAACAAAAAATAAAAAAAAAAACTGCACAAATCTGCTTTCATCTTCAAACTGCCTGCTTGAATGAACTGGACCTGCTTTGTATACTGTTCAGTATTCCAACATGTCTAGCCTTGTTTGGTTGTGTGAGGTCTTGACTTTGGTTCTCACTCATACTTGTTACTAGGTTCACTGACTTCTCCTTGATTGAAACTCCTGTCTGTGAACCTTGATTTTCACTTTGAGCTTTCTTTTCTACTTTTCAGATCCCCCAACAGGAATCAGATGGCAAACTCAAATGGAATCATTTGAAAGGAATGTAGTAAGAAAGGTAACTACGAATGGGTAGGCAGCATGTAGAAGAATCAAAAGGAATGATATAGCTTTTTGGTGCTAGTGACATTAGAACTCCATTGCTATTTGAAGGGGCCATAGGGGTTGACTGACAGGAAGCAGTTACTGTCAGGAAGGAAGAAAGGGAGGAAAGAAGGAGAGATGAGAGCATGAGAGCCTTGAACTGTGGCCTAAAATGGAGGAGTGAGCCTATCTAGCTCCCAGGAGGAATGGCCTCCCTTCTCTTGATTCCCTTCCAGTATCCAAGTCAGAGTCCTGGAAGGTAGAGAGAAGCATCCTTGATGTAATTCATGTTGGGGCATAAGGTGAAGAAAAGAAAGGAGACCTGGAAGGGAAGATAAGAGATCTCCATCTTACAGGATTTGCTTCCTGGCAGCCACTTCCAATTGAGAATTAGACTACACTACATCTGGTACCTGTATTTCCCAGTTTGAGTTTTGCTGATCTATTTCATGGATGATAGAGATCTGGGAAGAGGGGAAAAAAAGTTTATATGATAATAAAGGTCACCCAATGTCAAGCAAGCAAGCATAGTGGTAAAGGTTGTGAAGTATGGATATCTGGCTTGTCTGACAGGTAGACAGTGTTTGGAGAACTGAGCAAAAAGTTTGGAGACTGCTCCAGCTTAGAGGGACACAGATGGTCTATCCAGTGAGTTAGGCACAGCCATGTGGACTCTTGGATGGATTACAGACTTCAGTAGATAAATTCAGCTCAATGTTCTTCCAAAACTGAAGATGGAGAAGAAAATCTTTTCTAGAGCCAGATATGGAGGTGTAGTGCTATAATGTTTACACTTCGAAGACAGAGGTATGAAGAGGTTTTTAGGACCTCCACACTCTGATCTGGGACTTGTTAGAGAGAAAGATTCCAGAACTCCTTTGTAGGGTGAGAGTCAGGCCAAGGATGGAGGGGCAGGCAAAGCCTGTGAATGGAAGGTCAGGCATTGCTGTGGAGGAAAAGGAGAGGTAAAAAGTAGTGAGAGATATGGCTGAAGTTAGGTTAGAGGCAGTTCTTGACAGCTTGGGTACCTTTCCCGGGACCAAACAAGGAGGACCACACAGTATGGCTAACAAGAAGGCCTTGTGCATTTGTGTGGTCCTCTCTAGAGGCTGGGGGAAATGGTTCTAAGGGGCATTTGAGGGTACATTTGTAATAATGCAGGCTTGAGAAAGTGGGGGCTTAAGTTAGGTAATAGTGTCTATTAGAACTGGCCCTAAACGGTCTCACAGAGCCCAGCTCCACAGAGCCCCTCAGAGCCCCACAGAATCCCACAGAGCCCCACAGAGCTCCTCAGAGCCCCCACAGAGCCCCAAAGGAGCAGGTGCTCAGAATTCATGGCTGTGGTTCTCACCACACTTAATTTCAGCAGATAATTCTGCACTGGGATAATTAATGATTTCTGAAGCACTCAGGAAACCCAGAGAGTTCTTAGGCTTCCAACCTAAGTGGCAAAGGAAAGCAGTAAGCTTAGTGCAAAGGCCAGACTCTCTAGTGAGTGTTTTCAGGATTTGGCAAGGAGGTGTGGACATGGGGAAAGAAGGTTATCTCCTTGGTTAGGGAGCCTCACCTGTGCCCCATGAGAATGCAATACCCATGGAAGCAGATAAGTTTACTTCACAGTTCCTGCTAAGTCACCTACCTGAGAGGGTGGATAAAAACTGCAAATGTCAGCTCGGGGACACCTCTGCAGATTAGATGTTCTTTCCCCTGCACGATCACACACAATCTCCACATGACTTTCAAAACTAGAATAACTGCCCCCATCTTAGAGTAGAGGAAGCTGACATCATGTCAGGCAATGTGTTCCACACCACTAAGCCAGGCAACGCCCGTGAGGCTGACTAGGGAGGCACAGACTCCTGTTGCAGAAAAATGCAGGTATCCAGGTCCGAGTGAGAGATTTGAAACATGGACAAGGAGCTTCGACTACTGACATTTATGCAGGTGGCAAACCTGGGTGCCATTTTAGCCCAGATAGACAAGAAGCTAAACTGGTGCTAGGGTGATGGGTAGCATATCTTCTTCCCATCCTAATTCTTTATATGACATCAAGTGTTGTGAATATGAGACTGAAGATTGGAATGGGAGAGATGAAGAAGAGCCTTCTGGGATGCAGCTGTGCATCCATCACTTCATGAAAGACCAGCAGATACTGGATATGTAGATAATGGGGGTCACCCATGACTATCATGGCGATTTAAAACCTAGCAAAACACACCTTTATGGAGAATTTTTTTCTGGTTCACAGTTTATGGGGATACAACTCACCATGCTAGGGAAGGTGTGGTGGTTGAAGGAGCTGGATCACTTCCCTGCAGGCCAGGAAGCAGAGAAAAGAGGAACACTCAACTGACATTTTTATTTTCCATTTTAATCTGTGTTGTGAGATATTTTGTTTGTGTTCTGACAAATAAAGCTTGCCTGGAGATCAGAGGGTGGAGCTAGCCACTAGTTAACCATAGAAACTGGGTGGTGGCGGCTCATGTCTTTAATCCCAGCACTCTGGAGGTGGGGACGGGTAAAGTGGGATGGAGACTAGATCTCAAGCCTTTTGGTGAGAGGAAGGAGACTGGTAGGAAGCCACTGGCAGCTACTCTCTTATCTTCCAAGTTTTCGCTCCAATGTCTGACTCCAGGTTTTTACTGTTAAGATTAATTAGATTAATGCTTTAAATCTAAGATTCAAGCCCATTGGATGGAGTCGTCTTTCAATAAATCCTCTCTGGAAATGCCTGCAAAAACACACTCAAGGATACACCTCACTAATGTCTTAGGTGTCTCTTAATCCAGTCACACTGACAATGAAGATGGACCATCATGTAGGATGATTGCTCTTCAGGGTATGGGAGGATGGACCTGGAACCTGTGCCCAGAAAACAATGGTCTATTCCATCACACTGAGGAGATGCCCCTGCTGGACATGCACAGGGCATGCGGTTCCTGTAAATCCCGTGCCCAGTTCATTCTCTGCATGGAAAAACCTGATGCCCACAATTTTCTGTTCTCTCATAGCTCCTGCCCACTCTTTAGAAGAAGGGGCCAGACGTCGTTGGCCACTCCCTGTTTTTGTCTGAGGGCTTGCCTTGAAGCACTATCCACTATGAAGTTCCCATGGTGGGCTCTTCAACCCCACAGCAGATGCCTGACTTTGGATCTGTGAGAACGCAGGTGGCAAACCTGTGGGGTCTTGGGGTCGTATCTAATCTTTCCTGGTGGCTCCCTTTCCCCAGGGCTGACCCTCCTCCCCCAATATTTGATTTCTATAACTGTAGCAACAGTCCTCCCTTTGACTAACTTACCCACCATTTATGCCTAATTACCATATGGCACAATAAGGAGTATATAGCACTAAACGTGTCAAAATAACTTTGCTCCAGTTTTTGCTTCATTACAATAGTAGATGAGATGTATGTACCTTGAGAATGTAACCTCTTTGGGCTGAGCCTCCCACATGTGTAAAATAAGGGCAATTGATCAATGTGTCTTCTGCTATCCCAAGCTGGAACGTGGAGCCACTGGATGGCTCTATGCAAATAAGAAACTCTAGCTTCTGCCTCCAAAATTCTGATCTAGCAGATTTGGAGTTGGGACCCTAATTATGTATATTTTTCCTAGTTTTCCAGGTTCTGTTATTGCCGTCAATCTAATTTCTGACCTTAGGGAAACTGTAGCGAGATTCAGCTTGCTTTTTCCGAATCTCATTCTTTCATTCATAGATTCATTCCCCTTAGAGGGGAAATGACTGGTGACTAGCTGGAGTTAGGCAAGGAGAGACGAGGTGAGCTTTTAATTCACTTTAGTAAGATTAGAATTTATCTCAGTGACAACAGGAATGACTCTGAAGGGTTTTAAGTAGGTGATTCAATCAGATTTATGTTTTAGAACTGGCGTTCTTATCCAGTGCGGAAGATGGCTGGAGGCGGAGTAGTTAGAAGGTTTTGTGATGCTCTGAATACAGGAGAGTGTTGGACTGGATGAGGGTGGTAGCAGCAGGAATGGGAAGACTGGGTGATTTGTGTTCTGCTAGTAAAGGAAAATGGGCAGGACTCTGGAACTCTTACACTTTGGATTTGCAGAGGGATGCGATTTTGGTTCTTTTTAGGATAGTAACTTTTATCCTGTTCCTATATTATGAGAATATATGGCATATAGATCTTGGTGGAAGGCAGAGCCCTCATCCCACTGAAAGATGCTCATGACCCAGCTTGGCCAGTATAGGCAGCTACTTTACACTGCCACCAGGGAGTTCATGAACCTAAGAAGTGCAGAAAGTGGAGCATCTATTACAGATGCAGCACAAGCAACTTTTAGTGTACCAGGAGAACTGCAACACAGAGTGCCTGATGGATGCCAGCCCCCAGTGTCAGCAGCCATGGGCATTCCATCTGGTGCCTTCATTTACAATAGCTGCCTTCTTGCTAAGCACTGCTTAGACTTGATTTTGCTGGAAAATGTGTCTAAGCATTTTGTTACTGTCTGCTTTTACAAACTAGGTTCTCTAATGTCCCCTGTGACTTGGCAAGCTACTATGATATTTTCAGTGAAATTCATTTTTGCTCAAATTGCCAGGACGTTTTCCCACATCTGTGGTCCTTGATTTCATCCCAACTGTGTTGGAGGAACAGGAGAAGGGGGGCATGAGCATTTGAATTCCGTGGTCCTCAGAAAAGGCTATGCACACCCAGGAGTAGGTTGGAGGAGCAGAATCCCCTTGACTGCTGGGCAGTTGCAGGGAGATGCCATGTAGCTGCTGAGGAAACAAGAGACCTTGTGATCACTGGTAAGCCAAGACCTCGGGGGACACACAGATTAATAGAAATAAGTTAATAATTACGAGAGAACTAGCCAATAAGAATCCTGAGCCGTCAGTCAAACAGTTTATAATTAATATAAGCTGCTGTGTGTTTATTTGGGACTAAATGGCTGCGGGACTGGGTGGGACAGAAATTCCCATCCACATTTTGTAACCTACATAGCATCCTCCCAAGTCCATTGTTGAAATCATGAGGCTACTGGAAAGTAATGAGAGCACAGGTTCAAAAGGGCTGTGTGCTCTGGGTGGGGGTGGGGTGGGGTGGACAACTCCAGAGCTTTGCATTACAGTATAGCCTCATTGCATTTACTTATCAAGATGTTTGGTTCTGTTTTTATCTATATTATCACCTGTAGTGAACACTGGAACAGAGTGTGTGTATTTTTAATTGTGGCAAAACACAGAAAAAGGTCAGATATGGTGGTACACACCTTTAACCCCAGCACTTGTCTCTTCTAGACAACTTTGGCAGGTCTTGGCCAGCAGGCTGAGTAGACCTCAAGGTTATTCCAGTTACCTATGGTCACTGAACCAGGCACAGCTGGGGCCATACTATCTGACCAGAATTTAGAGCCCTCTGGCCCTGCAGCCATTTCAGCTGCCTGAGACCCTGCCGAGCATTGCCTGAGCTGTATCTGATATACAACACCTAAGTTCCAAGTGTAGTGGGTGGAGCTCTGCTGTCATGTGAGCACTGTGGCTGCCCAGCATTTAGAGCTTAGGTTTCCCCTCATAGCAGGAATTTATCAATGGACCATTCATGGGGGAAAATTGAAACAGATCCAACCTCTAGTTCAGAACTACAACTAGGACACAATAGAACCTTAAGTTAGTCCTTGGAATTTTCCTATTTTTGCAATTCATAAAAGGGCAAAAAGTACATTTTGGCTGTTACATGATCGCAGGGACATAAATGCTACCAGAAAAACAATGGGACCCCTCTAACCAGGGCTCCCTGCTCCTACTATGGTTTCTCAAGGATATTACATTATTATATTTGGCTTAAAAGACTGCCTTTTCTCTATTCTTTTATATCCTGATGGTGGCTAGCTCAAGGTAAACTTGGTACATGGATTTGGGAAACTGGGGACAACCAGAGTGGTCAAGAGCTCTGACTTGGAAAACAGAAAAAGCCACCGAGGGACGAACGGATCTTCAAAATCCATTCCTCTGCTGTTATTTATGTTTGGATGGCAGCTCATTGGGTGGACTGGGGAGGAATCAGAGTTATGATGGGTATCTTTGGAGCCCCAGTTTATATGTTCTTCCACAAAATGGGTATCCTGAAGGAAGACCGAGGCTCGACATACTGACCTCACGTATAAACTAGCTCAGGAAGGATACACATGCACTGAGAATGTGAACTGGCCTAACAAGAGTCCATTGCACAAATGAAGCTTCTAAAGATAGGGGGCAGACCCATTGAGAATCGAGAAGAGATGTTTCAAAAGGAAGAATATGCCAGTGGACTTGGGAAGACAGTAAGGACACAACACTATTGAACCCCCAATGATGTTGTTATGCTTACTGACTATATTATATGTTAATGCTCAACTTATCAATGCAGAATTCAAATGATTTCTATCAGGGGTGGTAAAAGGCATGAGTATAATAGGAGTCAGTATAATGTTTTGTCATGCTAAGGATTGTTTCTATTCATTTGGACCAGTTGCCTGGACAAAAGATGGTATACAATAAGTAGTCACCTGAATGGGGATATTTTGGTTGGACTAATCTAATTGATCAGTCCACATGCAATAATATAGATTTTTAGCACAGTTAAGTACTCTTTAGAAGCTCTGATAGTGAAATTACTGTTGTATAAAACCAAAAAGGAATATCTGACATATTGCTTACTACACTTGATATTATCATACCTAGAACAGTGTAGCTGTTGTTAATTGTTTAGAAAATAACTTCTGCCTCATTTGACATATAGCAGTCAACAAGAACAATCTTTTTGTATCATAGGAGACCTGTCTATTCCTGGTCTCTGAAAAAGAAATGCATATGGCATAGGAGTTATTATTATACATCATACACTAGGAACAGGAAATAAAATAGAACCACCTACACACCTGTGTTCATAGGGCTTCACCTGATCTTCCTGTCGGTGTTTTTTTTTTAAGGATGTGGATTGGTATGTAGAGTGCTCACCTGCCTACCATGCATGAAACTCTGGATTCAAATTCCAGGCATGGAAGCAGACATTTTATAATACCTATACTTAGCAGGTGGAGACAAGAGGATTAACAGCTCCAAGTCATATTCATCCACAGACAAGTTCAAGGCCAGCCCAGGTATTTTGAACTCCCCGCCAAAAATAAAAAATAAATAAAAGACAAAGTAAATGTCACCTGCTAAAAGTGCTTTAAATATACTTTACCCCTCCTTTCTGCAATTCTACCGCTAATCAAAGCTTTGGCAAACAACTGCCTTTGAACCATTTTTTCCCCAAATTCTATTTATACAGTCCTTCCTATGGATTATGAAGGTTTATGTGGGATAGACCATATCACACCTGTTTTGTTCAGGAAATGTTTGCAATTGATGAATAGAATTAAGAGAGCTTTCTCCAAATACTGTGATGATTCTTTGATCTATTGGATCATGTAATGGTTACAGCCACAACTGCTTTCTTTTTTAATTGCCAGTCCCAGGAATGATTACTGGGATATAAAAAGAGGTTTTAAAAATGGCCTTTCTATGTAATAAAACTAGTATTACAACAACAACAACAACAAAATGCTGGCAGAAAATAATCAAGAGATAGGACAATTGAGAACCAGAGTTTTAAAAAATAAAACAACTATAGATTATTTGTTGCTCAAGCATAATGTTGGTTGCCAACAATTTGCTGATATGTGTTGCTAATATGTCAGATCTTGCTCATATTATGGGTGGTCAAGTTAATAATCTGTGTAAAGAGATAAGCAACGTTTCTCAAATGACCTTCAAATAGCCATTATGGTTAAGATGGCTTCCCCTTTCCTTGGTCCTCTGTTAGCTGTTCTTATAATTCTCTTAAGCTTGCCTATATTAGAATAGCCATACAGGCAATGCAGTCAATCTTGGTCTCTATTACAGCAATAGTTATAAAAAATAGTGGGGGGGGGAGTTCGGGAGCCACAAAGGTTCTTATGTCCCCAGATAAGCACTAGAGGACTGAGGGATGTTAAACATAGAGTGTCGACTCTTCAAAGGGAGAGATGCATAATCTGTTTTCCTCCCAGATGGATGGGTGCAAATAGGATTAATAGCTTTGTGAGCCCTGTGCTGTCTGTGTGGCCATGGGCTCTCTGGACCCTCCTCCAGACCCTTACCACGAACTTGTTTGTTTCAGTCGGTCTATAGAACCCATTTTTATGTAAGGTGTTCACATGTACTTTACAAAGAATTTGATGTAGTGGTATCTTAAGCTTTGTTGTGCACATGAGATTGAAATTTTATCACCAGGAAACTTTTCACCAAATTGTGCTGTGCTGAAATATGTCTAAAATAAACTTCTAGGGTCAGACATGAAGTTTGAACCAACACTGACTCCTGAGTCATGTTGAACTACCGTCTTGCTTCCCATGGATTATTATTCTGCTGGACCTGGTGGTCTCAAAGAACCCCATATGGCTTGGTGAGTAAAGTTGGATATGTAAGCACGAGGACCTGAGTTATATTTCCAGAACATACATATCAAAACTAGGTGCAGTGGCATCATGTACTTAGAGTACCATAGCTGGGAAGCAGAGACAAAGCAGATTCCTGCCACTTGCTGGCTAGCTGGGCCTGACAAACCAGTGAGTTCCAGTTAAATTAAAAGACCTTATCTCAATCAATCAATCAATCAATCAATCAATTTTAGAAGCTCCTAAGAATGATACCAGAGGTTGTCTCTGACCTCCACATGCATATATACGTATACATGCATGTGTACCTATACACACACACACACACACACACACACACACACACACACACACCACAATATGTCTTTGTTACTTTTTTATTGCTCCAAGCAGGCACCATGACAAAATCAACTTACTGAAAAAAAAAAAACATTTATTGGGGGCTTGTAGTTTCAGAGGTTTAGTACATGACCATCTTGGTAGGTGGCATGACAGCAGGTAGTCATGCATGGTGCTGGAGCAGTAACTGAGAACTTACTCTGATTTTCAAGGTGGAGGCAGAGAGAGAGAGAGAGAGAGAGAGAGAGAGAGAGAGAGAGAGAGAGAGAGAGAGAGAGAGAGAGAGAGAGAGAGAACATAGGCCTTTTGAAACATCAAAGCCCACCCCCAGCCCTCAGTGACACACTCTTCCAACAAGGCCATACACCCTAATCCTTCCCCAAACAGTTCCTCCAAATGGGGAACTAATATTAAAAAATGTGAGCCTATGGGAACCATTCTCATTCAAACTACTACATGATAAAAATAATAATAACTTCCTATAAATTCATGGTTACATGATTATACATTTACTAATACACTACTATGTAAATGTCCAGTTCAGTGACATTGAGGACATCCATACTCTTGTGCAACCATCATTACCCGCCACCTCTCCAACTACTTCATCTTCCAAAACTTAACCCTGAGCCTTCCAAACAGCCTGCTATTCATCTCTACCCTGAGTCTCTTTCAACCCCCAGTCCACTATCTGTATGAATTAACTTCTTTAGATGTCTTGTGTAAGTGGGGAATTATTTTATTTAACATAATGTGTTTAGAATTTATTCACATGGTATCATTTGTGAAAAACTCCTCCTTTTAAAGGCTGAGTAATATTCCATGAATGCACATATTATGTTTTATTTATCCACGATGCTATCATCTCTATAATTTGGCTACTATTAATATTGCTCAGAATGTACCTCAATATGTAGAGTGCTCAGTTGTCTGCCACATATGAAGCTCTGGATTCAAATTTCAGTACTGCATAAATCAGGCATGGAAGCAGACATTTTACAATGTCAGTACTTAGTGGTTAGAGGCAAGAGGACTAGCAGCTCCAAGTCATATTCATCTACAGACAAGTTCAAGGCCAGCCCAGGAGTTTTGATTCTGTGGGCATGGATGTAAATAAGTCATATTCTTTCAGGACTCCTTTCCACAAGGCAAGTAAATAAACTACATGGGTAGCTGCCCTCTAATTTTTATGTTTTGTAACTGGGAAGAGTTGTAGAGTTGAATTTCTTAAAGTGGGTCACACCTGTATTTTTATTGTTTATCATTAGACGGATACAAAAAACATCTACAAATGTCCATTTCACACTGAGGTGCAAAGTCCCATTAGAGTCTGCTGTTAAGGAAATTGGTCTGTAAGGGCAACTTTCACACACAGCTGTCAAAGCTCTCAGGTAACTGCTCTCCTGTGTTGGTGGAAAACAGTGCCCTGAACCTCTGTCCTTCTGGAAGAGCCTGTCCCATCACAGTGATTAATCTTGGCCACCGTCAATCCCTTCACCAGGGTTTTCCATCCAGGGTTGTGTCTCTCAGCAACTTTAGTAACTAGGAACACTGGACCTCTCTCATGGTTTCTGCATCATTGACAGACACCATCAGGCACTAAGGGCCAAGTTCATTGTTTTGCTTCATCCCTTGACCCAGCTGATCACCTACTTTTCTAGCCTTCTCAGAAAGCAAACCCATGCCAGATGCTGAATCTGCCAGAGACTTGATCTTGAACTTGACAGAAATTTCAGTCAATGAAGTGATTGCAACACACACACATAAGAACCTTAGCCTTGATCTCCCAGGACACTCAGAAGCAAAAGTCAACAGCTCGGGCCTATAATTCCAGCACTTAGGAGGCCGAGACAGGTGGATTACTGGCCAGCCAGTTTAGCCAGATTGATGAACTTCAATATAATGAGAGACCTTGTCTTGAAAACTAAGGTGGAGAAAGATTGATGTGGACCTCTGGCATTCACAGGTACACATATACACAGGCCCTCGCAAAGGTGTGCATTTACCTCCCACCACAAACAACAGGCAGAGGTAAATTAAAGAGTCAGGAAGCATGAGAGTTAGAACATCTTAACTCCCAAGCTCTGTAGTATACAATTAAGGAGTAAAAAAGAGGAAAAGTAAAAAAGGAGTAAAAAAAAAAAAAAAAAAAAAGAAAAAGAAAAAGAAAAACAATATTGTATCCCCTTTTTCAGGAAGCATATGAAGAAAAGAGGTATCTTGACCCCACCTGACTTACTTGGACTGGATCCAGTTCAGTCTGATGCTCTGGGAGGCACTGAATGACCTCCAGAGGGTCCCCGGCATAGGAAGGTGGGAATATGTGGTGCAGCCACTGCTAGGCCACAGATGTTTCCTGCCATCAATCACCTAAAGCATCTGCTTGCTGTACTGTTTGTTTAAAAAGCAAGGCGTTTGCTAATTGAAAACTAAAAGATCCATCCGTCTCACTCACAGCCAGCATGAAATCACTCAGCCATGCAAGATCTGGGGGTGGGGGTGGGGTGGGGGTGGGGAGAGGGGGGGAGGCAGTGCAGAGGTGTAGTGTCCTTGGGTGGAGGCCTCTTCACTGAGGTTACCTGGCTCCTGCTTCTGCCTCCTCAGCCAGCAAAACCAACCTCCCCAGTGAAGAGCAGTCATAGTGCTTATTATATTGAGAAGTCACCTATTATCCTCAGTGCAACCAGAGAAAATAGGCATTGTGTGTACCAGGGTAAAGAAGTCAGCACTGAGGCCCAGAGAGATTAA
The DNA here is from genome assembly GCA_030556225.1 of Cricetiscus sungorus. Lineage (NCBI taxonomy): Eukaryota > Metazoa > Chordata > Mammalia > Rodentia > Cricetidae > Cricetiscus > Cricetiscus sungorus. Next base: position 29,202,640 of record JANBXA010000740.1, on the reverse strand, counting down.
AACAATTTAGGCAACATCTTACAGCTGGTGGATGACAGAGGCAGGACACCGGGCTAAGTGAAACTTCATAGAGGTGGTAGGTAGAGAATCACCAAAGCCCTCTTTAAATAGATCAGAACATGGCAAGGGCACACAGGAAAACAGTGGGGATTCAACAACATCTGTAGCGTTTGAATACCTTAAAAGCAAATGTGGAAAGCACTGATGTTTCTGGTGGTCCTAACACTTCCCTACCAAGCCTAAAGGAGAGCAGGGACAGGCTAGATACATAGTATAATGGACAGGACCTGGGGAGGGTACATCATGTTCACTCAGTTTCCGCCATCTTTGTCTTCATAGATAGTCATATATAATGGACAGGAACACGGAGAGGCAGTATTGCGCTAACTCATAGTTTCCCCTCCTCCAAATGCCTCCATAGATGGCCACATCAAAGGAAAACATGCTGTCTCAGGAGGTAGAAACTGCTCCAGTGTCCAGTGCCTGTGGGGTTTGGAAGGGCACACCTTCTCTCTGGGCTGTAGTTTTCCCCTTTGAAACCAAACAGGGATAAGTTGAATACCAAGGTCTTTTTCCAATCCCATCTCTCTAGCATTGTGTGTATCCATGGAAGATATTTCTTCTTTGTGACTAAGTGGCATGCTCTAACTAGGTAGGGCTGACTCCCTGGTACCTGCAGACAATCTTCTGTGCTTTGACACCTTCTCTTTGGGGACTTGCAATGGCCCTTGAATGCTCAGTTCTGTGAGTCCTCCCTTTTGGTGCTCCACAGCTTCTGCTTAAGCCTGGGTATTTTTTCTGGAAGTGACTACTCTGCTGGATTGGTTCCATGTGAGAACAGGGACCCAGCTTTATTCCTCTTTGTGACCTTTGAACCTGATATAGAGGCCAATGGGAGCAGGACAGACAGCAAGCACCAACTTCATGAAAAAGATGAGAAAGAGAGGAAGGAAAGAGGAGTAGGTTCCCTGAATGGGAAGTGACCCTGGGAAGAGCTGAACAGGAGCTCGCTACCCTGAACATGCACCTCAGTGAAGACACAAGGGCGAGCTGTTTACTCCCAGGGCCTTCTTTATAATTTTCATCTCAGACCAGTTCTGCCCAGGTCTTCCTCTGGGAAAACACAGCAGCAGGGCTAACCGTTGTGATCTTCAGATTTGAGGTCTGTATACAGACCCTGGATCTATTTCTCCTTCAAAGACTTGATGTACCACCCGTAGGACCTCGTAAAAGAAGGGATCGATTGGCTAGTATTGCAAATGCTAGACCAGAATAGGTTTAAGTGGACGGGGTGTTACTTGATGAGTGTAGGGGGACAATGGTGGGTAGTTCAGAGCTCAGGTTATCCTCTACTCAAAGCCATGGGTGGATGCGACATCTCAGCCCTTCAGGGTTCCCTCCCCAGGCTCCACAGTGCAGAGGTTGCTCTCGGTCCCTGGATGGGTGGGGCCTTCTAGGGGCGGGGCTCCAGGCTCCTCCTGGCTAGGGCCCCGCCCCCTCCTCCCGCGCTCGCGGCGCTCTGACTCCTCCGAGCTGTCCAGTCTCAGTGCCTGAGCTGGTCGCCTCTCGCGCTCAGCGCCTCCAGCCCGCCTCCGCTCCTGGTCTCCTGCGCTGCGCTCCCGCCTTCCCACCCCGCTCCACCCTGCCCCGCCGCGGCCCGTCCACTGCTCCCCGCGGGCCCGAGCCGGCCGAGCGGCTGCCCGCCGGGGATCTGAACGCCGCGGTGGGGCCGGGAGCCGAGGGACCCGCGGAGGGGACCGGCGGCCCCGGACGGCTGCCGGAGGGGCGGCCGTGCGTGGATGCGGCGGGAGCCAGAAGCCTCAAGCAGCCGGCGCCGTCTCTGCCCCCGGGCGCCCTATGGCTTGAAGGTAAGCATCGGCGGGATGCAGCGACAAGCCGCCTGGCCTCTGTAAGGGTCGCAGAGAGAGGAGAGGCAGCGTCCAGAGCTGATCAGCCGGGAACAGAAGTTTGTGAGGCCACTCTAGCGCCGCCTGTCCCGGAGCACCCTTTCCTCTGAGTCTCCGACGGGCAGATTGCGCTCAGGGTGTTGGAAACCCGGCGAATGCCATCCCCTCTGCTTCCCCTTGGAATCATTTGCTCTGCCTGGGTGGGAGTTATCCTGAGTACCTGGGATATAGCTGTGGCTTCGATGGGCGGATGACCGCGATGATTTTGGTAGGGCACTGTCTTCCTGGCATCTAAGATTAGGACCCCAGGCCCACATCAGAGTTCCCCACCACCCCAAAGGAAGAAGGGTTGCTTTTAATATCTTTGTTATTGGTGCAACCTGAGACTTTTGAAAGGGCAAAAGCCAAGATGATGGAGAGGTGGCTTTCCGGAGCAGTCTTCCACCCCAAGGCTTTACGCTGTCCTTGGTCCTGAATCTCTGCTCTCTGTCTACTTCTCTGTCACCCAGTCTGGAAGAAAGCCAGGGATTTCAGACCCTTTCACCCTGGGGGAGTGTGGGCGATAGTGGGGGTGGGAACAGTCTCAGAGGGTGACTGTCCAGCTCTGGGATGGAACAAGAGCCCCACTAGATCCCTATGCGGAGATGAGAAGCTTCTCATGAGAAGCAGAGCATCCCCCCCCCATTCGTTTTTTTTTTTTTTTGCAGCGGGCAGCCTGTGAGGTTCCTCTTTAGGAGAAGAGGTAAGAGAGTGCGTTGCCATCTACACAACAGGCTTTGCCATGGACACAAGGCACAGCACTGCAGCTCCCGGGGATAGGCCCTTGTTCTCAGTCACAGGGAAGCTGCCTCAGCGACTCATCATTTCCTCTCTGGATATCCTGCTACTTTCTGGTCTTGTGCTCCTGAGGTTGGATGTGAGGTGTGAGCCAGTTTGTGGACTCTCTCTTTGGGTTCTTCTGCACACCCTACCGTTTATGACCACACTACAAACCTTTAGACTAATCCTTGCTCCTCTCCTTGGGAGCTAGATGTTCAGTGTTGCCCCCATCCCCTAACCCAGCTTCACATGCAAATACTGTGCTTACACCTGATTCATCCTGCCCCATTAAGGCCACTTGAGAAAGCATTCTTTTCATCTTTCCCTTGTGCTGCTTTTTAAATGAGGGTGGGCAAAGAGAAGCCTAAGTGAATGCAACCGATTTCAAGGGAATCAGGAAGCTGACTTGCTGGGTATCAGCTTTGGGCTTCGCTGTTTCATATTCACAAATGCATGGCAAATTTGTTTTCTGGGGGGGTTGATAACATTTCTGGGCTCAGATGTGAAACAGGGAAGAAATTTGGGAGGATGAGACCCAGAATTATGTGAGAACCTCCAAGTTGTGGTTTGTGGAGCTGGGGATCAATCCCAGGATCTTGTATACACTAAGCAAGTGTCCTACTATTGAGCTACGTCACCTCACCGGCATCTCTCAGTTTTGGTCTCCTAAAGAATGATCTGAGTTCCATCAACTTTCCTTGCCTGGAACACAAAGATTTTGATCCGCTGTAGAGGTCCTAGGAAACACTTCCTTGAGGAATTGCAAGGAACTTTGCATCTGAATCATCTGGGAAGCTGGTTAAAAATGTGTAGTTTTGCTTATTTTCCAAATAAGATGCTGACTTAGAATCTAGAGCCAAGGCCCATGAAGTTATGTTTTAACAGGGATCTGGATGAACACACACACACACACACACACACACACTCTGGATACTTACCTCTCATGAAAGCTCAGACTTGTAAGAGCCTGCAGACATTCTTAATAGATACAAATTATCCATTAAAAATTATCTCTCATTTATCCCACTCTCTCCTAAAGTTCATGTTAAATTCTTCAAATATGGGCCTGGGATGGAAAAACCATCAGCCTGATCTAGTCCCTTTGCTGGCAGCAAAGGCACAGCCCAATTTCCTCTCTCACAGGTTTCTCTAGGCTTTGATTTTCCTCAAATGCATTTTCCCCTACAACTCACCAATAAGGGTGCAGATAGCCTTGTGTAAATAGGATCTTTCTCTGGAGGCCAACCTAATGCGTGCCTCCCACCCTCCCCCTCTTGTGAATGATGGTCTTTCCTGCTAGCACAACTGCTCTTGAAATGCCAAGACATGATTAGCTCTGCCTAGTAGCATGCCATGCTTCCCAAGACTGGTAGCCACTCATGCCCTCTTGGCAGTGACTCCTTATCTCCACTGATTGAGTCTGTTCCATAAACTGGAAGATCTGTGGGGATGAATCAGCCATCAGTTCTCTACCTTCCAAGCTGGATTATTTCTGTTTACAACATGCAAATGTAATCTTGAGAATAATTTAGAAGAACCTCGACTGGAAAGAAACTCAGTTGGCTTCTCTTCTGATACCAGGGGAAGTGGTGGGAAGCTCAAAGTCTCAGAAGAAAGACTGCTTTAAATATTTCCGTGATCATTCTACTGAGGCTAAATGGGCCTCCTGTCATTGTTCTCTTATAGACAAGGGTAAGGGGAAGACACATGGACTCTTCCTGGAGAGAGCTATCTCCATCTCTCCTCCTAGTGAAAAGCTGCAGTAAGAAGTATGGCTATGAAAGTCACACAGTGCCTCTGTGTGTGTGTGTGTGTGTGTGTGTGTGTGTGTGTGTGTGTGTGTGCATGTGTGTGCATGTGTGTGCAAACATTCATGCACACATGAGCACATACATGGGATGAGTATGATGTATGATGAGATACCCTTGACCCAACCCTCCCAATTTTAGAGACCCATGCCTTCTCATCTGCTGTTCCCTCTTTCTTTTGGGGTTAATATCTACAAAACAAGAGCAGAGAAGGTGTTTTTTGCATCTCCACAGGTTATGGAGAATCCAAGCGGAGATTTGTTTTTAAAGCCATATTTGCAGAACCTCCCAGGGTCATGTATATCACCCGCTCACTGTTACCTAAGGTTTTAGGTCTTGGAGAAAATTTAGAATGTGGCCTTTTCCCCCTCAGATACCATTTATAGAACTTTAGAACCTTAGATTCTTTGGGTTCCTTAGAGGTCATCCTGGATGATTTTGTTTCAAAACAGGGCAACTGCCCCCAAATACTGAGCTTCCCTATTACTCTGTTCCAAAAGAGTGGTGTCAAGTTCCCAGCTCCTGGGCTCTGATTTGACTTACTGACCAACACCTCTATTTTGTTGGATGCTCTGCTTAGCAGGGGCCCTTCTGGGCACATAGGAAATGCATGAAAACCACAAACACCAGAAAGGAAAGAGCTTGGTTCAACTTTCTCATTAGGAACTTTCCTCTGTGTCTCTGTGTGTTATCACTTACTTTGCTGAATTCAACTAAGTGAAACGTGTTCCCTCCCCTTTATTCACATAAGGTGTTTTATGGTCCTGGGAACATGTCATGGTTTGTCTTTGAGCATATGTTCTACTCCAGACCTCCATATTATTTTATGGAGATACTGGGGATGTGGAAGTGGCTTATTCACTAAGTTTGGGTGGTAGACTGATGTTATCACCATACTTCTTAATACTTGTAAGAGTGCTGGAGTCCAGTGCTAATATTTCCTGCCTTTCACTTCTCCCTATCAATGGTGTAATTGAAGATGTTTCTCTTATTTAAAAAACATAATGAAATCATATTATCTAAATGTATAGGCTTGGAAAATAGCTTGTCAGTATGTGAGGATGGAAGAGAAATAAAACTATAAGACTCAGCCACTCAGTTTGAAGAGGAGTCCAGAGAAAGGAAAGAAAGTTACCTCATGTTGTCTCTTTCTCTTCAATCTGACAAATGGGTTAAATTGACACCTTTGGCAGACAAGCTGCTCCTGGGAGAGAGTGATTTGCTCTTTCCCTAGGAGACACCGAAAGGTTTTTTTTTTTCCCGAGGATCCAAGACTCTTGCTGGCTTCGGTGTACAGGGAGGAGGCAGAGATGAGTCACTCGGGCCTGGGGACTCCCCTAGGTAGAAAAGGGCATATTACTGCAATGCCCTAAACTCAGAGACCTGGAGGTTGGTTGAAGCATTTTGGAGACTGTGGGGCAGTGTGTGTGTGTGTGTGTGTGTGTGTGTGTGTGTGTAAGTGGGAACAGAGGAGAATTGCTTGTGGGGGCTCTCACAATAGGCTGACATTATAAATACACTGAATACAGGCATCAGTTTCATGCAATATGGACAATTTTGTTGTAACTTTAGAGCACCTGCCAGGACTTCCTCTTTTCCCAGGAGGTGAAGAGGGAAGTCTGCTGCCTGTCCAGGTAGGAAGAGAAGGGAGGACCCCTGACTTCCCTGGAGCCCTGGAATGATGTCAGCTTGCTCCCACAGTGAGGCTTTAGTCTCTAGTGGCTCAAGGCACTGCCTATCAGCACAGAACTGCAGCTGTGGCCCCAGGGACTCTCCGCTGTAGATGTCTGGAAGACAAAATGAGTCCTGGGGGCCCGTCTATTCATCACTGAGCTACTTCAGAACGTGCCTGCCCCACTCGTCCCCACCTCCACCTTGTTGTTATTATTTGGGTCTAAAGTGGCCCAGCAGGGGAAAGGCATTAGAAATGAAATTATTTCTGTTGCATACTGTATAATTGCCTCAGTTCCTTCCTGCTACCCCAGGCAGCAACATCACAAGCCGTTCCCTGGGAACCCTCGATCTGAGAAAGAGCCTCCTCACTCACAAGGTTCTTTACAATGGTTGCTTATGACAAGTGGGCCTGCTCACCAGTACCCTCTCCCTGTATTTCAGGTCTCATAATCATAGCATCAAAAATTTAGCACTCACTTGCTAAGGGCAGGGCCTTGTGCTCAGCACTTGACATGTGTTTTCCATTTCAACTCACCATCTTGTAAGAGCTCTAGAAATCGTTTTCTCGTTACCCCCATTTGGCAGAGAAAGATTCATGGCCTTAGAGAAATGAGTGGCTCATACAAGGTCATGCAGCTAAGGTGTGGGGTAGAGATTCAAAGGCAGGCTGTGTGATGGTTAAATAATAGGCCTTGCTGGCTTATGTAAGTGGCATAAATAGTGATAAAGGGAGAAGAATGGGGAAGGGGATAAGTTTTTTTATTTCTTTCATATATGGGGAGGTGGGGGAGAGGGAAAGAGAAATGTGTGTTTGTTCATGCGCTCTTGCATACATATGCAGAGGCTGGAAAAGGGTGTGGATGCCCTGGTTAATCACCTTTTGCCTAATTCCCTCCAAACAGGGTCTCTCACTGAAGGTGGAGCTTGTCTTTTTCAGCTAGACTGGCTGGTTCCTCCTCCATCACTCTTGTGCTGGGGTTTTAGGTGTACATGGGTATGACTGGATTTTATGTGGGCGCTGGAGATGTGAACTCAGGTCCTTGTGCTTGCACAGAAAGTTTTCTTAATTACTGAGCCATTTCTGCAGTCTGGATAAGTCTTCTTTAATAAATGAAGTGCTAGTCGATTTTGCAGATGCACAGACTTACTCTGTGGCATTCTTAAACTTAGGACCAACTGAGAAGCACTGCTCTATTCTGGCTCTGAGCTCCTCTGGATACAACACACCAGGAAGCTACCTCAGTGAGCAATAGAATCTTGGGTGCAAGAGGCAGGGACAGGATGAAGGCCAGAATTGTCATCCAAGCCTTCCAGCTTGGAGAGAGGAGCAAGGGATGAGGGGTGGATATGGCATCTCTCAAGCTGGACTGAAGTTTGGTGACGTGGCCTTCTTTTCCACATCTGAGTGACTCAATCTAAGGAATGAAAAGCAAACTCCTGTCAACGACATACATGCCTGTTTGTTGATTTTTTCTAATGAACACCTGGGTTGAACAGTCGCTAGTCTACTGCACTCAGCTTCTTGACTAAATAGACATAAATAGAGAGTTCTGGGATCCAACCAATAGAGGACAATTTCCTGAGAGCCTTCCTGAGAGCCTTTCAGGACTAGATGATTGGTATTTTTCTAGTTGTCAGAGACAGGAGAGGCCTGAGCATCATTGGTCTGAGCATCTAACCTGCACATGAGTGTCTCCAGGTACAAAATGAAGGAGCCAATATGCTTCGTAACACATTTGAATCGCCCTGGGATTCAACAGCACTAAAACCTCTATTACACTATTGGAAAAATGATGCTTACCTTGAAAGAAGGAAGCTAGAAGTTTTCTGGTTTGTTGTTGAATCTCACCATGTGTTTTATGGATGGCATATACCAACAAGTTCTTTATTTAACCCTTTAAACAACTTAGGATAGCAGGGAAGACTGAGGATGCTGACCTCAGCAGATTGGAGTCTTATTCAAACTCTGGCACTTTCTTGCTATGCTATCAGAGGCAAATGGATCAATCTCTATCACCCTGGGTTTCTCTATGGGTGGATCTCAATGCTAATGCGGCATGGTGATAGTGACTAAAGGTAATAGACATAATCAGGCATCTGAAATGCATTTTTTTTTAATTTTTGAAAATTAAAATTGCTAAATCCTATTTAGCAGTCTCTGGGTGCTCACTGTGGGGGCTGTTATTGCTCACTACCTACCCTCCCCAATTCACAAGCTGATTTTACATCTCTGAAATGACAATTCCTAAGTGTTCCACAGAAGTCAAGCTTACACTTCTCTCTTAACACTCTACATTTATCCTTACCAAAATTATTTGGCCGGCACCTGTCAGGAACCCTTATTTATCCCAAGGGAGAGGGTTTTAAATCACTTGTCAGACCTTTGAATTAAGCACTACTGATCTCCCATACCATACAGCACAAGCTAGGAGAAGGTGTCAGTCTTCCTTGTGGTGGCTTTATATGGCTTCATCCCCCGCAACCATCCCAAGTCCTTTACCTCCCCATGGCATCCCAAGTCTTTCACATGCTACCTTGTTGTTGATCTTTCGTGACTGGCAGAGATGTGTGGAGTAGTGTGCACTCTGAAAGAGGCTACTTTTAGTTTAAGATAAGAGATAAGGGGTGAAGAGAGGCTCAATGGCTGAGTGCTTGCTGTACAAGCAGGAGGTTCTGAGTTTGAATTCTAACACTCATGTTAAAAGCTAGACATGGTCAGATGCTTTATAATCTCATCATGGGGTGGGCAGAGACAGGAGTATGGCTCAGATTTCCTAGATTCCAGCCTGCATTCAGTAAGAAACGCCGTTTCCAGGGAATAAGGCAGAGGACAACAAAGCAAACCCCCTGCCCCTCTGTCAGCATCCTCCTCTGGCCTCTGCACTTGCACACATGGGTGGTCATGCACACCAGCATATACAACACACACACACACACACACACACACACACACACGAGAGAGAGAGAGAGAGAGAGAGAGAGAGAGAGAGAGAGAGAGAGAGAGAGAGAGAGATCTAAAATCAGCTTGTGAATTAGGGAGGGTAAGTAGTGAGCAATACCAGTATTTTATCCCTTTTCCAAACTAAGAGCGCCTGAGCAGTTCATACTGAACAGACCCCTAAAATTAGCGCGCGCGCACACACACACACACACACACACACACACACACACACACACACAAAAAAAAAAAAAAAAAAAAACAAGAATGAAAACAATCGCCCTTCGAAATAAAAACCCAACCCACATACTTCCTATCTTCTGAGGTTGTTAGTAACAGCAGCAAATGCCATTCATGTACTGGATGAAGTACAGTCCTGCTTGCAGAAGAAGAGGAATTTAATAGCTTCTGCTGCTGATGCTTTCCAATCCTGAAAGCCACTTAATTCTCTTGGGCCTTTTCATCTGTCTATGAATCTTTCAGTGCGAAGGACCCTTGTATCTGATGTAGCCATGGGCCAATTACATGTGCTTGCTTCTCAGTGAGATTTTGGAAGTTACGGCACAGATCCTGCTTCCAGGTCAGCGTCCTCAGTTGTTCCTGTCTTAGATTCTGAACATCTTCTGCTCTTTCATTCATTTACAGCAGCTCCAACAAAAGAAGTACTGATAAGCAGAAGCTAGCATTCAAGGCCCAAGCAAAGGATGCAAGGACCTCCTAGGTGGATCCAAGCTTTGACACACAGATTTATTTTTATTTATGTATTTATTTATTTATGTATATTTATTTATTTTAGTGATGTATCTAGCTGAAGGCCTGATATGACTCTGCATAGGAGATAACACATGTGTGGCCAGTGTTCTTTAGGGAGCTTGGGAAACTAGTAATGTCAATGGACCAACCCTGGCCTCCAATCATCCTGGCAACTTCCTGAGGAACAGTTCCATGCTAACCAACCTTTTGGGTGGCCTTCATACTCCCCACATCCAGGCACTCATGTTCTTATGGGATCCATTCCTTCACAAACAGGGAACCCCTGTGAGACAGGATAAGGATAAGCCCTAAAGCACAGAATGTGATTTCTGAAGATAAATCCAAAAGGATCACAGCTTCTACCTGGTTCTGTCTTGGATTGCTTTTCTGGGGAAAGCTACAAAATGTCATCAGGGTATACCTTGAACCCTCTGGAGAAATCTACATGGTGAGGAACTAAAGTTTTGGTCATGAGGTGAACAGTCCTAGAAACAGGCCTTTGCTCTCCAGATGAGCCTTCAAGTGACAATAGCCAATGTTGTCACCAGAACCTTTTGAAAGATTTTGAGCCAGAATCTACCAATTGAGCTGTTTACATTCCTGACCTACAGAATCTACAAGGCAATGTGATTATTGTTCTAAGTTGCTAAGTCCTGGGATAATTGGTTATGCAACAATAGATAATAGGTACAGAGTCAGAAATGATTCTCTATGGCTTTGCCAATTTGTCTTCTGAAGTGACATGGAATCTGTCACTGTCTGCTATATAAAAAATGGCTTGACTTTTGTAAGCCTCCTCAATTGTCTCTCTGCTTGTGTTATCCTAAAGACTGAAAGCTTGTGGTTGCACACCACAACCCCCTCCACCATCATCTTCTCAGACCAGTTCTGCTTTTCATGTTCTGTCTTCCTGAATCCCTCTTCTCCGGGTACCCTCTGCCATGGCAGCCATGCAACACGAATTTTGTTTCTTATTTGTTTCTCTCGTCTAACTAATATTATTGAGCACCTCTGTGTATCAGGTACTCATGTTGGTTGCAAATACATCCATGAACATAACAAAGATCTCTGCCTTCCTGGAATTTCCATTCTATTGGGAAGAGACAAATGGCAAACAATAACATAAACAGAAAACTACTGAAGGTAACATCAGAAGGTAACACATACCAGAGAACAGAGGGAACAAATTAGGATTGCAGCAATCTGGAAGGCAGAGGTACAGAGCCAGAGATAACCCTGGTAATAAATAAGATGTGCAGGATGGATGGACCCTGTGTAAAGAAAGACACTTGAAGGAAAGAGTTAAAAGATGTGGAAATGAGCTGTTCAGACATCCAGGGAAAGACAGACATTCCAGACAATGGAATCATCCAGTCTGTGCTCACTTTCAAGCATTTAAAATAATTGTCTTATTCCCTGTGAAACAATAGAGATGATACTCTGTGTTTTGGAATCCTCTTTTAATTTTCAGAACCCATCAAGCAGTTGTAATCTCTTTCATCTGAGATGTACTTTCATGCACACTGTCCCCACAGGTCCTTGCAGTAACCCATTGAGATAGTTGTTAAGACCTGTTGTGCAGACTGGCTCAGAGAGGTGAAGTGAAACAGCCTCAGAATCACTAGTCATTGCCTTATGTCATCTCATACTCCTGTGTTTTCAGTGCTGAGACAACCAGGACCCTGGGAGACTCAGCAAGAGCTCTACCTCCTAGTTACATCCCCAGCCTCCATAGTCCTGCCTTGTTTTAACATTTTGCTTTTCTAAAAGTGTGTGTGTGTGTGTGTGTGTGTGTGTGTGAGTGCTCTGTGGAGGTCAGTAGTCATTGTCTCCTGTTTCTCTCTATTGCTCTTCACCTTAGTTTTTGAAATGAGGTATCTCATTGAACTTAGAAATCACCGTTTCAGCTATAAGGGCTGACCAGCAGGCTCTGGGGTGGGAGAGTCCACCTGTCTCACCCGCCCACTCCAACACTGGGGTTACACATGTGCACCGCTGGGTCTGGCTTTTATGTGGATGCTTGAAATGTGAACTCAGGTTCTCATGCTTGCACATCAAGCACTTACCCCACCCAGCTGTCTCCCCAGATTCTTACATTGCCATCATGGTGTTAATATTTTGATTGTACATTTCTTATTTCTCCACTATACTATGAGGGTTTCGAAGTGGAGAATCTGTCTACTTCCCTGGAAATTGTTGTAGCTGAAAGTGATGCTGAGTGCTTGGTAGTCACTTACATTGTGGAGTGGGTGAGTGATGGGCCAGTGAGTGATGTTATTTCCTGACAGTTTCACACTTGAAGCTCAAAAGTCTGGCAGGCAATGGGTACAGTGTCCTCTATGCTTATGGGTCAACAAGATGCTTCATCCTCCATCAATACTAGCTAACTGTCAATGCTATGTTGTGGTCTGGCTGAATATTTTTCATAGTTGCTATATCCTGTGGGAAGGGAAGATGCTGAGTTTTTAGAACCTTCATCAGCCAGACACTCATGATGAGATGAAGATACAGAGAAACAGGAAAACAGACAGGTGTGTTGGTGCAAATTGGCTGGGGGACCCAGGACACTGAGGGTGGAGGTGTGTTTGGTGTTTGCAGTGCTCTTGGTAGATTCTTTGTTTTGAAACTGGGATTTACAGTTTCTCAAGGTGGGTCAGTCCTCAGTTTGTTGAGAGTACCCGTTAATCCAAGACTCTTCAGAAACACTAAGATCTTGCTCCTCTGTATCCCAGAAGTATTTCTTAAAATAGTATGTATTGATGGAGAGATGGGTCAATCAGTAAAGTGCTTGTCATTTATGCATAAGTACCAGTTAGAATACCCAGCACCTGTGTAAAAAGCCAGGCATGGTAGGGTCCATCCAATTACTATCCCAGAGCTGGACAGCCACATGGAGACAGAGATTCCTGGAGCTAGCAACCAGTTTAGTTGAGTCAGCAAGTTTCAGGTTCATCGAAGGACCAACTCAAAAGAGTAGGATGGAGAGGTGAAATAAAAAGACATCTGATGCCAACTTCTGGCCTCTACACATGCACAGGCATGCACACATACACGCATGCTCCCCCTAAGAGCACACACATATTCTGCACATACACACACATAAAGTGGGACAGGCCATCTACCTGTGTTTCAGTATTACAAAGCAAGTCAAAATATGAATTTGGAAGCTAGATTGACAGAGGCTCACTCCTCTCAGATATTTTACTTTTTTCTTTTTAAGTCACTAGTGAGTTGTGTGATGTTGCCCAAATTACTGTCACATTTTTTAGATTCAGACTTTTCTGTTTTCTTATAAAATTATGGTGGCACTTACTTGATGGGGTTTGTGCTAAGTCAATGAGATGTGCATATCAAGTGTTTGGGTTGGTACATGACATATGGTATTTACTGGGGACTAAAGAGATGACTTTGTGGTTAACAGCACTTGCTGCTCTTACAGACAAAACCAGCAAGGGAACAGCAGGACTGGATTACACTCTCTTCAGCCTCAGGCCTTTCTTCCACCCTCTGTGTAGCTGTTCTCAGGATAGAGTATGGAATGTTTTAGGAACTCAGTGGCTAAAGAATAGAGTTTGAGTTGGAGATGTTCCAAAGTATGGCCAGAGGCATCAGCAGGGACCACACTGTGAACCTGCAGGTCTTATGAAGAAACTAAGAAACCATTTTGAAGGGTTGGACTTTAAGCAGAAGAGTAACTCCATTGATTTTGAATTGCATTAAGAAATGCAGAGGCTCCTGTGTGAGGGAACTAATTACAGGGGAGGGTGTACTGGAAAAGGCTCAGTAAAGCGTTCGCCACTGTGCAGGACATGGGTGCAGGTGACCTGGACAAAGGTGACAGTGGAGCTAGGAAGATGCTAGAGCCTGGTGACTGGTGGGATGTAGAGGATGAGGTGAAGAGAGAAGCCAAGGATGATTACAGAACAATAAGGCATGGCATGTTAAGGATGTTTGTCGAAGTGTCTCAATTCTGGGACAGAAACCTGAATCAGTGAGACAGGCTCTGGATACAGGATGAAACATGATCAACAGATTGATGTTGCCAATGTTGCCAGGGAACTGGAACAAGCTGGACTTGTTGAGTGATTGTGCTGGACTCAGAGGCAGCTGTGGTCCCGGTGTAGGGACATATAATGGATAATGAAATAATGAAGGGTCCAAGATGGAGTCATGGGAAACACTGGTTGAATTGGAAGGTCTGAGGGTCACAGAGGTGAAACATCAAGGTGTTGCAAGCTAATTCCACCTACAGCAATGATAGAGCTTGGAGCTGGGTGAAAAACAGCAAGCTAGGCTCCAAAGGCTTCAGTGACGCAGGGGAACAGGCAAGGAATCCATATACAACCGACACTAAGAGGGATGGGGATGCTGTGGTGGGTGGCATGGGTTCCTGAAGACCAGGGTCTTTACAATAGAGTAGAGGAGTGGTAATGAGGCACAGGGATTGGAGAGGGTTAGATTAGGGGAGAGGAGGGTCTGCTTTGAGACATGGTCCATACCTCTATCCTGGGTCATGTTTTGCCATTTTTCTCTCTGCCTCCTCACTTTGGAGGGTTTATCACATCAAGTGTCAGGGTTGTAGAGCCATAAATGTTCCATTATCTCACAAAAAAGTACATGATGGACAGGTTGGTGTTCTGTATATCAGACATCATGAAAATTGGAATAGCAGAATTGAAATGTAATTTGGTTGCTCAACTACCTGCCTAACATGGGTTTGATCCTTATCATCAAGTGTGGTGGTTCATGTCTGTAATCCCAACTCATAGGACGTAGGGGCAGGAGGATTAGGGGTTCAAGATCATCTTCTGCTACATATCAATCTCAAGGACAGCCTGGGTTATATGAGACCTGTCACAAAACACAAACAAAAACAAAAACCACAACCAATGTGATGCTGTGTTATTGTCATTTAACATAATAGAGCAAGTATGGTGATGGCTCATATAACTAGTCAGATCATATGAACTGGGCATTAAGGAGGGGACAGTAAAAAGATCAGTCCTCAGACTCTGCACATAGCACACACTCAGAGGTTAGTAAATCATCAATCTACATTGGATACATAAGCAAATGAAATTTGCTCAAAGACAGAGATGGTCCTGGGAGGGATGGGTAGCTAACACTCAACCTTTGTCCACGAAGCCCTGGGTTTCATCCCCAACACCACTAAAGATTTAAAAAGCACAAGGGGCAGAGTGGTTGTATGTTACGGGCAGGTTTTTTCTGCTGGCTGCCGTTGGTTCTGCCGCCATGGTCCTGCCGCCACGTGAGCCCCAAATAACACTCAGAGACTCTGTATTTGATACAATCCTGTTGGCCAATTACCATTATTGTTTATGGACTAGCTCTGTCTTAATTATTAACCCATTTCTACTTATCTAAGTATTTCCACGTGGTCATCTTATGGGGAGCCACAGCCGGCGTCTTCCTTCCTTCCCGGTCTACATTTTGACTCCTCCCAACCACTTCCTCCTTCCTCCTAGTTTCTTAGTCCCACCTATCTTGCTTTCTCATTGGCCACAGTGCTTTATTAATTAACCAGTATGAGAAACATATTTACAGAATAACATCTCCCATCAGTTGTACATCTGACTGTGACACTAAAGGCCTAAGGCATCAAGAGACCCTCCAGAGGGAAAAGGATCTGGGAAGACTCCTGCCAAGCTCACAGTCATGTGCTCAAATGTTGTAGGGCTGGGAGAACTTGAGGTATCTACTCGTTGCATGTAACTATTGTAATAAAGTATCCCAAATTGGGAGGTTTAAAACAAGAGACTTAATTGTCTCTCCTCTCTAGGGGCTAGAATCCAAGTGTCAGCACACTGCAGGGCTGTGCATCCTCTGAAGTCTCCAGGGGAGGAACTTCCCTTGAGCCTTCCAGCTTCTTGTGGTTCCTAACGTTTCTTGGCTTGTGGGAAAATCACTTTAGCAGTGTCTGCCCCCATCTTCACTGTCTTCTTTGTGTCTCTGCTTCCCCTCTCCTGTGAGGACACTAGTCACTGATTTAGACTCCAATCCAACTCAACATGATTCCATCTCTACTAACCACATCTGCTAAGGCCCTTTCTCCAAATGAGGTAGCATTCTGAAGTTCTTGGTGGCCATGATGCTTTCAACCTAGTGCAGGAAGCTTTCTTGCCTCCTGGTCCTTTTAGGCATCTTTTGCTTCCTCCAGGGCAGGATCACTTCCCTCCAAGTCACCTGTTTGGGGAACAGCTGTTCTTATACCTAACTGAAGTCTCACCTCCCAAGTTAGAAGGCAAATAAGGACAAGAAAGAAAACAATTAGTACAACTGGGATCTGGGGCTTAAAGGGATTCACTGGGCTGCTGGCATGGTGGTTAGTGTGGAGGGGCAAGATGGGAGGGTTTTGAGGAAAATGGGCAGAGGAAGAGAGTCCTTGGAATGTTCCAGAAAGGAGGGGCCCATGGGAACCTGAGGTCCAGAGCACTCAGTAATCCTAGGGCTAGGTACAACTGTTAGATTCCTTATACAGTTAAAAAGGACTCAGAGATTTAGCGTTGTTCCCTCGATATTCATCATGCACACATTTGTTTAAAGCCTGTGCACTAGGCTCTATCTAATGTACTTATTTGACAGGTAACCATACAAAGGCTCTGACAGGCCAGGACTATTGTCTAAGACCCCCCCCCCCAAATCTAGCCTTTATAAGTCTCTGTGTATGTGAAAAACAGCCACACTCTTCTCTCACAGGCTGCAGTCTGTCAAGGACCCCTGTGGCTTCTCTAGGTAACAATATATCCCTGTGTCTGGACAGGGCTTGACTGAACAATTATCTGCACCAGTCATTTTGTTGTTGCTAGTTGATATGTCAGGATTGGAGGTGGAAGGAGGAACAAGGAAGCTTCTAGATTTCTAGGTTCTTGTCATCAAGTTCAGCTTCACCAAGAGTGACAAAGGGAAGATAGAGGATGCAAAGTCCCACGGAGAAGAAAGAGGACCCCACAGACAGACTAGCGGGACCTGAATGGGTTGTGTTATGGATACCTAGCCAGCCAGTGTACCAGGACATAGGAGGTATTACTGGTGCCAAGGAGATCTTTGTTGTTGTTGTTGGACCACTTGAATGACACTTGAGTCCAGAGAAAAGACTGCATACCCTCATTGTGGCAAGTGAGAGAACGTACAAGAAAGGAAGTGTCAGGGTAGGGTGGGGTTCTGTAGACCTTATTTCAACCTGGTGTTGGGACTTGAGTTCTCAGAGGTTCCAACCAGGACGTGGCTTGCAATCTACACAGTCATCCTGAACTCCTAGGATGCTGTCTCTCATTCCCATTGCCTCCAGCTGCTCTGATTGCCATCTCCCCTGTTTCCCCAAGCAGCTGGCTACCTGCCCTCTGTTACATCTTTCTTTACCCAGTCTCCATGGTAATGTCACAGCCACTAAGCCTACGGTCCTGGTGGAGGAGAGAGGAGAAAAGGGCAGAGGCAGGAGGGCATGTGGCCAGCAGTGCCCGTGTGCTGCTTCTGCATAGTGGGTCATGAGACAGTGAGGAGGGTCGAGGCTGAGGGCCCTATTCAGTGCCTCTGAGGATGTGTCTGCCTAGAAACAAACAAAACAAAACAAAACAAACACACAAAACCAATGAGGTAGCCTTTGAGCAGCAAGAGTAATATCGGTACCCAGAAGGCTTTTAGAGTTTGATGAACTATGTGTATATGGGTCTTCCTTAGGTGGGGTACATTCAAGGGGTACAAAATCCAGGTTCTGAGTGGCCCTGGAAAGCCCATAGAGTCACTTCATTTTCTTGTTATGGCATTAAATACCTGCCATGAAGAAACCAAAGGGAAAGAGGGTTTATTTTGGCTCATGGTTACACAGTCCACCACGGTGGGATAGGAGTGGCCCGAGCCTCCTCATCTCCTCAGATCTCAGTAGGAACCAGAAGCAGAGAGATGAGTACCCATATCCAGCTGCCTTTTTCCTTTTTCTCTTTGAATTCAATCCAGGACTCCAGTTCACGAGAGATTGCTGTCCATATCCAGGGCAGATATTGGTGCTCAGTTTGCCTTTTAGCCTCTCCAGGAAGGTCTGATGGGTGCTCCCAAATAGTGCCCTATGTGTTTATTAATTAACCCCAAACACACACACACACACACACACACACACACACACACAACCCTGGTGGTCTCCAGGTCCCCAGGTTCTTCTTCAGATTCCATTTTGCCCGCAGGCAGTAGCTCATAAGCTCTGCAGGGTCTAGGGTAGTTAAGGGCATGGCAGACATGGCTGCCTGGAAAGATCCAGAGTCCCTGTTCAATAGCCTCTGGCTTCTTTGGCTCTGGGAACAGTGTGACCAGGAAAACTGCAATGACGATAGAAATGAGCCACTTGTCTGGACAGTCAATTTGATAGTGTCTCTAGTGACAGTCCCTAAGTGTCTGCCCTCCAGACAGAGTCCCTGGGAAATCTAACAGAATGGAAACAACAACAACCAACAAACCAACCAACCAAACAACCAAACAAACAAACAAAACCAAAGAAATGACAAGTGGAGCTGGCGTGCACTGCCTGTCTTCCAGACCTATGGCTCTGCCCTTCGCCTCTCATCTGCAGGCTCTGCCTGTGTGCGCCCAACGCTTGGGGCTCCCCGCTGCCTCTGCAGTCTGGAGTCTTCCAGTTCTAGTTCTACTTCTCCACCCTAATATGCAGCCTATGTGCATTAACCCTTCCTTTCCCTGCCTCCCTGTTTCTAGAAAGATGAAGGGGGTTGGAAGAAGTTCTTTCCAGTGTCGACAGACTGTCACTTCCAACAGTTGCTCTTTGGCCACATCCTTCCCCCCAGAACTGCATTAGAGGGTCCAAAACTTTGCTCACATGTGAACACTACTAGTGTCAGCTCGAGGACTAGGTACCTCTTACCCACAGAGGTATTCTATTCAAATTATTTTGGGTGTTTTTGTCTAAGATTTACAACTTCAGCTGGGGATGCATGGTTATGCATCCCTTTAATGTTAGCTCTTGGCAGAGGCAGTTGAATCTCTGTTAGTTCAAGGCCAGCCTGGTCTACACAGTGAGCTCCAGCTTGGCTGGTGTTACACAGTGAGACCTTGTTTGAAAAAAAATCATATATTTAGAGTATTGAGGAGATAGAGGCAGGTGATCTGGCTTTCACTGCCTTGTGTTTCTCTGGTCTACATACACAGAGAGAGAGAAAGAGAGAGGGGGAGGGAGAAGGGGAGGGAGAGGGAGAGGGAGAGGGAGAGAGCATCTTCCTTTTCCATGTTATTTTTAATTGTGTGAAAGCCATTGCTAAGGATTAGAATTATTATTTCCATTCTTAGATGAGGACATCGAGACTCAGGAGACTTTAAGTGGCTGTACTCTAGACTGCTCTGGTGATGAGAACTGAAGTTGGTACAGAGCCTGGACTTGACACCCCTGAGTCACATTAAACTCTACCTCATGCCACTGTGCTATTTTCCATGTTTATTATAATCTATAGTAGAAGGTAATATCATGAATGGCCTCTTTCTTCTTATACCCCATTAGTGTCCCAGCACAGGAAGTTAGTGAAGGCCTCTTAGGACCATTTGGAGAATGCCTCTATGAGAGAGAGAATGGTACATTCCAAGATTTAAAACACAGATAACTTAGAGACTTATAAGAAAAAATGTGTCCATACAACCCCATGTACAAGAGTGTACAGTCTTCATGTGAATTCACACACACACACACACACACACACCACACACACACACACACACACACACACACACACACACACACTGCATTTTCTTTAATGGCACATATCCTTTCAAATGAATTAAGGCTTTAATTTTGGCTAATGCTTTGGGAGGAAGCCAGAGGGATGCCCAGCAGTGCATGGCTGACCCTTGTGCCCCATCCATCAGAGACTATCAAGGACCACATTCCTCTTGAGGAAGCAGTTGAACACAACTTCTCACTCTCTCCTGCACTTTCCTGATGAATTCTCTCTGTAGATCCAGACCTGGCATCCTACCCCACCCTCATAGGTCAGAGAATACAAAATCCAAGGAGAAGGGATTCAAGGAGAAAGAGACTTCAGGGAGCATTTATAAAAGAGTGACTCTGTATGATTCAGGAGTGTGTGTGTTTGTGTATGAAGTCTGCTAAATGCCCAGGATAGACTCCATTTCATCAGCTGATCCGTGGCCTCAGGTAGTTGTTTTCTTAATTGCAGGTCTTCTCTGTGTCACCAGCTAGCTGGGAGCCTTCAGGGAGTTAAGCTAATTATTATTATTGTTTATTATCTTAATGTCTAGCCTCTCTCCTTACTGTCTTGTAGAGCTCAAGATTTTGGTAACTGTCCTCACTCAGGCTGGGGTCCTGACCTGACAGATCCCACCCCATTGTGGGGCAGCCCTTGGAATCAGAATTTAGCTTCCCAGGCTGGGAGTGACTGGCCTTGTTTCTAAAGAGCAGAACCAAGGTGACAGAGCCTATGGCTGGTTAGAGCTGCTGCCTGCAAAGGGACCTGGATCAGCATTAAGCTAGTGGCCTGGAGAGCAGCCGCAGACAGCCCATAATTTCCAAATTAGATGCCTCGGAGGCCTGGATTATTTTGTGGTGCACGCAAAGCTCCCAGGCAGCTCTAGCAGAAGCTGGCAAAAGCAGACACAGAAATCTTACAGGAGAACTGATTTCATTCATAGTCAAGCAGGCCCAACACTAGCCCATTTCATTTAGATGCAAATGGAGCTTTAGTTCCCAGAAAGTCCCTAGATGCTTCTTGGAGTGATACTGTATGATGTGGTGTGTGTGTGTGTGTGTGTGTGTGTGTGTGTGTGTGTGTGTGTGTGTGTGTGTGTGTGGTTTCAGAGCCTCATTCTGACTTCATAGAGTCTCTGGCAGTGGGAGGAGGTATTTGTCAGGGAAACCAAGCTGGCTTAGAGCTCGTTCTACTGCTGCAGGATCTCACTTGGGAAAAGTACTGCAAATGCTGAGGATTCACCCCAAAATTCACTGCCTAGGCACAGGCAGAGCTGTGCAGGCCAGGAAGAACACAGGGCATACACCTGTGTGTGCAGGCGTGATGGTACTTGTGCGTGCACATGTATGCATGTGTGTGTTCATGTGTATGTATGTATGTGAGGGTACTGTCCACTTCATTTGAGACAGCATCCCTTAGGATCTGGAATTCAGCAAAGCAACCTGGGTTGACTGGGTCCAGAACCCCAGGGACCCTCGTATCTCTACCTGTCCAAAGCTGGGTACAAGCTTGAGCTTTCACATGGGCTTTGGAGATTGAAGTTGGGTCCTCATGCCTTTAGAGTAAGCACTTTATTGATGGAGCTATCTATCTCCTCAGCCAGGACACTGTTTCCCTTTTCCATGTTTAAAAAACTTATTTTATTTTAAAAACTATGTGTATACATAAATGTCTGTGTGGTGGAACATACTCACAAGTGCAGATGCCCATGGAGGACGGGAGAGGGCATCAGATCCCCTGGACCTGGAGTTACAGGCAGTGGTGAGCTGTCTGACACCAGTCCTGGAAGCGAACTTGGGTCCTCTGCAAGAGCAGTACTTGCTGTAAATGGCTGAGTCGGCTCCAGCTTCTAGACTCTGTTCTCTGTTTCTTATTGTAGAGCAGGGCCCATTGTTAGTTATTTATCCTTCTGTAGTTAAATGAATGCATATTTACTGAATCATGCCGCACTGAGTAAAAGAGATTGTTCCAGCCGGGCATTGGTGGTGCATGCCTTTAATCCCAGCACTCAGGAGGCAGAGGCAGGTGGATCTAGTTCCAGGACAGGCCCCAAAGCAATACAGAGAAGAAACCCTGTCTTGAGAGAGAGAGAGAGAGAGAGAGAGAGAGAGAGAGAGAGAGAGAGAGAGAGAGAGAGAGAGAGAGAGAGAGATTGTTCCTTTAATGGTCTATGGGGAAAGGGTAAAGAGATGCTCTGATGTTGCCCCCAAACATCTCATAGATCCAGTGCCTCACAGTTAGGATTTACCCATACCTGGGATTTCCATGTATTCTTTGTACTCTTGTCTTTTCAAACATCACCTACCTTTCCCACCACACAGGAAGGCAGGAGGAAAAGAGAAGCATTGTGCTGTCTTTACATCACCTATGGTCCCTGAAAAAAAGGTTTGCACACAGTACACATAGGTGCCTGCTGATAAATAAAACATATGCATTCATTTTCAAACCTTAGCTTCAGAGCTGGTTTAGTCATTTGAGTCCAGACTCCTGTCTTGGTAGCTTCCATAGGGATGGGTGGGCCTCAGATGATGTACAAAAGGTCCATCATATCCATTCATTCATACTTTCAGGGGTGTGGGGCAGGGTATAAATTCCACTAGAGACCAAAGTTTCTGAGTGGTGTGTGTGTGTGTGTGTGTGTGTGTGTGTGTGTGTGTGTGTGTGTGTGTGCGCGCACGCACGTGCTGTGCACACATGTGCATGCCTTTACGCCTTCATGTGGAGGACAGAGGTCTCCCTCCATTGTTCTCTATTTTTTGGAACAACGACTCTCACTGAACCTGGAGCTAACCAATCCAGTTGAGCTGGCTGATCATGAGCTTTAGAGATTTTCCATTTTCTGCATCCCCAGTGCTGGGATTACAGGCATGTCTTGCTCTGTCCAATTTTTTACCCAGGTTGTGAGATTGAGCTTGGGTCCTCCGATTTGTGCAGCAAGCACTTGGCTGAACCAATTCCCCAGCCTCCCAACTGGAGTGTGTGCAGTTGAACATTGTTAAAAATATCCTTCCTGGTGTACAACTGTGTCTCCAGCACACCTTCCTCTTGCAAGACTGAACCTCTACGTTGGACATCAGCTCTAAATACTCCCAGTCTCTGCACCAGCCAGTCACCATTCCACTTTCTTCTCTGTCACTTTGAATTAGGGCAATTGTATAGCCTGTTGTTTTTGGTTTTTTTTTTTTTTCCTTTTTCTTAGCATAATGTCTTCGAGATCCATCAATGTTGTAGCATGTGGTAGGATTTCCCTTATAATTAAAAGTTATGTAAATAATATACTAGTCTTAGTCAGGCGTTGGTGGCACATGCCTTTAGTCCCAGCATCTCTGTGAGTTTGAGGCCTGCCTGGTCTACAGAGCGCATTCCAGGACAGGCTCCGAAACAATACAAAGAAACCCTGTCTCGAAAAACCAAAAAAATAAAAATAAAAATACACCGGTCTGTTTAGACTTGTGTATAAAACAATTAGCTTCATCACAGCATCTTTATGTATATATTCCATTGAACTTCATTCTCATTTGTTCACTTCCCCGACTCCTCGTCTTCCCCCTCCCCTTCCATAAGATTATTGTAATTGAAAGTGATAATTACACATATTTAGGACTGCAGGGTGAGGTTTTGACATGGGTTTTGTTGTAGAATGAGCAAAGCAGGCAAATTATTATCTGTCATTTTCCATCTTTGTGGAAAGAACAATTCAAATCTACTCCTTCAGATATGTGGAACTACTCAGTATATCCCTATTGATGGCAAACACCTTGCTATGTAGTGGGCAGCTAGAATGCAGTCCTCCCATTAGCTGGAACTTGGCACCTTTTGACTAGATTGATTTCCTGGTCCACTCTCTCTCTCCTTCACAGCCTGGTAACTACTATCCAGACTCCCTACTTTTGACAGTGATAGTTTTCAGATTGTAGGTAGAAGTGAGATCCTATAATGTGTATCTTTCTATGACTGTGGTATTACACAATATAATGCTCTCCACATCTCTGATGTTTGAAGTGAGAGTTTGGTCTTTTAAAAGGATGAATAATATTTCACTGTATATGCATACCACATATTTTAAAAATCCATTCAGCTTCCCTTGGTAGTTAGTTTTCAGATCTTGGTTGTGAATAATTTTGTAATTAACATGGGAACATGCACATCTTTTCCACAAATGGATATCAATTACTTTGTGTATATACTAGAAGCAGTATTGCTACATCATGTAGTAATTATACTTTATTTATTTATTTATTCAGAGTGTGTGTGTGTGTGTGTGTGTGTGTGTGTGTGTGTGTGTGTGTGTGTGTGTGTGTGGAGGTCACAGGACAACTTTCAGGTCAGTATTCTCCTTCCATCGTGTGAGTTCAGGGATAGAATGGGCTGTCAGGTAAAGGTAAGTGCCTTTACCTCCTAAGCCATCTTTCAGGCCCTACCTTAATTTTCTAGAGACATCTATGGTCTTTTTTAATGGCTCTGCTACATCAAACTTCCTCCAACATTCAAAAGCTCTCCTTTCTCTGTGCCTGAAACCCATTGCCTTTCACTGTGGTGATGACACCCATCCTAACAGTGGGATGTACTATACTGGGATTTTAACTTATTCTCCCTCATGATTATTTTAATTTGGTTGTTTGTTTTTGAGAAAGGGTCTTATTTTGTAGACCTAGCTTTATTAGAACCAATTGCATAGCCCAGGCTCTTGGAACACATATCAATCCACCCGCCTTAGTATCTTCTTAAATGCTAAAGTGGCAACTGTGAGCCCCCACGCTTCATTCAAACTTTTTTCATTTGTTTATCTGACTTTAATATGACTTCTTTAGAGAAGTATTCACTCAGGTTATCTATCTATCTATCTATCTATCTATCTATCTATCTATCTATCTATCTGCTTATAAACTTATGTGTGTGTGTCCCATATATGTGCAGTTCCCTATGGAGGCCAGAAGAAAGCATCAGGTCCTCTGGGTCTGGAGTTACAGGTAGTTGTGATTCTGCAAGCACAGGAATCAGTCTTGACCTCTGAGCTCCACCTTCACTGTTTTTTTTTTTTTTTTTAAACTTGCTAACTTGTTTTTCCTGCTACTAAAGAGCTAGTGTAAATTTCCTGTGTGTTTGGGGTGTGAACTCCTTGGCTGATAAAGGATTTGCAAATATTCTCTTGCAGTGTCTCTTCATTCTTCCAATCATTTCCTTTACTCCACAGATGCTTTTGGCCCGATGTGATTCTGTTTGCCTGGGTTTCTTTTGTTGCCTGTGTTTTGGGGGTCATGTGAAAGGTGGGTATCACTGTCCAGCTCATAATCTTGTCATGTTTCTTGTTTTCTTTTAGTAGTTTTATAGTTACAGGTTTTAGTGTTAAATTTTTAATCCATTTTGAAAATGTTTATAGTAAGGGGTAATGTAAATGTCCTATTTCATTACTTTACTTGTGCATAACCAGTTTTCTCCAAAACCACTTATTAAAGAAACCATCCTTTCTATACTATATGTTCATGACCCTTTGGTTAAAAATCAACCAAAAATAGCTGGCAAGGTTTACCTCTGCTATCTCTATTCTGCTAAGCCTTCTTTCTGTTTTAATGGCTGTGTAATATTCTACCTTATGGATAGCCCACATTTTCCTTATCATCTCTCCAGTGGCAGCTGCTGCTTCTGCTATTGGGATAATGCTTGTAAATGTGGGTGCACTGTTCAATTCTTTTGGATGTGTCCCCAGAAATGGGTTGCTAGAGCTTATAACAATTCCAGTAACAGTTTTTGTTTTCTCTTGTTGTTCCTTTTTACAGCTGTATTAAGAGGTTTGCAAAGGTTCTGATTGCTCTCCATCCTTGTCAAGACCTGTTCTTTTCTGTTTTCCCTAAATGACCACACTGAAGGTGTGAGCTGATATTTACACTCCTGTCCTGATTAGTGAGGCTGACTATTGTCTCATAGGTCCATCCTTTCTGATGGAGTTGAACAAGGGGCCCTAAAGTAGATAATAAAAGAGACAAATAGCATGGAGACAAATAGCATGGGTTTGCCCTGGACCTTGGTCTGGGCTGGGAGAACTCTCTGGGGAGTCTGAGTAGAAGTGAAGCCTCTCTTCTTCCCCTTTGGCCGGGGCAAGTGGACTGTGCCATGCCACATCAAGCAATCGAGGGACAAAGGTGGGGGGCCACAAGAAAAGATGGGGTTCTGAGTGGACTGAGTTCCTTAAAGACTCTGAGCTTCCATTTCCTCATCTGTGAAACAGACTCACTGGGGAGTGTTTTAACAGCCAACCTGCCAGGAAAAGTAACACTATCATGTGTGGGGCTTGGCAGTTTCCTTGTGCAAGTATCCAAGAGCAGCTGCTAGCAAACTGTAGCAAACTGCTAGCCAGGCACCTGAGCACCCAGCTGGGGGGAGGGGTCTGCACAGCGTGTTAGCACACCACACATAGAGTGAGCGTTAGCACACCACACTGGTGCATGTGAAAAATGCCTTTCTTGGTGCTTAGGACGAGTGAGGCTATTCTTTCTCTCTTGCCGAGGGACTTTGTGTGACCTACACACTAAGAAAAGTCCCTCAGCTCCATGTTTATTCAACAATTATATGCTGACCTTCTGTGATGTACAAAGCTGTGTTCTAGTAGCAGAGCATAAAGATGGGAGAAACAAGAAATTATCGTTGCACGTCACATGACTCAGCCTTGCCTTCAGGGACCTCAGCTTGGTCAGATGTATCTCCAGGTGCTGTCATCTCATAAATGTGCTATGTTAATTACCACCACCTTTGTTTCTTCCTTGAGCTGTGATCCTTTTGAAGATCTCTGTGTTGTTTATTTTTGCATTCATACTTACTGGTATTTTTCAAAGTATTCAATAGATACACCTGAAGAGGCAACACTGACAAATCTGAGGCAGAATAATAGAAGACATTAAGTAATCATAAATACAGTACTTCTTAGTGGGTGCAAACCCCACTGCCTCAGAATTTGTAGTTAAAAGAAGTAGTACTTCTACAATACTTATGGTATGCAAGGTATTGATACAATCACTCAAAACACATTGCTAAGTATTGCAGGTAATCTTTATATTGCCCCTTTGGCATCAGCACCTTATCCCTACATGAGTAAAATGAGCAGCAGCAGCTATGTAGGTGACACCCAAATTCTTGGCTGTTGACATTGTATGTGGAGAGCCAAGATGCAAGCCTGATGCTCACAGTCCTGTTAAATAAGACAGTAGCTGTTATTATCATTTGATAAAACTGAGGCTTTGGCAGGGGGAAGGAGAGAGAGAGGGGGGGAGGGAGGGAAGGAGGGATGGAGGGAGAGAGGAAGAGAGAGAGAGACTAATCTTAACTGTTCAGCTAACAAGATGCAGAACCAAGGAGGTGACCCAGACCTTCTAATTCCTGATCAAATGACTAGTGTGGTGTGCAGTAGTCTAGACACAAGGGCTGGCTCTGAAAAGGGGAAGCACTGATGTCAGGGACCAGGGACACTTGAAGAAGATGTGTGGGCTTTTGTACCCGGGGAGGGGGGGTGGAAAGCTGACTTGTTCAAAGTGCCGTCTCCTATCCTCCAGCTCAGTCTTGCATGCATACATGTGTACATGCGCACGTGCATGCATGCACACACACACATACAAACAGGTACCTTGCCCTCTATATACATGTGGGTCCCTTGGGCACACACACAAGTACCTGTGACCCCCAAAGACAAACACATGTGAGTACCTGTGCCCCCAACACATAGACACATACAGGTACCTGTGCTCCCCAACCCCCCAATATCTGTGACCCTACTCCTACTCCCCAGTATGGAAAGCAAAGGAAAAACATTAGGCAAACTCCCCTCCTCCATCTAACAGAACCCACAGGGGAAAGGTTGAGTAGATGTTTTCTTTCCTGTGTATTTTACATCTACAGGTACCTTAAGAAGCTTCCTATCCCCAGGCTGTGAAGGAAATAGTGGCCTTTCTCATAGTGTGGTTGTGCTGCCTGAGACTGGAGAGTGTTTATATTCCACATACACAGGCAGGTCATTCTGCAGCGCCTCCCCCAGAGTGCTGATGGGAGGCTGATGGAAGTCCAGTGTGCTAGGCTGCTGGGTCCTGGTGAGAGAAATGGGAAGACGCCAGACATTGTTCTGCCTGCTAATCCAGCCAGCTGAATCCTTCACAGGTGTTTATCTTTTGAGTCACGTAAACTGTTGAGTAGTACTTTTCAAAAGGTTAAAAACCTATTTCTCAAACATGTGCATGCCAAAGATTTGCATAATTCATTAGCTGAGGAACTAGTGAGATGACAAAGCTAGCTTTACAAAAGGATACAAGAAATGCCTGTGCTGGGTGGAGGGTACATGCCTGTAATCCCAGCACTCCAGGGGCTGAGCCAGAGCACTGCAGGGAGTTCAAGGCCAGCCTGCATTACATAGTATCAGGTTAGTCTGTGTTACATAGCAAGACCTTGTCTCAGAAAAAACAAAGAATGTCATGTATGGGGAGGAGCTTCTCAAGTCCCAATCTTAGCTGAGGAACTACTGGCAGTTAGTGGCTAGGGGAGTGGAGGGGCTCATTTTTCTTCAGTAGTGTAGCCACTGAGAAGTTGCCCATACTCCAGTAAATAACTGCACACTCACTGGCATGCAAGCATCCCTAACTAAACTCTGTGAGTCATCCACACAAAATAAACACATAGAGGTAGGAGGGGGTCTGCTTCAGGGAGAAGAGGTTGAGAGAAAGAGAAGAGAATGAGAGCTGGGAAAGGAAGATATGAATATGATCAAAATATATTTGATTCATGGATGTAATTGTCACAGAACAAATAAAAATATCATTAAAAACAATGCAAAAAGCAAACAAGATATATGTATATTTACACATACCTATTAGTGGAAGAAAGCTGGCACGAGATTGCTATAAAATTCAGTGTTCTGTAGATTATAGGTTTCAATACAACTCAAAATCTTGGGGTTATCTTCATCTTTTCTAAGGTAGGGATCTTTCGCATGTTTCCAGGTTTTATTCTTGTTAATGTCTACCATATCGGGCAAACATTATGGGCAGTAAACCCTGAACACCTAAAATGCAACTCCCTGGGTTAATATGACCCTTAGATACCCTTAGATAGCATAACCCTTAACAGCTCTAAGAAATTTAGTTGGTCCTGTGTTCTGGACGATTTTACATGTTGGATATGTCTATCTCAGCTATGAAGTCTGAAGCCAGAGAAATACTTACACTGGTTTGGGGGACCTTCTGAACCCACTGGGTGAAGGATCTAAGATAAATCTCATTGATTCAATGATTATAAGTACTTCAATGGACTAGAGACCTACACTGATGTCTACACTGGACCACTGGGCATCAGTGTCATTCACAGCTGCTACCCAGTACATTCCAAAGACATTTTGCAATATGCAGTTATTCTGCTAAGTCCAGAGATCCCCTCTGGGGAAGGCTGGCAAAAACATCATTCTGTGGCTTTTGACATTGAACCTGGGACATTTCTCAATAGGATCGGGTCTCCCTAGGAATTGCTGGAAGACCATGGCTCTATTTGGGTGATTCAAAGAAGCCATTTGTCCATTTGATCTAGAAGTCTTCTGCCTGTAGAGACTAAGTGAGGATGTAATAGACTGTCTCATCATTTCTCTTTTATGAATGTCAAGACTATCTAGCAGCCAATGCCATAGATCCTGGACTGTCCTAATAACAAGGCTCTGCTGTCCTTTCCAGCCGGGAGACAATGTAGAATCTGGGGAAAGTGCTACAGAGAGTGTTGAGAAGTTCTGGCCTTGCCTCTTCTACTAAGTAGCTGAAAGATTATGGACAAACTAATATGCCTCTTTGAGAACAGTTTCTTCAACACGTAAAGAGGGCTGGCCAGAGGGTTGTCATGAGGACTTTGAAGAGTACAATGTCTTTAACTGTGGCTACTGTTGGGCCTTGGATAGACGGAGCAAGCTGCCCCATGGAAATGCTTTGGCTCATGGGGTACTATCAGTCAGTCACACCATTTCCAAATTAATGGGATTTCAAATAAAAGCATGCTTTTCTGTATGTTTTGGAAATATAGAAAACTCTGGTATAGTCTCATACATCAATAGTAGATGAAGGGACTAATTATGTCCATGGCCATCCCTTTCACACTCAGTGTGATATCTCACATCCTATTGGATAGTTTCTCTGCTTACAATTGTAGATGGCATGCCTGTCTTTGAGTCTATTTACTTGCCAGAGATGAAGGCCATTTCTGATCTTTCCTCCACTCTCACTCCAGCTTAAAATCTTGGGCCTAACCTCCTAATAGTTGTCCCATGGGAAACTTCATCTTGGTGGAAATATCTCTGTCATGACTGTCACTCTTGTACTTGTTACTTTATGTTACTGCAATAAAAAATTACATATATTTTGGATTATAGTTTGGGAGGTATCTGTCTATCATGGCAGAACAAGGCAGTTCACATTATCCTGGGCAAGAAGTAGAGAAAAGGATCATGGGAAAGGATTATGGCAAGATATAGCTCCCAGGTACACCCCTTCCCCAGGAGCCCACTTCTGTCACCTATGCCCTACCTCCTACCTTCTATCATATCAGCTCCATATAATGCCATCAAATTATGACTCTGTCCAGTGATTAATTCTTGATTAGGTCAGAGCCTCATCATCTAATTGTTTCTGGAAATGCCATCACAGATAACTGCCAGAGATGAGCTTCACTAATTGCCTCAGTGTTTGTCAGTCCATTCAAGTTGATAGTAGTATTAACCACCACATTCTGTTCTCACAGGCCTTCATTCACCCAACCCATTTCACTGAACACTTTCTGTGGGCCTCAGGAAAACACTGTTTGTGACCTGCCCTCAGCTCTTGTATCAGTCTGACTGAAAGGGAGTGGGCAGATCACTGCCCATGCACAGTCTACAAATGCTTGACATTTCTAAATTGAGGGAATGCCAAAATCTTCCTTCCTTACCTGCCTATCTTCCCAGGGCATTCCAAGTGCTCTGCTCTCTCAGGGATCTAGGCTGTTCATTTACATGCCATCTCTTCTGATCCCTCTGTGAGAACACAGGAGACCAGAAGGAAGAGGCCACAATGAGCTCAGCAGTCAGAGCTTCCTTTAGGAAGTCAAAGCCTGACAGGAGTTAGACAGCTGGAAGCAGAAGCAAGTGGAGAAATAGTGGCATTCAATTTGAGAGACTGGGCAGATGACATAACATGTGGAGTCAAGAAAAGCCACAAAACAGACCAGCCCCAGATAGAGCCTTGCCTTTTCACAGGATAAGAGCCAGAGGCTCAGTTTAGGAAGGCAGACATGGCAATACAAACCTAAAGCCATGGCTTTGGGTGGTGGATAGCAGGGGATGAAGAGACCTCCAATCCAGTGTACCCCACCAGGCTCAAGGCCTATGAGACTGGCTTCATTGACACAAGCTACACTTGCTCTGATCAATCAAAGGGAGCAGGGAATGCCATCCTGTTATTGATGGAGTTTTTCTATCTGTGGACAGCCCGCATGCAAGGATAAAATCGAGAAAGGGACAGCACAGGAAGCTGTGCCCTTGAGGGAGGTCAGTTAAGAACACTGTCCTCGCAGTTATGCCTCCTCAACTCCCTTCTCCATTGTGATGGTTCTGGGGACAAGAGGAGATGCTCAGGGCTACTGTAGAAGGATCACCATGGCTCCATCACTGAGATGACACCTCCTGCAGTAGAAAATATTGTGGCAGTGGTTTCTGTGCTCACAGGGGTGAAGAGCCGCTCAGAGAGGAAGTCAGAAGTCTTCCTATTCCTAGAATCATCAAAGACGACTTGTGGATTTGCAGCTCATCTGAGCCAGGGTATGCAGCCATGAGCTGCTTGCTTCCAACACTGGCCTGGACCAGGCTGAGGCTAGATTCTCTTTCTCATTGCTTCAGGTTGCCTTCTAGGCTTGGATACTCAACTGGCCTAAGGGCTACAGCTCTCACTGTGATGAGAAGAGTATGAGTTATGTCCCGTTTGGGGACTTGTTATTCCTAGTGGCTCATTCACTGGCTCTTCTTCTAGCTCCATTTCACAGACTGATGTTGACTTCCTAATTGATTGATATTCATTCACATTCACTGCTGCTAGGCCCACCCCAGGGAGCATGCCTTACCCTCTTCATAACCATAGACCGCTGCTAGACAGGTACAATAGCCACAGTAGACAAAATTCCATAACTGACAACCCAAAGGTTCTGGGACCTCTTCTGCTCACTGCATCTTTAACACAGATAGGGCTGGAGACCCTGTTATGGTAGGTTCAGTCTATAACTGGGAAGATGTAGCCTCTGACACAGCCATAAGGCTGAGGGCCAGAAGAGCACGGTGACTTGCTTAGGGCCACATGGTTAGAAAGGAACTCTTTCTTCACATCCTATTCCCAGCTGCCCTGTTTTATCTTGTTTGCCTCTTTTGGCCCAGGGGCCCACCTGCATCCTGGATGTTGAGTCCTTGTGGGCTTGTTTTTATTCAAGGTAAGTGTGTTTCCTACTTGGCTGCTCCACATCTTTGAATGTGGATCAAGATTTCCTTTTCTTTTCCTCCAAGTGTCAAATAGGAGTCTTGAATAGGGCCAAACCTTTCCCTTTGTGGTTTTCAAAGCCACTTTCTGCCCATGCCCATCAAACATCTTGTACCATAGATGTGCCAAGAATTGTCTATCCAATAGAAAATATGAGAGTAGGATGCAAAAATGGTGCAGGAAGGGATGAGGAGAGCATTGGTGGTAGAGATATGCATAGGTACCACAGAGCAGAGTGTGACTGCTAATGCAGAGTGTGACTCCTAAGCTCTGTGCATCTTCTCAGCCCACTCTACTCTCAGTCCAGGCCCAGAGTCTATGTGGGCTCCTATGTGTGAATGCTGGAGCACTGAGATGGGATAGGTTGGTCTTCAAGGGGTGTGATATGTTGCAAGATGCATTCCCCAGGGCTGGAGGACTTCTGCACAGGTCTATCTTTACTCAGTGTTTGTTGAGCCACCCTCTTGGCTGGGTGCTAATCCTTCTTAAGCATCAAAGCCACAGACAGCTCTGATTGAAAAGTAGACTCAAATCTCAAGTATGGCCTTTCAACTGTGTCCTCCAGCAGTACAGATGTGAGATGGCACTGCACCACACCTCTGAGGATGTAGAAGAGCTTGTACTTGCTTTGTGATGCATTGTAGTGACCATGCTTCATCAAAGCTATTTCCAGTGCTGCTACTCAGAATGTTTTATTTCCAGATGATGATGAAAAATATAATGATGATGAAACTAAATAACAATAAACCATGCCAGGTACCACAACAGTTACATAACCATGCTGTTTTATGGGGCTTGTTTTTCATTAGTATTACTTTTAATGTCGTAAACTGGTTGTATCTATCATTTTGTTTAGATGACTGCAGAGCCTTAAAAGGCTGTTACTGCCTTTGATGCACAGCATTCAGCTATTGGCACTTTCTTATATATTTTTAAATTCTTATGCAATATGTAAGTACAATTTTTATAATATATAAAGCATAAATATAATTTTATGTAGTATATAAATATAAAACATGTACTATTATATGGAATATACAATATATTTGATTTTTTTTGGAACTTAAGCTGTGCTGTCAACTTTGTAAAAAAGAAAGTCTTCCAATTTACTGTGTTGAGTTGGCATTTACAGAAATTAATACTCTCATTGGTCTATGTCTTAGTTCCTTTTCTGTTGCTGTGATAATGACACCATGACCAAGGTAACTTATAGAAGAAAGGGTTTATTGGAGTCTTACAGTTTCAGAGTGTGAGTCCATGACCATCATGGTGTGGAGCATGGCAGGCAGCAGGCATGTTGCTGGATCAGTAACTAGGAGTTTACATCATGATCATAAGCACAAGGCAGAGAGAGTTACAGAGAACAGCATGAGCTTCTGAAACTTCAAGATCAGCCCCCCCCCCAGTGACAAACCTCCTTTAACAAGGCCACACCTCCTAATCCTTCTCAAACAGTTCCACCAACTGGGAACTGAGTGCCAGAACATATGAGTTTATGAGAGCCCTTCTCATTCAAACCGTACTGGCTTGAAACATTGAGTTTATTTTTCTCATTTGTACAGGGGTAATGCCCTATATTAAATCTGTAAGACCTTTTATGTGAGTTTGAATATAGAAAATAATAAAGTATTCTCAAAATCTTTTTTTTTAATTTATTTTTAAAATCCACAGAAAGGTTAGTGGCAGCCAGTTAGGAATTCTGTCCCATTAGCCCATCTGTACTTTCATCATCCAAGCAGGTAGGAAACGGTGGTGGCTCCTGAAGGCAATAGTGTATTACTATGCTCAACACAGATACCTGCATCCTGAATGGTGACACCATGATGCCACATTCCAATTTTTGCCTATCTCTCTAGGCCAAGACTAGTGGAACCCAGCTCTGAAGTTGGTGGAGAGATCATAGGTTAGAGATCATGGATTAGCCATGTGATCAGTCGTTTCTCCAAGGAATGCTCTGTGGAAGCAGGTAGCAGCATCTGTCCAAAGAGAGACAGCGGCATGCCTGCATGCATCAGTATTGAAACATTGCAGGGTTCTTAGTCCTGTTTCCAGAGGTACCCATGTCAATCAATATGGGTAAATCCAGTCATTGAACTGAATTAAGAGTGCAGATCGGCAATCACATGGTTGCAATACCCTATATGTCCCGTTTACTTTCATAGTACAATAGTGGATGGCCTTGTTCCCAGAGGAGACAAGGTCATTGCTGGTAGATAACTCAAGCTTTTAGTACTCCAGTTACTCACTAGCTATGCTACGGTACTGGCCTCCCTCAGAGCTCCTGCTTCTTCTGTAATAAAAGGGTTAGTTATATTTACCACTTGTGTTTCTTTCAGGGTTGGAGAAAGAGGTGTGTAGAGTGAGGAGCATGTTGCTCATTCACTGACTGAAGAACCTTCTCGCACTATTATGATTATTCTTACTATTGTCTAATACAAATGAGAATCTATTTTCTCCAGCATTGTCCTCTCATGGGTCTCTCAATGCAGGTGGAAGGGGCCCATCTTCTTAACATAAGTGACATACAACCACTCCAATGACAAGGCTGGGTCCAGCCCAGCTCAGCGCCACAGGCTGTCTTACATCCAGCAGCACAGATCTGGAAGGGGTGGGTGGACAGCTGGAGCTGAAGACCAAGTGGGAGCCTGGACCAGGAAAAGGACATTAGTGAAAAACTGACGAAATACCCAGAAATTCTGTCCTTTTGTTAATAACATTGAACAATGGTTTTCTGGTTGTGTAACATGAAGATACTAAGGAAAGCTGGGTGAGGGGGTATGTAAACACTCTGAACTGCTTTTGCAACTCTCTAAGTCTGAAGTTACCTCAGATAAGGCACACATGTCAAGCTGGGCATGGTGGTACATGCCTGTAATCCCTTATCACTCAGGCAGGAATCAGTGGAAGGTGGATCAAGTTCAAGGCCATCCTTAACTACTTAGTTTGAGGCCAGCCTGAGTATGTGAGTTACTATCCCAAACAAGTGAGCACAAACCTTCAGGAGCCCCATAATGGTAGGTGAGGTGTACCCCTGATTGATGCTCAGGTGCCCACGTGAAGGGGAAGCTTAACAGCTTCTTGACTGCCCAGGAATTACATTCTCTCCACCTTCTGCCTGGAAGCAGGGAGAGTTCTTTCAGTCAAGCCTCCTTAGTCTTCTCCAACCCGGGACAATTCTCTTCTTTTCCTTGTCTTTTGTGACCCTTGAGACTTTCGAAGGGCTGCAGCGAGGCATTAACAAATCTGTGACACTACTTTGAGCATCTGTGGTAGCACGGACAGTGTACAGCTTGGCAGGCTTGCTTTCATACACTTTGCTTTCATATATTTCTCTGCTGCCAGAGATACTGCTTCTGCCAAGAATCTGCCCTACGGAGCGATAGATCCTACGCAGCTACAAGAGTGGCAGTGAGTTAATCTGTTTAGCTTGCTACATTAGCCCTGCCACCTTCCCTTTGCAGGAGGCATGTGATTTTCCCTGCTCGCCCTGGGCCAGCTTGTGCTCACAGTCACTCTAACTAAGCAGACTCCCCAAGGGCAAGGAGACTGGCCTGTCTTGCTTAGTGGTGTACTTACAGCTCTTAATCAAGGCTGCAAATACAGGTACAATAAGATGCACTGGATCATGGAGTCACCATAATCAGCATCAGCAGCCGCCCCGCCTACACAAGTCCTCTGAACTCATTACTTTTCTAATTACCGTTACAAAACAGCCTGCAGGAGCAATTTATAGAAGGAACGGTTTACTCTGTCTCAGTTTGAGGATGCAGACCATTGGGGCAGGGAAGTCATGGCTGTAGGAGCTGGAGGTCATTGGTGCATTGTACCCTCATAGAGCCATGAATGCGGGTGTTCATCTGACACTCACCCTGCCTTCTCCTTTTTATTTCTACCCCATAGGATGCTGCTTCCCAACAGTTAGGGTTGGTTTTCTCACATCAGTTAACCCAGTCTAGAAGCTTCCTCAAAATGACAGCGGTCTGTCTGTGAGGTGCTTCTAGACCTTGCCAAGTTGGTGATATTTTATTAACCATCACTCCCTTTTATTCAGCATGATTGATAGGCTCATTGAAAAAGGCCTTTAGAGAGGGAAATTACTAACAGATAATAGATTCATCATTGCATTTTACCTTAGAGCACTCATATGTGTTCATAGTCTGATTTATTTGGGGCCATCTGAGGGCCTGTATTTATAGCTGAGTTCACTATTTGAAGTTTAGCTCAAATTACTTGAATCAGTATATATACACTTTACAAATTCCAGTTTTGAAAAAGGAAAACAAATATTTAAAATTTCAAAAATATAAATGTAGATTTTAAACAATTTTTGGAGTGATCTCATTCCTTTTTAACTAATCAGGATTTATTTATTTATGTATTTATTTATTTATCTCTAGCCCCTTTTCTTCCATTGCTGTTATTGTTTTCATCTCTTTTTGTAGTTTCAATTAAAAAATATTATGTACACTATGTCTTTGTCAAAAAACTCCCACCATGCTTTCCAGTTCATTTTCAAGGGTCAATAACACAAGCTGATGCCTGTATATCATGATGTGTGAAATAGTGAACTGAATTAATGACATTATCAAAACAACCTACTAGCCAATATTGTAGGATTGGTGGAGATTGACCAGTAGTCAGCAGCCTTTATTTTCTCACTTGTCATCACTGCTATCCATCTCCCCCTCGATAACCACATGAGTTGATTCTGTGTTATGGACCATTCAAGGTTGTTACTCCCTGAAAGATTATGCCAAGTGGCTGGCTCATCATAAGCCCATTTCCTATAGCTCTCTCAGTACTGAGATGGTGGGTAGATCCCTGGATCCTCCCAAGGGTTGAGCATTACAGGCAGGGCTCTGCACCATTCTGGGATTTTTCATGATGGGGCAGAGCTTTGCATCCTTCCAGCAACAGTGTACCTGCTGTAGGCATCCATCTTTTTCCTTTCCTGAAGCAACGATTAAAGAATGATGACTAGTCCATTGCACCAAGAACTTAGAAGTCACTGGAGACCTTCTCAAAATATGGTCTTTCATCAGCTCCTGCCTAGCTCCCACTCTGTACCAGCAAATGCCAGGTTCTCACATGGCTAAGAAGGAATACAACATAAACCTTGCTATTGGTGAGCCTAGGAGACAGAGAAGGCAGACTTGTGGATTTTGCTATCCCAGCACCAAAACCAAGTCATACGTTGTTCTCTGAAGGGGAGTAAGTAAAGAATTCTTCTTGGGAGAGATTGAAACAAGCTTCCAAGAGGGGGTAGTCTCTTGCGAACAATACATTTGTAGAGAGAAAGGAATTGGGCATCATTCTCTCAAATAAACCAATTGTTCCAGCATGCATGCTCACAGGGTTGCTCCCTGGCATGGAAATTGCAGGTACCAGCAGCTGAGTGCATGTTACATGTTATATTACCAGCATCCTAGAGGAGAGTGGAATCTTTGGTCCCTGTGACATCCAGCAAACCTTGGCATGTGTGTTAGAATTTCAGAGGAGGAAAGGGATGAGGTATCAGATCACAATTTTCCCTCAGATGTTTCAGCACTCACAGAGTAAAGACAGTAGCAAAGATACTAAATTGAAGCAAAGATAGAAGATTAAAGGCAGGCAGGGGCCTACCCTAAGTCACCAATAGCCTTGCTTATCTGGCTGGTGCACCAGGCAGATGCCAGCCTTCTGTTTGTTGCATGCCAGGAAGATGGAATGCTTTGTTTCAATCTGCAGGGTGTACCCCGGTTCCTAGAGAGATAACTGCTGATGTAATTAGATGATCAGTCACAGAAAATATCAAGCAAATTCAACTTTTTTTTTTTTTTTTTTTTTTTTTTCCCCAAGACAGGGCTTCTCTGTGTAACAGTCCTGGCTTTCCTGAAACCCAGTTTGCAGTCCAGACTGGCTTTGAACTCACAAGGATCTACCTGTATCTGCCTCCTGAGTGCTGGGATTAAAGGTGTGCACCACCACCACTCAGCTTCAAATAGAACTTTTGAGGAGGGACGTGTTATGATGATGATAAAAATGATGATGGTGTCATTTCTACTATCATCAGGGAGAAAATGGGGCCCAAGGTAAATAGTCCTGAGCCTGGGTTTCTGTCTCCATGGAGGGCTGGAGAGGTGTACAAAATAATCATTGTGCCCCCAAAGCACTAGAGTTACCTCTAGCCTCCACAATCCGTTCTTCTACTGCTACCCTGTGATGGGGTGTTGCCAGTGAGAGGATTTCAGAGGCTCATTCACACGTAGCCTTTGTTATTTAGCAACCTAACAGCTCAGATGCTCTAAAAACATAAAAACAGTAGACACAAACTTAAATGCTTTCTGGGACCTGACAGCAAATATGAATGGGATGAAACCAGTTGGTTATATTAGGGTTATATAGACTAGTAGAGTCTGTGATACACCCAGGAGCTTGTGGCCCCAGCCAGCCAAGACTGGGTGTTACGACAGGATTTTGCTAAATTCTTGAGGCCTAACCTTTTTTGATATGAGGCAACTGTGGAAAGAAATAATGAGGGATGTAGGGCAGAGACGGTGGCCCTCCCTTTCTTACATCATTGGAACACTGTCGTAGCTCATGAACAGTCCTCCCTCTGCCTTCTTCTGTTCCGCGAGTCTTGTGTAAAGCTGGCTGCCTCTGCCTAACTCCAGCATGTAGCTACCATATAAGAATGCTGATCCAGAGTTAGGTGTGACACATATCCATAATCCCAGCATTGAGGAGGTGGAAGCAGTGGCATCAGGAGTCCAGCATAGGCAATGCAAAGCCAACTCTAGGCTACAAAAGACCATGTCCAAAAATAAATCAAATACATACATAAGCTGACCCAATATTAAAAAAAAACTTAGCGTTCTTTAAATAAGAAAAAAAAACTAGAGATCTATATTTAAATGTGAAGTCTCCAAATGTTAAATAATGACAACAAATTCCATTTTGCCCCACAACGTTCTGTGAG
Source organism: Cricetiscus sungorus (assembly GCA_030556225.1). Taxonomy (NCBI): domain Eukaryota; kingdom Metazoa; phylum Chordata; class Mammalia; order Rodentia; family Cricetidae; genus Cricetiscus; species Cricetiscus sungorus. The sequence goes on along the minus strand of JANBXA010000740.1, from coordinate 29,163,552 downwards.
CCCAACACATTCTATTTGCAAAACTAAATGTGACCCATAGGCTATGAGGTTGCACATTTGAGCTGAAGAGGATTAGCTACTATCACTGGGCCAGTAGAGACTGTCCAGAGAGTAGGTAGCCTTGATTACTGGAGCCTGCTATAACTGGCCTTCATCTTCCCCCATATACAAACACGGACTGATGTCTGTTACAGATGGTTCAAGATTGCTACTGCCCTAGCACTTATGACAAGTGCATGGCTCAGTTCCCCAGACCTTCAAAGGCTGGACTTTCTCAGGTGCTGGCTTCATGTGTGAGGGAGAGTGCAACATTTATAAGTGAATCTGGGGTGCATGAACTTGGCAGCATGCACTGACGCCCGCAAGGAGAGGAGTCCCCCTCCTTCATGCCACAGCCATCAAAGCTCTCGTCAAGCCCGTGCCTCAGGGAGCTGTCACAGCCTCATTACTGCTAATTCATCTTCACTTAGTGCATCAAAAGACTGATTTATAAAATTGGGTGGGTGCATAGGAAGTTTGATTAGCAACATTATGTTGTGTGCCACACGGGCTCAGAGAACTTAGTTCATTAGCATCCCAGGAGCTCAAGACATGATCCAAGTGTTTGTTCTGTCTCTGAAGTTCTCAGGGTCACAGAACAGTGTGACAGTCCCCCTGGGGGTACCTTCTCTATTTCTCTTTTACCCCATAAGTGGGTTCCTAAGATTCATTATTGTTCTGTTGTCAAAACAAAGGAAGAGGCTGGAGTCGTGGGTGAGTTAGTGGTAAGTCTTGCATACCACCTCAAGCTTAACTATTAATGCTCAGTGAAAATAAAACAACACATCATTACTTTGATATGTGGCTGCCAAGCTGGGCATGGTTGTACATGCCTGCAATCTCAGCAATCAGGAGGCCGAGGCAGAAGAATTACTATGAGTTGGAGGCTAGCTAGAGCCACGTAGTAAGTTCCAGGCCAGCTTTTGCTATAAAATAAGAACTGTCTCAAAATACAACTGGAAGACTTGAAAGCCAGTTCAATGGTTAAGAGCACTCACTGTTTTTGCAGAGGACTGGACTTCGGTTCCCAACACCCACACTGTACATCTCACAGCAGCTGTTAGCTCCAGATTCCAGGTATTCAATACCCTCTTCTAGCCTCTACGGGTACCTGCACATATGTGCCCCACCCAAAGTCTTCAAAGAACACAAAAACAAGAAAACCTGGACTTGCAGAATGACTCTACAGATAAAGTTGCTTTCCCCTAGCCTGATTACCTAATCACCTTGCCTCCCAAATACAAGGATTTTATGTGCCTTTATATAAACTAGGTTTATACATTGCTATACATGGACTCCAGGGCTCTGTGAATGCTAGGCAAGCACTCTATCAACCACCTCACCTAGTGATTGTATATCTTCATCCATCTGTACATGTCCAAAACTGGTATGACAAGAGAATGCTACCTTTTCTGTAAGACTTCAAAGCTTGCAGATCACTTTGAAACATACCATTTTATTTGATTCCTCCACTCTCTGAAATTAGGAACAAGAGCACTCGTTATCAGATTCATATTGACTATTAATTATTTAACTGAGAATTTGGGACATGGCTCATCAAGGGAGCCCAATTAAATTGCTGCATGTCGTACATCTGCAGCTGGATGGACTAATACAGATCACAGAGTCTTCCATTCCTGATTAAGTTCTCTGCTTATCCATCTCAGCCTTCAGGGGAAAGGTATGCCTCACATCTTTGTTTCCTTCTAATTTACTAGAAATCCCACAGGCTAGATATGACTTACGTCTGTGGGATACAGAGGGAAGGGTCAAAGTTGCCACAAACTGCAAGGCACACATCAAGAAGATTTTAAGGGTAACTATGGAGTGCTTCAACATCTCCAGCTTTCAGCTCACGGCTGATGGTGGGAATTTTGTGGCTTTATGATTGAAGTCTCTAGGTATGAAGCAGATTGGGAGCTACAGAGAAGTCTCAGGCCTCTCTCACAGTCTCTCATCCCAGTATGAGGTTTGTTTGTTTTTGCCTGGGGATCCTTACATGGCTCAGTTCCACGTATGTCTATGGCAGTTATCACATCCCTCTTTATGATATCAGCTACCAGTTGTTGCCACTAGTGGTGTCATAGTTCCTAAGTTAATTTAACAGCCATACAGCCATTCCAATGAGGGAAGGTTTACTGCCCCATTTTCTAGATAATAAAACTGAGGCACAAAGCTGGGCAGTGGTGCCACACACCTTAATCCCAGCACTTGGGAGACAGAGGCAAGCCGATCTCTTTGAGTTTGAGGCCAGCCTGGTCTACAGAGTGAGTTGCAGTGTAACTAGAGCTATATAGTGAGACTCTGTATCAAAACAACAAAGAAACAAACAAACCAGAAATTCAAAGTAACAAAATGAAACAAAAACCCAAGGAACACAGTGCTTGAAATGTTTAAGCTGAGGCTGGGACCACGTGGGTCTCTGTGGTGAAAATACACAAATATAGAATGCATCAACTCCTGTCCATCACACTTCATTGTGGTTCTCCCTGTCTACAAAGGCCTGAGAGATTGGAGATGTTGGGAGGGGGAAGCTCTGTGCCTGTCTCCAGCCTGAAGATGGGATAGGGCCACTGCTCCCATGCTTCCTTCTGCAAAAATGCATGTCTTGTTTTCCTCTAAGGATCTAACAGACCAGGAGAACAAGTGCTCCATACCCATAGTACTGCTGGGAAGTAGAGGGGCCATGGCCCAAGGAGGGAGAAGACAGGAGGAAATCAGGCTGACTGGGTCTGAGAGAAGATCTCTGAGGTTGTTCTGGAGCTAAGAAAGAATGAGGGTTTTTTTTTCCCCCATACATATTGGTTCTACCCCAAATCCCCTGGGCTCAGCGCTCCTGAGAATTCACTCCAGGTACTCCAAGAATATTGAAGTTTTGGGAAATATCTAAAACTTTAGATGTGATCTGGGTCTTAACCTTCTAATCTACAAGGCTGTGAGAGTTTCATCTTGCATCATGTGGCCACCTGACAGGCTGGTGGGATCTGGAGTTGCCACTCAGATCTGGGGCCTGAAGAACTTTATCCTCTCTTCCATGGGTTAATTAAGAGTCTTTTCCTAGTATGAGGCAGTATCTGGATTTATGTCAACCTGCATCAATAACTGTTATGGCAATACCCCACTCCTGGTACCAATTTATTTCTTAGTCAAATTTTCTATTGCTGTGATAAAGACCATATCCTTGGGAAAGAATTTATATCATCCTACAGCTTGTAGTCCATCATCTAGGGAAGTCAAGGTAGGAAGCCAAGGCAAGAACTCATGCAGAGACCATGGAATCACTCTGCTTACTGGCTTGCTCCTTGTGGTTTGCTCAGGCTGCTTTCTTATAGAACCAAGACCACCTGCTCAGGGATGGTACTAATCACAGAGGGCTAGGCCTTCCCACATCAATCATCAGTCATACATACATGCATGCATACATACATACATACATACATGCATATATGGCAAAGCTTTCCCACAGGTAAATATGATGGGAGCATCCTTTCTTCTAAAAGGATATAGCTCATGTCAACTTTAAGTAAAACTAGCAATCACAATAACCCAGTCTATTGGATGTCTTTGGAAAAGCTTCTCACTCTCATTGGGTCTGCATCTTCAATGGTACCATGTGTTTCCGGGCCAAAGCACTAGTACCATAGGATAATCTAATGCTATGGGGATGAAGCACAAAGTAAATGCAATGCACAGCATATTACATGATTCCTGGCATGCAAAGTAACTCGGGAGATGTTTATTTGCCACTATAGTGGGAATTTCACTCTGCCTTCTGCCCTGACCAGCTGAGCAGCTGAGCTACCATCCTCTATGAAAAGAGGACATTAGGCCAAGTGATGTGTTTCTGAGGAATCACCTCAGATTATAGAATGTGCATAAAAGACCTCCCTTTGTCAGTTCGTGAGTCCCAGAGGCCCCGTCAATGCTGGATAAGGCCAACAGATCAGTTAGCCAGCCTGGCAGAAGAGGAAGTCAACATTTATAATGAAGGATTGAAAACAGAACTTGAGTACTGGTGTATACTTATCATTTTAGTGTATGGGTATGATAAGAAAATTATAAAGCTATTATTAGAAAAACATTTTGTTAGAGAAAAATTTCAAACATATACAGAAACAGGAGGGGTAGCAGCACAAACTCAATGTCTCCATCAACCAATTTCAACCACAACTTAAGGTTGTTTTTTATTTCCCACTACACCACTTTCATAACCATTTTCAAATAAATCTCAGACAGTATGTAACTTCATCTATAAACATTTCATTCTGTATCTTTAGAACAGCACAAGGTCTCATCAAAATTTAACTGGAGTATAGCTGGGTGTGGTGGTACATGTCTGCCATCTCAGCCCTTGGGAGGTGGAAGCAGAAAGGTCAGGAATTCAAAGTCATCTCTAGCTATATCATAACCTTAAGAGCAGCCTGGACTATATGAGACCTTGCTTCTAAAAATAGAAACATTAAACCAGGATGCCCTTGTCTCACCTTATTCATAGTCCTCATATAAAAAAAATCCCCTGCTAAGATTCTCAATTGTCTCAAAAATGTCATGGACTTTGAACAGCTGGTATATTTGATTCAGAATCCAAATACTTCTATACATTTTAACTGGTTAACTGAGCATTGGAGTGGCTCTTATTCTAGAGACTCTCTGTCTCTTGTTTCTTTGTTTAGTTGGCATTTATTTTTTGAAGAAAGCAGCTCATGTGTCCTGTAGCATGTTCTGATATCTGAATTTTCTATTCCTTTGGTGAAATTTACCATCTATTCGTCTTCAAGGTTCTGAAACTAAATTGCTATTTACTTAGGAGTTATAAAGTTCAGTCTTGCTTGCCCTATCAACTTTACTGCAGGAGGGGTTCTTTCTCCTTCTTTGCCTGGGTCAGAAATGGTCCTCACCCTCACTTGCTGCATCCTAAGAAGGAAAGGTTGGGGAGAACCGCTTCCTGAATGTCCCCAGCAGCAAAGATCACAAGCCTGCTGGAAACAGTGGAACCAGCCTTTGCAGTCTGTGTGTCCATCTTTATTTATTTTTTTATTTTTATGAACAGGGGTGCCTTCTCATAACGCAGAACAATTTTCTGCCAAATAGCCAAGATTGTTTTCCCTCTTTCTAGAGCAATAAGGTTCAGGATTTGTTTCCCTCTTGACTTTCAAGAGTGTGTTTTCTCAATTCTTTCCTGAAATTAAAGTAAAGGTCAAGAAGGCTGGTCTGAGACTTGACTCCCTCCCTTCTCAGCTCCTGCAGAGGGGGAATTGGTCCTGGCTGCATTCAGAACTCAGTTGTTCAGACCAGCCCCCTTGGGAAAATCAAGCTTACCTCCCCAGGTCTTTTCTTTGGAGGGGGGGGATAAAGAGGATTGGGGGAGGAGAGGGAAAAGAGAGAACATTCCCAGAAGTTCCCCCTCTCCTTTCTTCCCCTCTATGTTCCCTTTCTCAAGGAGGGGGCTCTGGGCCCCACCCCGTCTGTCTTCATCCCACTTGTCAATGTTCTGTTGCATGAGAGCTGCCCTGGAGATCTGCCCCTTCCCTCGAACTGTGAAGATTTTTATCAAAAGACAGCACATGCCGAATGGTACCTTGCTTAGCACCACTGGAGCTTTTCTCCCCTCCCCTCCCCACACTGAGTCACTCAGCTAACAGTTAATTAATGTATGACACTTTGACAGTTTGTGCGGAGACATTTTTACGGAGCCATCGAAATCCACAGGGATGAGCCTGGGAGCCATACATGCCTGCTTGTCTTTCCTGAATCTCCAGATGCTGCCTAACTCCAGTGCAGACCTTGAAGGCCTGCAAGCAAGGCAGACGACAAAGCTCTGACATCAGTGCACTGATGCTGGGGCCTCCCGGGGGAGATATATATTGCCAGGGATGCCTGACATCCCTGTGATACCTGGTCACTCTGAGAAGGAGAGAAGCAAGGGGGCAGCAAAATTACAGTTATGAAGTAGCAACAAAATAATTTTATGGTTGGGGGTCACCACAACATGAGGAACTTTATTAAAGGGTCACGGCACTTGGAAGTTTGAGAACCATTGGTTTAGAGAGAAAGATGGCAGTCCTTTGGTTCTGTGGTTTGGGGACCTGTGTGGAGGTAGCATATCGTTCCAGGAGACTGTGGAGGAGAAAGCTGCTCTTCCCACAGCCGTTGGGAGGCAAAGGGAAGAAGAGGGAGAGTGTGAGTTCCTGAGGGCTCACCTCAGTGCTTTAGCCTCCCTAACATGTCCCCCTCTTATCATTGCCACCACCTCCCAGTAAGGCCAATCTTGGCCTTTGGGGGACACCTAAGATCCACACCACAGAGACTCTTTTCCCCCAGATTCTTTACTCACATGCAGCTTGCTGACACCAGCGACAGACCCAGCTTCTCAGTGTACTTTGGCTCAGGGTGTTGAGAAAGTTGTGCAGGGGTGAGGAGGGTGGCAAAGCAGGAGCTGACGCTATACACCATGCCGCATGTCCACCACCACCCCTTTGCCATGGTTTTCTCCATCCTAACACTCAGTTTCATCACTCTTCTTTATCCTTTCCCCAGACACCCCCAGACTGTCAGCCCAGGATTTAAGCAACCTTGATGTTAAGATAACGCTAATGTCTCTGTCCACTACTCCAGGCTCTTGGCATCTCCATGGTGGGTGCCTCTGAGGTGGATGCTGGTACTATATCCCTGGTAGGTGCTCCACCTAGGACTCTTAGTGTGAGATCTGTCCATGCCCTACCCAAGCTGAAGCTGCCTCCTGATCGAGAACACATAAGGTGTTGTCACTTGATGGGCAGCACATCTCCTCCTCTCCCAATCCCAGGCCCACTCTGCCTTCCTGGAGCTTCTGGAGACTCTGGACAAAGGACCACTCCTGACCCAGAGCCTGGCCCCTAGCCTAGTGGAGAGATATGATAGCTTGGGTTGCCAGGGGCCCTGAAGAGAAGCACCCTACCTACTCACTCCCAAACCTCATCCTGCAAATCACTCCACCAAACTGCTTTTGACATGTAAATGAGAAATGCTTTCCCCCCCTTTACTTTTTCATTGAAATGCTTAAAGTCTTAGAAAAGAAGGAGGAAAAAAAAATTGATGTGTTTAAGACAGCAGTGTCTCACCCGCCATCGAGCCTGATAAGGGATTGTTAAATTTTAATTAGACAATTAGATTCCTTCAAGTGCCAAACTTCAGAGGAGGCAGCACAAGAGAAGCGGAGGGGCGAGCACAGGAAACAGGCTGCTTGGGTTCATGAAGTTGCTCTCCCCCCACCAGCCAGCTCTGCGTTCGTTCCATGAACAGACATGAGAAGACACAGAGGCAGCAACAGGGCTTGAAAGGGGCTTCTGGGACCAACCAACTCTCCTCTGGTGACCCGAGCTACCCCAGCAGATGGAATTCTTTTGGCCTCACCCCAGCAGTCTGGGGACTAAATTTGATCACCCCCCTCTCAAATTCTTTGCCTGAGAAAATGCCTCGTTTGGGACTCATCCTTGAACTGTGGCACCTCAAAGAGCCTTTATTCTTCCAGTCTGTTTGTGAGGAGCAGATTCTGTGGGCAGGCTGGGACCTTGTCTGTCTCTGGAGTGTGAATGGGAAAAGGGGGCTGTGGGGGCACTCCAAACCACAGTCTCTGTTCAACCCCTCCCTGTGTGCTCCTGGTCCTAAATCAGCAGGGATGGTCTCTGCAGGGTGTCAGCCTAGGCTGCCTGGAGTTCAGTTTAGCACCAACCTGTCTCTCAGTTTCTCTGTGGGAAAGCTGGCTTATTTCCAAATTAGGGAACACACAGGAGTAGGCCTTCATGAGGCCCATGGGGCAAATGGCAGAAAGCTGCCGAGCTTGGCTACCCTGGCTCCATATTCTTGGCTTGCTATTTCCACACACCCTGACGCATTCCCCACATCCATTCTAAGCTCCTGAAGAGGCTACTGCTAATGCAGGTGGGAGCTGGGCTGTGTGTTTAAGGGACGCTTGTCGGGCAGCGTACTGAGTACCAGAATAGGTGATTCTGGAAGAGCTTTTAGTTGACCTTCGCCTTTCTAAACAAGGGCAGAAACAGTGACTACTGGGAACAGATGAGGGGCAGATTGTTTCTGTCACTTCAGTGGCCTGAGGCTTGTAGGCTACCTACATTAAAGGCTTTCCTATGATCCCATCTGTCGTGGGATCATCTGAAAAGGAAATCTTCAGAGGTCACACAGTACCCATGGATCTGAGGTGGGTGGGGAGTGGTATTCACTATCCTTTTGCTGCACTGGGTAGCAGTACTTAAGGAGGACTGACCCAGTGTTAGGTCACTCATCTGTGTCTCAGGATACACAGTCCTGTGGCAATGCCTGTTGGGCTGAGATTGGTCATGACTATGTTTGCATTTGTTGGTCAGTAAGTGCTCATTGACTGGGAACTATAAATAGGGAGTCTTCGTATGTTTGCAGGAGGTAGGAGCCACCTACGAGTAAATGGGGTTTGCACTTGGAGGCTGGTGAGCCATTCCTTTGTATTTTTAAAACTCTAACCAAAATCTTTGTTCTGACATGTGACCATACTTATCTGAAAATTCTTATAACGGGAAGGATAATTTACTCAGAGAAATTCTCAGAAAAAAAAAAAAAAGGAAAGAACAAAAATCTTGGTCTTTCCCTGGCCAATTCCGTGTCCTGGCTGCTGTGGGGCCCTTCTTCTCGTGACTGCATACGAGTCTCAGAGCAGACACTGACCACATCTTTATAACAGCGAGCCCAGGGTACCTGGAGGAACCCAACAGACACTCTCGTTGTCTATCGAACAGGGAGTCTCTGGGAAGGACAAAAAAGCCAGAGGGTTAGAGGGAAAGGACACGGGGAGGGGGAAGACCCTCCAGGTGCGCTTGTGTCTCTTGATATTTTGTGGGGTCCAATGACCAGTGCAATCCAAAGGCTGAAGGAAAAGAAGAAGGAGGTGGATGGATGCAGGAGCCTGATCCCGCCAGGTTTTCTCAGGCTTTCTGAGGGTACCAGAGAGGTGCTCTGCCTAATCCATTCTGAGATTCAATGCCCTCTCTCCCATCTATAAAGTCTATAAAGTCAGAATGCTTTTTGTAACTGACAGCATTTTAGGACGTGCAGGAGATTAATGGTATTCTTTTGCTTTCTTGGTGTTGCCTAAGTCAACACTGAAGCCCACATTCCACTCTGAGAGCTTAAATATGTGGCTTGTCATATAGCTATTGGCCAAAGCAGGTGACTCAGGAAAGGGGAATCCTCCAGGCTAGCACCTCACTTAACGTGTTTGTCATGCAACCTGGGCACAAATGCAAACTTTATCACATCTTAGAACATTTTCCCCTTCACAAGGCATCTCTGTGTGGTAGTCCTTCTGTTCAAGCAGCCCTGGTAACTCTTTTGCTGTCCAGAGTTCCTCTTCCTATGGGACACTTTGGATTAGGGTATATCTTAGGGGCCTCATTTTAAATTAATTTCCCATTTAAAGATCCTGTCTCCAATCATCTTCTGAAGTACTGTGGTTAGGGCTTTAGCACTTGAATTTTGCAAGGCAGATGTGAGAAACAATGCATCCCGTTATTGGAGCCACCATTCAGCCTCTTGGGCTGCATTGCTTTTGGGCATTTGTGAATCTAATGGCCAAGTACCTTGCAGCCAGGGGATTTTCTCCCCAGGTTTACTAGTGGAACCTTTGATTCAGTTCAGCAAGCATCTGTCAATACTCAGTGCCTATAGACCACAGAGTAGGGAATCAAGAAAGAACAAATCATGTGCTTTTTATGTGTTTACTCCATGAAAACGAAGCAGGAACTGCACATGGCACAACCTTGAGAAGGCTGCACCTCAGTGAGAAGGCAGGCACATAAGTAGGGGCATTCCAGGACAGAACCTGGAATGGAGAAGCAGGAGCTCCAGGGAGGGTGTGAGACAGACAGTCCAGACTATTCCAGGAAAGGAGTCAGAGTCAGTCTTGGAAGCATGTGTATGCTCAGACTGGAGTTTTCTGGATACTGTACTCGAGTGTGGAGTGGGGGTGGTAGTGAGAGCTTGTGGACAGTTGTTTAGAGATTGGGACAGTGTATCTAGAAATCACTTGGAAAACTCTCAAGCCCTTAAGTACATGCCACCATCATCTTAGCTCACCACCGTGTTGCAGAACCACAGGTCTGGTCTGATGTGAGAATGGGTCAAGGGAGGGGCTACAGGGAACTGAGAATCATGGCAAATACCACTGGCCAGACCAGGAGAAGGACTAAAAGTGATGAGAAGGGGGATGGGGAGATCTGGGGTAGTGGTAGGCCTAGTAGTACCGTCCTGTTATTCTGGTGACTGGGAAGGCTGAAGCAGGAGGATTGCCAGTTAAAGGTCTTCCTGGGTGACCGAGTGAGTTTAATGCTAGCCCAAGTGATTTAGTAAGACTGTCTCAAGATAAAAAGAGAAAGAGGACTGAAAGGTGGCTCAGAGGTGCTGCTTAGCAGGTACTAAGCCCTTAGTTCAACCCCCATACCCCCCAGTGCTGAGAAAGAAAGCAAACAGGAGTGAAGAGTTCCTCTAGACTCCAGTACATTGCATGGTGTTTCATGTAGCAGGTTCAATAGACTCTGATCGAATAAATTAATGTCAGAAGCAACCCAGATGCCTGATCAATATGTACACACAGGTCTCCTGTTGTGTGCTCCAAGTGGGAGGAGGGACCCATTGGCTTTGCTGAGTATGGACAGCATCAATAAGACATGATGCTTCACCGCCTTTGAATTGGGAAACTTGATGCAGGATTGTACTCCATGTCACACCACAGTGAATTAGACATTTCCGTTTCCCTAGGGATCTCAGAGTGGTGGTACAGAGTAGGAGACCAGACATTTTTTTTTCTTTTCCCATTTTCATCCCAAGTGATGTTGACTGGTTACTTTCAAGGCCATCTGGGTGGTGCAGCAGTGCTTTGTGTGGAATGCCTCCAGAATGTCAATACATTTCACTGCACCCCATCAGGTAGAACACTTTTGCTAGCATTGTTGAGACTATGTTATGTGTGCATCATTTCAATCACAACTATAACCCAAGCCAAGCCTGATGCCCATCAAGTCTGCTCCTGAGCATCCCCTGCTACATTTACTCTGTGAATGCATCACTGTCAGCTCCTAGGGAAATCCATGAGTTGTCATGGATGTTTTTCCCTTCTTAGCCCCATTCCCTCTCCTGTCCCATCGATCCTACCACCAGGCTCTGTGACAGTGACTTCTAAGGTCTGTCTATGTCCACTTCCATTGCTTCCATTCAGTGACTGCCACGTCTTACTGAATCTGCAGTTACCTGACTTTACATTCTCTTCCACCCTAAGCAGTCAGTAAACTTTCCAGACCCCTGATTTAATGCTGTCATTCATTTACTCCTGAGCTTTCACAGACTCCCAAGCTGACAAGATCTGGCCATTTTGGCTTATGAATGTCCCTCTGCTTAATTTTCCTCAACCTCATTACCATGACCTACATTTTTAGCTCAACAGAATCGCTATGTTCTCCCTGGATGAAACATCATCCAACATTTAGTTGCTTAGCAGGCTCCTCGTCATTTCTTACTTGAAGTCCTACAATGGTTTCCTTCTGGTTTCCTGCTTCTGCTATGAACCTCGCCCACCCACTATGTACTATGCTCAGATTCATCCCTCTGCAAGGCAGACATGAACATGTGGTTTCTGCTGCCCTTAGAGCAAGTCTAAATGACTTTTCAGGCCCTCTGTGATCTCACCTATACAGCTGCTCTGGTTCCATTCATGCCAAGACCCTCTAGGCTTCTGCTCTCTAAAATCTCTTTAAACATTCTAACATGGCACCTGGGGTTTTCTGTTTGGACCCTTCCCACAATCTCCAGCCCTCTCCATGTCTAATTCCTATCTATCCTTCAGGTATTAGTTGAATGTCGCTTCCATCAGAAAGCCTTGCTTATGTACACGAACTAGGATGTGTATCTCTCTCTCCCCATTCTCTTTCTTTCTTTCTTTCTTTCTTTCTTTCTTTCTTTCTTTCTTTCTTCCTTTCTTTCTTTCTAGGATGTGTATCTCTCTCTCCCCATTCTATTTCTTTCTTTCTCTCTTTCTTTCTTTCTTTCTTTCTTTCTTTCTTCCTTTCTTTCTTTCTAGGATGTGTATCTCTCTCTCCCCATTCTCTTTCTTTCTTTCTTTCTTTCTTTCTTCCTTTCTTTCTTCCTAGGATGTGTATCTATCTCTCCCCATTCTATTTCTTTTCTCTCCCTGAATTAAATATTGAATACAAGGCCTTGAATATACTAGACAAATACTCTACCACTGAAATATGCCAAAACATCTGTTTTGGGTTTTTTTTTCTGGTTTTTCTGTTTTTGTTCTTTGAATTTTTGAGACAGGATTTCACTAAGTTGTCAGACTGACTTTGAACTCACTCAGTAGCCTAGGTTAGCCTTGCATTCTCTATCCCCCTGCATCAGCTTCAGGAGCAACTGGAATTCCAGGCCTGTGCCACTGAGCATAGTTGTTATTATTTCTTCTAGGATGTAAGATACAAAACAATATATATTTTGTTTACCTGAATTTTCTATCTACCTATAGAGTAATGATTAATAAATGTTAAAAAGCATCAAGAATTAATGAATGCCTGATCCTGTTTCTACCACCAGATACTAGAACTCCCAACTACCTTACTGTGCATATGAGTGGGTTGAACAAATGAAAGAATAGATAAGTAGCACTTTTGAAGTTTATTTATTCTATTACACTTGAAAAATGTGTGTTATTCATTTATTATACCATTTGCTAGAAGAACAGCAGGTCCCAGAATTATAAGATCACTGAATATGAACATAAAAACCTTAGGTTGAAGAATTCTCTGTTTGGCTAGTGCCCTGGTTTTCTTCAGGGAACCCCTGGTGAGGGAAGCATGCCTGGAAAGCTTTGCTCTTCACTCTCTGTGTTCATTTCTCCCGGCCAGAGCCTTGCCACCCAGTGGCCCCGCTGCCCCAATGGATCCACTGAACCTGTCCTGGTACGATGATGATCTGGAGAGGCAGAACTGGAGCCGGCCATTCAACGGGTCAGAAGGAAAGGCGGACAGGCCCCACTACAACTACTATGCCATGCTGCTCACCCTCCTCATCTTTATCATCGTCTTTGGCAATGTGCTGGTGTGCATGGCTGTGTCCCGAGAGAAGGCTTTGCAGACCACCACCAACTACCTGATAGTCAGCCTTGCTGTGGCCGATCTCCTGGTAGCCACGCTGGTTATGCCCTGGGTCGTCTACCTGGAGGTAGGTCTGGGTCCCTGCCTTGCTCTAGGAGGACCTTGTACTGGAGTCTGGATTCTTAAACCCCACTGGTTTCTGCCACTTCCCCCAGGTAGTCTTTCCTTCTCCTCTGAACTCAGTTTTTCTCTTTATGGTATAGACAGTCATAATAATTATGAGACTCGTTCACAGTGTGATTTCTAAGCACAGGTACCCTGGTAAATGTTTTATACACAGAGTCATCCCATATGATCCTCACAGCAGCTCTAGGGGAAGCTGGCACTGTCATCATGTTGCAGATGATGGACCAGCTGGTCAGAGAAGACAAATCTCTTCTCTGCTCACACAACTGGGGAGTCCCAGCTAGAAATCTGTCAGTAGATTGTACTGAAGTGGGACTAACTGGTGAGAACCCCCGAGGAAGGATTGTGACAGTCTGGGCTCCAAGGACTGAGACTCGTCAGCACTCTCACTTCTCAGAAACTGGGGCTGCTATTCTGTGCTGCCCTTATCTCCCAGTTTATTCCAGTGCCTGTAACCTGGCAGAGGCAACTATGGGCAGCCATTGCTGCAAAGTTTTTCCCATGGAGGACAGTGCAATCTTCCAGGACGGAGCTCAGCTGTCCCTCAAGCTGGAAGAGCAGGCAGCCCCCTGCCAAGGGCCCTGTGGCTGACACATTGCAGACACTGACGGGAAACTGAGAAATGATGGTTTAATGCTCAGTTCCTGGAACTAGATCTAGAGGCTCGAGGATAAGCTGTCCATCTTGACCCAAGCTTCCCAGCGAAGGGAACAGCTGCTGTCGGCAGAGAAGTCCCACAGTGGGTCTCTTCTCCCTGAGGATGCTCTCCAGGCCTCGCAAGCAGATATGGGGGACTGGAAAACTGCAGTGGGCATGAATGGGGTGCCACTGCTTTCTCTGCCTAGGAACCTGGGGTGGCCTGCCCAGGACAGGAGGCATTATCAAGCCTGGGTACATGGGAAGATGGTTAGGAATTGAATATTGTTGTCATTTTGTTTCTGTTGCTAGAAAATACTCTATCAAAAAGCAACTCAGTGCAGACAGGGTTTATTTTGGCTGATAATCCCAAGTTACAGACTGTCACTGGGACAAGTCAAGGCGGCCACTTGAAGCAGCTGGCCTCATCTCATCAACAGGCAAGAGCAGATAGAAATGTGTGTGTGTTCAAGGCTCAACTTGATGTCTCTACTCTTATACAGTCTGGGGCCCTGCTCATGAAATAGAACCACCCACATTGATAGTGGGTCCTCCTACCCCAATTACCCCTTCAAACAATAGAAAATCCTCTCAGGTACGGACACAGGCCTACCCCGTTTTCAGTGAGACTCTCTTGCCAGGTGATCCTAGGTTGCAGCAGGTTGACAACTAGAACTAAGAACTAAGAACTCTCCCTGAAGAGCCTCCTAATTCTCAGGCTTGATCTGCCCCTGCTCCTTTAAAAATAAGGGGAGGAGGGTCCTGCACCTCAAGGGATCACAGGACAGTGAAGGAGGAAATAGGAGCACAGATGACCCTCATGTACCCTGGCTCCCTTGCTTGTAAGTTAGGAATAACAAAAAACCCTGCCTTGTAGGGTTGTTGGAAAATCAATGAGTCCCTATGTAGGAAGTCCCTATATAGGAACAGTCCAGGGATCACACTACATAACAAGGTTGATGATGACGAAATAGTGATGAATATCCAGAATCCCTCGACTTAGAAAGGATCTTCCCTGCCCTGCTTCTTCCTTCATTTCCTTCTTTATGCACAGGCAAAGAGGCACACTCTTTCCAGAGTGAAACATGTTCTGCTCAGGGCTCTGTCCATGGGTTTTGTTGGCTTTTTATTAACTGTGGGATAGGGACAAATCTCTACACCGACTGTATTGGGATCTGTGGGAGCCTTAGTCCCTTCAGAAGGTGTCCTTCATAATTTTCCTCATTACTTTAGAAAGAAAGCAGAGTGCTTCAGGAGTCAAGGTACAGAAAGGCTTCCTTGGCTCCACCCCTTTCCACTTAGCCGAGGGAGAGATTCCTGAGAGGGATCAGGGAGAGAGCTCCTGCCTATCTGGCAACTTTCAATTCTCACAACCTTCACAGAGAGAGTCACCTTTTCTAGAACAGATGAGATTGCAGAGAGGTTTCCAGAGTCATGTGATCACTTATTCTTCACTGATTGAGTATTTTGTCCTACTCTCCCCCTTGGTCCTGGGACCTGAGAAATTTCTGTGCCATAGATGAAAAAAACTGATGAGGGCTTAGACAATACAGTCTGCCTGAGGCAGCATGGATAAGTCTCAATAGGAGGCTGGGGACATGCATCCAGGTAAGAAGTACCAAGAAAGCTTGTAACAAGGAAGAATCACTGCTCCTAACTACTCTCCCAAGTAGCTACACCTGGGATAATAGAAACAGCATTTTCCTTCTTCACCCCAGATCTGGGCAAGCTGGAGGGGAGCAGATTTGAGAGATCCTTGAAGGCAGGCACTGTCTGAACCATTCCCCTCTGTATCCAGAAGTCTGGGCCAGAGTGTAGCACACACTAAGATGCTAAATAGATCTCTGTAGAAAGGATGAATGGCAGGTGGGAGAGAAGAGGGCAGGAAAGATGGGGAAGAAGACTCTGACACCTCAGACCTGGGTCCTCAGGGACATGAAGGCAGCTTCTAGACACCAGTCTCAGGAGGAACTCCAAAGCTGGTGGGAACAAGATGGGCATAGAGCCCTGCCCAATAGTCTTTTGAAAATAAATTCTGTATCTTGGAAACCATGTCCATGCTTTACAACTGGATATCCAGTTTCCAAGATACAGTGTTGGTAAGGAGCAATATGACAATTAGTGTGGGGCTGCACTGAGCTAGAGAACACACAGTGGATGCTTCCCTCCTCCAGTACATGGATGGGTCTTTCTCACCCCTTTCTCCTGTGAGTAGAAGCTAATGGTTTCCTC
Organism: Cricetiscus sungorus; assembly: GCA_030556225.1. Taxonomy (NCBI): domain Eukaryota; kingdom Metazoa; phylum Chordata; class Mammalia; order Rodentia; family Cricetidae; genus Cricetiscus; species Cricetiscus sungorus. Next base: position 29,147,347 of record JANBXA010000740.1, on the reverse strand, counting down.
TATGGTTGGGGAACTCCAGACTTGCAGAGTTAGCTAGCCCTGGGAGGAACAGCTTCATCCTAGGTTTGTAAGATGTGCTGCCAGAAATCAGAGAGTAGAGTGGCTTTAGTTGTCTCTGTGGTGAATGGATGCCAAATAGACAAAGCCATAGTTTTAGAACTCGTGGAGATCACTAGGTAATCACCCAGGTGCTTTACAGATTAAGGTTCAAAGCTGAGGCACTCAGATGTGGCGAGTCATCTCTCCTCTAACACAAAGTCCTCAGTACAAAGTAGATTCACATATGCAAAAGGAGAGAGGTCAGGGGTACAGGCCCCAAGTCCTCCTAGGCACTACCTGCTCCCCACTGCTGCTCAGCTGATGATCTGTAAGATTTTTATGATGGATAATAGGGACTGTCAACCAGATGGGATCTAGAACCACCTAGGAGGCAAACCTCTGACATTCAGTTACCTGAAGTGGAAAGACCCACTCTAAATGTGGGCATTGCTATCCCACGGTGTGGAACAGATGGATTGAATACAAAGAAGAAAAGCAAGATGAGCACCAGCAATCATCTTTCTCTGCTTCCTGACATTTGACCCAACATGACCAGATGCCTCAAGCTCCAACCACCATGCCTTTTCCACCATGTTAGACAGTGAGCCAAAAATAAATCCTTTATCGCATTGCTTTTGCCAAGTTTTTTGTTACAGAAAGGAGAAATGTAGCTAATACAACTGCTGGGGCTGTCCTCTGAGATTGTTGCCCAACCTTCCCGAGTAATGAGCCATTGGTAAATCATATCTGCAACCCTGATTTCCATCTATGGCATTGTTTTGTCTCCAGGTGGTGGGCGAGTGGAAATTCAGCAGGATTCACTGTGACATCTTTGTCACTCTGGATGTCATGATGTGCACAGCCAGCATCCTGAACCTGTGTGCCATCAGCATCGACAGGTGAGGGGAGGGCAACCAGGTGGGGTGAGGTGACCCTGGTCACTCACCTTTCTGCTGAGTGCCTCACTTCTCAGGGTTAGGCTCTGTCTGCGGTACTGCAATTACTGGCTGTGTGTATGTGAGTTTGTGTGTGTGTGTGTGTGTGTGTGTGTGTGTGTGTGTGTGTGTGTAAGTGTGTGTTTGTGTGTGTGCAAGCATGCACACACGTGCAGACATTTGGCTAGGATAGTGCATACTCCCCATGGGCTATCCAGATTATAATTGTATAAAAGAGTTGGTTCTGACTGGAGCTTATGGGAAGATTGTGAAAGTTACTTGAATTCTATGATTTGTTTTCAGGACATAAAAATGATACCTGTACCTTAAGTCACAGTGTTGAGTTTGAATTTTGTGTCCTGATCAAGAGGGTCTAGGCCATGCTCACTTTCCCAGGCTGTATCCTTAGAGGCTTTCACTCTTTTATGCTGACACAACGTGAAGGTTTCTAGAGGCTCTGTGTTTCCCCCTCACAGCACTATTGGAAGATCAGATATTACTGAGTGAGGAGAACTTGGCAGAGGAATGTGAGGGAGGATTAAAAATGGTTGCCTCTGTTATCACTTACTGCTAAATGGAACTAAAGCCTTGCTCTGAGGGACAGTGCTACCAGTTGTCAACAAATTCTTCCACCTTCTGCAGTCCAGTATAGTGAGCATAGTATCAAATGTGCAAAGATCCATCAGAAAGTCTGCAGTCCAGGTGGGGAAATTAATCAGCGTAATAGTCCATGGGTACCCAGTAGCTGCTGCTCATTAAGTGCTTGATTGTGTGTTTGAATGTGGGGACAAGGAAAAGAGTTTAGTGAGTGGATTAGTCAGGCATCATAGAACTAAGCAGAAGGGGCATCTGTGGTACATCTTGTAGAATGAGGAATCTTCTGGCCTGAAAACTGTACTTAGGATCTCCACCTTTACAGGTACACAGCTGTGGCCATGCCTATGCTATACAACACACGCTATAGCTCCAAGCGCCGAGTCACTGTCATGATCGCCATTGTCTGGGTCCTGTCCTTCACCATCTCCTGCCCACTTCTCTTCGGGCTCAACAACACAGGCAAGTCTGGCCTTTGCCTAGGGCTCAAATAGCTCCATCTCACAGCTCTATTCAGGAAACTGAGTGGCTGAGTCTTTGATACAGATATGGGTGGAAGGCCAATGGTGACCCACTCTTATCTTCAAGGAGGCTGGATGCATCCCCCAGATCCTGTCCAACTCAGAGTTGTTCCAGATTAGGCAGGAGAGGAAACAATGGCTCCAGGAACATTGGTACTTGCTGAGGAGCAGGGAAGATGGCTGAGGAGGAGGTCTGACCATTTTCAATTTTATTTAATATATTGAAGTAAGCCAGATAGCCTTACACATGTGTGTGCATGCTTCTATGTTTAGCAGAGAGGTTACTCTATCCATGTCTGGTAGTGGTATTTGGGAGAGTATGGAGCAAAAAATCTAGAAACAAGTAGGAGTTGATCCAACCTCAATACCCTTCCTGTGTGAGGCAGAGTTAGGAGCATCTCAGACAAAAGAGGAACAGAACATTTGCAATATGGAGTTGTTTCTCAGCAGAGAGACAAGAGCTAAGTAGGTGTCTCTGTGGTTCATAGTTTACAGTGAAGCTCCAGAAGTGTATAGTTCAGAATACAGGTGCCACAGGAATTCCCAGGAATGGGAAAAAGACTAATAATACTTGAATTAATATAGAATGGGCTTGATATCAACAGACATCTGGTCTACCTGGAAGGGACCATGGATGCATATTAAACACAGGTAAGTTAGTTCAATAAGTAGGTGAGATAATACTGTTACCAAAATTATAGAGTGGCAGGGCCTCTTCTTCCCCATTATACAGGAAGGCTAAATTAATGGCTTCCCCTTTTGAAAATGTTTCTTTGTGTCATTTCTGAATCATGGCTCTCTTGTGTGCTTAGAATGGACAAAACTAATGAGCAAGTTATTAGAAAAAAGGAACGTAAAACTTGGAAGCAGTCAGTAGTACCAGCTTCTTACTAACAGTTGGGGATTTTATACCCTATTTTTTTTAACTGAACTTTTATTTGTATCTACCATTTTCAGGTAACAGCCAGTACATAGACTGTAAAATTGCTCTGATTCCCAACAAGGGGACAGATGTCCTCTGGTGGTGCTATGGCATGGTGGGACTGCTGACACATTGCCCATATGGGTTTCTCCTCCCCCCCCAGACCAGAATGAGTGTATCATCGCCAACCCTGCCTTCGTGGTCTACTCCTCCATCGTTTCATTCTACGTGCCCTTCATCGTTACCCTGCTGGTCTATATCAAAATCTACATCGTCCTCCGCAAGCGCCGCAAGCGGGTCAACACCAAGCGCAGCAGCAGAGCTTTCAGAGCCAACCTGAAGACCCCACTCAAGGTCCTCAGACCTCAGCCCCAACATGGGTCCCTACTTAACTGTTACCAAGACAGATAATACTACACTTGGGTGGGGAGCCTGAGAAATAATGGCAAAGTGGAAATCTAGGCTGGAGGAGCTGGTGGGGCTGGGTGGGGGTGGGACCTCAGCTGAGTGACAGAATCTTTAGAAAGAGAGGATGGGGCTCATGGTGGGAGCTAACTAGAAGTGTCTATGTGAAGACCTTTGTGGCTGCATAAAGCAGTTCTTGCTTGGTCTGGTCCTTAGTTTCTCTCTTCCTCCTCATGTAGTTTTACCCTTTTCACTCTGACCTCTATACTTCCTTTTCCCTTCCTCCATCTTCTCCACACTATTCTTTTTATCTGCTCTGCTCTGCTCTGCCCTTCTCTCCATGCATACTTCTGCCTCCTCTTTTCTTTTTCTCTCCTCTGCCCATCTATTCTTTCCCTGCTCTTTTATCATACAATCTCCTTCCACTCAACATTCTACAATGAAGACAGTATGTGGGTATGGAAATAACAAGAACTTAATGGGGGTTAGATGCATCCAGTCCAAATCCTGGTGTCATCACTCTTTTGATTGGATGCATCAGGCCCAAATCCTGGTGGCATCACTGTTTTTTAAAAATGTGTGTCCTTGGGCATATTGCTTAGCTTCTGTGAGCCTCAGTTTCCTCGTCTGTTAAATGGGAGTCATGTGCACTTCACAGGGTGGTCCTGAAGATCTGATGTCAGAAGGGATGTGAGCATGTGCCTAGCATGTTCCTGAACAGGTCCTCCACAAAGAATGAGGTTCTTTGGCCCCTCCCCTTCCCCACCTCTTCTCCTCGCAGTACCAGCCTTCACTCTTGCCCCAATTGCCTTCTGTGGCCACATTCCTCTAATTGCTGGGCCTCTGCCCCTAGATTGAGTTCTCCATGAACTCACTTGTCTTGGGTTTCTGTCCCCTTACCACCTCTGCTCCCCACTGTCTTGTGTGACCCATGTGCTGGCTCACTCCACAGGGCAACTGTACTCACCCTGAGGACATGAAACTCTGCACCGTTATCATGAAGTCTAATGGGAGTTTCCCAGTGAACAGGCGGAGAATGGTAAGTGTTCAGGTCAGGGACCCAATGCCATCTTTCTACCCTCAGTGGAACCCACAATTCCCCATCCTGGAACCTCACTAGCTAGCTATTTTAAGGGAAAAGTGCCTCCTGGCACCCCTTCTTTGCATCTGCTGAGAGCACATTCACTTTGCATACTTCGTAGTATGGGTGCAGTGAGATACCTCAATTCTGCAAGGCACAGACACACAAAAGCTTGTTGGGAGAAATGACTTACCCATGTAACCTATTAAAAGTGACAATACAGGCTATTTCCACTTCTCAAACACCTGCCATGCTTTCTGTCATCTCATCAAATCCTCATGTGACCCTGGGAAGTAAATCTTATTGGTCTTTAGCTCACAGAAGAGGAAGCCAAGGCTCATGGAGTACAGGTAGCTCACCCAAGTCTGAACAGTTAGTGTCAGGCATGTACTGAAGCCCAGATCTATATGACTTCTGAATCCACACTGTTCCATTCAGCATGTGCCACCACCTTTGGGATAGGCAGCTCTGGGGTTGGGAGCTAGCCACTGGGGTGGGGGTAAGGGAAGAGCAGAGCATCTGGGGTGGACAAGAAGCATACCCTGAAAGTAGACCTTATAGGTGCAAATTCATAGCATACCTTGGTTCTTTCTGGTATTAGCTGGCACCAGAGCTCAAGAAGCAGGCCTTTCATCCTGCAGCTGCACAGGGAACCCACAGAGGACTGTATGTAAAGTCCAGCAATGTCTCTTAGATGCCTGCATTCCAAGGATAGGACTCTAATGATCTATTTGTGGGGCAGGTGCTAAGACAGATCTCAGGTTATATTCAAGGCAGCAGCCTGCTTCACCATCTGGGAACATAGATTATATTTCAGAGGCTGGTCTGAGACTACAAAGTTCTGGGACAAGAGGGCGTAAAGAGGAACTTGGAAGCCATGTGTGAATCTATGCTGGACTTTCTAAGTCAGCCTAGCCAGGAAGATATGGAGCTTCCAGATCTGCCCTTGACTTCTGAATCAGGCTAGTCAGCTCACATACCCTTGCTGGTGCAGGAGTCTGTACTCCACCCTGGCAGAGGGGATGGGGAACAAGATTTTCACGTTATCAGAACTGAGTTAACTGAGTTCCTAAAGGTAAGTGAAGACTGAATGTCAGTTAGGGGCTTATCTTAGTAGGTGGAATGGTGTCAGGCCCTTAGTTAGAACCCAGAAAGTGTCACTCAGGTTATAACAAAGAGAAGTGCCTGGGTACTAGCACTCAGTTTTTCTAGGGTCTTGAGGCTTTACAAGAATTTCTCCAGGCAGTGCGCTAGGAGTGAGTGCCTTAAGTTTGAGTTCTGTATTCAAATGGTCCCTGCCTCCCAGCGATGGATGGCCTTTTTTGTCTTCCTGGCAGTCACTCTGTTGTTTGCAGGAGTGTGCAGAGGGGTAGGAAAGCCAAGGAGGCTTGATGACTTCTGCCCAGGGACTTCATCCTAAGTTCTCTGCCTCCATCATAGGACGCTGCCCGCCGAGCTCAGGAGCTGGAGATGGAGATGCTGTCAAGCACCAGTCCACCAGAGAGGACCCGGTATAGCCCCATCCCGCCCAGTCACCACCAACTAACTCTCCCTGATCCATCCCATCATGGCCTCCATAGCAACCCTGACAGTCCTGCCAAGCCAGAGAAGAATGGGCATGCCAGGATTGCCAACCCCAAGATTGCCAAGATCTTTGAGATCCAGACCATGCCCAATGGCAAAACCCGGACCTCCCTTAAGACAATGAGCCGCAGGAAGCTTTCCCAGCAGAAGGAGAAGAAAGCCACTCAGATGCTTGCCATTGTTCTTGGTGAGTCAGATCTGGCTGATGGCAACAGCCATGCCATGCCCAGCCTTGGCAGGGGAAAGGGTAATCCCTGCAAGTCCCGGACTCTGCCATGATGAACATGGCTGGAAGGTCATGGATTCGGCACTTCTTTACATTCAAACAATCAATATTCAGTAGGCCTATTGTGCCTACTATGCAGAAGGGTAAACCAGGACTTGGTGTAGTTACACAACTTGACAATGGTCAACTCAGGCAGTTTAACTACAGTGTCTGAACTTCACTGGTCTATGGAAAGACACCATAGTCTGTGTCCCAGGTTGCTTCCTTCTTTTGGTCCCCCAGTCTGTGAAGTAAGATGCCTCTTGGGTTTGTTGTCATAGTCAGGACAGTATAGGGTTGAAAAGCATCACATATATGAGTTATTTTATGTTTTGTTACTATTACTATTGATGAGAAATTTGGAAACATACATTTTCACTCAACTCAGTCCCCAAAGGATAAAACTGAAAAATGAGATGGGCCTTTGAGAGGTGACTCCAGCATCTATGGGCTGGAGGGGCAGCTGAGCTGGTAAAGGCACTTGCCACCACTATGCCTGACAACCTGAGTTTAATTCCTCAGTCCCACATCAATTCCCACAAGTTGTCCTCTGATCTTCATGTGTCACATGGATGCTCATACACACACACACACACACACACACACACACACACACACACACACACACACACACACACACACACACTTATGCGCGCACACGCAATTATTTTTAACTTCTAGGAAATTGTGTAATGAAAGACGAAACCTAGGAGTAAGTAGACTGATAGAGACAGTTAGGAAAGGAGGGTAGGGTGTTAATTTGCCATCCATGTGGCACTGGGATCCCATCTGATGGCCTGGAAATCATGGCAAATGAGTGGGCAGGTTCTAATGCCCTCCTGCTCAGAAGCACAGGCCCTAAAAGGGCAAGGGATTATTTTTCCACTTCTCTAGAGTTTGGCAGGGTGAGTTTAGAGCAAGGCTTTGCGTGGCAGTCCACCAGTTCTACTCTAGGGCCTCACTATTCTCTAAACATCCTCCTAAAACATCCTCCTACACCTACACACTGAATGTCTAAGTGGAGTACTCCTGAGGCCTGCCTGTGTAAGAAGGACCAACAAAGGGTGTGTCTACCAACACTGAGCAATCGTGGGAAAGGCTAGAACAAGAGCCTTGCCATTTGAGGGAACTAGACAAAGGGGGATCAGATAGCAGTTGTGTTACTCAAGAGCAAAGTGGCCCTGGGGACAATGTGGAGTCAACATGCAATTTGGTTTCCCATTGAATTCAAGGGGCCATCATGAAAATTAAATAAGATGAGGTATTTAGCTCTCTCTGTTCCTAAATGGTAGTCCTGCACTGCTGAGAACAAATTCTTCCCAGTGTCACCAACTTGAGGATAACATTGTCCCCAGTGGTAACTGGAAAGTAGTCTGTGTGCCCATTTGTGGAGGCTGACTTGGATCAGAAAGCTAACATTTCCCACTTGTTTTTAAGCCACTTCCTTTCCCAGCAGACAGTTGCCATATTCATCCCTACAGGTAAGTGTCAAAATCAGGTTGCTTAGATCTGAGACCAGGGCTCCTTTTGCTGTGGTCCTGAGGCTACCACATGCAGTTAGACATGTTCCTGCCCCAGGGAAGCCTGTGGCAGAGCAGACAGGTGTAGCAGGAGCAGGGCCCTCCCAGGCCAGGCTCTCCTTGGCCTGGGGCCCACCTGACCTTACCCTCTTCCCAGGTGTGTTCATCATCTGCTGGCTGCCCTTCTTCATCACGCACATCCTGAACATACACTGTGACTGCAACATCCCTCCAGTCCTCTACAGCGCCTTCACGTGGCTGGGCTATGTCAACAGTGCCGTGAATCCCATCATCTATACCACCTTCAACATCGAGTTCCGCAAGGCCTTCATGAAGATCCTGCACTGCTGAGTCTGCCCCTCGCCTGCACAGCAGCTGCTTCCCACCTCCCTGCTTGGGCAGGCCAGACTTCATCCCTGCAAGCTGTGGGCAGAAAGGCCCAGGGGGACCTGGCCTTCTCTTGACCCTGCAGGCCCTGCAGTGTTAGCTTGGCGTGGTGCCCCTCTCTGCCCACACACCCTCATCCTACCAGGGTAGGGCCAGGGAGACTGGTATCTTACCAGCTCTGGGGTTGGACCCATGGCTCAGGGCAGCTCACAGAGTGCCCCTCTCACATCCAGACCCCATCTCCTTGGCGCCAAAGATGCAATGGCCTTCCTTGACCTTTCTCGGGGGCACTGGAGTTGCTAAGGTCAGAATCCAGCTTGGTGGCCACACCCCGATTGTCGGCTTGACCTGGCCCTTGCTTGCCTCTGTTGGATCAGGTGGTGGGAGGGAAGGCCAGTTCAGACTTCACAGGGGCTACACAGGAAAGCAGGGAATACGCAAAGGCCCCCAGGCAACATTAGTGTTGGGAGACACGCATAAACACCAGATAGCTCCACAGACCCCAGAGAAATTGAGGCTGAAAATCTGTTTTGTTCCACAACTCCAGTGTGAACCCCTTCATAGCAGTGGGTACCACTGTGCCCTGCTCTTTACAGCACCCCGTGCGGTTTCTGTACCCTTTGAGGGGAACCAACTCTAATCCTCAAGGTCCATAAGGAGAAAAGTAGCTAATCTCCCTCTACCCTCCAAGCCACCCACCAACCCCTGACAAGTCTTGGACTGATCCATTCCTCACAGCAAATGCTGGCCAACCTGGAAAGTCAGGCCTTGGACCCGTGTTGGGGCTCAAGTTGGAGGTGGGAACTTGGGACTCTTCTTTGGGGGAGTGGGTAGCCTCCTGCCACTCCCCTGCTGATCTCTTCTTTTTCAAATTTCTCTTCATTTCCAGTGCCTCTGCCTTAGAGGGGATTGTGGGTAGGAGGCCACTGCCACCATTGGGCCTGGCATAGTCCAGCCCTGAAGAGGGAGGGGAAGCTGCAGCTTGGAGGGCCCTGGGCTCCAACTCTGTAACATCACTATACATGCACCAAACCAATAAAACTTTGACAAGAGTCATTCCCATGGGCCCTTGAGTGGCCTGGAACACCCTCCATACTATCTTTAACACTTAGATAGAGCATAAAGCAGACAATGATAAGAGGAAATCCCACTATCCCCAGATCCCCGGATCCTGGTGCCTCTGAAGGACCAATCAGCCACCAAGGCAGAGATAGTTCTACAGTGAAGGTGTTCTCTGAGGTGGTGGCTTTGCTTGTGTCTGTCTGTTCCTTGTCCATTCTCTGGCACAGGTAGTGTGAGGCAGGGAATGTCTGAAGACTGATCTGGACAGATGTCCATCTTCCCACTACCAGGCTGTTCACAGCTCCAAACTTTCAGGGTCTGCAGGCTGGCACTGCCCCAGCAATGGAAACTTGACTCCTTAGAAGAGAACTAGAAATCAACCCAGTGAAAGAGGAATGTTCTTGGCACCTTAAAAATCAGGAATAATGACAAACAAGGTAGTGGCACCCACGGGCTCAGGCTCTGGGGAGCTGTCAGGGCATAATTTGCATGCTAAATATAATATTTTTAGCACCAAAGTTTGGAGCACTTAACTTGCCCCGAGCATGTAATTATGGACTTGGATCTTCTTGCTGAACTTGAATGTAGTGCTAAACCTTGGGAAAGGCTCTTGTCCCCAGAACACCCTGGTGCCAGAAGGTAAGCCAAGCAGCTCCCCTAGGGTAGCTAAGGGCCACTAATAACTTAGTGGTCTTCTCCTGAAGTGGATCAAACCCTCATTGTGTCCAGAAACCCTAGGAAACTCTCTGCTGCTGATAATCACCCCCACACCACACATACACACACACACACACACACACACACACACACACACACACACACACACACACACACGCCATGCTGTCAGCCTAAGGATGGATGATGTTGACCTGGCTGGGAGAGTCAAAGTTTACTTCATCATTAGAAGTCTCATGAGGGCATTCGAGTTTACCAGCTGCAAAACTGAGAGATGAAAGAGAGAGATGAAAGACAGAGAGTAAGACAGAGAGAAGGAGAGGAAGGGAGGCCCTGAAAGTGGGGTGGGGAGACAAGCTCCAGAGCAATCAGAGAAGAATCCTGTCAGAGAGAAGAGGGGAAGAGGGCAGGGAATGGGCGGGAGGCGGGGCAGGAGAGAGTTGCCCACAATTGTCAGGAGGCTTCAAGTCTTTCTTCCAGACAGCAGATTGACAGCTAGAGTGGGCAGGGGGAGGGCTGGGCTCCACCCTCTCCCCCCTTAAGCATTTGGGAGCAAGGGGATGGGAGGAGTGGTACCCAGAAACACCTAGCAATAGGGGGTATCCCAGGCTCTGGCTCTTCAAAAAGGCCCCGCCCCTGTTCCTCTTGATGGGTTTGGGAAGGAAGCACTCAGAGCTTTCCCTCCCCATTTCCTTTCCCTCGCATTTCCAGTGTCTCCATATACCTGGAGCCCATTACTAGACCATCCTTGTCTGGAGAGGTGACATGGCTTCCTTCAGCTGTTGCCCACTCTTCCCTGTGCCAAATGGTTCACTGTCCTCCTGGGTACAAGGACACAGTCTGTATCTGTGGCTTCATAATCTATCTGTACAGAGCATCTTTGGGCTCTGCCTTTCCTGGTAGTCTTCTCCTCCTGCCCAAGGGGGCCATTCCTGTGCCCTGGACTCACTTGAGGAGGTGGTGTGCTTGGGTGGGTGACAGCCCAGACCCCTGATTGAATCTTATGCCATCTATTCTGTGCAGTGTAGTGAAGTGACTAACATGGGCAGAGTTATTTTTTATTTAATATGTTTTTTTAGATAGAGAAAGAAAACCTGTGTGAGACCAGACCTTTAGGGTGGTACCCAACGGTTCGTGCAAAAGCTATGCCTGTTCAGGAGCAGGTGGTGGAGAATGAACAGGGACAATGTTAGCAATGGCACAGTGCTGGAGTCTGGGTGTTTTATGTTTCTGAACATCTTTTCTTGTTTGTCACATGTCTATAACTCTACTATACCAAGTGAAGCAGGAAGGTGGTAGAGAGAAAATACTGTATCTTCTAGGTGACCCATCTCAGCTCTATGGATGAGGCGGGGAAGACCCTTATAAGAATAGATTATATTCCAATCTTCACTCTACCCATGAGTCTTCCAGAGCAGAGAGCAGGGCGATGGCTGCTGCTCTTTCTAGAGAGACTTTTTACCCCCTGGTGGAGCCATAGAAAGCCCAAGTTCATTTTTAAAAAGTTCGGCATAGGGGTTGTTGGGTGTATAGTTCTGTTGGTAGAGTGCTTGCCTAGTGTGCATGATGCCCTGAGTTGAGGTCAATGTTGAGGTCAACATACATCAAGAGTATACAAACACACACACACACACACACACACACACACACACACACACACACACACACACACACAATCCTGGAGCTTTGGAGGAAGAGACATGAGGGCTGATACAAGTGCCAAAAGGATGCATACATAAATGTCTCTAGTCACCTATAGTTTCCTGCATATCTAAGCCACCTTAGCAGAGGTTTAGAACAGGAAAGAAATTTGTCACTGTAAACGGTAAGGAAAGAGCAGGTAAGTGGAACAATGTTGATAAGAAAGGACAAGAGCTTGAAGACAGAAGAGAACAGAGTGAAGGTGAGTGCTGGTGCATGCTGGGGCTGTGTGTGATCCAGCAGCATCTTCACATCCAAAAATTCTTCTACACACTGAAGCTGAAGCATCCACAGGCGTCCCTGTCTAACAGTAATGTCTAGGGAAAGCCTGCATCCAATAAAGTGTAAAATGAAGACTCTAGCCCAGGTTTGTTGGCCACCTCTAAATTCTCTGTGGTAGCCTGGAACCCCAATTTCCCACCAGAGCATCCAGCTCTGTTGCACACAGCTCTGGGAGTCTTTGGAATGTCTTAGACACTCAGTCTCTATCTATCCATCTTTTACCTGGAAAGAAATGGGAGCTCTCCTCATCCTCTCACAGTGAGACTCAAGGTAAACATTAGAGCCCTGCCCACTGGGAATACATCAAATTGTTTGCCTGTAGAAATATGTCTGTCCCTTCCACATTCTGGAGCTTATGGAGTACCTCCACCTCTACCAAGCCTGACCTCTGGCCCTTTTCAGCTCCATCCATGTCATCTTCTACAGAGACATCTTTCAGGTGGCTCTTTCTGATTAACCCAATGCTTAAGTTGGAAACTGACTCAAGAAGTGGTAAAAAAGGGGGTGGTCCTAGACTGATTTTATTAATATATGGCTACTTAAATTTAATGATGTTAAAAACTTGATCTCTCATCTACACTCACCATATATCAAGCACTCAGTCCCACAAGTAGCTAGTGGTACCCTACTAAGTAATGCAGATCCCAAAGGTGTCTTCCCTCCCTTATAGTCCTGATGGAAATACCAGTCCTAGATTAGTAATTTGGGGACCTTCAACTAAGATATGGATAAGGGGTGAGGAACAAGTTTGTATTTGAGTTAAAGGGTTCTCTAGGACCTCCAAGTATAAATGTCCAGTAAGAAATCAGGGTTCTAGTTACTAACACTCCCATCATTAGAAACTTTAAATACAGTGGAAACCCACTAGGGACCTATTTCCAGCAATTTCCTCCCTTGAAGGTCCTTGAACCCAACCAAAAATATTCCTCCATAACTAAGAAGGCAGGTGTGTCCAAATGAAGCTCAGAATGTGTGTATCTGTCTAGGGCAACTTGAGAATACAGCAGACAACAACGTCCTCTTGTTCAAGACTGAGCCCAAACTATTACCTCTGTTAGCTCTTAGAGGAAGTGATTCACGGAAGCAGGAACCCGAGGACCTCTGTGCAAAGTCAGAATCATCAGAGCCAAAGCGATTCACTGGTACAGTTCCGACCACACCCCTGTGACACCGTTGCCATGTACCAGATGATGAATGCCAAAGCATTTTCCCTCAACGTCTTTCTTCAAGGTTACCTTAACACCCTTCCTTATGTAATAAGCCAGACACCATCTTGTCTTGTGGCTCCATCGCCACCATTTCCATTGGTTTTTCCGATGAGAATATGCTGTTCCTGCATCTCCTCTGGCTGTTCTCGAATCCTAGACTTGGAGCTACATCAGTGTTCTAGGGTTCAAGAGAGGCACACAGACCTGCCCCTCACCTCCTCCTGTTGATTGTTTTAGGAGACAGAACTGGGGACATCATATTAATTACTACGGGCAGCTGGCACAGAATGAGGATAAACAATCTATTGGATGTTCCCAGAGCCAGGAGTTTCCACTCCACTGTGCCATCCGCATGTCTTGGGTGTGCCCCCTAGTGGTCATCCTGAGCCCTGACTGCTCCACTTCAGAGTATGGTTCGCCCTGCAGATTGTGGTTTAATCAATTGAGGATATTCTAATGTGTAGACTAGCCTGATAGTTGCTTCTCGAGGACATAAACCAGCCAAGTGCTGATCCCAGGTTTATGATTGGGTGTTTCAAGACTGTCCGGGAGCTATTCTAGAGACCCCAGGATAGAGGAAGTGGGGTTGCCAAAACGAATCCATGACCTGGGCAAGGTGCCACATAGAGCATCAAGCCTCCTTTGCCCCATTGATCACGTCATTATAATGGGAAGGGGAGGCAGAAGGGAGCACCTGCTCTCCTCATACCCTTCTAACAGCCACTGCCTCACTTACCATTGAACCAGACCTACCAACACACATGCTGGATATTAGCAGCCCTGGCCCTTCCCAAACCTACCCACAACTTATGGGTAGACCAATGGGTGGGTGGCCTATATGTGTTCATAGAAAGTGGTTCTCTGAGGAGCTGATAAGGAATAAAGGAAGTCCCTGCTATTGCAGCTACACCCCCAAGCCCAGACAACCCCCTTGCACTACCAGCTTCCTCTCTGTTGCCTTATCTCCTCCCTTGCATGCATTTACACACACATACTATACACACATACAAGTATCAAGCATTTATACCTCCATTTTCTTAGCTACCTTGCCTGCTCCCTCACATGTATTCACAGATGCATTTCATATGCATACATGCATTATGCATACATCTGCAATTTCTCTTAGCTGCCCTATCTCTTTTCACATAAGCTCACATACAGGTATTATATAAGCACATGGACCACACCAGACAAATGACATATGCATACACACACAGCTACCCAACTCCCCTCAGCTGCCCTTTCTCTTCCCTTGTGAGCTCACATACACACATATATTATGCACACATATAACACATTAGACACTATATTCATACTATGCTACATTAACCCCACTGGCTCCCATTGATCCATGACTAATTCGGAGAATGAGATCAGCAGCTTTCTCACTCTGGAGTTTGGAACCTGACCATATAAATGGGCACGGAGAAGCATGGGATTGGATACAGGAAATTGTCATCCCATAGATGAACACATGTCTGCACTTTGGGCACATCCTTCCATCATTGCCAATATATGTGATACTATTGACTGAGACTAGTACCACCAGAAGCTATGATCATCATGGTGACATGAGCCTGGCTGAGACTAACAGTGAGCAGACATGTCCTTTGAACTCCAAGTTCATGCTCCCTTTGTAAAGCAAGTGTCTGACCCTCGACCCAGTCTAAGGTGAAGCACCTAGAATGCAAAATTGGAGCTAAGATGAGCTCTGGGTCTTTATTTTGGGGGTGTTCCTTGGGATGCAAGGGCTCCATTACTCAGAGACAAGTATCAAAACTTTACCGAGGTCTTGAGGCTGGAGAGAAGCTTATCATGGGCACAGGAGCTCATTTGAAAAGAAGGAAGAGCAAGGATATACTGGAGATGACTTGGAAGGGAGCTGGAAACAGTTTTCCAGGCTCTCTGTAGCTTCCCTGCCTTACTAGAACAACCTCACTGGGCCCCCTCTCCTTCCTTCCGCTACCTAGGACACTAGTTCCTCTCAAGGTCAAATGGGCAGGTGGGAAATGGCTTTTCCAATCACTTTCATGTTCACAAACCTCTCCCCTTCTAGGCAGAGGCCCTGTTATCTAAACTTCTGTCTGGTATCCAGGCTCAGAAACTCCCAGAATGGCTAGTGAAGGCTCCTTGCCCTCCAGGAAGGTCACTATCCCCTGTTTTTGGCTGCGGAGGGCCAGCTGCAGAGGTGTGCAGCCAACTCCATCCTTGATGTCCAGTTGGGCACCAGTCTTGACCAGCACTTTGAGGATGGCTATGTTGCCCTTGAGAGCAGCCAAGTGGGCAGGTGTCCAGCCCACCTTGTTGCAAGCATTGACGTCAGCACCATGCTCTAGAAGGTGGATGATGCCCAGGAAGGCCCCCTTCTGCACTGCCAGGTGGAGAGGAGTCCAGCCTGACTGCTCAGCAGCATTGGGGTTGGCCCCACCCTGTAGCAGTGCCAACACCGCCACCTCCTCCCCATGGAAGGCAGCAAGGTGCAGGGGAGTCCAATGCATACTTCCAAGAGCATCCAGGTCTGCATGGCTCTTGGCCAGCAGACGGATGATCTCCACATGACCCCTGTAAGTTGCTAGGTGTAGGGGTGTCCATCCCTGTTGTGTGGGTAGCTCAAGGCTGGCCCCATATCTGAGAAGCATCTTGAAGATAAGTTGCTTGCCCCTGGCTACAGCAATGTGCAGTGGGCTGTAGCCACCATGGTCAAGGGCATCAGGGGATGCCCCACTCTTTAGCAGGTGTTGGATGGCTCTCACTTTCCCCCTCTCCACTGCCAGGTGCAGAGGTGTCCTCAGGTTTCTCTGCTGAGCATCTAGCTCAGCTCCATGTCCTGTCAGCAACTTGACCAGACCAATGTGGCCAAAGTATGCAGCCACATGGAGGGGTGTCTTGCCCTCAGTCTCCCGAGGGTTGAGGTCAGCCTGTCGAGATACCAGAAGTCGTGCCACATTCTCAAAGTTATTCTGTGCAGCTAGGTGGAGTGGGGTCCAGCCCTCATGCTCCTGGGCATCCACAAGGGCCCCATGGTCCAGGAGCAGACGGGCAATGTGGTCATCTCCATTCTGGGCTGCAAAATGCAATGGGGCCCAGCCATCCTCATCTGCCAGGTTGGCATCAGCACCATGTGCCAGGAGCAGGGCACAGAGGTCAGGCTGCTGGTCCTGGGTGGCGATAAGGAGTGGTGTATAGCCGGAGGCTGTCTGGCAGTCCACATCGACCTCATGAGACAGCAGAAGTCTCACTTGCTCCAAGCTGCCCTGGACCACTAGGAAGTGGAGGGGAGTCACCTTGTTCTCATAGATATGTAGTTCTTCATCACTTGGGACCAAACTCTTGCTGTCAGAGAGCTGTAGGATCCACTTCAAGGAGTCACCTGAGCCTGCTAAGATAAAGGATTAGGCTGATAAAAACCAAAAACAAACAACAACTAGACCATTACCTGGTCACAGGTCACTTTATGCATCCCCCTGCCTCCAGGAGTCACTTTTCAGGAACAGCCTAGACTTGAGGGCAATGGCTTTCACAGTATCAAGGGTCACTGATTCTGTTAGAAGTTGGAGCCCGTGGGTTTTACAGAGGAGGCAGGATGGAGTTGGAGCTGGAGCCAGGAGGCCTGGATTAAAATCCCCACTCTACTGCTGAATATCCCCTGGCTCCTGCTAGTTCTTGGCCTCTTTAAGCCTCCATATCCAGCCCTTTAAAGGGGAGATGAACAATATTGGCTCATTTTACCAGTGGCGAGACTGATTAGGTGGTTAAGAATGTTCAGAGAAGGACCCAAGAGGAAGGCAGGCTGTGAAAATCAAAACTGCACTACAACTTGGGCTTGTGTGATACAAGACCTCCAGGTCTCACCTCCTCCTGATCCATCTACTGTAAATGAGAACTAAATAATGACCAAGGCCCACCCCCTACAGATTCTAATTTGTATGGGGTAGATACTAAATACATCTTTTTCCTCATTTCTTTTTTTCAAATGAGCCTAACACAAATCTAATCTTTTAATGACACAAACATGAAGGAGAAACTCCAAAGACCTGGGTGTTTTGGACCATCCCTGATGTGTGGTAAGCTTGTGAAAGAGGGAGGGTCAAGGAGGATGAACAGAGAGAATAAATAGACCCCACCCCCTCCTCCATGTGGAATCTCTGGTCCCATCTCACAAGGAGGATGAGCAGAGAGGATGGACAGACCCACCCTTCCCTTTGGTTCCATCTCAGCACGATAGACTCACCACTGTGTGCAAGCTCCTGGTTGACTTCATCGCTGACCTGGGAAGGCATGTACAGAGTGGGTCATCAGGATCAGATCTGGTCCTCCCTGCCTTTCTCCAGTGCTTTCTGTTACCTGTCAGCATTCACATCCTACCTTTCCTGGGAAACCTACCTATACCAGCACATGCTACCTATACCAGCACATATCTAGAAGAAATCACTAAGCAGAGAATTTCTGGGACTTATTCTCCATTTAGAGACTTCAGGCTATATCTCTGGAACCCTCTAATGGTCCCTGATAATTCCCATGTCAGAGTAGGGACAGGAGACTTGAAGAATGATGCTGACATCTACAGCATGATAGTGTAGTAAAGTCCTTCCCAGGGGCTCTAAGCGACAGCACCCATGTCCTTTAGAGAACAGTTGGGAGAATAAGGGACTGTGTCCTCCCCTGTGGATTCTGGCATCCCCCAGCTAGCCTCCCTGGGTTGGAGAGTTAAGTGTGAGCTAGCTTGGCTTACAGTTCCCATGTTACCCTCAGCAGTAGAGCAGCCTTGTAAATGACAGCCATTGCCTATTCCCTCACATACTAGACAGAGACTATTGATGATACACAGTGACTTCCAGCATCCCTACAGTGGCCTGCCCAGCCTGCCATATCCACCTTGTGTGGCTGGCTCAGTGATGGCTTGCAAGACACCTTCCGGGCCAGAGCTTCACACTCAGGGTCTGCCACAGGGCTCTGGAGCAGGGACAGCAACATGTCTGTTTCAATGGTCACATCTGTTCCACAAGGATTCGGGGTAGAGAAAAAAGAGGTAACAGGCAAGTTCAATGGTGCTCACTACCTTTTAGATAATCTTATGTTTCCTGAGTTCTCTTAAATGCATTACTAAGTTCATGTATGTTCCCATATGCCCACAATGAGGTAGGAAACTGAGCCCTACTCTTGACATGGTTGGGGTATACTTGACAAGTCAGTGACTTTCTCCTGACCAAGTAAGTCTTTTTTCACAGAAGGAGAAAGTAAGGACTAGATGATGGTTAAGATGCTCACCACTCTGTGTGTTGTCCCTAGAGGACTAGATAACCTCATCTCTTCTAGCCTATGAACTTATAGATGCTATAGTACTCAGAGTCTCCAGAGATAGCTACAGAGCTCAGTGGCAGGACCAGGCTCAGATGTTATGGCTTCCTTTTGCTGACTCTCTCTCCCTTAGGTACACTGTGAACACTGACAAAATCTATCCTCATCTGTGCATCTCAGAGCCTCCCAGCCCCACCCTGAAAATGTCTCATTCATTTTTCTGAGCTCTAGTGCCAAGGGTGTCTCCTGTCCCCCTCTCTCTCTTGCTCCTAGGTATTGAATGATTTGTAGATACTTATAAAGCATGGCCTCTTCTTGGGGTCTTGGTCCCAGCAGCGCTTCATCAGGTCCATCATCTGATGGGCCTCCTCTGGCCATTCAGTAGAGACAGGCTGCAAGGAGGGCCTCATGCCTGCAGCTACCCGGATGATAATGGTCATTGTATTGAGCCCTACAAGGGAAGATCCAGGCTGTGCAGGTTTCAAAAGGTGAGAACCTAGGGCTGGCAAGTGGGTGGAAGGTTGGAGGGTCCTGACAGGATGGAGATGCAGTAGATGCCCAAAAATGCTCAGGGAGTAGGCAGCTGAGTCTGGGACCTACTTGAAGCTCCGGTTGAACAGCTGAGTCACTGGTCCAGCTCTAGCCAAGACTCAACTTGATTCCTACTTTTTCTGAGCAAAGGCAGCAGAACAGACAATCAGGCTTAGAGAAAGGCTTCAGCTTTCCACATTTTAAAGTGCAAGGAACTTGGGGTATTCAATCTATGAAACAGGGTCAAGGCTGACGTTTGCTCACTAATATATAACCACTAACATTCGTGGGCTAGAGAAGGCTGAGTAAGACAGAAATCTGTGAGGAGCTCACACTATGGTTCACACAACCCATTATTCCTCTTGTGTTCTCCAATCTCAGCCTCCCACAGGCATGGATTGTCTGTTACCTGCATATGGTTTCTTCTGAGTGAGAATCTCCCAGATGACAATCCCAAAGCTGTAATGGGGAATATATTAGCAGAGAGACTTAATCTAGTGTCCATGATCCCTAGCCAGGGGGACCCCAAAGTCTCTACAATCCCAGGTGAAGCCTCTCCAGGTCCTCTTTGCCTTTACCCTTCCATTAGCATGTGAAGGACCAGCCCTGATCCTTGTCCTGACCTGCCTGTTAGCCGTAGGGACCCCAGTCTGTCACTGACATAGTCCAGCTTCCCACTAACCTGTACATATCATATTCAGGTCCTGGAGCCTTGCTGTTCTCCAGGAACATTTCAGGGGGGATGTAGCTGAGTGTGCCCCGCAGAGCCGATCTCTCAATATGCTGCATGTGGGTTGACTGCTCCATCCACTTGGACAGGCCAAAGTCTGAAATCTGGAAGAAAGCCAGATGCCATGAACAAGGTAGCAACAGACACCTTCGCCATCTGTGGCTCCTCCTCACTGCCCTTATCAGTATATGCTGCTTAGTACAGCACATGTAATTTTCAATGTCACTGTCTCCCAGCTCTACCACCCACTCCCTAGATGATCTTGAACCTGTTATTCATCTTCCCAGAGCCCCAGCTTTCTCATCTATAGGATGGGCCTTGTTCTTTCCATCTTCATGGGTCCTTGAACACTGACAACATACAGAGTGTTTATCCTTCTCTGCTTTGGGACTGCCATTTACCATTCATTAAGGGACAATGAGATGGGGTTCAGAGACACATCTTTAAACCACATACCATCATGATGGGTGGGTATTCAGATAGGGTGTATATGCATTAATAACAAGTTTTACTCACTTTTGAGACCCTTTCCCCACTTCAGGAAGCTATATTCAACTTTGCTTAACCTTAAAAAAAAAAGTTTTGTAGAATGCTTATATATTGCAACTAGGGTCAGCAAAAGGAAGTAGCAAAGGTATAATGGGAGTATATACAAAGGCCCTGTGGAGATAGATTAAGAAAGTTCTCCCCAAGGAGATGATGACTAATCTGAGGGCTGTGATATGATTAAGACATTTTAGATAGAGAGGGCTGAAGGAACAGAATGTGCAAGGCTTTTGAAGACAAAGAAAAGATTATTGATCGTTTTGAGCACTAAAGAGAAAGGCCATTGTGACTTAATAAAACTCCTCTTTATACATATCCATGCTCCAGACAAAGAATACAAGGGTAGATATTATTCTATCGATCTTAGACGTGTGGCCCAGAGAGCATTTTTGTGGGCACCACACCCCCAGTCTCATTTCCCAAAGTTGTCTGCTCACCCATGACTATTTTAGGTGCAACCCATGTGTTTACTATTTATCCAAACAGAAAATGGCTCAAACTCTTGGTAGGTAGACAACCCTGCTACATGGAAGAGGTCTAGCATACATCACCAGAGCCCTTACCTTGACATGCATATTGTTGTCCAGCAGGATGTTGCCTGGTTTGAGGTCTAGGTGGAGCAGGGGTGGCTTAATGCTGTGGAGGAAGTTCATAGCCAAGCTGGTTTCATGGATGATGCGGAACTTGAGTGGCCAGCTGAGGTTGTGGGTAGATAATGCCTTCTCCAGAGAACCACTGGCCATGAACTCCATCACAATGCCCAGGGGCTGCTTGCATACCCCATAGATGGACACAATGTGTTGAAACTTAATCTTTTCCATTTTGATGGCTTCTTCAAAGAGACAACTCATCTCAGAGCTGTGGAGAAACAGGAATGAAATGGAAGAAAGGAGAACACTAATTACCTGGGCTACAGGTAGAACATACCAACTGAGGGTGATGCAGGCTTAAGGAGACCCAGAGAAACCTCAGAAGCTTATAAAGTAGTAGAGAAGAAGTGAGAGACTGTAGAAATACCCCAGGCAGCCA
Source organism: Cricetiscus sungorus (assembly GCA_030556225.1). Classification (NCBI taxonomy): domain Eukaryota; kingdom Metazoa; phylum Chordata; class Mammalia; order Rodentia; family Cricetidae; genus Cricetiscus; species Cricetiscus sungorus. The sequence continues at coordinate 29,126,032 of JANBXA010000740.1, read as the reverse complement.
GGACTCAGGCTCAAACAGTTATCAGTGAAAAGGCAAGGGGTTGCAGGCCTGGGAGTCCATCCATCCTGCAGAGCCAGCCATAAAAAGCCTGGAACACAGCATGCCATTTATCCTACCCACTTGCTTTCATGTTCATCTCCCCTGGCAGCTTTTGAGCCCCTGGAAGACCAGTATTATGCTTCGTACTTCTGTTTTAAAATAACATCTATTACCATTTTGATTACGAAAATAATACAAACACCTAGTAGAAAACCTAAGAGATACAGAGAGAGCTGTAGAAAAGAAAATTAAACCGCCAGTAATCTGACCTTGCAGAGTTGGCCTTGACTAACATTTTAGTATGGTCTTTATGACATTTTTCCCTTTCTCCCTCCTTTTTGCCCCTCCCTCCTTTCTGTCGATTCTCTGAATTGTTATTCTCCTGAAGCATGATCTTTAATGGATGCAGGGTAGTTCGTGTTATGGATGAACTACAATCAGTACTCTCTGCCCCACCCCCACCCCACGCATTGCCATGCATTGCACAGTTTGTCTTTGTGGAAGTGAACTGAAGTCAAGACTTAAGGGGAAGCCCTGTAAAACAAGCATGGCAGGTCCTCTCCCCCACTTCCCTGTGTGTGCCCACAGAACTGTAAATATGCAAATTGCAAGAGACTATTGGGGAATTGCAAGGATAGGGATTAAGGAGGAATGGCATTAAATAAAAGAAAAAAAAGCAAGGTATCTGTGAAGCTATTCTGGTGCTGCAGTCAGATGCAGCTGACAGCTGTCAATGTGCTCTCAGGGTCACCCTGGGAAACCAGCCTGAGGGTCTGACCTCTAGGAACATCTACCATTCTCCTGGAATCTGAGCAACTAGTTACTTCATGGTTTGCCTCCTCCAGCCCTTCTGCTAGTCCAGACATCTTCCAGTCAGCTCTGGGGGTGTTTTTACTGTTTTCTCTCCTTTCCCTTAGGTATGTGGAAACCAGTGTGTATCTGCCTCAAAGTGGACAAATTCTGGGGACTTTAGGTAACACTGTTCTGATCTCAAGGCTTAGTTCTATCACTTGGGATGTGCATAACTTTGGACAGGGTTCTCTGGGCCTTGATTTTAACATGCAGAATGAGAATAGTGCTCCACACAGCTCCCAGCTACACCCAGGCTTCTTCAGTGGGTTTCTGACTCTCTGGCCTCAGCTCCTGTTGCCCTAGCCCTCAGTGGACATTCCAAATCTCTCTTCCCCGATACCAACCTTGTCCACATTCCCCTGCATCTTTCCCTTTCTGTCTCCTTTGCTATTTTAGAATGCTGAGCCCTTACACTTATTCCAGGCTCTCTACTCATCCCATGTCACATTCCAATTTCTCTGGTCATGATCAGCATCATCAGACATTCGATGCTTCAATACTTCATGCATCTGAAGCTTGACTCTTGATCTTCCCAGAAGACTGTCTTGTGCAGCTAATGCGCTCTCCATCCTCCAGGCCTCAGACAGGTCCTGGATTTCTCTTAGACCCTTTCATTCCCACAACCAGTTCTATCCTTGAAATACAGCAAGGATCTGGCTACTTACTATCCCTGCCATTTACCTCTGAGCCCAAATATCCTAAATGGCCTTTCTGCTGTTACTTCTTCCTCTAAACAAATATTTTTAAATATAAATGTATGTAGTATGGGATGGAGAGATGACTCAGCAGTTAAGAGTACAGACTGCTCTTTCAGAGGATCCGAGTTCTGTTCTCAGCACCCACATGAAAAGTGGCTGACAACTAACCATCTGTAATTCCAGATCCAGTCAGATCTGATGCCTCTGGCCTCTGTAGACCCCTGCGCTCATGTACACATACCCAATCTTCATGCACATATATAATAAAAATAAATCTTAAAAAAGAATAAACCAAAAACATCACTGCTCTGCCAGGAGCCATCCAATGGCTTTCTTCTTCCTCAGAGCTGAAGACAAGGGCCTCTCAAAGCTTAACGAAGGTCCTGTGGTCTCCTCACCTTCACCCCTGCCACAGCTCCCTGACCTCATTGCTTCCTAACCCATCCCTCTTTCTCAGCCCACATGCCAAGTGTGTTGCCCCTCCAGAACTCTGCCTGTGTTGTTTCCTCTGCCTAGAACATCTTCACTCACAGAACCACATGCCCCAACCATTCATTTGCTTCAAAGACAACTCAGGTTGCCCTAACTGTTGTTGTCTCAAACAAGCCTGTATAAATGGCATCTCTACCTCAGTTGCATCTACCTTTATCTCTCTGTCCATGCCAGTAACCCACAGATTAATATTTCCAGACCAAATCTATTCTTGGTGATCCCATTACGCAACTCTCCTAGGTATATCAGTCAAGAAAGTGTCTAGTAGTCCTAAGTACTATAAATAAAAATTGCATTTCATTGTTTCTTCTGTTAGAATCAAAGCTCCATGAGGGCAGGGGCTTGGGTTCTTGGGTTTATTCACTTAAGATTAAGAAAGGATGATATTGTCTCTGTCCTGGCTTCAATTACTACCTAGAACATACAGCTCATGAATGTTAATAATGTAAGCACCAGTCTTTACTCTGACATATGCTTGACTCTTCTTGACTGAAGGGTATCTTATGCTCAGCATATGTCCTCCTCATACATGGGATTCATGACCTCTTTTATACCAAGACCATCATTTAACAATAACTATATAGCAGACACTAGCAAACTAGACATGAGCTCCCGTTGTCATAGAGTGATATTCTAGTGGGTCCTGTCCTCCTCTAGCATGCCAAGCAGACCTCAGCACCCTTTGTTGTGCTTCCCACAGTCAGCTAGCAGCAGCAAAACTCTTTACTTCCCTCCCTTTCATGCCATTCCCCACTACGAGTCCAATAGTCTGCATCACCATCATCTGCCTGAAGACATGAGTCTCCTATCAAGAACAGCATCCATTCTGCACCTCCAGTCCATTCTGAAAGCTGCACATTGGATTGCTTCCCTTCCACAATGTTCTCCAACCTGATTGCAAACCCCTCAGTATCTTTTACTTCTCCTTCACATCTTCAACTCCACCTGTAAGGCCTTTTCTTTTCTTTACTGTGTCCCTCTTGTCACAGGTCCTTTTATCCCCATTGCATGCAAACTTTCTCCTCATCTACTTAAGTCACACTCATTCTTCACATCTCATTTCCAGGGTAGCTTTCTCAGAGAAGGTTTTCTGATCTTGGGCAAACTCTGTCAGGAAGAGCTCAAAGGACAGACCATAAACCATTTATTCCCTGTGTGTGTCACAGATTATGTGGATAATGTCTCCCTCCATCTGAGCTGCAAGTTCCAGAGAGTGGTAACATGTCTATTGCACTTGTCATTTCCTCTCAGGGTCCAGTATAGTGCTGGGCCCATTGAGAACAATTAGCCTTCATCACATGAATGGACAGATGGATGGATGGATGGATGGATGGATGGATGGATGGGGGATCTAATAAAGCAATAGTCATAAAGCTCCAAATATAGCCATACACTGTAGCGAGATATTCACCTTGTCTGCACCTGTGGCTTAGGCCATGCCCATTGGGGCGGAGACAGGGCCAGATGGGAGCTGGGAGAAAAGGCTGGGAAAGGGTCGGGCCGCTCCTTTTGGTGGTGGACTCTGGAAGGCTTAGGATCCGCTGGAACCCGCCGCGTACATCTGCCTATGTTGTGAGTTATTTCTCCCTTAATAAACTTCTGTTCTGCCTAATTGTTTATCCTGATCCTTATTAAATCGCAATATCTGGTGTCAGAATGACTATTATTGTTTATGGGCTAGCTCTGTCTTAACCCATTATTAACCCATTTCTATTTATCTAAGTATTTCCACGTGGTCGTCTTATCAGGGAGCCGCGGCAGGCATCTTACTTCCTCCATGCTACATCTTGACTCCTCCTTCCCACTTCCTCTTTCCTTCTCCTAGTCTCCTAGCCCCGCCTATCTAGTTTTCTATTGGCCAACAGGTCTTTATTAACCAGTATGAGAAACATATATACAGAATAACATCTCCCATCAATACACACATAATACACACTAATTATACTTATTAATAATTTGATTATTCCTTTCCATTCCTAAGAACTTGGGAAAGAAACCTGTTTTTGTTTTTGTAATCATAGTTACAGTATAGGCAGGTCAATGCCATCCACTTCCTCATTCTATTTATTAATATATTTCTTTCAATGCGTGTGTGTATGAAGAATGTGCTTGTGTCACCACTCATATGTTTGGGTGTGGAAGTCACAGGACAACTTGCAGGAGTCAGTTTTCTCCTCCTACCATGCGGGTATTGGGGATCAGTTTTGGCTGCAAATGCCTTTATATGCCAAGCCTCTTTCCTCATGTTCTTCCTTTCAAAGACGGTTCTTAGAGTCATCTGGCCCTATTCCAAAGCAGAATAATCTATGCAGAGAAGAGCTAGTAAAAAAGCTGCTGTTGGGGAACATTGTCAAGTCTCAGAAAACATAACAAATGGCATCTAAATAATAGTCACTAAGTTTCCAGTTGATGTCCCAAGATGCTTTATGGGAGGACATGTTTTCATACCAAGGTCTAACTTCCCAGATGTTTCTTTCCTGACTGTAAGATAGAAGCACATAGCAAGAATATACAGTCAGTAAAGCCAGAGGCATTAAAAACATGGTTGTAACACACATCATGACAGCCAGGGTCCAGACAGATATCATGGAACTTTAGACTTGACTTTCCAGCAGGACTTATGTTGGCTGGCAAGTGGCTTTGGTGGGTCCTGCCCTCAGTTTATCCCCTGTGGAAGTCCAGCAGTGTAGTAACAGCTACCTGATGATGGGGCAGTTCCCAGCTTCCAGTCCTCTGCAGCCTACAGTGACTGGCACAGAAAGAAAGAAGGTGGTCACTTACAGGCCATTGAACAAAATGTCATATTCCTTGAAAACTCAGACCCATCCAGGAAAGATGGGTGCAGAGGAGTGTGTCTGAGCAACACCACACAGTTCGAGAGGCCAAACAGACAAAGGTGTTTCTTTGCAAGGTAGTTTCCTACTTACCTTTGACCTCTTGAAACGCTAACAAGCAGGTATTATTTACTTACGGTATGTGGGCTCGGAGAAAGAGCCTAGTCTGGAGAATTCAGATCACAGGGCCCCATTTAAAAGCTCCTGGACAGTTGCCAACCTCAGCCTCAGTTCATCCAGCCCTCTGAGCTCCCTAGACCCAAAACTCCCTCTGCCTCAGGCTCTCCTCTGTGGAAGCAGGCTGTCAGCTACCTGATGGTTTCCTTCTGGAGGCACGGGGAGCACTTGATGGCGTACTGGGTCCTCCAGCGTTTGTGCCTTGCCTGGAACACCTGGCTGAAGCCACCACTGGCTACCCGGCGCCATTCATCCTCAAAATCATCTCGGGTGAAGATGGTGAGGCTGCCCAGCCGCTGCTCCAAGGGGCTGACTGCCATAGGGTCTGGAGGCCTCCTGGTCCTGTGTGGCTCCACAGGCTCCCAAGTACCTCTGCACCTTACATTATTGTGGCAGCAAGCTGGGTGGGTAGCTTCCTGCTCTTCAGGTCTGGGAGGATGAGAATGACGGGGTGGACCAGTCCTCCCTCCTCTAACCAGCCAAAGTGGGGAAACTCAGCCAACCCAGAGCCTGAGGCTGCTGAAGGGAGGGAGGGAGCTAGTCCTGGAAGTGGGAGTGTCCCTTTGAGGTAGCTTTGCCTTCCTCAGTCTAGGTTAACTCAACCTAGCAGAGCTAGGGAGGGGCAGAGCAGTGCCTGAAGCTGAAATCAAAGCGCAGCCGGAGAGGCTGGCCTGGCATTGTGGCCCAGTGTTAAATGGGAGCAGACTGGTTTTCTCTTCCTGCCACACCTCTACAGAGAACTTGGTGTTCCTGAGAGAGGAGATCTGAGCCCTGTTTTCTACCTGCCCAACAGGAGGTGCAGAATATGCCATGGAGTTTTTTCCGGTCTGAATCTGACTAGTTCAAGGCTTCCCTCACTAGTGGTGTTATTTGCTTACTAGTCTTCACATCCTTGAGGTCAGCCAGGAGGGTCAGCTGGAGCAGAGATGGGCTCCAGCTGGGCTTCGTCTTCAAAGAGCATTCCCTCCTGTCTGCAGGCCACTGTTCAGAGACAGGTGCTTCTGGGCCAGGACAGCTGGCAGGTACTACCCCACCTGCAGCAGGACAGATGGGCTGAAGCCCACAGGGAACTTGAAGAATGACCAAGTTCAAGTTTAAAGAGTCTACCAGCGGAGAAGGAAATGCTCCATCATACACCCAAGTCTATAGGAACCTCTGGTGCCTACCATAGTTCACTGGGCTCCTGGAAAAAGGAAAGGTAAAGGTGGTTTCAGTGGGAGCTGGGCAACTTGTTCCTTCCATGATGTGATATCTTACTAGGACTCTCTGGGATGAATGATTAAGGACTGAAGGCTGGGCTTGGAGGCAGTTTTTATGGGGACCAGGTATTACCTGAACATTAGCTTTGTTCCAGGATCAGTAGCTATTCGCCTATGATGTGTACTTTATAGACACTTTCTTGCTTAAATCCACAATGTTGTTATGATGTCAACATGCATTTACAGATGAAAGAACTGAGTATGAAAACAGTCCATTCCACATAGCTATGGGATTAAGTGGTGACTGATAACTCAAACCCAGATCCCTTGGTTCCTGGGGAAATGGGCTGGGTGTGGTGGTGTTTGAGTGGCAGCCTTTTAAGAATGTAGGAGAAAGGGAAGGGAATGATGGTGCTTCCTGGAAGAAGGTGGAGATGGCAGGGGGTAGGGATGGGGTGGGGGGTGGCTACACTCAGAGCTTTTTGGGGGGGATTTGTTTGCTTTGTCCCCTGAAACTGTCAATAAACTGAACCTTGATTTGGAGGACAGAGTCCATGCTCAGCTGATCAGAATAAACCAGAGAGGTTTTGGGGGAGTCAGATGGGAAGAGAGGGACCTAAGGGTGAGGAAGTATGGGTTTAGGAGGTGGGCCTCTTTTGGATCTTGGAAAATCAGAGAGAAGGGTCAGCTGAGCTTTTCTTCCTCAATTTTTGGATCTACCCGGTTCACGCCCTCCTATTTGGCTCCCAAATTTTAATTAATAATAGAAGGCTCCAGCTCACTTAGGCTGGACCAAGGCACCCCTGCCTGCATTCTCCTTTCCTGTGAACCTGGGTGACTTGAAAGATAACCCATCGCAGTGTGAGAGACAGAGGAAGAGAACCTGGAGGCCAGGAGGAGGTCTTTGGCCTCCTGTTAAGTGAGTAAACGTGGAGACTGGATCTTGGATGGCTCCCTGCCACCGAAGAAATCTCACTCTGACCTGGGCCTCCTCCAACAAACATTTGGAAGACCAATTTAGGTTCCTGGAAGAAACCAGTTTGGCAGTTCCCAGTCACACCTGCAGGGGATCTCCAGGAAAAGCAGAACCCTGGAAGCCTTCAGTGCTGTATTGAGAGTCCCACAGGAAAACTAAGGAAGCACCACACACACACACACACACACACACACACACACACACACACACACACACACACACACACACAGCCCAGGAGGAGGGGATAGCCATCCAGGGCTCAAGCAGGCTGCCAGGATCGCAAATAAAACAACCCTGTGAGTTTCTCACCAAGGGAAAGGTATATGGACCTGTTGGAGCTAAATTTTTGTTGTTGTGTTTTGGTTTGTTTTTGTTTTTTAAGACAGGGTTTATCTGTAGCTTTGGAGCCTGTCCTGGAACTCGCTTGCTCTGTAGACTAGGCTGGCCTTGAACTCACAGAGATCTGCCTGCTTCCTGCCTGCTTCTGCCTCCTGAGTGCTGAGGTTGAAAGTGTGTACCACCACTGCCTGGCTGGAGCTAAGGTTTTAACGCTGAGCCACCTGTTGAGACAGGGCAGCTGTACTCAGGCCATCAGGCAAAACATGAAGCATTTGTCTATGGCAACTATAGTACATGTGTTCCTCCTTTGGTCTCTCTAATGCGGGTCAGGACAAAGTCTAAGGGCCTTTGGGTGAACTATAGGAGAAGTAAGCCTTCCTGGGTACACGGTGACCAAGGTCAAGCATGAATGCAAAAGTCATGGGTCAGTGCAGTGGTCCAGCAGTCCTGTTGTAATCTGAGCACAGCTGAAATCCAATGGAGCCTTTCACCAAACCAGAGTAACAAAGCCATTTGAATACGGGGAAGTCGCCCCATTTGTCTCCAGCCTCTACCCTGAAAACACTTTGCAGAGGGCATGCACACAGGCTCCACCCTCAGCCTGTGTGCTGAGGGGAGGGCTGTATTCAGGAAGCTGGGGCATATGCGCCAGAAGGAGGAGAGAAAGAGAAGAGGGGAGGGGAGGGAAGATGATTAATAATAACATCAATGGCTGGCTGTTTTCTCCTTAGCAGTTATTGGGCCTTATTCTTATTTTTATTTTTTTTTCCCAGATCTCTCTGGGTTTCTCCATTTGTAAAATAGAATTATTTGGTTATAGGAATATCCATTCACTCATACCTTATACAAACATTAAATCTAAATGGAGCATGGACTTAAATATGAAATAGAATCATAAAACCTTTAGAAAAATATTCCTTTTTCTTTACTTTTTTGAGACAGGATTTTACTATGAATTGTAGATTGACCTTGAGATCACCATGTAAACAAGTTTGGCCTTGAACTCATGGTCTTCTTACCTCTGCCCTAAATAAAATATTCCTGGCCCAGGTAAGGAAAAAAAAAAAAACACCAAAAACCAAACCAAACCAAAACAAATCTGTGAGAGACTTAACATCACAACCATGTTTCATTAAATGAAAATTTAATAAACTTAACATCAAAATGAAAAATGTGTATTCTTGGAGGAATTGCACAAGATGACGATAAGATAAACTATAACATGACAAGTAAAAGACACAGAGATCGATATTGGGGTTTCAAGCTTCAAGCTGAAGATCAGAAAAGCAAAGCAGCCAGCCACTAGCTCTCACCTCTAGCTCAGGCTGAAAGGGGGATCCTGGCTCCACCAAACTTCAGACTGAAATCCTAGACTGCTCTTCTCAATGTGGCTGGAAAATCCTGAGACTTCAATGTCTTTCTATCCTCAGTGTGGCTGGAAAATGAAGGCCTGATACTATTGATGACCCTGTTCCTATCTTTTATAACCCTCTAGTTCTGGGATTAAAGGCATATGATCCAAGGTGCTGAGATCATCTTTGTGTGGGCTGTTTTTCTTTAGGACTGGATCAATCTTGTGTAGATCTGGGTGGCCTTGGACGTAACAGAGATCCATTTCCATCGTAATCCTGAGTCCTAGGATTAAGCGTTTGCACCACCACCTCCTCGTTTCTGGCTGCTGGGATTAAAGGTGTGTGTCACCACTGTCTGATCTCTATAACTTGTGGCTGACTTTGCTTTTCTGAGTCTTCAGGCAAGCTTTAATAAATCATAAATAATATATCACCACAATAAACCACACATAGGGAGAAAATATTTGTGAACTGAATCCTGGATAACCATGTCCTGCTGGTTTCTAGGATATATAAAGATATCTTCAAAGTTAGTGGCAAAATAAGCTAAAATAACCACATGAAGTTATCCAGTTAGAAAATGATGAAGAGACTCAAACATGTTTTACTGGGGAAGATATACAGATGACAAATAAGGACCTGAGGAAGATGTTCAATGTCATTAGCTAATAAGTACATGCAAATTGAAGCCACAATGAGATGTCAGTGTACATATAACAGAATGGTTAAAATAAATAACAGGGCCAAATACTGGTAAGAAAATGGACCACATATGCATTGCCAGTGGGGATATGGCCCAGCCACTCTGCAAGATGGTGAGGCAGTCTCCGAGAAGATTAAATACATAATTACTAAATGACTTAGCAATTGCCCTCTGGGGAAGTAAATCCCAGAGAAATGAAACTGCACATGATGTGAATTGTTGTTTCCTATGGAATATCAGAATGTATGAAATGGCAGAGCAGGTGGAAGGTTAAACACATTGAGGCATATATACAATATGGAGAAATTCTCAGCAACTTTTGACAGGCTCAACTTAGTTGAACTCTGGAGAACTGCAATGATTTTCAAAACCAGTTTTAAAAAGCATACGTACATATTGCACATCCCCATTTACAGTCCCGAAATGACACAATTATAGGGATGAAAAACAGGGAGGTGGGTGTCAGAAGTGGAGAGGAATGTAGATGCAGCTACAAAATCCTTATGAGGAAACTGTTCTCTATCTTGACCATGGAGGTGGCCCCATGAATCTGTATCTGAAGAAATCACAGCAAACTTGTTACAAATCTGCAAGAAATAAAATAAGATTCATTTCCAAAGCTACCAGACCCTCCTAAATGTGGGCAGTACAATCCTCATGGGCTGGGGTCCTACACTAAATTAAAAGGAAAAAGCGAGCTAAGCCTTAACATTCACCTTTTCCTGGGGATGCAATGTGGCTAGCTGTCTCACACTCCTGCAGTTAGGGCCTTTCTGCAATGACGAAGTCTACCCTTAAATCAGGAGCCCAAATACACACTTTAGCCTGGTGATTTGTTACAGCATGGAAGGTAAATGATATAAACATTGACAGAAATGTGTCCAGTAAAACAAATGAATGAGATCTCAGAACAGAAATGGAAGAACACATAGAACAAAGGCCATTCTTGTCATAAATTGGCAACAAATTTAGCTGAATTCTCTCTGTGTCCCAGGATCTTGTGCAAGGTCCAAACTGAGAGCAATGAACTAGGAAATCTGGCAGAAAAACCATCTAAGCAGCAAAGCATTCATGCTGCGTCATGCTGCTCATGACCACATACGGTGATCTGTGAGAACAAAGGGATGAGCTAGAGGCAGAACTTATAATTAAAAGTAAAGCAGGGCATACAAACCTGGAATGCCCGATCTGGCAACTCAAAGAGAAAAAGTGCGCAAGTGTGCACCGGAGGAACTGTTTTCTAACTAAATTAGTGTGGAAGGAAGGGAACCAGAAACAAGGTGTGGGTGGTAGGGGGTGGGTTCTGAGGTCTTTCAGAGATCTCTGAGATTGTTTCTAGCTCCTTGAGTGCAGGGACCCAGGGCTATCTTGGGTCTTTGCTCCCCAAATCTAGGATAACATTCTTCGGTTAACCAAATATGGCTTAAGCAGTCCCAGCCCTAGGACCAACGCGTGACTCAGGTGTTGAAGTGCAACCTGTAATCCTCAATGTCATGCACATGGTGGTGATTTTATAGGCAAATAATACAAGATCCATAGAGCCATGGTCTTCCCCCACCTAGATCTCAAAGACTACATCAATAGACGTGAAGCCACGGACACCAACCCCTAAGAGCACCATGCTGAGAAGAAATGTGGAGTTTGAGCTGCTGCAGAGCAATCTGTGGTGGAGCCGAAGTGACCAGAGTACTGCTGTGACCTCTGAACTTTAGAGCTACCAGAATGTAAAGCCTGCATGGCAAAGCTGCAAGAGTCCAGCCTGAGAGGAAAAAGCCCAGAAGAACCATAGGTTTAGTGCTAACTCTTGAAGTCCAGCCCACTTAGTGCATCTAAAGAGGGGCCTTTGAAGTGAAAGATTGTCTTCCAGGTTTAAGATTTAATGTCTGCTGTTTGAAGTTTTGGTCTTGCTTGTGGGAACTGTTAACCCTTGCTTCCAGCCCATGTCTCTCCTTTGCATTAGGGATACTTACTCTAAGTCTGTTTTGTCACTGAACTTTATTTTTTTAATATATATGTGCATGCATGTGTGGGTGTGTACATGTACATATATGTGCAGGTGCCAAGAGAGGGCAATCAATTTCCTGGACATAAAGTTACAGGAAGTTGTGAGAAGCCTGACATGTGTGCTGGGAACCAAACTCTTCAAGAGCAGCAAGCACTCTTAACCACTGAGCCATCTCCAGGTCCTTGTCATTGAATGTTAGAAGGGGATTACTTTTTTGTTTTGTTTTTGGTTCACAGCTGGATGCCAGGGTACCAAGCTAAGACTGTGGGCTGTCTGGATGGAATCACCGTGCATTGCCTTGTGAAAATGGGTGTTTGAGGATGAGATGCTATGGTTTATCCCCTCTGAAGCTCAGTGGACAGTGGGGGCAAGGTGAGCACTAAAAGGATATCAAGCTGTTGAGAGGGATTAATGCTACTCAGGCATGAACTGAGGAAACTATTGCAGGAGTGAGTGCTTGCTCTGTGGACACTGGGTCAGTTACCCTGGGAATGAGTTTCCTTTTCTCATCACTGTGACCAAAACTCTTGAGAGAAGCAACCTAAAGTGGACAGGTTTATTTGCCTCCTGGTTGTAGGGAATCCCAATGCCTCGTGGTAGGAAAGGCATGGTGGAGTACTCCCATGGCTGCAGGAACTTTGACTCCTCATGGGATGTACAGACCAGAAAGCACAGTGTGTGTTCCCAAACCAGAAGTGGATCCAATGTTCAAGGCCTACCCTTCAGTGAAACACTTCTGCTAGCCTAGATAGACTTTATTTCCAAAAGGTCCAGACCTCCCCAAACAGCACCCCAGCGGAGGATCACGCATTCAAGTTCTTGAGCCAGTGGGGAACAGTTCACATTCAAACCCTCACAACTGCCATGTCTGTCTCTTCGACATGTGCCTGCTTGCCTTTCACTTACCAGCCATGTTATGTCTCAGCACGAGGACCTGAATTTTGTAGGATTCTTGTTAGTTCCGAGAAACAAAGGGAAGGGGAAACATTCAGCTCTTTGTTGTTGTTTTAGTGATCTGGAGACTAAATATGTAGTGCGACCAGGACTTCAGGACTGAACCCACAGCATTTAAATGGGGAAGGTCACCTAGATAAGCACTGAGAGGCAAGAGGAGATCGTATCTTCTTACAGCTTATTCATGACTGTTCTATATGCCCCCTTCCACTCCAATGCCTACTAGGACAGATTACATTCTCCTCATATAATTTCAACTTGTTTATCTTAGTTGATTTTTTTATTACTGTAACAAAATACCTGAGGTCTGAGGTTGAGTGTCTTTTCTAGAAAAGGCTTGTTTAAGGCCTGAGCATGTTGTCTATCATGCACAAACCACCATTGTTGTCCTTAATACCACAACCACCAAAAGGAGGAGGAGGAAAGAAAGGGGGGGTAAGAGGACTTTTAATGGAACCAGTAAGTGAATGTGTGAAGACAATATATACAATGGAGTTATATTCAGCCATTAAAAGTGAAATTATGCAATTTGCAGCAAAATGAATGGAGCTGGTGTCATGAGATATCCACCCCAACCACACATGTTGCACTGACCACACTCATTGGGGCATGGGGACAGGTGCTGGCATGACCTGGGGGAACTAGGTCTAGGGTCCTGGACCTGAGCTCACTCTCTTACTTCCTGGTAAGAGACAGAGAGCATCTGGAGACATCCTTGGGATGGGAACCTGCAGTGGTCATCTATTTCTGGTGTAAGTGATTTCTCCCAGAATAAAATTCCATCAGCCTGTCATTTCCCAGATTCTTATTTACCATGCATTAAACTGGGGCACATCATATATCTAGAATAAGAAATACAAATATCACATGTTCTCTCTCGTATCTCATATCTAGGTTTAAACAAAGGAAAATATTTGAGAGGTAGAAGGGTCAAGAGAGGAGGGAAAACAGTGGGTAAGTTGGATGCCATACCATCAAAGCATGGTATATACATGTATGAAAATCTCATCATGGAACCCATTATTTTGTACAAGCCTCTGAATGATTATTCAGAAACCTCCATTTACACAACTACCTTAAAACCACTATACTGGGGACCAAGCTTCTGGCACAGGAACCCTTTGGGAAACAAATTGCAATCAAGCAATAGCTCTGTTCCTGGGTCGAAAGTACAGTTGGGTTGTGAAGAAATAAGGACTTTACCTAGTGGAGGATTTTTTTCATAAACCAAGAGTTTATACACATTTACACAGTGGTGTGTAGCAGACAAGCCAAAATCACAAGACCCCAAGCTTTCCTTAGCTGGAAGGGCCCAGACACCCTTTATGACTGAGCTATGGATTGTTAATCCTTCCTTTTCTCATCATGGCTTTTTATAACAGACTTTAACAGCATTAAGAAGAGTATTTCTTTACACATACTCTGTTTTCTGACTTGATGATACCCTGCTCTGGTTACAATGGAAGGGCTGGGGAGATGCCATGGTCACTGAAGTATTCACTGTGCAAGCATGAAGACTTGAGTTCAGGTCCTCTGCACCCATGTAAAAAGCAGGACACAATGAATGGCACATGACTGTGTTCTGAGTGCTGGGGAGGTAGAAACAGATGGATCACCGAAACTCACTGGCTTGCCAGTCTTGATTAATTAATCAAGAGATTGATCAGTGAGCTTCAAGTTTAGTGAGAGCCCTGTCGCAGAATAAGGAGAGAGGAGCTGAAGAGATGGCTCAGCAGTTAAAAGCTCCTACTGCTCTTGCAGAGGGCCCAGGTTCAATTACCAGCACCCATACATTGTCTAACAGATGCCTGTAACTCCTGTTCCAGGGTGTCTTCTGGTCTCCACAGGGACCATACATATACATAGCTAACAGACATACATGCAGGCAAAATGTACATCCAGGAAAAATAAAGATTATAAAATAAAAAGACAAAAAGGTGGAGTGCAACTGAGGCAGATCTCTCCAACTCTGGTCTCACCATGCAACTGACACGTGTACAGCTTACCATGTATACTGACACACATGCATATACATAATGCGTGCGTGCGCACGCGTGCCTGCGTGCATGCACACACACACACACACACACACACACACACACACACACACACGGTTCCAGCAGAAGCTGATAAAAGAAGAGGACCTATTTTACCCAAAGTCATGTTGGATGGTGTAGCACAGTGCTTAGCACATAGTGGGTGCCTAATAATGTTTATTGAGTAAATGAATGAGAAATATTCTAGGGATATGCAGTCATTTCAATAGCTGGCTAAGTTTCTGTTGATATCCACACACACACCAGGTTCTTGCCCATCTGAGGAAGGAAGGCAGTGTCCAGAAATCAGTGTTTCTATTTTTTGAAGATGAAACTGACCTCTACAAGATGGCAACCACCCCATGTCTCCTCCCGAGTGCTGATCAGATGGGAAGTAATCCCTTACAGTGGAAAGACTTAAAAGGTTGTTATTTAGCAGACTGTTGGTGGATTAGCAAAGCTTTCTGATAAGACATTAAAGGAGTTAGAGCTTTATTCCCCTTTCATACCTGGGGAGCAAGGGAAGGCCTAGCAAGCTGTCTAGGGCTGCAAAACTGATGAGAGGAGACACAGGGCCAGGAAGTGGGCAGTGATGCTCACAGTAAAGATTGGGTGACGATTGTGGTACAGCCATGTTTCCTAAGGAAATTCTGGACAAGACATTGCCTCCCTAGGCCTTTGGCGTCAGGTGGGAATAATGGTGCCTACCTGATGTGGTTGCCACGCTGATGAAACGAACTCATTGAGACTCAATACAAAACAGGCTTCTGGGCTAGGGTTTGGCACCAGACTCCAGGCCTTTATTTTAAGGCCCAGTAAGGTTACACTGGATAGCTTATGTACAAAAGCCACATTAGACTTTATCAACATTTTCTAAGGGAATGCAATTTGAGGGATAATAGATGTGCATGTTTATATTCAACCTAAACCTTATGAATAGCGGCTTTCACTTATAGGCTGTGTGAAGACTACACAGGTGTCTAATGGTAGTTTAAGGAAGATAACCTGTGGTCCTTCTCGGTGACAACTGAGGAAATGTTTAATTCTCCATAGTCTTATTATTACACACACATCCCACACATTACACCCCCCCCCACACACACACATACACAGAGCAATCATGTGAAAGTACTCAAGAAGCCATGCTAACAGTGGCTGCAGAGGGCAGGATGCTATTGATCTGGAGGAAGCTGGGGAGCCCAGCAGCAAGCAGGCTTCTCAAGTAAACCCAAAACGTATGTTTTTCTTTATTTCCACTGATGCTGATAATGCAGGGTGACATCTTATTCAGAGCACCAATGCCACTGGGTGCGAATCTTTCCCATTACTCTATAGTGCTATAGGCATAGGTTGGACTCCAAAGGATACCCACTGAGGTTTCTTTTGTTTTCCTGGAACAAAGAATAGAACAAGGGACACACGGATAGTGGTAGAAATAGAGACAGCATGTTACTAATGATAAGAAACTACAGAGCACAGAAGCAGGTCTGCGAGTTGGGAAAGACCTGGAGCCCAAAGTTCATGGCCACAGGAGGATCTTTTCCTTTACTGGTTATTTGCATCAGGCACACCTTCTCTGACAGTTGGAGCTCTTTTTTGCACACATGTTGTTTGGGTAGCAGATGGCATAGCAAAGTGGAATAGTATTACCCAGTCTTCTGTTCCTGCTTTGCTATTCCTTTCTTTCGTATGTTAGCCCCCTTTCCCCATGTCTGTCAATCCAGGGATTGAATCTAAGCATTCTAGACAAACACTTGCCCACGTAGCTGCAGTGCTAACACTCAACAGCATCTTGATGTTTTTCTCCAACTCCACCTCCCTGCCAGACAGCCTGCTCTTCACCCCATCTGAATTCCTACCAACCAACCCTTCCCACTCCACTTTACCTGAAAAGCCCTCAACCTGGATGTCCACCCCTCTGTCTCCCACCTTTGAGGTAGACTTACACAGGAACCTACCCATCCCTGATAACAAATTCCTATTCCTGAGATTGCCCAGCAGGGACATCTGTGGCAGTGGCTACACCATGTAATGAAGTCGATCCCATTCTTCAATGCCGGTTGTGTGCTAAGCACGGTGAGGAGAGCTTTATAGGAACCACCCTAATTAATCCTCAGGACAAACCCCTGCTCTGTCCCTACAGCACTACTTTTTATGAGCAAGGCACTGAGGGGGGGGGAAGCTGACTCACCAAGGCTCTGAGATCATGAAGGGTTGAGAGGGGCTTTGAATCTGCACTCTGATCATGGGATGGCTGCCTCCTAGGATCTCCTGGCTTTTTGTCCCTATACTTCTTTGATCCTTAGGTCGGGTCATTGTCCAACTAGGGGATAGATGTTAAAGATCCCTCACCTGGCCCTTCTGAATCAGAGCTTCCTTGTACGATGAGAAGGCATAAGCTGGACATCTTGGGGTAATGACTTGTACGAGGCAAATAAAATCAGATCGGTTCCAACTAAGCAGAATGTGCAGAGATGAGTCCTGAATAAAATTTAGCCAGCACGGGCAAAGGAGTCATTTTTTCTTGTTTTACACACCTACAATTCTCACTCTCTTACCCTGTCTTTGATCCAGCCTAAATCTCCATCATGCCTCAGCTCACTCATATCCATGTGAAAATTCATCTTTCAGTTTCAGGAGATGAACTGGGTGTGCATATATATGTGTGTGCTGCAGCTGGAGGGCACGGCCAGGTTTGAAAGGAGCAGAAGGAACCACTGAAGATTAAAAGCACAAGCGTGAGGTTGGAGGTGGACATGTGACAGCGGAGCAATGCTCAAGCTGAGCTGAATGAGCACTGACAGCCCTAGTCACAGTGAGCAGCTCATTGGAACTGCCTAGTAACAGGGCCCACTTCTAGAATTAGCAAGACCTATCTCCCAGCTCCATACCTGGGGAGCCCTGTGGCTTGGAGGTGGCTGGCAGAGATTCTCAACAGTGTTTGCTTAGCTCTGCTTGTACCTGGTGGGCTGTCTCTGCATCTTGTCGGGGCTGGGCCTGAGAGCAGTCAGAACCTGTTCCATCTAAGGGCGAAAGGCTCCCAAGCAAGGCATTACTCTTTGTTTTAGCTTCCAAAAATTGAGATTTCCATTAGAGATCTTGTTAGAAACAAGCTATCTAGCTGGTATCTGCTCACACGCACACCTGAAGCTTAGATGCCTTGTGGCTGCTGTGTGGTCAGGAGCTGAGGAGGGGTGATAGTCAATGGGTTGTCCCTCCCCATTTCCAGGGCAGTTGGAAAGGATGAGGCTAATGATACATTGAGGGGTGTGTGGTTGGATTGACAGTTTCTTAGAATCAACAGATTTAGCTGGCTTGAAATTAGGACAAAGGAAGTAACAGTAGGGAAAGAACCTGACCCCAGCACCTTGCACTGGAGCAGTCAGAGGTAGGTGAAAATACAAATGTAGGCCAGCCCAGGTCTTGGCATGTGGCTCCTAGGGAGGAAGGATGTTACTCCCGAGTTCCAAATACCCAGAACTCCGGCCCCTCTAGGATTTTTTTTTTTTTGTTTTGTTTTTGTTTTTGTTGTTGTTTGTTTTGTTTTTGACATAGGGTTTTTCAGTGTAGTCCTGGCTGCCCTAGACTAAAACTTGCTCTGTAGACCAACATATGCTTGAACTCAGAGATCCACCTGCCTCTGCCTCCCAAGCGTTGGGATTAAAGGCATGCACCACTACACCATCGAGGTTATCATCCTCCATGACTGTCTCAGAAGTTGTATAGGAGGCAGAGGTGGGTTTTGGGGAATGCTTATCTTTGCTTCCCAAGGCATGGGGGTGGGGGAGTGGGCAAATATGGTCAAGGGCAAATACTTCTTTTCAGTGACATGGGGTGACTAACAGGAGAATGGGTCCTGTGGTGGAAAGAGAAAGGAGAGGGGTGGGGGAAAGGAAGGGCAGGGGAAGGGCAGGGGAAGGGCAGGGGAAGGGCAGGGGAAGGGCAGGGGAAGGGCAGGGGAAGGGCAGGGGAGGGCAGGGATCATTTCTAGTCCAATCATTATGGTCATTAAGCCAGTCCCCTCTTTCCCTACTTTCCCCACCTCATGCTAGACACATTGTACATAGTACTCACAATTCAAAGAGAAGAAAGACTCTGGAAAGCCATATTCATTAAAGATAAAGAAATGTTTTATATATAGGAAAAGTTAAGAAACAAACACCCATTAGAGGTTAAATTCCAACTCCTCTATTTACAAAATACATGCCCCCAGGCAAGGAAGTCTTAGTTTCTTTTTTTGCTTCCATAATGAAGACAACATCTGCCTCATGGTGTCTTTGTGAGGCTAGGAGTCACTGTGAGCGAGACAGTTTATTCTCTCCACCTGGAGGAGTGTATGCAGTGGACACACCTCCAACGTGAGGAGCATCATGACTTCCTGCAGATACTCTAAAGCACAATAAGAATGTGACATGTCCTAGTCTCTGGGGATGGGACCCTATCCTTAACAGCCATTTCCTGAGCCTGGGAGGAGTATAGCAGAGTGAGGGAGGGGCTTGAACTTGGAATCTGAGAGCAGCGAATCAGAGAGCAGCCTGTGGACTCTGAGCACTCATCATCTTTGGAGCCCTGCTGGTGCTCTGGAGGCAGTGGGTCTTGCAGCCTCTCCTTTTCCTCTGTGCATCAGACATCACCCTTCAAATTCGTCTGCTCCAAGGAGGTACATTTTCACAAGGGCACTGAACAGGCAGGCAGGTCCCACCCACTCTGCTGAGGCCTGTCACTTGCATGCTACCTGGGGACACTGACAGCACCATCAATGAGTACTCCAGTATGCTCTCATCAGTCACCCATGGGGCACTGATCCCACCGAGAGGGCTCTGGGTTAGTGATTTTCATCCAGACTTCCAACATGCAACTCTCCACTTCGTTTTCAGGAATAGAATTCTTAATTTAAGCTAAGAGATATCTCTACCAGTGAAGAATTTTCTTTTCCTTAGTGGTGTGTTGAATAAAATCTTCCTAGAGGAGTGTATTTTTTTGCTTAAAGGACATGAGCTTTTCCACCCCGCCAAAATCTCAAACCTAGCAGACAGGATGTCAGGCAAGGTCTCCAATGTCATGTCTGTCCAGTAGTATAGCACCTATGATACCTTCATCTCTGATGTCAGCTTTCCA
This sequence comes from Cricetiscus sungorus, assembly GCA_030556225.1. Lineage (NCBI taxonomy): Eukaryota > Metazoa > Chordata > Mammalia > Rodentia > Cricetidae > Cricetiscus > Cricetiscus sungorus. The sequence goes on along the minus strand of JANBXA010000740.1, from coordinate 29,106,258 downwards.
TTGCTGAAACAAGTATACGCAACAATGCACTTACACAGTGAAAAGGTTAGTTTGGGCTCATACTTTGAGAGGCTTTATTTAGCTCATGACTAGTTGGGTCTATGACTTTCAGCCTTCTCTTACTGGGAACCACACTTCATGGTAGGAACAAGCAACAAAGCAAACTGTCCATCACATGACTTGGAAGTGGAAGCAACCAAGATCCTACAAGCTTTTTCCAGCGTACACTCTCAATGAACCAAATCTCTTTAACTAGGAGCCAATGAAGTTTCCACTACTTGTCAACAGCTCCAAGCTGGGAACCAAGCCTTTAACTCGGGGTCTTTGTAGATCTTGTATAACCTTCACAACATAGGTAGGTTGAATATGTATTATTCTAGGTTTTTCTGATGGGGCAGAAAAATTTCACAGAGGTTAAGCAACTCATACAGTTATACCAGGCTTTTTCTTTTGGGCCAACAACCAGCTCCCAAATCATGGCACAGACTTCTTTCTTACTAGTTGTGAATGCTCAGACTAGCTTAGGCTTGTTTCTGGCTAGCTCTTCTAACCTGTTTCTCTTTATCTACCCTTCCCTTTGGGGATTTTTATCTTTCTTCCTTATTTCTGCATATCTTACTTTCCATTGCTTCTCCTGTCTGCTGGCTGGAGGCTGCCTGGCTAGCCCCAAGTGTCTCCCTTGCTCTCTCCTCTCACTCTTCTCCCCTCAGGTCTAGATTTCTCTTCTTCCTTATTCTCTCTGCCTGAAAGCTGCACCTAGCCATCTCCAGCCTAGCTATTAGCATTTCAGCTTATTACATAAATCAGGTGCCTTCAGCAGGCAAGGCGAAACAAATGCAACACATCTTTACATAATTAAGCAAAAGCAAAAGTAACACACCTTTATACAGTTAAAGTGATATTATCTGCACTATAAACAACTGCAACACATCTTTGCCTAGTTAATATTCCACAACACACAGTGACACAGTGGGCAAGTAGTAGGGGGAACCATCTTGGGAACTCTGGTTTGGAGATTGTCTTTTACTGTACAGTGCAGATCCTGCCTCTTTCCCTGAAATGGTTCAACCCATGAGGGCGCTGAGCAGCTAAAGAACTGATATTTATTAAACCTTTCATTTGGGAGCCCACAGGTGATCCTGGCTTTAGGGAAATTAAGCAGGGTCTTTAGGAAGGAGCAAAATAGGAATAAGAGGTGGGTTAGGGATAAAAATAGACATCATTTGGCTTTGGGTAAATAGAAGCCCGTGCTCTGCCACTGGAAGTACAGAATCACCTCACACAGAAAATAGGGCACGTGTAAACTCAACCAGGTGGTGATGCTGACTCCCAGGCCCAGGACTGGACAAAGATCCCTGACAGGGAGCCACCTGTCACCACTCAACCCACTGAGTCCATAAGCACATGCCATAGCTGCAGCTGGGATTCAGGGACCTGCCGCCACCCTGGGGCTACCCCCAGTCTCTCAAAGAGCTGAGAACTGCAGAAAGATATTGAAATGACACTGCCAAATACCCCTATGTTGCTTTCCCTCCGGATCTGGTTCTCATCTAGTGGTGTTGCTGCAAGGGCATCTGGGAAATGAGGCTTTTGGTTGGCTGGTTTCTGGTCTCAGTAGAAAACAAAGGAGCCTTTCAGAGACATGAGTGATGGATGCTAGAGCGAGCAGTAGCAGTTTCCACTCTGTCAGCCATCCGCTCTCTTCCTCTCGGTGAAAACCCAACAGACATCACATTCCGGAGTGGGTATTTAAAAAGACTTTATTAGCAGAGCAATAACCCATGACACACGGCTGTGTGTGCACATACTCTACAATGGCACCATGTCCCTCAAGAATCATTCATGTGTTTCATCGTAGAGTTGAGAATTTCTATCCCATGAAGCTCCCGCAGTTGAGCAGCAAACCTGCGGTAATCAGGACACAAAATTCAGGTCAGTACATGCCAAGTTTCACAGCTACCTTCTGCAGATTGAGGCTGGCCATGGACATGGGCCATATCACTCTAGGTAGAAAGGGGAAATGACAGTGGCACTGGAGGGCCCTAAAGATCAAAGGTATGTCAGGCTCTCAGGGAACCCACACAATACTGGAAAGAAGCTCTCTTCTGGAGTGCCAGGTGTGACAGCCTGCTCAGATGAGGCTGTGTTCTTGGGAAACCCCTCTAGCCTACCCCAGCAGGTTGCCACTTTGAACTCATGATAGCTAATGTGCTTCGCTTCCTGTGGAAGAGAGATTTTTTTTATCTTTTTCTTCCTCTTGATCAATCAGAGAGAACTTGAAAGGGCTTTCAGTGTCATCCAAACCTTCGTTTTCCAACGGGGGTAGGGTGGGGAGGGGGCAGGGGTCGCATCTGTGAGGCAAGGAGCCATGTTCAAGCCCATCCTCAAGGTCTCCCCTACTTCTATCCAAGGGACCATGGGGAAACACCCCAAAACATAAACTATGGGGTGATTAAGCACATAACATATCCAGGACAGGAGCAGAACCAAATGGGAACTAATGAGCAGAATTCAAGCACAAGTCCCTTGCCCTGGTTTGCTGGGTGGCCTTGAAGTGCTGTTCTGCAGCCCTGTCTCTCCAGCAGAAGACTGTTACCCATGCTCAACAGTCCTCCATCTGCTTAGATCCAAGTCAGTCAATCAAACAGCTAATCAATCAGAAAAAAAAAAAAAAAAAAAAAAAAAAGACCCTGGCTGTAGAAACGCGATACAAACCTGGTACATGAACTTGCTTATTGGAGCCCTCTCCCTTTGGTGGGATGCCATGCTCAGTCTTAATGCATGGGAGAGGGGCCAGGCCCTACCCCAGCCTATTGTGCCAGACTATGTTGACTCCTCATGGGAGCCCTTACCTGTGAGGAGGAGTAGACTGGGGGTGGACTTGGGAGGAGATGAGGTAGGTGAAAGGAGGTGAGGTGGGGAGAACTATGGTTAGAATGTAAAATGAAATAAAAAATTAAAAAAATGGAACAATGGAACAAACAAACAACAACAACAAAATAGAAGTCTGTTCCAGAAAAGTAAAGGATGGAAAGCTAAGCATGGTGGTGCACACTCATAATCTCAGCATTAGCGAGGTGAGGCAGGGGAATTGTGGTCAACCTGAGCTATAAAGTGAGTTCCAGGCCAACTAGAGGAAAACAGAAAAGGATTGGGAGCAAGGCAGAGACAGGATATGTTATAGTCTGGATATTAAATGTACTTCCAAGGTCCATATGCTAAAGCCTTGTTCCCAGTCCACGTCATAAGTGACAGAACCTTTAGTATGTTGAGTTTAAGATGAGGGGTGTTATCAAAAGGTAGTTGAGGAATTGGGCCCTTCCTGTGTCTTGGCTTCTGAGTCACCATGAAATAAATCAACAGCTCCTCCTACCTCATGCACCTGCCATAAGGCATTATGCTGCTAACAGACCCAAAGCAACAAGGAATCAGGGAATGAAGCCTCTGAAGCTTTAAGCCAAAAAAGTCTTTCTTTAAGTGGAATTTTGGGTATTTTTTTTTAATCAGTGTTAGAAAGCTGAATAATAGAGGGAGAGAGAAGAGACTAAGGTACCTGTGAAAGAGAGGAGAAAGGGGTAAGCAAATTGGAGCAGGTTGAAGGGGAAAGGAATGACAAGACAATGGTGCCCAATGCATGGGACCAAACCCTGTCAAATAAACTCCATTTCTCAGACTAGAAGTGGTGGTTTCCCTAAAGGATGCTTCTTCTAGAGACAGCTTATGGGGACTCCTACAGGCATGCACCCCCCCATTCATGAGGAAGGCCAGAGGTACCCCCATGGAGCTCCTCACACAGTGCTTGGCTTGCCCTATTCTTTCTGAGATGTGACTACCAATTGGGTGGCCTGGCTCGGGGTGACCACAACAAACCTGGGCTCAGCTGTGCACAGCTTCCCCAGAGCGATGCCTGCGTTCAGCTGCACAGCTGTCCTCTGTGAGTCACTGCCTGCCAGCTTCAACAATACTTGTACTATATCTGTCTTCAGCAGGGACAAGGCAGCACTGGGCACCTCCATGCAGTTGCCAAGGCAGAGAGCAGCGTTGCCCACCAGAATTTCATCCTCCGAGTTGAGCAGCGATATCAAAATGTTGAACTCTACAGGGAAATATGGGCACAAGGAGCTGTTCCAACAGATACTCTAAAGAGGCTGATGACAGCAGCTGAAGGGGTAGATGGCACACTTTTCCAGAAACCAGGGGGAAAACACCTGTGTCCCTGCATTGTGTTATAGAGGGGTTTTTGAAGCCTGAGTGGTGGTTTAATCCCAGCACTTGGGAGGTAGAGGCAAGTAGATCTCTGTGAGTTTGAGGCCAGCTTGATTTGCATAACAGGTTCCAGGCCTGCTAGAGCTGCAGATGAGACTGTATTAAACATGGATTTGAGTGTGAGAAAAGTCTGTTCTCAAGATGCTCCATGTTTGACATCACTTGCCAGCCTGACTGAGAGGCAATGTATCTTTTCAGAAGGAAGGTTTGCCTTGTGCAGATAGTCACCTTCAGTGTGTGGTGAGGAGGTGTGAAGAACATTAAATGGCTTCCTCTGCTAGGAGACAACCCCAACACACAAACAAATACAGAGGATTTAGGACTTAAGTTAGGTCACAGGAAATTAGAGCATTCTTTGGTCACATGGTAAATCTGCAGCCTCCCAATCTAATGAATGAAAAGACATCCCACACACTCCAGGTTAACTTGATGAAGCAAGTTGAGCTCAATGCCAAAATTCCCATTGTTCTCTGATGGCAGAAGGTGCTTAGTTTTCCCTTCCATCCATGAAGAAGGAAAGCTGGTGCTAGGCCAGTTCAAGCATCACTATAGAAACAATTCCAGGTTAATTTGTGGGGAGGGGAGGGAGTTGTTCTGCTTCTGCCCTGTGATCTTTGAGCTGCCTGGCATTTTACCCAAGCACAGCCAAAAGGCCAATTAAACACATTGTGATGGAAAATGAACTGACATCTTGTTGTGTAAACACTACAAGGGAGTGATACTGCCTAAGTTTCTCCTCCCTCTGCAGCTTCCAGGCTGGATCCCCCACTGAGGCATGGGCTCCATTAATGAACCTGTCACTTACTTTTATCCAGTCTCATTACTTCTTCCCGAGCTGAGTGGCAGCTGTTTGTACAGACGGCCAGTGTCTTTATGGCGTAACGTGATGCAGTCTGGCCTCCCACCTAGGTTTCAGGACCAAATCAGAAAAGCAAAATCATTCTTTCCTAGAATACCTCAGTGAGCATCACAATAGTGTCAGTGGCCTTCTTGGCTTCTATAAGATATTTAGATGAAGCAATGGCATGTGTTTCTTAGGCCTGTCCCTTGTACAGCTGACATCACTGGGAGGTTTTATCAGAGAGTGGCTTAGATAACAGCGATTTACACATAGACATCTGCTTTTCTATAGCAAATGTTTCCCCAAAGGGAAGCAAATGACCCTCCTGGGTCTTTTGACCTATGGAGAATAAGGGCTGACAGTCTTTGTGAAGACTCATTAACTAAGACCATTATAAGAGGTAACATCATGCAGTCATAACCCTCGGTGTCATGGTCTTCAGGATGTGTGGGTACATGTGTGTATGCATTCACAGTCTCTAGTGTAATGTCAAAAGTTGTAGCAAGAATGACAGGTACTGATCAAGTGTTCCTCTTAACTGAGCTCCTCCACTCTGCCCCTTGTCATCTGCCCTAGCCTAGTAGCACCTTCTCCCACCCACCCTGCTTTGGGGCTTGCTTCCTGCCCTGCTCAGCCCAGGGCTTTGTACTCTTGCAGGGCTAACATGGGTGAACTGGGTATGAGTGGTATCTAGCAGCAGCAGCCTGATTATTTGCTCTGCTTTTCTAGGTGAATCTAGTTACTCTCTTGGATTCACTGTACTCATTTCATTTGGGAAATTCCAACATCCTTTGGTCACATGACAACTCAGCAGCCTCCATAGTTCACAAATGGAGTTAGAACCAACACATTCCAGATAAGGAGAGTACCAGGAATCCATGAAAAAAAAAAAATTGGCCTAAGAAACCTTGCAGAAATCCATTCAAAACACCTTGTTCAGGGACAGAGACCATGTTTCAAAGCTAGGCTTGGAGGACAAGCAATTTTTATCACTGTAGCTAAAGAACAATTTGCTTATTCATTCAACAGTCTTTATGGCTGTTCAGGGCGCTGTCCAGGTGGAAGAGGCTCTCTAGTTCGGCAGGGATAGCACCTCAGTATGTGAAACGAACAAAGCTCACCTTCACCCTACTCTCCGAGTTAAACGAGTATTTCAGTGCATTTAACAAGTTGTAAGCAAACCCGTTGGTGGTGGCACATGCCTTTAAGCCCAGCACTTGGGAGGCAGAGGCAGGAAGATCTCTGTGAGTTAAAGACCAGCCTGGTCTACAAGAGCTAGTTCCACGACAGCCTCCAAAGCCACAGAGAAACCCTGTCTCTGAAAACCAGAGGGAAAAAAAAAAGTTGTACACAGTGGAGTTAGTTACTTTACCCTTAGGAATTTAATCATCTTCTTCACCACTCCTGCTGTCAGCACCTCCTCCATGATGGTTAGGGAGGAAGAGAGGGTCCGGCTCAGAATGCCCGCAGCTCTCTGAGGGAACACAAAGATGATGACTAAACACTCCTTCCAAACATGCTGACAACATTAAAGGCTAATGGGGAGGAGTCTGGTTAGGCAAAAGCAATTTTTAGTATTGGAAGCAAAACCTATGCCTTAATTTTTGAATAATATAATAGCCAAAGAACACATAGCAAAACAAACATAGTTTAATTTTAATAAACCTTCCAGGTTGGCAGCTTAAAGGGCTAGAAATACTGCTTCTTGGCACAGAGGCCCAGTGTAGTTCAGCTTTACACAGGGTCAGTCAGCTCAACCCTGAGAGTCAGTCCTTCCTGGTGCCTGCCGGACCTCAGCATCAACAGCATCCACATTAGAAGATGCTCCACTTCCAGGACTGACCTTTGGAGCTTTCAGTTTTCATTTATCTTTATCTTCCCAAATCTCTGGCTGTTGGTTCAACTTCCTGGGAGATTTCATTTGCTTTATTTCCCAGCTCTCGTTTCATTTTAAAAGTCTTAAAATTACAATTATTTGTTATTCGTGTGTGTGTGTGTGTGTGTGTGTGTGTGTGTGTGCGGCGCGCTCGTGCGCGCGTGCCACAGTGTTCATGTGGAGGTCAGGTCAGAGAACAACTTGGGGAGGTCTGAAGCTAATCCCTCTGCCTGCTGTTTTTAAAGGGCTATTTTATGACACCTGTCCTGAATATCTCCTTGTCTGTCTAGGTTTTAGGTCCTGCAACTGATAGGAAAATGAGAAAGTGAAGAGTGCACCCTAGGGTGGCAACCAAAGGCCCCCTGAATCATGCTAACAGTCTTCATGGGCACTGTCCTAACCACAGGACCATCTTTGGTTTTCTTAGTCAAGTGTTAGAACAGAGTTAAGAACGCCATTCTAGGGTAGGCCTCTGAAGGATCCCTTGAAATACAAACATTGTGTCCACTGGTTAGATTTTAGACCATACAGCCAAGATGTTATTAACTTAGGGTTCTGGACTCTACAAGGTTCACACGTACCTGTGTGGGGAGCAGTCACCTAATCCTCTCAGATTGAAGGCAAAATCTTTCATCTGTGTTTGTGGGCATGACTTTGAGGAGTCCACCCACACTATACCACAGTGTTACAGAGACTTCAAAGGTGGTGTGGACCTATTAATATAAAAAGAGTACTAGAACAGGAAACAGTCCACTTTTTGGAGAAACTTACTGTCAGGATTCCTCCATCCTGGCTGTTCAGTAGAGACAGGCACTTGCGGCTCATCTCCACGGCCCACATCTGCAAACATAGGAAAGAGAGGAGGCGTTTTTATAGCCTAGTAGTCAGAATCCACTATAGAGTGTCTTCCAAGCAATCAAATAGATTGCTCTGTCTGGGAACCACAACACCCATGCCCATATTTCTCCCACAGGGACTCCTTTTATTGCTCCCATATCTGTCTCCTCTAGTTCTGGACAGTTATTCCATAGCAGAAGACATAGTTTATGTGACTCTTGAGATGTAGCCCCTGTTGGCTCTGCATGCTCTGTCCATGTAGGCAGCTTTCTGGATGAAGACAAGAGTGACTCTTGCACCCAGGAAAGTGACAGAGCATCCCTTCAGCCCTCCATATCCCCAGACTGGCACTGTTCAGTGACACATGCTTCTGTTGCTTTGTGCATACATGAACAGGCCAACACAGCAAGTCTATCCCAGGGCCCCAGGGAGGGTGACAGGAGCATTGTACCTCAGAAAGGAAGGGAACCTCAAGACACAAATTCATAATGAGTCCTAGGAGAGTATATGTGACCTCTCTGAACAAGTCCATGTCCTCCTCACACTTGACCTGGAAACAAAGCAGGGCGATCAACCATCTTGCTGCTTTGCAGCTCGTCATGGTCGTCTCTTCTTTAGACAAGTGTCGTGAGACACCCGTATTCCCTAAATGGTCAATAATATGATGGTGGAAGCACAGACACCAGTTCTAGGAACTAGCATCAGTTTAGGCACAACAGAAGGTGTCTCAAGTGCCCTGGCTTTGGCACTCTGGCTCAGCAGGCCCTGGGTTTGCAATGGAAACTGGGCTGTGGATGTGGATGATCAGCTCCATCAGAAAAACTTCAAAATCTCTCTGGAGTCAGGGAGACTTAATCTAGAGGACGTTGCAGGATGCCACCCCACCAAGCCCATAGTTATAGTAGGAATAAGCCAAAGGGGCCCTAGTTCCTGAGAACAGAATAACTATAAGAAAAGCCAGTGTTCCACGAGAAGACTGGAGGGCCAAGTTTGAATAGAAAGGCTGTGATACCAGGAGGTCCAAACAGGCATCCCCAAATTCTTCACAGGCCATCATGTGTCTTCGGGTAGTAGGCTCAGCACTGATGTTCCCCATCAGGGCAATGCACTGGCAGAGGGCTGAGGGGCTGGTTAACTTGGGCTCTCGCTTCTACAAATGAATTCAGAGGAAGTGACTTCTCAGGCAGCAGATAAATGATGCCATAGGCCTTTCTAGAAGTGTCCCTTCCTTACCAAAAGGCTAGGAACCAGATAACTAGCCAAACATCACCCAATCTGGTCACATGATGGAGTCATATGTCTGGCTTCTATACCAACCAGCTGCAAAATCTTGGAGTGTGGTTATGCCCCCTGGGATCTTCTGAACTTTTTATAGCTCAACAGACACAGCATCCTCCCTATGGAAAGCCCTTTCTTCAGTCCTCACACTGCTACCCTTTGTCCTGATGGGGGTGTTTTCCACCCAGGGGGCAAAGTCACACCCTGTCCTGGAGATACTACTTCATGCTAAAGAGAACTCGGATGGAGAGCAGCTCTCCCTACTGTCATATAAGATGCAACTCACATGTAGCACACCCAACCCCCCTCAGCCAGCCCTGCCCATAGGCCACTTCTACTTGTCCTGTCCACAGCTGTTTTGGTAACCTAGAAAGGTGTAAATTCCACTTGTGTGTAAATGACTAATCAAGCTGAGAGACAACAAGGGTGCTGGGATGGAAACTGTATTTCAACAGCTCTGTCCTGGCAAATAAGTATCTACCATGGAGGAGAGAGCCTGGGGCTTGCTCACCAGAACACCTGTGAGCGCAGGGAGGACACCTGGAAGGTTGGCCTGTAACCACACTTGGAATCTGTTGAGAGAGCATCAGGCAGGATCATTTTTTAAATGACACACAATACATCTCGAGGCTGGAATCTCATGTGATGTCTCAGAGAGCTACAAACAGGGCCTGCGTGACTTACAGTATGCACTTACGACTAATTCTGTGTGCCTAAAATTAAAAGGCACTGGTTCTGTCACGTGATGTTAATTTTTCTAAGCCCAGATAATAATCTTTGATGTCAGACAGCAAGTCTCAGGCACCAGCTCTTGGAAGCAGAAGTAGCTGGAACTGCCTGGTGTCTGTCAAGTTGACTATAACCCTGGTAAGCCTTGCTCTGGGTTTGTGAGTCCCACGTGCCCACTGCAGGTGGGAAACAGTGAGCACACATTCACTAATCACAGCCATTGGGAAGGTCCAGACACACTTTGCCTATGCTAGGTAACATTCTATGTTAACACCCTACCCCAGCTGGCCCAGCTGTGAGCATATTAGCTCTTTCTTCCATGACTATTTCCAGGCGAGACTCACAATAGGTACAATGAATGTTTTTAAAGCTTGTAAGAAATGACTTAAGAATTTGTAACAATTCTAAAAATCTAGGATTTTTTTTTGCCATCTTCCCCCAGCAGCTGAAAACAAAGCAAGCAGGCAAGAAGAGATAGCTGCTCAGTATTACTGGGAACCAAAGAGGAGGCTGCACCTCCCTGTCCACTCTCCTCTACTTGCTCACTTATGTTCACTCAACACAGATTTTCCAGGAGTTGTGATGCACCAGGCACTGACCAAGAGGCAGGAAGCTTCCCCAGAGCCACAGCTGGCAAACTCACTACAAGAAGCACCGTTTTCAGTAGCCACCCACCTGGTGTCTGGGTGAGACTGATCCCAGGACCCTACAAACACCGAGTGTCCAGATGCCCAAGTTCCTTCCATAGAATGATACAGGATTTGCATATAGCTATGTAAAACCTCCTGGGAACTTTGAGCCATGTCTTAGCATTTGTAGCTATGGTACTGCAGCAAAGTAAAATGCTATGCAAACACCCACTATGTACTCGCCAGGGAATGATACAGAAAGGGGTCTGTGCATGTTCAGTCCAGAGGCTTTTAGAAGTACTTTTGATCCATGGTTGATCCACAAATGCAGAATTAATAGAACCAAGGGATAACTGTGTGTTGTTGCTTCCAAGCCCATTGAGGATTGGGTCACTCTCCAGCTGGAGGGGCTGGAATGAGAGTGGATGGCAATAGCCCTCTGGAAGCCACTGGTGTCCTTACTCAGCACATCTTGTAATGCTCATCTGGAAATTTGTCTAGTCTCCGTAGGTGGTGGCATTTTTTTCAAAGATTGCAAAGTTTAACACCAGTTGAAGAATTGTCAATTCACATAAACAAAATAAAAGAATTACCTTTCTTCTAGAGCCAAATCTGTGAGCAGTCCAATGGCTGTATTGGCTTTCTTGTCTGAGAAGTCAAGAAATGACAGCAATGCTTCACACAGTCTGCAAAGAGCCATTGGGGGAAAAAACCCACAAAACGCTGAATAGGCTGTCTTTAAACTCTCACCATCTCCAATGAGGTACCCTTGTAAGGATCCTAGTAAAGCCTCAGCATCTGGGAAAGAAAAGCTGAGAGGAAGGACCTGCCATGCCTGGCCAGGAGGCCCAGGTCCTTACCCACCCATGCACACCATCCTTTAGGGATGGCTCCAGCCCTCCATGTAAATTCTTAGGTTGCTAAACAGTTTTAATGTAAGTTCTCTAATTATCAGACACCAGCTTGGAAAGAGTTTCTGGTGTTCTGCCTTGTGGCTGTGTCTCTGTCAAGTTCAGTAACTTGGATGACATCTACAAGCCACATTTACTAATCTACTCATAACTAAAGTGGGAACTCCACCCCTCACCCCAATTAAACAGGTGATGGAATAAATATTTAACAAGACCTTGACAAGATGCTGAATTTAGCAGATGGATTTTTATGGAGTTAGAGTCCTCTACTGAGATTGTAAGTGAGGAACAGAGTTGGGAGACTCACTTTGGCTACTGATTCACACAGAAATGTTTCAAGGGTTTTGAGATGACTGTGTGGAGAGCCTTGGAAAACAGTCCAGTTCAGCCGCTAGAAAAAGCTATGAAAGCCCAAGCTACCCGAAGAGAACTTACTGTTAGAACACCAGAAGAGAAAGTTATGAGTCCCCTCTAGCAAACTGAGCATCTCTGGCGTGCTATGTGCTGTGCTCAGCACCTAGCTCCTGGTCTACAGTGACACATATACAAATAATGAAAGAAAGGTTTAGGAATGTGCTAGAACAGATTCAAGCTAAGGACCTCAGAGTCTACTTAGCAGGAGTTGTTAGGGGACTGGAGAAGAAAAGACTGCCACAGTATATGATTTCTTGGCTCCATCTTCAGAGAACAGTGATAGTTACCATTATTTATTCACTCACTCAGTTGTGCTAAACCACTGACTACTGTCCAGGCAAAGAGGCAGGCTCTAGGAATATGAAGATTAAATGAAACACTATTCTGGCATTAGCAAGCTTGCAGGCCAGTGCCAGGCACATGGAGACAGGACAGAGCATGTCACATGAACACCCTGAGGTACTCTCAGACCATGAGGCATCTTTGGGGACACCTAGCAGCTCATTACCATTAGTGCTTAGAGGAGAATAGGGAACAGGGACATGAGGGAACTGGACAGAGTCCAGTTCATGATGGGCCTTCTAGAGACTTTGACAAAAGGTGGGGTTTAAGTCCCTAAGGTTCACCTTCTCCAAAGTGTGATGGGTAGGTGATTTTCTGCATGATAGTGGTGGGGGTACAGTGGGGCACAGATTCCTACTCTATACTTCAAATCTCTGGGAGACTGCACTTTAGCCAAGCCCCTGGTAACTCCTAGGCATTGTATCTTAAGAGTTAAAAAGATAGTCTTATAGGTAATGGAGAGCCATTTTAAAAATATAAGGAGGAAAACAACAGGACCAAACCACATTTTAGAAACATCTTTTTGCTGGTTTAATGGAGGCCAGATTGGAGAAGGTAGGATAGGGGGACAGAGAATCCCATCAGGGAGATTTGTGCTTTCCTGACAATAAAGGTCATAGGACTGGACTGTGGCAGTGGCAGGGTGAAAGGTACTATTTAAAAGGGAGGAGCTATTATAGAGACTGAGAAGTAATGATGAGAGACCAAGGAGAAGAATAGCAAGGGTAACAAGCTACTGTCTTATGACTGTGGCGGTGGTGGAACAGGTCAACTCTAGAATTAGGCAAATGGATGGTTAGATGCCCTATGTGAAAACAAGAAATCTAGGTGAAATAGACAAGTGCAAAGAACCACATTTAATTGGTATGCTATTCAGAGACAAGGAGGCAGGGTCGAGTACCAGAGAGTGCTGCCACCTCCTCAAGAGAGGACAATCTCTCTCTCTCTCTTAAAGTCCAAACAGAAAAACAGCCAGTATAGGATCCTGAAGTCCCTGAGTTGGATGATGGCACAAGTAGGGTTGGTATAGGAATCCAAGAAGGAAATGATATGTGCCAGGGAGGAGGGACAGGCTGTGTGATACCCTGACAGCCATAGCATGATGCTTCAAGAAGGGTCTGGTCAAGAGGACCAGATGCCTTGGGGCAGTAGGATGACAGTGAGATAGGAAAGAACCTATGGGTTGGCTATTTGGGAGTGTAGCAAACACTCACTTTTAAGGGATAGACTGTCTTTAACAGATTGTTCTGGAAAGGGCTGAATCACCCAAGGATTGGTATAGGAAGTGGAGTGCTTGAATTGGAAAAGCCTAGTGTGTGGCTCCTAATTCTGGGGAGTGACAGAATTTGATGGTCTCTTCAAACCCTCCATTTTCTGGGCTGTCCCTGGGTCAAAGAGGTATGGGATATGTAACTCACAGTCAGGGTAATTCTAGCAGTAGATGGTTACCTGGGAAGGTGGACTGACATCCTCATTGCCTAGGAAGACTCCTAGTCTCTGAACTGTCTTAATAGCAGGCCCAAGTCAAATGGAAACAGATACAATAAAAATTCTGGGTTTTCCCTAGAGGGGAGCATGGATGGACTGGGTTGGGCCACTGCCGAGGGGCAGCCATGCTGGATGGGGATGGGCTAGATGGTGTCTAAAGCTCAGATGTCCTCAAGCTTCTGCAAATCCTTGACTTTCTCAAGAATGTACTCCAGTGCTCATCCATCAGAAGTAATTTGCTTTGGAGTTAGTCCAAATTCCTCCTATACCCATTTAACTCTATTTTCTTGGTCTTGAAGATGAATGCTGATGAACCAGAATAGCACCAAGGGCAGACAACAGTCAGGATCATCCTGGTTTAGTCTTAAGAGACATAAAATAAGTAAGCTTCCTCACCATGTGGCAAAACACTTCTCTTAAGCACTCTCATTACCTACAGAGGACAGTGTGCCCCCTGTCACTTCATTTTGCTCAGAGACAAGCAGCTGTCCCAGTGGATGGACCACAGTTTAGAGAATGGGCTCATGGAGCCAACCATTTTACTACTATCCCAATTTAAGCCTTTGGATGATCTACCCTAAAGAGAGAGAAAAAAAAAACGATCATGAAAACATTATTAGATTCGTGTCTAGTATCAGATATGGATGCTGGTGACTCTTCTTACTATGGTGGCAGTTGTTAGCTGGCCAGCCTCACAGTCACCACTTCCCCCTTCCAATCTGCCTGACTGTTGCAGAAGCTGCAACAGATTTCCTGGGTAGCCCAGGACACAATTCTACCAAACTGAAATAAGCAGTGTCTTTTCTTAAGGAAGAGGGTGGGTGCTAAGCTGTGTTAGACAGGGATACGGGTCTTGGCACTACATCAATAGAAAAGGGAAAGTAAAGAGGACAGTGACCTTGACCTTGGAGTCTTCAAGCTACATGTTATTGTGCTTAGCCTTTTCTTATTATGTGTGTGTGTGGGGGGGGCACATGCCAGGCTCTGTCTTACTTAAGTTCCTTTTGGGCAAATTGCCTATATAAGGTAGGAAAAAAAGATCAAACCAACATAAAGATATCTCTGTGGGCTTTTTTGTTTGTGTTTGTTTTTGGAGGGCAGAGGTTAGTGTGTTGAGAACTGAACTCTAATATGTATTAGCAAGGGTTTTAGCATGGAGCCCCATCTTTTCTTAAAAAAAAAAAAAAAAAAAGATGTGTGTGGGTGGGTACTTATCAAACTTCTTTTACTATTGTTTACGTGTATGTGTGTTTATGTGTTGTATGTCTGTATGTGGATTCTCTAAGAGGCCAGAAGAAGGCATCATATCTGCAGCTGGAGTTATGGGTGGTTGTGAACTTCTCAATATGGGTGCTGGGAACAGAACTGAGGTCCCTGTAGGAGCAGAACCTACTCTTAACTGCCCACTCATCTCTCCAGCTCTTCACCACCCTCTCAACTGTCATTCCAAGTGTGTGTACAGACAGGACACTGCATCTTCCCAAAAGAGAGACACAGAGAGAGAATAAAAAACTAAAAATACATACCAGGATTAAACACTGGACTGTGAGAATCTAAAACCCCATTGCTTACTACAAAATGGGAAGCCTGTTCCTGAAAGCTCACATCTGGGGAGGATGGGGACCTGCATCCCTGCGTGAGGTACGCACTGCCCTGTCCTGCTTCATTTAAGCACAGAGAACCAATAAGTTGCCTGAAGATGGACATTAGCAAGACTAGTGGGCCTGCAAGCAACAAGCTGAGATCTCTCTGCTGCTCTAAGAGTTGATGAGACTGTATGTACCAGGGTGAGTTACAACACAATGGGAAGAATTCAAGTTGAGACTCAGCGATTCAAAGACAGCAGAAGCCTTAAAACAACTAGAGCTACAGCTACTCTGAGACAAAGGGCAGTTTAAAAGAAAATAACAGGTGATAAAGGGATTGAGCTGATGGCTACAGAGCCCCCTGAAAAGTACCAAGTGCCTTGGGAAACGTTCACTAGCACTCCACCTGCCTGGTGGGCAGAGTGAGTTCTGGGTTGCTGGTCTTTCCTGGAAGCCACCGGGGATGTGACTTGATGGAAACAGGGAGTTGGAGACCACCTTGTCCTTGGCATACAGTGGATCCCTCTGTAAATGGACAGGTGAGAGGGCTTAGCCTGGTCCAGAGAGATCCTGATCCTTTTCTTACAGAGGACAGAGTAGGAGCTGGGCTCCAGAGAGCAAGCATGCAGGGACAACTGGGTGATATGGCCTTGTTTTCTGCTGTAGCATCTTCTGCCCACTCTGAATTAGTGAGCAACAGTCCCCTAAGTTACCACAGGAAATAAATTGATCCAGCAGTGAAGAAGAAATCTGTCAGATTAGCTTCTGTTCTAAAGTTACCCTGAAACCTTTACAAAGCAGGCCACAGACAATGTTATTTCTATCCGTTTAAGCCATATGAGATGGCTGACAGTCAACCTTTCAATTTTATATGGTCAAATTTATAATCAGAAAACAAGTAAGCAATGCAAATTGAAAAATAAATAAAATACAGGCTGAGAGACAGCTCAGTCAGTTACAGTACTTGCCACACAGGCCTAGGGTCTGCAGTACCCTAGAAAAAGTGGGACTTGGCCACACTTACTTGTGATCCCAGCATGGGGAGGCAGAGACGGATAGGCCACTGAGGGTTACTAGCTGGCCTGCCTTGCCTAACCAGTGATCCCTGGTCCTAGTGACAGGGATACATCTTGACAAACAAGGTGGATATCTCCAATGGAACAACACCCAAGCCTGACCCCTGACCTCAACAAGTATGCATATACATGTGTACCTGTACACACGATTGCACCCACACACATATGTATACCTCCCTTGGTGTGTGTGCACACCACACACACACACACACACACACACCCACATAACATCTTTCCTTATCACTAAATACATCGCTAATAAATAAACAAACAAAACTATTTGTTAAAAAGTTGAAGTGCACAGACAGAGTCACTGTGATTCAGGTAAGTTGTTTTATGAAATCCTCCTAGGAGTCATGCACATACTATCCCCATGTGTCTCGGTCTTTGAAACGGGCCCATGAAAAAGTATTTGTTTTATTAAATTATACTCTCTCATTTCAGAAAAACAAGTCTTGTGTCAAAAGAGAACATAGGAAAAGCAGGGGAGAGAGAGACAGGGTGGAATCAGGCCTGAGTCTAACAAGGCAGAAGTAAGTGGTTCATTTTCAGGCTGGGTTCCCTGTCTGCCTGTGGAGGAGCTGTCCTGTCAAGTTCAATGGTCTCTACTTGTACAGAATCAAAGCTGAGCGTGGTCCTGAGTTCAGCCAGGAGCTTGTTGAGACACCCTCCTGATAGGGTTTCTCTCAGAGGCTCTTTCTGATAGTGTCTTTCATGACGGTCCATGACAACCTGGTGATAACCACACCCCAGAGACAGCAGGAGGGACGCTTGACCTTGTCTATATAGTGGTGACCACCCCAGCGGCACAGGCTTACCGGGTCAGGTCCAGGTGCTTGATGACCTGGTTCCGGGCATTCTCCGTCTGTGTGAGCTGTAGCAGTAGGGCCAGGCTCTGCTGCTGAATAATCAGGACTCTAGAGGTCATGAAGGAAGGCAGAAGCCTGGCCATATCTGGGTGGGTCACAAGCAGGCGCTGGTTTTCCTCTGCAGAACACAGGGGTTAATCTGCCTGGAGCTGCCATAGCAGCATTTAAGTGCATTCTGTCACCCACTACCATAACAGGAAGCTGGCTCCTCTTAACACATTTGCCAGGCAGGATAATGACTTACAAGAACTGGACTCATGTGTCCGAATATGTAGAGTGACGCTGTTTGTCTGTCACTTACTCCTGTGATCCTAGGCTTCCCCATCAGTGGGATGAGGACAATGACCCACCTGCTAGAGTTTTTAATGAGCATTCTGCGAGCCATTGCTTGATGGTGCTAGACAGAGACTGGCTCTCATAGATTAGTTACACTATTACTATTCTTACAAAAGCTTTCTCAGTGGGTGGAATGTGGAAGTGAATGAAGGCAAAGCATTCAACTTAACTGGAATATAATCAGAGAATCAACCTTTAAACGGTGAGAGTGGGGGGATGAGTTGGGGGAAGACACAGGAGATCAGGAGGAGGGGACAGAGGGGGAACTATGATTGGTATGTAGAATGAATTAAAAAAATATAAAATAAAAATGGTGGCCAGAGCAACCATTTGTATTCTTCCTAAGAAACCATATCATGTGAGAAGTATACCTCCTGAATATAATAGACCATGAGCTTTATCCAGAGTCTTAACACTGAAATTCAATGACATTGAATTTAGCTTGCATTGTGTTTTGAGTAGGCATGTGGGAGCAGACAGGACATGGCAAGAGTACAAGAATAAGTAAGGAAACACAGTAGAGCAACCTGGAGGGATGATGTGACGGTTTGAGTCTAAAATATACTCAAAAGTTCCTGTGTTAAAGGTTTTGGCTGCCTGGCTTTTGCAATAATGATTCCAAAGATATGGCGGTTTGAATGCAAGTGGTCCCCATAGGTTTACACATTTGAATGCTTGGTCCCCAGCTGGTGGAACTGTTTGGGAAGGATTAGAAGGTGTGACCTTGTTGGAGAAGGTGTGTCACTGTGGATGTGCTGGAAGTAACCTCTCTCTGACCCAACAATATGCCACAGATGTATTCTCGTGTGTCTTCTTTTGCACATTCTCTGCTTCTTTAAAAAATGGTTTTGTGTTTATCAACATGTCAAGATTCCATGAGCCTGAGACACCGCATATGCATACTCCAGGTGAAAATATTTTTCAGATATTAAAACCTCCAAGGATCACAGAAATGAAAGTATCTGGGTTATTATGCTTGATTCACTGAGTAAACATAGCCACCAAGTGGTTCCTTTCTTGACTTCCTTTAGGAATCTTGGCAAACACACAGCCCTGAGCAAGAGACTTGTTTAATTCGTGGTTTTGGTGTGTGTGTGTGTGTGTGTGTGTGTGTGTGTGTGTGTGTGTGTGTGTGTGTGTGTGTGTGTGTGTGTGTGTATCTATGTATGGATGTGTGTGTGAATATGGATAGAAGCCAGAGGACACCTCACATGTCATCCTCAGGCATCATTCACGGCTTCTTCTTTCTCTTTTTCTTTCTCTCTTTCTTTTCTTTCTTTCTTCTGTTTTTCTTCTTTATTCCTTTCTTTCTTTCTTTCTTTCTTTCTTTCTCCCTTCCTTCCTTCCTTCCTTCCTTCCTTCCTTCCTTCCTTCCTTCCTTCCTTCCTTCCTTCCTTCCTTCCTTCCTACTTCTCCTGAAAATCATCAAATAGTCCAGGCTGGCTGTCCTTCAAGCCCTGGGGATCTACTTGTCTCCACATTCCTGGCATGCCACCACATCTGTTTTTTGTTTTTTTGTTGTTGTTGTTTTTGTTTTTATTTGATGTTGTTAATGTGGTTTCTGAGACAAACTGAGATGCTTGGCTGAATTGACTGCTCCCTTCCAGTAATTGGGTTTCCTGATAGGCCAGTTTCCTATAGCCTACTTTAAGTTCTCGGCTTTCCGCCTACTATAAATGAAAGGAGATGGCTTCCTCATACCTCATACTAATCTGGTATAGTATGCATACTCCTTGCAGGCTTTACTCTGTCATTGTCCTCATTTCTAGTGTTTCCTGTCCCAAGAGCAAACCTGTTCCTGTGAAACACATTTCTTTGAAATGATGGGAAAAACTTAAAATCTTAGTCACCATTAAGGTGACTAAGAAAGATTGTGCAAGAACTTAATGATCTCTGGAGGATGCCATATGAAGAAAGGTAATAACTGACAAAACAAAATCTCTTCGGTATTTTCCTATTTCAGTAACAGATGCTAATCAGTGTCCAAAGATGCTGTCTGGTAGTCATGCATATCAAGATGCAAAGGGTGCTATAGTCAGCAAAACCAAAGTATGTTCAAACAGACAAAAAAGGAAACTATCTCCATTGCTCATGACATGAGCAGAAGTCATGAGTCTGCAAAGAAGCACAGGGTGTCAGGGGGTACTCATTATGCTGACAGTGATCTTACCCACTCTCCACTCCAGTGTCCTGAGGCAGAGGAGGAGGAAATGGAGAGGACAATGAGAAGAGGAGAAAGAGGAATGTAGGAGAAGGGGGAGAAATAGGAGGGGGGGGAAGCAGGGAGAGAAGGAGGAGGCAGGGGCTGGGGAATGAATTCAATATAGGCCTTGCTTTTTTTTGATCCACCTACTTTTGGATCACAGGAAAGGGCATGGGATGCAGACACCAATCCTCCCAGGTCTGACCACTGGGGAGAACAACTCTGTTGAACCACACAGCTCTTTCTTCTGGGGCACACAACTGGCAATGGACAATGAAGAACCAGGCTTACTTACCATTGTCACTACACACGGCTTGCCAAAGCTTCAAAACAGCCACACAGAGAACCTCTTCAACAGCATCCTTCCCTGCTGAAAAGAGACACCTGGGGAAGACAGGGAGAGTAGTGTGGAATCTGGAGGTTGGTCTTGTTTTCTTTGTGCTGGGTTCCACCCCCAGACTCAGCAAATGAAGAGTTAAGAGAATTTTTTAAAATGCATATCCAAGTTGGACATGGTGGTACACACCTTTAATTTCGCCCCCCCCATTAGGCAGAGGCAGGTGGGTCTCTATGAGTTCAAAGCCAGGGTGATCTACATAGAGAGTGGTCAGCCAGGGCCACACAGTGACATCTCTCAAAAGAAAAATACAGAAGGAAGGAAGGAAGGAGAGAAGGAAGGAAGGAAGAGAAGGAAGGAAGAAAAAAAGGAAGGAAGGGAGATTGATAGACAGACAGACAGACAGATAGTTAGAGCTACCTATCACTAATTCAAATGCAAAGGCTGAAAACACAGGGATGGGTACACAGAAGAGGGTGGACAGTCAAGGGCCATCAGTGATGAGTGGACATGCAAACATCCGACCCATGTCAGGATCCTAAGCCTCCTGGATTATCCAAGCACAATACGAAATAAACATAGCACACCACCCCCTTCCGTGTAGGTCTTGTATTAGATAAAATTCTAAATGGAATCAGCCATGACACGGCTGCTTCTACTTCTTTTAATGACCAGTAGAATGAACTAAAATCTTACAAACTGACTGGGACATTTGGAGATGGCCTGTGGGACAGGCTCACTCTGTCAGCTGCAACATGATGCAAGAAGCCTGAGGCTCTGAGATCAAGGAAGTTCACATGTGCTCCTTCAGGGGCCACCCTGCTGACTGAAGAGCAAGGACACAGAGTCCAAAGGCCTTGCCTCTGTGGCCAGTAACTGCTTTCACACCCATGGCTCTCTGTCTTTCCTGGTAGACATTGGCTCTTTCCAAACATCCTTACCTTCTTATGATCTCGTGGTCACTGATGGTGCTGAATCCACCACATGTTCTGAACAGGGTCCGTTCTGTGCCTGAAATAGAACCACAAGAACGGAGTCGGGATCCTAACCCACCAGGTTGGCGTCTAGCTGCAGCACAGCCAAGCTGATCACCAGATCCCAGTGCTAAAGGGCAAGATCATAAAAAACCTAGCTAGATCTTCACACTCTGAGAAATGTGATCAATCGCCATCAGCCACTCAATGTGTCGCCATCAGAGGGACTGCTTAGAAAATGTCGGCATATCAGTTCATTCCTCTGCAAGCTTTCAAGAGCCTATGGGAGCTGTTTGGTCCCCGGAAAGAACTGGAAAACCATTTGATTCTAGATGTTTATATTGATGCTGTTTCTGGGCTCTGGAGAAAAACTTAACAGTTTCTAAGAAAGTGGCCAGGGAAGCCATCTGGGCCACCTCTGTTCCATACTAAAGGAGGACCAGAGCCTCCATCCATTTGTACAAATGATAATCTGTCACCGAGCAACCAAAGTTGTTTAAATTCTGCCATCAGTGTTTACAGGAACTGGTAACAGAATGACATGCTTTCATTACAAGACAGATATCTCCTCCAAAACAATTTTTATGTTCCAAGAGGCTGTTAAGTGCAGCTGGGGTGATCCCTACAGTCTATCATAGAGATTTCTTCTGTTTCTACATGGTGTAGGGTGTGTGCATGGTCTAGGATGTTAGCATGGGTGTGGAGATGTAAGCAAGATGTGTGGAACACATGTGAGGGAACAGTTTATAGAGTAAGTACACTGATTTATTTAATATTTACATTTACATAAATATAAATAAATGCAAGACGTGTGTGGTATATGTACTATAAGCACACATGGAGCAGTTATACACCATGTGTGTTGTTCACTGCATGAGTCAATGCATTCTCTGAAGAGGATGGGGTATTTCTTCCATACCCTCTTTGGCACCTATATTAATGTAGATTTCCAATCATTATCTATAGAAGGGAGGGGATCTTTGTCCCACAGAGCCAGATTCCTGGACCCACCCCTTCACAGGCACAATGCTTGAGAGACCACAGACATGTCTAACTTACAGTCAGTCATCATTTCTGTCAGGATCTCAATGCCTCCTGCATAGAACAAGGGGGGTCTGGCCAGGCTTGGAGAGGGTCTCCAGGAGATTTCTAGTTGTCATTGCTGTGTTCTTTCCTGAACCCAGGGACTCACGAGCTTCCTTCTCTTGAAGATCTGCCTTTTCTCGAAGAGTTACTTGATTTAGGTATTCTAGCAAAACGAGCAGGAAAAAAAAAAAAAGCAAAATGAAGCAACAGCCTAACAATAGAAAGAAACACACAAGAAAATAATTCAGACTTCTTCTTCAGGAAGAAACTGTTTAGGAGCAAAGTAAAATCTAAACTGTGTCTTAGGCCATCTTGGAAATTTGGGGCTGTCTAGAAGTCTATGGGAGGATGGCATGGAAGAAAAGAAATAAGAGGAGTCTAAACATGAAAACAGAGGGAAGATGAGCATAGGAAGCTTGTGAACATGGAGGGCTGGGCAGTGCAGAGAAAGTAGGGAGGGAACCCCTGTGGAGTTCCCTCCACAGTGCAAAGGAAACATGGATTTAGATGGATTGTAGCAGCAGGGACAGCCTCACCTTTCACCTGTGTCTGAAGCTTCGGGTTTATCTCTCCAATCTTCTGATAACATTCTCTGGACTGGGAAACAGAAACAGACCTTGAAAGGTGGTCAGGGGGTAACGGTGATTACAGGGCAGATGTGGGGCATCCCAGGGCTTGCTTCCTTCATTATCCCGTCTTATCTTTCCCCTGCTCCCAGCACAGGATGCAGCCAAGGATAACAGTGAGCTTTTGATATTTTTGCTTGGGCTTCTCAGGTCCTGTGGCACTACAGGTACTGGTGGTTCTGGTGCAAAAATTCATTTTAAAAACTTGTTTGTCAAATACAAACTGTGATGTCTACTACCCAGTCTTGATTTTTTTTTTTAATGGCTCATGTCTGCCAGAGGTAAGAATAATCATAATGTATATGCTAAACTTAGATTTGATATTTGCACTAGAGCCTATCAGCTATACCCAGGGGAGTCAGGAACTCAACAAAACTTGAGACCGTGTTGACTGAAACCCAGGAATAGAAAAGAACAGCCTGGAGTTAGAGGTACAGACTGCAAAATCACCCAGTGAAGAAGCTAATCACTGGCCACGTCAGAATGATCTAGAGAGTTTATTAGTTAGTTGTTACTGAGGAAATGGTTACGTAGAAAGTTTCTAGAAAAAGAATGACCAGTTCAAGGAGATTTGGGGGGGAAGATCATATATATATATATATATATGAAATCCCCAGAGAGCAGTCTGAAAGAGGAAGAAAAAAAAACTAAGAAAATAAACACTCATAACCTCAAATATCCTCAAGGTTTATCAAGGCGCATCTGGAAAACTGAGATGAAGACTGAATAAAAGAGGGCTGGAGGGATGTCTTAGCAGGTAAAGGAGTTTGTCACCCAAGCCTGATAACCAGACCTGAATTGATACTGGGAATTCAAGTCAAGGAGGAAGTGGGGAAGTGACTTCACAGAGTTGTGCTCTGACCTCTGTGCCACACCAGGCTCACGGACACACACAACAACACAAAGAGAATGAGTACAATCAACATACCACACTTTCAAAAGAAGTGTTATTTCAGGATGGACGTGTATATTTTAAACCCCACATCTCCAGCCTATGAATGGCTTCTGTTGGCTTGCGACCTAGGACTCCGTCACTCCCTACCACTCTGCTGCCACCAACACTGTGATTAACTCTTTGATACGGTAGTGAGTTTGCACAAACATTTGGAGCAACGAGACTGCAAGTGAATTTTGTTTTCCCTTTGTTCTTGTCTTTTCTCTGAGGAAGTTGAACCAGTACAAGTAGAACATTCTGCTGAGGAACTCTGCTGACATGAGTCCTACAGCTGGTGGGACTGTCCTGGATTTCATGCAACATCCTTCCCTGATAATTGCATTATCTCAGGATTTCAGAAAACACTAAAAGGTGGGCTGACATCTCCCCAACTTGTGAGCTAACTTAGGCTTTGCAAAGAACTTACCTTGTTGTAGTTCTTCAGGGCCAGGTGGGCCTTCCCCATGAGGAAATAGGCTTTTGTGAATTTCTCATCACACTGTGTGAAAGAGAATGGTTGATCAGATGTTTCTGAGGATCTGAAGTCATTAGGCACTCCCCTGCCTGCCTAGTTAACAGAACCAGGGCTACCAGGTTGATAGTTAAGACTTTTCTGTGCATTTGTGATCGAGCTAATTGCTGCCTGCAAGCAGTCTGGACACACAGACACGCACTCTTCCAAACTAGTGATGCATCTTAGCTCTCACTTCCATGTAGGGACTCTCTCAAGAAGCAGCAAGACCCTAACTTTAGAATAGCCCTCAACATTGGCTGAATGCTAGAATCTGAATGCTGGAAGGCCCGTATGTGTGCTGACCTGGTTGTCTTTGGACCAATTAAATCACTGTCTAAATGGGGTTCAGCTTTCTGGGTGGTATAACTGCATAGCTAAGAATGAGAGCTGCTGGCTTATTAGCAGACAGAATTCCCTGGGCAAACAACTATGGTTAACTATGGTTATATGGTTACTTAGTAGGCAGAAGGTTCCTTCTTGCAAATAAACCACAGCCTGGACAGTGTTATAGTGTACATTATATTGGTCAACTGTCAGATGTTCTTTGAGCTCACTGAGGAGGAAGCTGGGTCTTGAAGTGGCATTGCTTCCCGCTCCATTTCAGACCCAAGTCTGTCACAAAGTGTCCTGTGAGGCCTCCTGTCTGGGGATAGGCTGGCCATCCTAACTCTGACAGGTGAGAGAGAACAGCAGAGCAGCCCAACAGTAAGAACACTGTGTCCTTGAGGACAGCTGGAAGGTGAAGCATTTCCAGCAGCACCCATTGCAGGTTATCTGATGAGCATGCCCATGGTGGGAAGGAGAGGCTAGGGGGTCAGCCATGGAAAGCTTCTTTGTGACAGGAGGCTCTATTGGGAACTCCAGCTGACTGCCTCAGCTTCCCCAGTCAGCGTCTCCTGGATGTCCTGAGAGCCTGGCTTGCTGGTGTTAGCTCTACCTTTGGCTATTTGTTTTTTTACTCAGACACTCTGCTCTGCTTGGGACTCTCCATCAAGAACTACAGCCTCCTGCCTTGAAGAGGTATCTCCAGTCAACTTCTGCTCCATGCTTCTGCACCTAATTTGACATTTGGTTCTCTCCCACATACTCTTTCTCCCCCTCCTTCCCCTCCTCCATGCTCTTTCTCCCTCCCCACCCCCTTCCCTCCTTTCCCCCACCATGCATTTTCTCTCTCCATCTCCTCTTCTCCCCCACCATGCTCTTTCGCTCTCACTCTCATTATTAATATTAATATTATTTACTTTGGCTTGCTGTACACCTCATTCAAATCAGAGCGCTTGGCCATTGTAGACCTTAAAGACCATAAAAAAACAACCAGGAATTTATATTAATATCACTCAGGATCTAGATGGATGCCCCCTACAAAAGGGAGGATTTAAACCTATATCCAGGGATATACCATTCACAGAAGGGCCCTCCCCCTGCCTGTTCCTCCTCACCCTAAGTCTGCAGGAAGCCATCCAGCACAGGCATATGAACTAAAATTTGAAACATCAGTTAAATAACCTTTGCCAATCCCTTTATAAGCAAGGTATTGAGTCAAAGTATTGAGACATCTTTAGGGTTTAGATTTAGATGGTTTAAGAGGTCAGTCTTAGAAGTCTAAAATGTTCCAGGTGTATCGACAACTAAGAATGCTAGTTAGGCCCTAGCATTTTGAAAAAATATTTTCCTTATCTGGAAAGTAAAGATAGTAATTAATTAATTACTCTCACTCACTATTGGGAGAAATAATCATGTAGCATGTAGCATGTAGCACTGTGCTGGGTTATACTCTATTAGCTACTGTTGCTGTGGTTACAGCAGCAACAATACATTTCATAGCATATGTAATTTAAAGAAAGACTAAATAATAGTAAAAGAGGGAACAATAAATGCTGGAGAAACTTTATTGGTGTGGCTTTATGTATAATATTTCCTATCTATTGCTAAAAGAATGAAAGTAATGAAGAGACTAATGAGAGCCCAGGCTGATCAGTTCCATGTTCTAGCATCCAGCTTGATGACTAGTAGGAGCATCTTCTGCAAGCCTCATAGAGATGCAAGAAAACAGGCAGTCATCCCCATCTCACAGACAAGGAAACCAGCACAAGAAAGGGTTGATGCTATATAATTGGTAAGTGGAAGAGCTAGAATGTTAAATATGGTCACTTAATTCCAGGACACAGGGCTTTAAAATGTTATCAGGACTGGGATGTAGCTTGCCTAATAGGCTCAAGACCCTGGGTTTAGATCCCAATATTCAAAACAACAAGAACAAAACCAAATCTCTTTCAGAAATATGCTATGGAAAGATGAACATAGACTCTACAGGGCACACTAGCCCACAGGTTCAGTAGAGGAGAATCTAAAGAGAGAGGGTCTAAAAATGGAACAGGCAGTGGTTGTGGTGGTGGGGGGGACTTGAACTGAATCTGGAGTGAACTGAAGAATTGAAGGGGGGATGACAGAAAAAGAAGGGAATGGGTAGAGTCCAGAAATGGGAGAGGGCGGGAGCCTTTATGCACAGCACAGATGAACTTGAAGTATTGGATGGAGGAACAACAGGGTTGGAGAGGGTAAGCTGAAAAGACTCCCAAGGAAGTCTCAAATACCAAAAGAGAGGAGGGTGCACTGTCAGTGGTGATGAGAGGGCAAGATGGTCTGGAGGTGGCATGTGGTAGTGACCAGAACAGAGAAAGGCAGGGAGGTGAGCAAGCAGTCCAGACAGTCACTTGGAAGGAGGGCTGATGCCGGAAGTTCTGGTGGCAGTGGCAGGAAGGGAAGTGCAGACCTCAGAGCTATGTTGAAGTAAGACCAACACCAACTAAATACATATACATGATGAGATGTCAGACAGTGCTAGCTTGTAGACTTTCTGGGTGGCAGTTGTGGTGGTGGTGCCAAAGTCAACCAAGAAGAAACCTGTATGATGTAGCTGAGATGGATCTGGAGTTGGGGAAGCAGATCTGAAAGCTACTTGCAAAGATGGCAGGCGAGTCCATGAGAGAAGATGGGGATGTGAAAGGAGATGGGGAGCTCTGGGGACACAGCTCCTAGAGAAAAGGAGGAAGCAAGCAGAGTGGTGAGCATAGGAAATTCGGAAAGTAAGGACTCCAGGAAGCAGAAAATGGGAAGGGAGGATGCTCCCCATTTCTGCTCATGGGAACCAAATATCTAGAGCACATTCATGGCAGAATACCAGGGTTATATGACTGGGCCATGGAAGTCTATAGACCAAAGACAATGGCCTCTACAGGTGTGGCATAGAGAAGGGGATATACCTTGACACCACCTTCCTCCTCCACTCACAAAGAACAACTAATAGATCTTCCTGTGACTTCTTCTGCCATAAGCATTTGTTCCAATGAACCCCATACTCTCTTTGAAGGGGTGCGGCCTTCAGAGCAGGATTGATTTCATTGGGTAGGAAGTGTTCTGCTGAAGATGACATGGGTCTGCTCCTAACTAAAAACAGCTTTGCCACCCTTATCTCCTTTGACAAGGAACGTCAGTCCTGAAATATCTCTTGGGCTGGTCTCTTCCAATTTAAAAGTGTCAAAAATGTTAAGTTGGTACAAAAGTCCCCATCCTATTAATAATAGAATGCTAAAGATATTTGCTACTGAGATTTTAAAGAGTTTTATAGAGAGCGAACCTTTTCTGGGAAGTTGTGGTTTCTGCAAAGAAGGAAACCAGTTTTCAAATTCCTTTTGTGTCATCCCAAACCTAGTCAGTTGGGAGCCTCACTGGACATTTAACAGTGTCAGTGAATATTTTAGTACCAGCTCCCCTGGGCATGCCCTGTTTTGATGTCATCATTAAGTTAATTATGTTGACCTTCATTCAACATTAGGGCAGAGGCCAGTGTACTAGCCTGGGCTAGCACTGGGTGTGTTTACCTCTTTGGGCAGAGACCACTGTGTTAGCCTGGGCCAGCACTAGTTTGTCTACCTCCTTGGTCCTTGACTGACAGAAGAGATACCCTGGAGGTCCTATGAGGAGATCCTGTTTCTTTCTCAGAAAGAAATGGGATCTGTTCCCAGGGATCACGGGGTTTAGGGTTTCTGACAGGAGCTTTTTATAGTAGACAGTTAGGAATACAGGCTTACGATAAGTGTGGCCACTGGCTTTGTGATTCTGAGTAAAGTGCTTAATTCATCTTTGAGGCTTCATCTTTTGGTCAGAAAAGTGTGGAAAATAACAGAATGTATGCTGCGAGCCCACAGCAAACAATGTTTTATGCGTTACCATTGGAACAGCCAAGGAAAACATCCTGGGCTCTCTTTTCTCTTAATGACTGGTGACAGGAAAAGAAACTGTGCAAACAAGGTGACAGTGTGGGTGAGCACATCTATGCTAGGGGTGCGATGCTGGCATCAGCATGGGGCCACTCTCATGATTGAAAGGCCTGCCAACTGTGATAGAGCAGTGTTTCCCTCACACTGTGCCTTCTGATGGATGACATAATCAGGTGTGTCAGGTGACCTGCAGGTTCACACATGCTTTATAAACCATTGGAATCAAGGGTGATTTTCTAATTCACACCTGTCTCCCTTGCTTACACCCTCAACAATAAAAAATAAGCAAGAGGACCCACTGAGATGGCTAAGCAGGCAAAGGCACTTGTCACACAGGCCTGGTGACAGTAGTCTAATCCCTGGAGCCCACCTAAAGGTGGAAGGACAAGGCCAACCTCTGATATCTATCCATGTGTTATGACATGCTCATCTACAAGTCATACATACAGAGATAAAAATGTAAAGATTATCAAGAGAATATGCTGTGAGTGTCTACTCCTGATTTAGGCCATGGTCATTGGGTGAGATATGCTGTCCTGGGGTATTAGAGGCAGAGGATATACACCTGGACCATTTTCCTAGCTTCTCAATCTACCTGACAGTAAGTTGTTTAAAATAATATTGTCACATTACAACAGAGAGATACATTTTATGACCTTAGATCTGACGGTGCAGGCCTATAATCACAGGAGGCCTGCACCATCAGGGAGGCTGAGGCAGGGGCAGACCAGTAAGACCTTGCCTCAGAATATAAGGCTCAGGGATGTGGCTAAGTGGTAGGATTCTTGCCTAATTTGTGAAAAGCCTAATGACAGAGTGAGAATAAGAGTGAGCAAGTCAGAAACATATACACAGAGAGACAGACAGTAAGATAGACAAGACAGAAATAGAGATATAGAGACACACACGGAGAGAAAAAGACGGGTTCATATTTTTATGGAGTGCCACACAAAATCTATAAGCATTTTAGACATAAAATCACTTCCTGTTTCTAGGCCCTGTGGGGGATCATGTACCCTCTCCCCTGGAGAAGGGTTTTTTGGGGGAGTAATTTTTTTTTAAAGTCCCATGTGACAAAGAAAGATAGGGAAGCTTGAATTTAGGGTTATTTACACAGCTGTCTGAAACACTGTCCCCAAGGACTACTTGTGGCATCTGGGAGCTGGGCGGTTCTTGTCTCCCTGCACCTTTCATTCTCCACACGTATGCTCTTGGAGGGAACAGGAAGCAAAGCACTGTGTACGTGCCTGAGCCTGACCCAAGAGGAAATATAGCAATTTGTACTTCTGATGTCCCTCCACAAACACAAGAGGGTACAATCTACTTCCAAATGGTTACAGCTGAAAGGGAAAGGCCCAGACTGATGAGGAAGATTGCTCTGTAGAAACTGACTCTTGTGGTTGGGCCTGGAGGAGAGGAAATGCTGTATCTGCCATGACATGGAGTAAGGAGACAGCACCAAGTGAAGAGTAGGCTAGTGCAACATAAAGCTTTCAAAGACAAATGGCCATGGCATCTCTGGAGTGAACTATGAGCTAGGCACACTGTGTGCATTGTTCTGACCCGCATAGATAGCAACTATTCCATCCCATTTTACCGATGAGGAAACTGGAGCTGTCTTTGGAGACCATACCCTTTAGATGTCACACATGGAGTTGCTGTCTCTGCCCTTCAGAATTCAGGCAGGGGGCCCCAGCAAGCCCAGTACTGTCATGGGGGAAGGGAAACAGTCTCTCACCTTCAGAGCCCAGTCACAGTCCACGAGGGCCTTCTCATAGTCCCCAAGTTTTATATAAGCCTGAAATGACACAAATACCTGATGTCAGGCACTATTCTGTATCAAGGAGTCATTAGTCAGTATAGAAAGCACAGCTGGCATCAGCAATTAATGAAGGAACAGAAAATGGGTTTGAGGGTATGGGGGGCGCTCGGAACCTTATTCACAGGTGGGAGTTACAGGTTAGTGTAACCATTATGGGAGTCAATGTGGAGGATCCTCAGAAAATCACCATATGATTCAGCTGTAACACCTCTAGCACTAACCCAAAGGACTCCACATCCTACCACGTTTAGCAAGGAGGTGGAACCAGCCTACATGTCTATCAACACACAAATAGGTAATAAAAACATGATGGGACACACAATGGGATTTTGTTCAACCATAAACAAGCATGAGCTTGGCTGGGAAAGTGATTGGTCGGGGAAATATATGAAAGGGTCAAAAAGACAAATACCACATGGTCTCCTCAAATCTCCTCAAATGTGGTTCCTAGCTTTAAATCTACATGCGTATGTATATATGTAAGTATGGGTCATGTAGCCAGAAAACCATTTTTTCAAAATAATATTTACTAATAATAAAAATGGAAGATAAGGGATATACGTGTGTGTGTGTGTGTGTGTGTGTGTGTGTGTGTGTGTGTGTGTGTGATTCCTTTTTCTTTTCTTATCAAGAAAACTTTCTTTTGGAAAGTTCCAGAAGAAATAGTAATGGTCATCCCATGTAAGAAAGAAAACCCAAGCACCAGGAGAAGAAGTGACTCTCTAGGATTCCATCAGTCACCAAGAACAAAGCCTACCCCACATCTAGGTTTATTCATGACCCAAACTTTCTCAAGGGATTGTGACATTCTTGGCAATAAGATGAGCTGTTTCCATGAAAAAGCCAATTACAGGTGTAACTCCTGGGGAATCAAAGCACACAGACAAAGCGAGAGGGGAGCAGGCAGCAGCTGGTTATGGGTTTCTGCAGCACAGCCCCCTTCCGGTCTTGAGTGACACTTGAAAGTCATAAGGGACGGAGAGGTCAGCATCATTCTAGAGGACCACCAAGACCATGATCTATGCATAGCACTGTGAGTTAAGGTTCAAACGACACAGAAGAGGTCATCATGGACTCCCACAACTTATCATATATGGCCTTTTACTTTTCCCTACCCAATTATCTTATTTCCTTTCTTTTAAGGCTTGAATTTGACACCCTGTGTTGTCTCCATCCTTTCCCCATTCTCAGAAGAGCTAGTTACCCTAACTGGCAATTAAATTCCAGATTTATCTAGTGAACACCAGCAATCTTGGTTATAACATTAGCTGTATGGGAGAAACAAAGGCAACGAGAGGGTAGGCTTTTCCTCTTTTCTCCAGCAAGCAAGAGTCACTTCCCGGCACCCTTATCGTTTCCTAGCATGGCATGCAAACAGTAGAGGCATTTTAAAAATAGCCAATGGTTCAAGTGATTCCTAATACCAGGCAGCACATTCTGTGTTTATTTGCTGGAAGAAATTGCTTCTCCCAAGCTTTACACTGCACTTCCTGATATTTATCCACAGTCACTCTTAATGTGATCCTTATGACTAATCAAAGGGTGACTTAAAACTGAGCACAGTAAAAATTCAGCTAATTTAGATGAATCATGGGGTATGGACAACCTACACTCGATACGAGCCTGAGTTTCACAACATTTTAAAAGCAATCCAACTCCATTGCTTTCTAATCACTTCAGGGTAACTAGCCTTAATGAGCATCAGTGGGGAGATATTTTCCAAGACAAAATTTGGTGCTGACTAAGAAGGAAAAGTAAGCATTGTATTGATTGCTTACACTTAAATGATTCTTCTGAATTCTTTAAAGGGACTTATGGCTCCAGTGTTAACGTAAGTAATGGAATATTGGATAACTGTGACAGACAGAGCATTAAAGGAGAAATATATGGCGGATTTTGTCCTTAATAACTTCATATTTATAATCTTGTTAGGGCAATAAGATGGGCACTGTTAAAGCGACTTCTGGGCATCTTTTTTTATGTACTTGCTTCTTATAACAAGTTTTTGCCGCAAATGAGGCTGGGAAAGGACACCTGGGCTCTAGTCAGATATATGCAAACTG
Source organism: Cricetiscus sungorus (assembly GCA_030556225.1). Lineage (NCBI taxonomy): Eukaryota > Metazoa > Chordata > Mammalia > Rodentia > Cricetidae > Cricetiscus > Cricetiscus sungorus. The sequence continues at coordinate 29,073,941 of JANBXA010000740.1, read as the reverse complement.
CTCAGGTAACGAGGCTGTATTGCTCTTGGATTTATCTGTCATTAAATCAGTGTCACTCTCCAGACTCCCCAGCCTTCGGATGCCTTGTGTCTTGGTCTGCATACTTCTCTTCCATAACGCCCAGACAGGCATTCTTGGGTTACAGAGATTGGAACTGACAAGGCTCTTTGGCTGCCTCCCTCTCTGGTAAATGACATGGCATCAAGTCTGTCTCACAGGGGTCCTGCTGACAGGTCCTGTCTGTCATAGGATCACATCCACGAGTCTGCCACCCCAAACTTCACTGTATTTCAAAGATAAGGTTACTAGTGATGTTTTTGTTTCCAATGATAGCTATCAGCCCCCTGCCTTCATTAAGCACCAGGTAAGAAACATGGGGTGGGTGGATGGTAGTTATGACTGGTATTTTGAGTAACTGAGGTTCCCTGTTAAATGAACCCAAGGGACAAGGGGTTCAGAAACTCTGAATTCCTGAGAAACTGGCTATAGGCTTCCCAACCACACAATCAAGAGCGCAGGTTTGATAAAATGAGCAGAAAACTAAGTAGGATAATGGCCTTTGAGAATGCCCTGGAAACACAGAGGTGGCCAATTCCAAGTTCTTGTGGGCCATTTCTGCCTTCTAGTTTCTCCTTTATTTACATGGGATAAAGTGCCTGGTCATCATGAGTGGTGTGCAGGACCGAACTTGCATGGTGGAGAAAGCTGATGCTTATGCACAGCTCTCCCCAGACCCAGTCACACGGGTGACCGAAGACTGATTATGGCGAGTATTTATACCACGGAAACTGCCACCGGCAACATAAAGCCACAGGAGCTGCTTGGTAAACACTTACAGCTCACCAGTGTGCTGTCTGCCCTGGTTTTTGTTTTGACAGGCTTCCCAGCACCTGTCCTCTGAGTCGCCGCTGCAGATGGGTCCTGGCATGGGTCACCCACCTGGGCTCTGTTGGTGTACAGCACCTTCATGTCCTTTAGCTTCCCCAAACCCTCAGTGTAGTAGAGGATGGCTCCTTCATAGTCACCCTTGATGAAGGCCTCGTTCCCCTTTTCCTTTAGGCCTAGGAGAATAAAAGGCAAGCAGTGAGCCCTCGTCATGTGTCAGAAGGCCCTTCTAGGTTGCAGGGTTTCCACTTCAGTGCATCACCACTTATTTTTCTCCGTAGATACTCGAGGTCCATTTTTTTTCCCCCTCTCCTTCGAGTCTATGCTTCAAGTTTTCTAAGTGGTTCCTCAGAGAAATGCTGTTTTTCTGAACTGAGGCTTACATTTGATCCTCCCAATTCTATTTACTTTTGACCAATGCAAGGGTCCCCATAATCTTCTAGAAAACAGTGCAATCTGCATTGCACATACCATCAGGTGTTTAGGATAACCCAGGTAGCACTCTGCACATTCACACACCCAACCCCAATGATATCCCATCTCCTCATCAATTTTCATTTATTTCCTCTCCCCCTTCTCCCATTTCACCTTTCTTTCTGACCACCTTTAGCCCAGGCTAGTTCATGGAACCTCCCTTCTTTCCTCCTTCCCAAGCGTCTTGGTCTACCTGGGATGCTGACTGAGGGTGTGTCCTGCTGACTGCATGTTGAGTAAGAACAGAGGACAGACCAGACCACCAATGTTTTTCAGGCCCTCTGGTTTGCCAGTCCATCAAAACTCCAGCCCCCACCCTCCCCAGGGAGCTCAGTGTCCTCACACACCAGCACAAAGACTTTCATAGGCTCTCTTTCCAGCTCCAGTCATCCTAGCTATTGAAACGTAAAGACAGACAATTACCATCTGCTAGGACTCTGCTTTCCCGTCTTCTCTTGGCTCGTTCCTTTGCATCCTTCTCCACAGATGCCAAGAAGGCATCTGACAGCAAAGCAGTTTACAGCATTAAAAAGAAGAGCCAGATACTCCAATCAGTCCTCTAGTTCCTATTCCAAAAGAAGCTACCGTGGGACTTCACAGCTGTTATTTTTATGCATATATAGGCAGGCACACACACGAACACACGCTTGTACACACAATTCTGGGGCAGCTAAAATGTAACTTTTTTAATCTGACATTAAATGTTAACCTGTGTTAACTATGCATGATGGCTATGTCTATGCTTCAGATTTGAATTGTGTCTTTTAAAAGAGTTTTTCCTTTTAAGGGAGACCTTTTTTTGGTACTATTCAGCATAATGAGCCTCAGAGCTGAGCAACATGGAAAACATCAGCATCCCCTAGGCAGTGAAGGGTAAGTTGAATCATAAGGAATAACTGAATTCAGTTTACAAAAAAAAAAAAAAAAAAATTGGCCAGGAGAAAACAAAAACAAAAACACATATGTAAGGGAAGTCTCTGGATGCTGCCTCTTCAGACCACAGCACAGGGCCTGGGTGATTAGCAGAGTTTTGTTCATGGGTTGTTTGTAAGCTATCATTTAAGGGTCTGGAAGTTACATTCTATAAAACAAAACAAAACAAAACAAAACAACCTGATCATAAATGAATAAAACATATTGGAAAGAGAGAGGCTGTCCTTACCTGGGTTCATTTCATCTGCATTCTGCAAGTCACGGGTTATCATAAAAACAAAGAAACAATTTTTAAAACTCAGTCTCTGGTAAATATGTTTATAAGTCAAGAGAACAAAGCATCTGCAATTGAGGAGATAGGTCATTTTTTTTTAAACCACCAATACTGATGGCTCCAAAATTTAAGGGGCTTGCTCTAACGCTGGAGATGTAACTGTGGGCACAATTCTGGGCCTGATTCTGTAGAAACAAGATGGCCCAAGTCAAGGGACCCTACCTCCCAACCTGTGATTGTGTTAGAAACGAACTGGTAGGACATATGAGTTTATAAGTACAACCTAAACATGACACTAGAGTGTCAGAGTGTAGAGAGGTAGTTTTCACTAAAGGAAGAGAAAAAAGCACCCATAGAGTTTATACTTTCCATATGGAAAACAGATTTAGCAAGCCTGAGAAACAACACTATCCCAGCTTTATTGGGTAGAGTGAGGTCACACCAGGCCTCCTGACTGAATCCACTTATATAACTCCATAGCAGAATGAGAAACCTCGGGTGCTTGTGGGGGACTGATCAAGGTCTTGTTCAAGGTGGTCCTGCATCCCTCCTCCTCTTGATCTCTCTCCATCAGCAGCAGCCTTTTTTCCGTCTCCAGGACAGCTTTCTGCTGTACGACGGGATCATCAGAATTCATCTCTTGAATTAAATTGGCTAGAGGAGAAATCACATGTGACTCAATTGAACAAATTCTTCAAAAGGGAAAAGATGGTGTTGAAAATTAATAAGGACAATCTTAAGACCAGAGAAGAAAGTAATAGGAAGCAGTGAGTCGTTGGGATTAATGTGAAACAATTAAAAATAACATTTGTTTTGCCTGGTGGTTGGGGCAGGGGAAAAAACAGCAAGAGAATTTAATACTGGGCTTCAAGGAATAGAGTTTTACATCACTACTCAATGCAGGAGTAACCTATGGATCACTTATTGCGAGTTGCATATTTTGCTGAATATTAGAGAAAATGATGAATAAAAAAATACCCCTTTGTTTGGTTTGAAAGGCTTGCGATCTTGCGTGGGAGACTAGCATAACACAAGCAGCTTTGAGATTCACAAAACAACTGCCTTTAACTGCCTCCCTGCCTCTCTTCACTGCACTGTCTACCCAGATGAGTATTCATAGACTGTCACTCAGACACATTCCTCTCCTCTGCCCTCCCACCCCATCTACCAGATGAATCTATACACCTCACTCCAATCTAACTATTCATATCTAGCAGCCCTGAGTAGGGATGCTGATGCTGCTGGAAAAAGCTGGGTATATACCTGGGAAAAGTGGTCCCAGTTTGACTGGACTGTCAGTGATTCTCACACTTGCAGCAATTCTACTATGTCATCCCAGGGTAGGTAGTCCATTATTCTCTTAAAGACTTTCACGTTTGGGATAATCTAAATCCAATCATCCCAAAAGGAGGACATAACTTATTCATTCCAAGAGGGAAGAGATGGTACCATGGATGAGATCTTTCAAGGTCATGTTGCCAAATTCACACAGCTGTGCACATCTGCATCCATCTTTGGTTCTCACCACAGAAAGATGCTGTCTCTTTTGTACGAGGTTTGAGCCTCTGCTTGTGCAAGTCATGTGGCCAATGCAGATTCAAGGTTTTGAGAAACCTGTACTCTGGAAGTGAAGAAAGTCACTTGTGGCCAGTTTTGCTATCTACCTGAACATGCTGAATACATGGTTTTGTAAGATGAGCATTATTGTGTAGCCTACTTTTTATTTGTAATATACTTAACAGATCTTCATGGTGCCTGTGGTCCCAGAGTCAAGGGCAATCTAGATTAGCATTGACAGATATTCGTGTGGATGTTTGTGATGGGAGATGTTATTCTGTATATATGTTTCTCATACTGGTTAATAAAGCACTGTGGCCAATAGAAAACTAGATAGGCGGGGCTAGGAGACTAGGAGGAAGAAAGAGGAAGTAGAAGGCGGAGTCGACATGTAGCCCAGGGAGGAAGACGCCAGCCGCGGCTCCCCGATAAGACAACCACGTGGAAATACTTAGATAAGTAGAAATGGGTTAATGATTAAGGCAGAGCTAGCCCATTAACAATAATGGTAACTGGCCAACAGGATTGTATCAAATACAGAGTCTCTGAGTGTTATTTGGGGCTGGCGCGGCTGTGGGCCCACGTGGCGGCAGGACCGGGAGGCCGGCGGGGAGACCTGCTGTAACATGTTTGTGTGTGTGTGAGTATGTGTGTGTGTGTGTGTTTCTGACTGTGGATAAATGCTGAACCGAACACCTAATACCTACATGTGCAAGATGTATATTCTTCAGGATATGAGTATTTCAAGTTTCAGACCTCCAAGTAGTTTATAGGGAAGTGTTTCTAGGCTGGCCAAATGGCTCAGTAGATAAGGGTGTCTGCTGCCAAGGCTGACTGCCTGAATTCTATCCCCAAGGTCCACAGTGTGAAAGGAAGGAACTGACTTCTGAAAGTTGCCCTCTGACCTTCACACACCCATAAGCAACCCCGCTCCCTGGTAAACAAATAAGTGGAGTTTAAAAATGATTTATGATGAAGCCTTATACCTTATGAAGCTAACTGAAATCTTTTAATGAAATATATAGAAGAGTAAGTCCAAAGACAGAAAGAAGGAAAATAAATAAATAGAAAGAGGCTGTACTCCTTCATATTGTTGTCAACACCTGCTATTGTCAAACTTTTAAATTGTTGCCCCCCCATAATTAATGAGATTGGAATACCATTAACATGTTATTTTTCACTTTGATGATTATGATTGGGACTGAATTTCTTATTTGTTTGAGAGCCATTTAGATTTATTCTTCTATGGCATGCCTATTCTTATCATTGGCCTGTTTTCTACTTAATCATTTGTCCCCTTTGCATTGGCTTAAGTGACTTCTATATAAATTCTGAACAGTCACCTGAAATTTTAAGTTCTTCTTAGGTACAATGCCCTTTCATTTATTTTTATGCAGGTTTGGATTGGTCTAACACCCTCTCCCTGCCTCTTCAGGCACTGGCACATACATGCACATAGATATGTGCATGCACACACACACACACACACACACAAATAAATCTGGGTTTAGTTATTTTCTTTCCTTGTTACTGCATCAGATCCATGTGTAGACTTGAATCTTGTGCAGGGTAGGAGCACAGCTCACTGAGAGTGAGGAGTTGCCATCTTCCCCGCTGTGTGTTTTGTCCTTCCTGTTACAGACGTGAAATCCATGCTACTCTCTTCATTCCTTTCTGCTGCACTGCCAACTTTTTAGCACACTCATCCTCACATGCATCACTATAGGGTTTTTGTTTAAGTCTCAAACAGCGGAGAGTTCGCTCACCATTTTTTCCCCTGATCTTCCACATGGACCTTTAAGCCAATTTGTTAAATTTGAATACAAACCACCTTGGGGATTTTGATTTAAACAAACTGTGCAAAAGAATTTGAGGACAGACAACTGTTGTCTTTGCCTAATGATAGCTGATAAAAAAAAAATATGTCTTTTTACACATAGGTGTTCTCTTATGTCTTTTAATATAATCTGTATTGACCAAGCCCCACACTTCATCCCAACTCGATTACCTTCTCAACATCCTTCCTTGGGTCTGGGATCTCATCAAGGGCAGAAGGTTGCAGTAGTTCTTTCCTTAGGTTTCTCAGGGTGTGGCTGTTGTTCAAGCCTTCCATGTTTATGATGACTTCTATGGTTTTTATTCGTTGGTCTTAACATTTACCTAATGACTGTGTTTTCAGGGGTGGGATGAGGTACGGAGTGTGCAGGTGCCACAGTGGACAAAGGACTGTGGGAGTTGGTTCTTTCCTCCCACCAGGTGGGTTCTAATGCTAGAACTCTGGGAAACATACAGACCATCAGACTTGGCAGCAAACACCTCTACCCACTGACTCATCTCTTGGGCTTCACTTGAATGGTTTCCAAGAGTACAGAGCAAGTATTTGTCAGAGTGCTTTCTTATTTGGGTTTATTTGATTTGGCATGTTTCTAATGGATAGACTTGGGCTGTAGGACAGGGGAGTAAGACATCTCAGAGCATTTTTTGGGTACATGCTATCACTATCATTTAGCATGACGTTAACTGTGACCATTTGTGGAAGGTTGTGTTTGCCAGCTTATATCCACTTTGCATACTGCATACTTTGCAAGCAAGCCTTAATGAATCTCTCATTTAAGGGGAGGAAAGGTGTGCTTCACCTCCCTGAAGGAAAAACAAGTTATAAAGAATCCACCTGGGTAGGAGACTTGCTTTATTTATTTGCCTACTTACTTATCCAATCTCATTCATGTCAGTGTGAATTCATGAATATTTATTTTCTACTTTGGATTATAATTTAAAACTAAGTTGTTTACTGTGTTGCTTATATTGCCCCCATTTTCCCCACCAGGAGCTCTTTCAATTAAATTTTTAAATTTTTTCCATGAAGATCTTAAATATTTTTAACAGATTTATTTCATATTTAAATGCAATACCCCTGAGGCCAAAATGCAGAAATCTCATTTCAAGGTATGAAGACAAAAGAAATAAAATCAACCTACACAGAGTTATTGGCACACCCATATTCATTAGCGTTATTCCTGAGAGAAACATCGGATCACTTGGAGACCAGACAGGACAATGCTTCCTGCTCCCCAACTCATAGAAACAGGGTAAAATGGTGGTCACCAGAATTTGTCTGGGGACTGGAGAACAAAGAATATAAGGCAGGTCATATCCAGACAAGAGGAACACATGCCTCCTTTATGTGTACAGAACCAGTGAACTACAGTAAAAATCATGCACTTGATAATTGCTAGGAGGGTAAACATTTAATGTGTTCAACAAAAGAGGTGTCAGGTATATGCTTTGGCAGGTAAATATGATTGGCCCAGTTAGGTTATAATATATACAAAATATGACATCAAACATATGTATAATTTTGTTAAATAAAATTTAGAAGAACCTTTGTTTTAAAGTTCGTTTTGTATGATACTAATGTTTGGCATCCACTTTCTTTGCATAGTGCTTCCTTGATAAATAATTCTATATTTTTAAGCATTCAATCTACCTCTGGCTTATAGATGTGTCTCTCTAGGCTCAAGCCTAAAGGCTATTGCACACTGTCATCTTCTCTGGGATAGCTTACTCATCAACTTGACACGCCCATCTTTCTTCTAAGTCTGTTCTGCTTCAAATGATCCCATTTCAGTAAATCACTGGCCTCCTGCCTGTCACTCAACTCTCAGGACATATCCATGAATTCATTCTCTTTTAGCCCTCACAGCCAAGAATATTAAAGCTTGTCAAGAATAATTTCTAAGTGGTTTTCTATTCTGCAGTGTCTCTTTTCCCACTGCCTCAACTCTGAGCCCAGCTGATGGCTTCTACTCCCTGAAGTACTTGGGAACAGTCCCCACCCTAGTCCACAATGCACATGCTGTTCTAAAGATTCCCCTTGAAGGGTCTTCTGGAGCATTGCTTTTTGTAAATGTGAGCTCTTGACTATGGCTTCCTCAGCTGCCCTCTTTCGGCTTCTCCTCACTCAGATGGGACTTTCTTTGCTGGCATCTCTATACCCCTCCAGGTCTTTCCAGGCCTTCTGTTTCTAGGAAGCACCACACTGTCTCCTTAGCACCCAGATTTTCCATCTCCTCACTTCCCAACTAGAATATTCCTTCACATCTGTCACAAAGGTCAACTCCTACTGATCCTTTAGATTTTATCAGTGTCACTTCTTGAGAGAAATTTTGACAGCTGCTACAGGCTAGAATGCATGTACCCCAAATCTATGCTAAAGCTCTACACCTCAAAATGACTTTATTTGGTCTTTTGAGAGGTCATAAGGAGTGGGGCTCCAATCCAATATGATCAGTGTCTTTATAAGATTATGCACAGCGGGGTCTTTGTGAAGAGTCACATTGACTTCAGGGACATCTTTAAGAGTCAGCACCTTAGGCAAAGGGAGCGAGAATATAATCAATAACTGCAAAAACCGTCCCCTTTGGTAGCCACTCCCCCAGACCCAGAACTACTTGGACTTGCATGAATGGGATAAGGTTACAGGAAAGAAGGGATGATATCAAAGTTTCTGAGTGGTACCTGTATGTGTTTTAAGACCCACTGCTCCATATCCTGGTTCTCAACCTGGGACAATGACCAAGCAGAAGGTACTTTTCCTAGGAAGATCTGACTTGTCTCTGACCATCTCTCCTTAGGTAGTAAAGGAGGATTTAAGTGTATGATAGTCCTTATTTACTGGAAAAGGAAAAAAAAAAGTCCCCCAAAGCAGGTACACAAAAGAAGCTAGGGAGAAAGCTTCATTGGTAAAGTCCTTGCCAACACACAAATCTGAGGCCCTAAGTTTCATCCTCAATTCCCTTGTAAAAGCTAGATGTGGTAATCAATCTGTAATCCTAGTGCTGGGAAGGTGAGTCCCTGGGATTGGTTGGTCAGGGACCATAGCCTAATTGGTGAGCCTCAGATCCTAGTGAGAAACTCTACCTAAAAGAAAAAAAATTAAAGTAGATATGTGCACTTCATACCCATGAACACATACCTGTATATGAAGACACACACACACACACACACACACACACACACACCTTACACAATGAGAAGTGGCCTTCTACAAACCAATACAGAGCTATAAGGAAAAATCAACCCTGTCAACCTTTTGTTCTTATAGTCCAGCTTGAAGAAAAGTGATAAAATATATTTTCCCTGTTTAATTCACTTAGCATCTGGTATTTTGTGATAACATTACTATCAGATAACTGCCTGAACTGGGTCAGATACTTCTGCACTTTTCAACCCTCTACTTCTTCCACACATCACCTTGGAATTATTTGTTTAATATCTGTTTTCCCACTGAACTATGGATATCATAAAGAAAAATGATTCTTTTACTGCATTGTGTAGAACTTAGCTATAATACACAGCAGGGGGCTGAGGAATGGATGCATAGAATCTATATGCATGTTGGCCATTAAATTTAGTTGATGAATTGCAATAGGATTAGCAATTTGGTCACCTTCCCACTGCCCATTTGGATCATTGTGGAAAATTCAATTGCATGATGCTGATACACATGATACTTGGATAACTGGGGATGAATAAAAGCCAAACAGGGAAAGAGAGATGAGGGAATGACAAAGTCCAAGTGCAGAGATGGAGCAGCAGAGTGTGGGGGGCAAACCACAAGCAGCTTGTTGCTGCTCATGTGTGAGGTGTAGAGAGATGAGAGGGTTCACAGACCAGGTCATGTGAGGACTTAGTCCCGATGAGAGCTCCTGATTTATTGTGACTGAGAACACAAGCAGAGAAGTGTCTGGCCAGATCTGCATTTTAGGTACATTACTCTGTGGGGAGTGTAGGCCTGGTGGCAGGAACACCGATTAGAGGTTGTTAAGAGTCTGTGGAGAGGAACCAGAACAAAGGGTGGCTCAGACAAGACAGACTGGGGGTGGGGTGGGGTGGGGTAGCCAAACCTGAAGGCTGATTGGATACAGGGTGTAAAGGTGGGAGGAGTCCCGCTGGGTGGTAGATTTGTGGGTGACAGTGCTACCAACTGAGACAGACAGCAGAGAGGGAAGTTTGACTTAGGAGCAGGATAGAAGAGAAATTAAGAGATGATCACTCAGTTCTGGACACATCAGTTTGGAAGCATTTGTGATTTACAGCATTTGGTCACAGAGCCTGAGACTCTGAAAGAGTCCACCAGTTGGATGCACACGAAGAGATGAGTGAGCAGAGCATCGAGGCCACAGAAGCATTCAGGAAGGAGTGGAGGAGAGGCTGGTGAGGAACAAAAAGAACACACAAGTGTGTATCCACATGAGGTTATTCAATTTCTAAATCGGGCTTCTTAGCCTCAACGAAGCTCCGTAAAGTCTGGAGAGAGATGGACTGGTACGGAATCTCTTCTGTGTGCTTTGTGGGTTCAGAATATATTCTCTGAAGTCCTACTTGTTTGAGCTCGGGAAGGGTGTTCTTAGCCGGGGGAGAGAGAAGATGGAACTCATAAGTCATTCATGTAATTGGTGAATCTGGAGGGAAAGCCACACACTGCCTACAACAAGAGGGACCCAAATAATCACATGGGCCCTTGGGTGACCTCAGAGGGAACACCAAGATTCCCTGGCAACATGGAAACACCAGCTCTTGTTGACTGGAAAGAGGCTTGGAGGAAAGCTGTCAGCCTGCATTTCAGTGAGACCATAACTGCTTCTATAATACCAATTAACAGGCAGAAAATACTGCCCCAATGCTGTAACTGAATTCTCAATAGCCCTTCTGCTTAATTTCAATTACACTTTTTTTTTGAGTCATAAACCTGCCAGATAAGCCAGGAGTTAACTTTGAGTGATCATTTCTCTTTACCCACTCCAGCTCTCCAGAACAGAACTCAGTCTATGATTTACAAATACTTACTAATTTCATCCACATTTTCCAGAAATCTCTGCAAGTCTCTCTCTTGATCATCAGCCATTGCAGACACAAATCTCTAAGGAAGGTGTTATAAATTATGAAATTAATAATAAAACACTGAAAAACTGTCGGGCTTATTATCTGTCCAAGACTAAGAGCCAAGTGATTATTATTAAGGCAGATTTGTGTTTGTAAATGTCATGAATAACAGCAGGGTGAACAATTTTCCTCTGACTGCTGTTTAAGGCCAAGGGACACATTACTTGTGGCAATACTTCCGGAAAGCTGCCAGCCCTATCTCTGCTGGGAAAATTGCTCTACAATAATTTCTCCAAAGGCACCATCAACCACTGTGATTTAGGAATCAGATGCAAAGGAAGCTGGGAGGGCAGCTGATGGATTGCCAGTGTTAGAAGAGGAGAGTAATGCCCAACTTTGGTCATGGTAGGCATGCCTAATCAGAAACTAGGGCCAGATAGCATCAGGTAAATAGAGGACTATCTGCATATACATGTCCACACTTGCTTAAAACCCATGCCTCTGGATTGCTTCTGAGGACGAAGAGAAGGTACAAATTGGCAAAAGGTGTCAAAGTACACCACGGTTTTCTTTTCAGTACCTCCCCCTACCTCACCAGAATACATAGGCTTTATTACACTTGGTTTTGGACATGAAGACTGCATGATAAACTCAGTGGTACCCAAAGGTATCCACACAGCTGAAGTTCACCTGAAGTCTCCCCAGCTTTGGCCCACAGTGAGTTTCAGCTCATGTGGGAGCGCCCCCCCCATGCACATTTTAAATTCACTATACTGTGGTTCTGACTGGTACATAGGCTTGGTAGTGCAGTCATAAAACACACAGCTATACAACACATATAAGACAACTGTGAATTAGAACTTCGTCACGGACAGTTACCCAGTTTCTCAGTGCAATGTTATGGAAACAAAAATGCGAGCCCAGAGGACACCACTGTGCTGAATTTAGCAACTGGTACTTGGTGGGTTATTAGTGAGGCTCCCTTATCTAGAAGATAGGCTTGCATATGGCTCAAACAGCACTCCCTGGAAACTCGTCCGACAGAGACCGCCAATCTTTCTAGAGTAGTAAACCCAAGTCAGGGGTCAGCAGCTGCGCAATCACAGCTCCTGGGCAGGGAGCGGGAGCGGGGGTGGGACCAGATGGGCGGGATCAGATAGGGCAGGACCGGGACGCACACCCACGTCTCGCCCCTCCATCCTGTTCACCCCACTGGAGGGCGGGGACAGCTGCACTGTTGCCTGGCAACCGCTCCGCGTCCTGGCCTTGTGCATTCAGGGTTGGTTCCAGCCTGCAGCTGGTACCTGCCCATCCTTGGGGTCCAAAGCCAGTGGCCTCTGTTCAACTCTAAGGCCAGGCCAGGCCCGGGCCCACGGCAGACCCCAGACCACCCAACTGAACTGACCTGCAGCGCCCAGGATCGAACAGGAAGTGGATGTGGAGGGCAAACTGTGACTGGCCTCTGCCGGGGAGAGGCGGGGCCTGAGCTGGGCGGGGCCTCTTGTGACTCTCAGAGCGCTCTGCCCAGTTTGAGCTTGGGATGTCCCACCCAGAGCCAGAGACCTTAGCAGCTAAGTGCTGGTCTCCAAAGCAATGCTGGTAATGCCCTTTCGCTTTTGAGGAGTGAGGGGAATTGGTTTCTTTTCATTAGCCTAAAAAGTCAGTCTTCATCCAGCGTACTTCAGTGTGAGTTCAGTTTTGTTTAATGACCAATGTGTGGTCTCCAAGGCAGTAGGGTAATCTCTTTGAGTCTCAATTTTTCTCACAAAATGAAACAAACAAACAAACAAACAAAAAACAAAACCCAAACTTTCTCATTGTGTTATTATGGTTAAGGGGCCTGGATCTTAACTACAGGAGTAAGTGGTATGCAGAGAACCCTAGCAAGATTTAGGACAGAGTGAGCTTGGGACACATTCATTCACATTCATAATACATGCACACACTATTAAAGCGACCCCTCCCTCCCCCCCCCGGCCACAAACCCTAGAAACAGGGTTGTCACTGTGTAGCCCAGCCTGGACTCAAACTCGATATCCTCCTGCTCCAGCCTACTGAGTGCTGGAATTAGAGCTATGTGCCATCAGACCCAGTGCTAGTCTGTTCCTGAAGTGGGTTTCAACATGTGATGTGCTAGATCTTTGTAGCTGAGAAGTTGAAGGAGAACAAAATTGAGCTGATGACTCCTGGCTGTGGGTGCTTTTACAGGATGTGTGGCAGGTGCTGAGCAGTCCCCAGTGGTAGCACTTACCAGGGCAAAGAGGTCCAGGAAGAGCCAGCGACTTACAACACTGATTGCAAGATTCTACATCACATAGCCCCAGAGAGTAGAAGAGTTATTTGAAGCCTCAATGGGCACGGGGTGCAGAGGCAGTGTAGCAGGAGTATCTGCCAATGGAGTACAGCACAAGGAGGCAGAGACAAACAGCTCCTCCTATTTAAGCCCCTGTTACACGTTCTTTTCTCTTTTTTTCTTGCTTTAAAAAAATAAAAAATAAATGTTTTATACACTTTATTTTGATCACCGTTTCCCTTCCCTCATCCCCTTCCGGGTCTTCCCCAGCCAGCACCTCACCCTTCCAATTTCATGTCTTCTGTCTTTCAATGGGCAAACACAAACTATGAAACAAAGCAAACTAGAATAAAACAAAAACAATAATAAAAAAGGAAAAAGCTTGAGAAACACATACACATGCAGACACACATGCACACACAAATACACATACCTATATATACACACACACACACACACACACACACACACACACACACACACACACCATAAAACACAAAGTTGAAAAGTTTAACATAGAAGCAAAGGAACTGTACGGTTAACAAATGCCTAAAGAAAGCAATATGAGACCAAAAATACCTTTCAAAAATACCATTGAGCTTGTTTTGTGTTGGTCAACTACTGCTGGGCATAGTACCTGCCCTTAAAGTATGATTTGTACACCTGGTGAGACACAAAATAGTTTTCCTTTTTGTATGGTTACGTGGAAATGGTTTCTTGGTTAGGGTTAGGAGGTCACGTTCACTTCTGTTAGAAACCTGCAGTCTCACCCTGTTGGGCCATGCCCAACCCCCCACCTTTTTAATAGTAATAAGAGGTGGGAATGTTGAGGCTTGGCAGTCTGTGGGCCCCGCCTCTGATGGGCGGGACCCGTAATCACTACCTCAGGCCTTACCTGGCTGGGCAGAGACTGGGTTACACATGCATAAGCCCGGCTGCCTAAGCTACCTGGCTGCAGAGACTGGGATACACATGGGCAAGCTGCCCTTTTAAAGCAAGCGCGCCAAGCGCACCTCTCTCTCTCTTGGCCTCTCTCTCTTGCTTCTCTCTTGTCCCTCTCTCTTGTCCCCCTCTCTCTTGCCTTTCTCTCTTGCTTCTCTCTTTCTCTCCGCTTTCGGTTGGCCACCAGCTACCCCCCTCTTTCCTCTCCCCTCTCTCAATAAACTCCACGTGGGCGCTCAATCTCTTGTTTGTGTTTCTTAGGCCATAGCAGCTGCATCACAGCAGCTGTATCAAAAGAACAACATTGGTGCCCAAACCCCTCTAAGTGCTGGGACCTCATCTGTCTTGGACCTATACAGGCCCTGAACATGCTGCCAAAGTCTTTGTGTGTTCATTTGTTAGTCCTCCTGTTAAGTGTGGAAGACACTGTTTCCTTGGTGTCCTTCATCTTCTCTGGTTCTTACAATCTTTCCATTTTCTCTTCCTTATCGCTTCCTGAGCCCTGAGAGGGAAGCTTGATGAAGAAATTTACTGAGGACTGAGAGTTCAAAGTCATTCACTCTCTGCACATTGGCTGTGAATCTCTGTATTGGTCCCATTTACTATAGGAGGAAGCTTCTCTGGCTGGGTGAAGCACTGATCTGAGCCCAGGTCTGGTTTAGCCACTGGGGCTCCCAGGAAGAAAGTGTTTCTGGGTATTGGATGCTGACACCAAGGAATGGGAATGGGATAGATGTGAGCAGGGTTCAAAGATGGTTCACAGGAGTTAGGAAAGCTGGGTCTGCTGAATGGTTGGTTCACCAGTCGTCAGAGAATGGAGGCAGACTGGGAGGACAGGCTCCAGCAAGAGGTCTGCTACAGGGCTGGGAATGAGATTGCCGTCACCCACAGTTAAATCTGATGTGAACTGCCATGGAAGGCACTATTCATTCACTTAGCTAATGTTCTACTAATGGCTATATAATTTTCTCTTTAAATAAGTCCAAATGATGTAAACTTTATAAAGCCATCATAAGAGAAATGCTAGTATATTGTGGTTTAATAAAGATAAGGATGAACAATTAGGCCGAATGGATGTTTATTCAGGGAGAAATAACTCACAACATAGGCAGATGAACGCGGCGGGTTCCACAGGATCCTAAGCCTTCCAGCATCCGCCAGCAAGAGAAACAAAGGAACAAAGACAAGCAAGACATCTTGGTAGCAGCATTTTTCTGGGTTGGACTCTGTTTTGTGAGAGACAAGTAAAGATTTGCGCGGCTCCTTTAAAGGAGGTTTCCTGACTCAGCATAAGCGGCAAAAAACTGCACTGATTTTAAAGAGCTCTGATAACAATTTATTGGTGTGTATGAGAGCTGGCAATGGCAGTGACCATATCTCCAAGCCGGCAGCATGCTTTTGGATGCAGCACAGACCAAGGCAGTGAGCACAGCTCTCACTGCTGGCGGTAAAATAGCCGCCACCATCTTGGATAGACCGAAAAAAACAAACAAACAAAAAAACCAAAAAATAAACAAACAAAAAACTGTGGCTTTCATTTTAGGAATGTTGTTTAGCAGATAAAAGACTCGTGGCCAGAAAAAGATAGAGATTTAAAGTAAAGACAGATTCACATTAAGAAAAAGTGATAAAAATTTACACTGTGTTCTAAAATATTTGTAGGCTTGGGAGAGAAAAGGAATAAAATAGTTTTAAAAAGACAGAGTGTGGTTGGATGTAGTGGCATACGCCTTTAATCCCAGCACTTGGGAGGCAGAGACAAACAGATATCTGTGATTTCAAAGGAAACCTGGTATGCAGAGTAAATTCCAGGACAGATAAAAGTTACACAGAGAAACCCTGTCTCAAAATATGTAAAAATAAAAATAGAAGAAATAGAGTAATAAAAAAGCCACATAAAGATGGAAAGCACAGAGAAACTTTGAATATTGTTCGCTGTTCTGATATCTTTAAATTGCTTGACTACTGAGAAAATAACAACTGTTAAAACAAATGCTTCTGGATTAATTCAATATATATATATATATACATACATATATATATGTATATATATATATATATGTATGTATATATATATATTTTTTTAAAAATGCTTTGACTCCAAAATTTAAGCCTAAGGACAAGTTACTGGGGAAAAGGATTTCTAATTTTGTTTCCACAGAAAATGAAAAGCTATGGATTCCTTCCAGACTAATGTGGTTTGATCAAGCCAGACTCCCTGAAACAGAGTCCCAGGTGATCCAACATTCAAAACAGCTTGGACAAAGCAGCCTTGCAGACTACAGCCAAGATTTCTGCCTCTTCTTAGCATCCCCATGACAGCACCCCCTACCAGCAGGAAGAAGTTTGGAAAGAATGACGCCCAAATTCCCAAGTGTGGGCTTGGTTATAAATGGTTAATGACCACAAGCAATCTTTTTAAAGGTAAAAAGCAAATTATGGTATAGATATGAATGCTTTGTTTTGGAGTAGATTTTCATTTATTGATACAGTTTAAGGTCAATTTTGTGATATGTATATTTCTCCTCTTGTTTAGGTATAGTGTTTATATAGCTCATTGAACAATGGAATGTATAATTTGGTACAGATTAGAGAGTTACCTTTGATAGTCAAAACTTAGAGTTAAGTTTCTAGATATACAGAGATGTATTTGAGATAAATAGGCATTCTTCAAACCTTTCAAAGACCTACAGAATATGGCATTTAAAATGGTTTAGGGTTTTCTTGACAGTGAGGCACAACTGCTCCTGGTAACATCACCTGCGTCAGAAAGAAAGATGGACATCAAAGAAACACGTTATAGAGTTTGCTTCTAATATGGCAAGACTAGCCATTTGGGCAAGATACTGTTCTTGTCTAGACTGTTTGACTATATGCTGTATAAACTGGATGTGCAGGACCCACAGAAAAGTGACTGCTGATGCAAGATGGACATTTGCTACAGGATTCCTGCTTCGTGGAAGAGTCTGCCAGATATTCTGCAGGACATAGAGAAAAGTGACTGACAAACTGCCAATATGGGCTGACAGTTTAAAGTTTCCTGCTTTGCTGAGGAGTCTGCCAGACATACTATGGCCTATGGGCTGAAGATGGAACTTTACAGAAGAACTTCACAGAAGAACTTCGGGTGACTGACCAGGCAGTGAGTTGTCTCTGTCATTCTAGAGTTTATATATTATCCTTCTGTGGTCTTTGAAGGAATTAAAGACAGATAGTTATGGTTATAGTTTTCTTTAGTTAGGATTAAAGATAAGTTACATATAGGACTTTAGACTCACAAAGATAGGATAGATGATGGACTATTTTCTTAAATCTTACAAAATGTTAATGGGCTAAATATTGTTAACTGTGATTCTTATTTGATAACTGTTGTGTGTTATATTTTGCTATGTTAAGGTTAAAACCTTTCTTTTATTTTAGACAGAAAGGAGGAGATGATGGGAGATGTTATTCTGTAAATATGTTTCTCATACTGGTTAATGAATAAAGCACTGTGGCCAATGGGAAAGCAAGATAGGCCGGGTTAGGAGACAAGGAAGAAAGAGGAAGTAGTTAGGAGGAGTCAACATGGAGAGCCTGGAGAGGTAGGACACCAGCCACTCTGGCCGGTAAGATGAGCCACTTGGAAATATTTAGAATAGTAGAAATGGGTTAATAATTAAGACAGAGCTAGCCGGTAACAAACTAGTACCTGGCCAACAACATTGTATCAAATACAGAGTGTCTGTTATTTGGTGGCTGGCGTGGTGGAGGGACCAGACCGGCAGGGAAAAACATGCTCATAACACTGGTACTTCCCAAACACTCAATGACTCTAAATGCATCTCTTCAATGGACTCTACACAATAGAGCATGTCTGAGGGCGATCTTGATAATGTTAAGGTGAGAAGATCTGCTGACCATGGGTGGCATCATTTCCTAAGCTTTGGACCCTGGCTGTTAAAAAGTGGAAAAAGCAAGCTGAGTACTAGCATGCATGCGTTCCTTGAACTTTTGACTGCAGATGGCATGAGACCAGAAGCTCCTGTTGCCTCACCTTTGCCACCTTCATGGGCTGGTGGTACCTTGGACTGTGAGCTAGATAAATTCTTCCCTCCTTAAGTTTCTTTTGTCAGGATTTTATAACAGCACAAGGGAAAAAAATCTCAAGACAGTTAAAGAATGTGGTTTTCCTTAGAGTGAGAAGTTACCTTGATTTCCTATTGGAAGGCCACAATCCAGTGTACACTAACAACACTAGCCTTTTTATAGAACGTCTCATGCTTCATTTTTTCACTGATGATGCCATGGTATTTCCTTACCTGAAGCAGCCACAGACATTGTTGAAATGTTCTCTGTGACCACTTCCCAGTACAGAATGAACCCATGCCTCAGGAAGGGGAAGCGGAAGGGGAAGGGGATGCTGTTGTGCAGGGCTTTGCAGGAAGAGTGGTTTTCAATCACCGTGGATGCTGAGCAAGTGTGGAGGCTTCAGGTAGAAGCAGGTCCAGAGGCAGGAAATAGTGTGATGTGTAAGAACAAAGAAAACTTTCAGGTAAGTGGTGAGTCATGAGCTCCTAGATGTGGGAGAGGTAGACCTGTCAAGGCTGAAATCCAGAGAGAACATGACGCTAGGAAGGCACAAAGTGAGAGCTTGGGTGAGAAGTGATGGGAGTTCCTGGGCAAGTGGCTGGTGGGCTTGGCTGGTGGCTTCCTCAGAAGTCCTTTGCATCTGATGACTTCCATTCCTGTTGCAGTGAAGCTCAGCCCTCCAAGCCACAGTGCTATATGCATACTGTAGTACTAGACCAAATTCCTTAGGACTAGAGGCTTAACTGTGTTAGTCTTTGTGTTTCCAGAACCCTGGGCTTGGTTGGAGCCAAATGAGCAAATGTACTTACAGGAACTCTCAAGTATGCTATTCTAGATGGCAAATGAGTGAGAGTTGACAGCTGGTCTGCATCAGGCTCTCCAGGGTCATCTGTCCTGAAGAACAAGGGCTCCAGTGTTATAGTCACAAACTATCTTTGGGGGATGAATCTAATGCTTTGCAGATCTTTCATCCTTTTTGTTTCTTTGTCCATTTGATGATTTTAAGGGTGCTGTTTTGTTCTGTGGCCCTGGCTGGCCTGAAACTTACTATGTAGCCCAGGTTGTCCCCGAGCTCAAGGCAATCCTTGGCTTCTGTTGTTGGAATTTCAGGTGTGTGCCACCAAACCCACCTCAGATTGATCACTTTAAAATATTAGAAGTCCCTAGTGACCCTGGAAAGTAGGTCACCTGGCAGTAAACAGTCTAATTTTCTTTCTTCCGAACACATGTAGGACTTTACTTCTTTGTGGCCTGTTGACTTGATGTGGCCAATATGGTTATAAAGGTGAAGTAAGCAGAGCTTTGAGAACTTGTATATGACTCATAGAATATGCCCTCCCCCAACCAATGGAAGTCTGAGTTCCTGTGTGAGAATTAATGGAACTCAGACAGCAGTCTACCTTTGATGGATGTATGTAATGAGTGAGCAAGAGACCTGGCTGATAATGTGTCAACATTTGGAGTGGGTTTGTCACCTCAGCATAACATAAGACATGCCCATCTCTCCTGATTCACCCATCCAAGCTACCTAGTCTTCATTTGATACTATCCCTAAATCCAGGAACCCTGTGGGTGAGTCTATGTAGATTAGGATCTGCCTGTATTTGCAGGTGGTAACATATGTAGAGAGTTTTTGGAAGCATTAGTGAGCTATATTTCAAGAGTGACTTTACTCTCATCAAACCTAAATCCCGTGTGTGTTATCTCAGTTTTGTTGTTTATGTCTTCAATAAAAATGGAGGAACATTTGGTCACCCTGCACTGTATCATAAATCTGGGACATAGAGATTAATAGAAGCCATCGACGCTCCCTTTTCCTCCCCACTGTGCAATAAGCGTAGCTCCTTGATTTTCTCATCAATTACACTTTACAAGTATAGAAGAGGTTGAAAAAGCAATCCCCAGCCACGTGTAGAGTGAAACAAACTACCTTTGCCTGCTGAAACTAAATGGTGTAGAAAAGTCCACATGAATCCAGAAGCCTAACTGCAAGATGTCTGTAAGAAAACCCCTCAGATGTTGGAGGAGGTTAACTCGCTAACCTTGGCTTCAAGGTTCAGAGAGGAAGAGGTCAGCAGGGTTTGTCATACTTCATTTCTTTCTCTTAGACACGTGTGCTTACAAGGAGAGGAAACGATAGGGAGCTAAAGGTTTCTGCCCCTTGGACTTGTACCCACTCTTTCAATTTAAACCTCTGCTGTAGAGGAAGGGGGTGATTTCAGGACTCCAAGACCATGTGTCTGCAGGAACAAGAGTCTCTCTTGAAATTTCTGTGCTGAAGTAATGACATGGAAAACACTAGCCATAACCATAATAGCAGTCCCAAGAAACTCTTGCTAAGCGGCTGTGTGCCAAGTACACTCATGGCTTAATTTAAATGTTCTATTTACTGCCATTTCTCAAGTCAAGAACACACAGTCCCATGGGTCCGAAGCGAGTTAGGGGCCAAGCAAGACCTGAGCCTTTGTCTGTGCCCTCAAAGATATCCCTACTTCAATACCTTCCTCCCATGGATGTCCTTTGTGGCAGACAGGGCTGGTTTCAAACTTTTGCAGTCAGCAGCCACCCTGGGAGTTTCCATCTAAGTGTAGGCTTTGCTTCCCAGATATGTAAAGAAGTCTGCTCACACTTGTCACAGACAGGTCTAGCTTCCTCTACAAAGGGACATGCCCCTGACTCCATTAAGAGGGTAAGGTGGTTCCACCAATGCCTTTCTTTAGAGACTTTCCTGTGGATCATGAGATTTCACTGCTAGAAAAGGGCGTGGCAACTCCATGCCGGTGGGAACAGCACCTCTTTCTGTATGTTGTGGAGTAGCACTGCCATCTTGTGGACCGAGTGGCTGTGATTAGATGGAGCCATGGCAGGGAAAAGCCATAAGGCACATATAGTCAGTGCCCAGTTGTTCTTGTATTTTTCTCGCATTTATTTAATGTTAACTGAGCACATACTGCGTGCATATACCTGGCAAGGCTCTTTCTACAGCTGCTCCGAGGAGACTGCTCCTTCGCGTAGTGAATTGCAACAGCTCAGGATGCTGAGTTTAACATTAATTAATTGCTCCTTTGAGGTACTAGGTCATCCATCTACTGGTGACCGTTCTCACCAAATAAACAAGACACATCAATTTTGTTCACTAGAGTTTTCTCTGCCATCAAGGTTTGTGGGACAAAGGCACACATAGAATTTACAAGATTTCATAGTCACACAGTGTCCTGATGCAGGTCCCATTTCAGTTGCTATGGAAGCCTGGAGATAGGTATTGCTAGTGAACAGCATCTCTTGTCTTTGATACCATGTTAGAAGCACATGGCAGAAATTTTGTTCCTGAGCACCATTAGCTGGATTCAGATGCCTTTCCTCTCCAGTCTTTTGTCTGAGAATTTCTGCGATATTGTCACTGTGCTTACCTGTGGCCTTAGGTTACTTAGCCAGCGTAATATCATCATCATTCCTACTGCCCCATTCTGAAGACCCCTTCCTAAAGGCATAAGACATTTCTCATGATGCCACACAACAATCTCAGGAGATGGTTTCCCGGTCCTCTCAACAGCCAACAGCAGAGGCCCCGAGAGATACTTATGTAGCTTGCCTCTTAGAAGTGTGTGCTATCTATCCACATTGTTTTCATCATTATTATTCATTATCCTCATGTGTTTAAACCAATTTGCTGTGTAGTACCACACACTCCTGCTCATTAGCACCAAGGCAGGCATTCTTCTGTGCACAATATTAACATTTATTCACGTCACTCGCGAAGCACCACCTTAGATCTTTAGTTCCCTTTACATTTTGCAGGAGCAACATCTCAGAGTAGAAGTTTTTAGTATCCTCGGTTGCTAACATTTCCGAATTGCTCCTTGGTGATTCATGAACATCAGCACAGTGGGCGTTATAACCAGTGCATGTGAGGATGTTGGTTTCACTTTTTTTTTTCTTACATATAGAAGACAATGAATATTTTGAAGACTGCACCCAGAGTAAGTGTATTGCTCTGAGTGGGTTTCGAATTTAGACTGAAACCTTCTGCTTCTCCCAACACTGGGGTTTTTCAGATACCTCTAGAAGAAGCACAACAGAGAACAGTCTGTTCTTTTCTCATTGTACAGTCCTGAACCATCTGTGCCATCTGGGAGCCTTTAAACCAGGGCTCCTAAACCTAAGATCTGAGAGTCTGTGGATAAAGCTGAGGGTCACCGGGCTTGATTATAATTATAGAAGATAAAATTGTCCAAATATCTATTTCCCTAGCAACATAACTATTTATTTTAACAAGCATTATCACTGAAGTATATCACTTATTTTATTGTTAATGTAGGTAATAGCCTACTGCACAGCCATGAGCCATGATGTCACTTAATTTCAGCAGCTAAACATCACAGTAGTTTGTTTGACATCACAATAGTCAGTAGGTAAGCTGCTAGAACTTGCCTTTCAGTGTGCTGATGAGGGAATCCACATGTTACTGTGTTGCAAGTTCCTTTTTAAAATATTTAGTAATTTTAAGCCAATAAAACTAATTCTCTATTTAATTCCAGGTATTTTATTTTTAAATGAATATAGTAAATTAAAAATACATTTCCAAGAAGAGGTCCATATATAATCACATGACTTCCAGTGGGTCAAAACAGAGAAACTGTTTAGGATAATTTTCTTCTGTTTACAGGTGAGTTCTGAAGGATAAATGTGTATACTATTCACTGTTAGGGTAAAGTCTGACACCCTTTCTCTTGGGAGTTTATTGGCCCAAGAATGATTCAGTTGCAAAAAAAGTATAGAAAGGTGAGCAGTGATGTTATAGTAGGCAGAGTTTTTCATCAGGACCATTGGCTCCCAAATAACCACTCAGAGCCTTAATATTAATTACAAATGTTTGGCCAATAGCCTAGGCTTGTCACTAGCTAACATCATTTAAATCAATTCATATTTCTTCTCTGTGATTTGCTGGTGACTCTTGTGACTCTCCATCATTCTCAGTTTGGTGTTCCTTCCTAACTTTATCCTGTTCAGCTATTGGCCAGTCAGTTTCTTTATTAAACCAATCACAGCGGCACATTTTCACAGTGTACAAAAGGATTATTCCACAGCACTTCACAAGGAAAATACTTGACCCAAACCATTCTTGCAAGGGACCAAGGTCAACAACACCAAAGTAAATCATGTTGTTTAACATGGTGCCGTGAGAAAGGCACATTACCACTAGTGTATCCCTTGCTAGATTCTGTGATCCATGTCCAAGTATGAGGAAACAAAAGATTAAACCAGAAGCAAAGCAAAGACATTCTGTAGACTTCTGACCAACATCTTCTCAGGTGCCAAATTCATGACAAGTAAGGGGGAAAAACCTGAGAAACTTCCATACACCACTTTATAATGCCATTTATTAAGGAGGGATTTGTGGAGTTCTTTTGGTTTTAAGTAAGTCTTCTCATGCATACTGACTTTAGTGAAAAGTGCAAGCATTTCTCAGGCCTGGAGGATCCCTGGGATGCAAGGCTGAGTAAGACTTGTCCTGCTTCCTGCCTGTTGTTTTTTTTTTTTTTAAGCTCATGGAAACCCAAGACTTCTCTTCCTATGGGTTAAATTGTTTCTTTTATATTAGAGGTGTCAGGGCCCATGAAAATGGCTCCTCTTCATCTTGACTTAAGGTCAGAGAGTTCAAAACTATCCTTACTCTTCCAAGGTTAAAGTCGTAAGACCTAAAGGTCTAAGGTGTGGATATGTTACCTAAATAACTAGAGACATGGTCTAAATAACTAAGACATGGACTCTTAACCCTCAAGGTCAGATAATGAGAAATTTAGTCTGAGGCATGGTTTCAGAATGTTTGAAGAATCAAGGAAGTATGCCGGTTTGTTACTTGTATCATAGTTAAGAAGTCTTTTGCCTCCCCCTACCTTTCTGGTTTGGGTATATTATAATGTTGAAGAATAAACTTGGGCTGTTCAATATTCACTGGATTGCCCTCCTGGCTCTATTCTGTGTCTCTGTCTTTTCTTTAATATCTTTACCTGCTGCTTCTCAATCCATACTGGCCCTCTCAGGTAGGAACCAACAAGTCATCTGGATCTGACTGAACCCCCCCGAGATGGTCTATTACATAGAAGTTTCTGTAAGAATCCTAGCAGTGGGGCCAGGAAATGGCTTAGCAGTTATGGATAGGCACTCACTCACTACTTTTGCAGAAAACCTGGGTTCAGATGACAGCAGCTACATGGTGTCTCACAACTTCCTATAACCCCAGTTCCAGAGGATCCAAGCATCCTTTTCTGGCCTCCTTGGGTACTGCATGCACATGGCACATGTACGCACATGCGAGCAAACACTCATACACATAAAATAAATAACCCTTCTGTAACAAACCTAAGAGTGGAAGGAACCTCCCCAAAGAAAAATAAAAATGCTACTAAGGGAATAAATGGGAAGGAGATAGGCATGGTGGTGCACACCCATAGTGCCAGAGATCGGGAGGAGAGGCAGGAAGATGCCAAATTTGAGGGCAACTGAGGTGAGTAGTGAATTCAAGGCCATCCTGGGCTATAAAACAAAACCAAAGAAAATTAAAGTAAGAAAGAGGAGGAGGAAGAGGAATGAATAGAGAGGAAAAGTTAAAGGGAGAGTGGTAAGGGAGGAAGAAGTGAAGAGAGAGAGGGGAGAAGGAGACAAAGAGGGAAGGAGAGAGAAACATACATCATATGGGTAAATGGATTTGTCCACTACAGACTTGTGGGAACTACGATGATGTTTTGAATTGTTAGGTGCATAGTAAGCCTTCAACAGCAATTACTGTAATAACAATGTGTTCTTACTCCATGCTAGTATGCATTATACTGTACAGGACTAAATGAGCTGAGTGCTGGATAGCGTTACCTCTTTTGGAATAGTAAACGTACAGGCCGGCAGGAAGGAAAGGCACAAGAGGAACCCTATTTTCTGTTTCTCAGGACTCTTGGGAGGGGATGGATTTTTCTGTGTGTGCCAAAATTGCTCACCAGGCTTCATATTCTTGTAATTCTCAAGATAGCCACTAGATGACAGTCTCAGTCCATTCTATGTGCTTCCCAGTCAGGTCCCAGCACAGAAAATGGTTGTTGATTTCTAGGGAATCTTATCCTTTATAAACATCCTTGCCTGTTTGGGACTGGCTGTGTCTGAGTATAGGGACTTCACTGATAGATTATTGCCTACAAAGGATTTTAGCGTTAGATGTGTCTGGGTTGCAGATTGCTGGCAAATCTTCAGTTTGTAGCACTGAAAAGAGATTGGGTGTGTCTTTATTGTTTAGGAGACATGAGTGGACAATTGCCATTAGTTGTTTATAGTTGGAATCAGATTCTTGATCCAACCGGTGGCTTTTCTGGGGGATAAGGGTGAAGGTGGGGCTGGGTGTGAGGCTGGAACTGGGGGCGGGGTTGGGGGCCTGGGAGAGCTGGCAGGGCTGAGAAGAGCAGATGGTTGGAAGCATTATCACAAGCCTGTGATTTTGGAATGGTGATGCTAAGCTCATTCTCCAGGCTCCAGGAAAGTTCACTACCACAACCATGTCATTCACCAATATCCACACATCTGCATAATAACTCCTTGTTTGGTTTAACCAGTCCAAATCCACTTGAGCTGCCCGAAGTTAAATCCACTGTGTAAAACAGATGTGAATGCTGATGTGTCCATGACAAGCCCCAGGCCTCTCTACATCTGGAGCAGTTCTATGTAGCAGGGGTCCACCTTTTACAGATGAGATAAACATGTTCATCAAGGAAAAATACTTGGCTCACACAGCTGAGCAGCTTCAGAGCCAAGATTGCAGTGGGAGATGTGTTTCTCTGCAGCCTGTGACCACTGCAAACTCTATCAAGGCCAGAGCACTGTCCATCAGATCCACACTATGCCCCCTATTACCCAACACAATGCTAACCGATGCCTGGTGCTTGATAAATACTATGAATTAATTAGCATGTGAAAACACCACATTCTCTTGCCTTGCAGAGTGACTAGCTTGTGGCTGCTCGGTTTCTCTGGGGCTAAGTACTGAGTAAATGGCTGAGTAAATGTCCCTCAGCACTCTGTTCACTCCAGCCTCCCTGTGCATCCTGACTTTTGCCAACTACCATTTGCAATTGAGTTAATGCCCTGGATATTGGTAGGTGGCCTTGATCAATGGCCATTGTCATGTTGGCACTTGCTTTCTTGGGTTCCAAGTTCCAGGCTGTAGTGGCAGCTATCAAAGGAATCTAGAATCAGAGCAAAGTCTTCAGCCATACATTTGGGATTAGCCAGCCTCTTCCTGATTCTGAGCAATGGCCACCTTCTTCTGCTTAGAGACTCTGTTGTTTTTTCGTAAGGCCAAGCTGACGGCTACAGTTTGTGATATAGCCTTAGTCTTGGGCTAGTTACTTCACTGAAAGGTGACTGATCATGCTAATGTCATCAATGGCTTAATTAATTTAAGAAATTAATTAATTCGCAAAACGTAGAAGTCTGAATTAGAAGTCATGTAATGGGAGTGGACAGATTTGCTAATATAGAATTAAGAATTACTTTTGTGGGGGGGGCTGGAGAAGAAACAGGCTGTTCTGATCACATTCCTAACTTCTGCTCAATGATTGTCTCATTTTTTTCAAATATAAAGGAAGAATACTTGAAAGTGCAAATGGACAAATTGACACCAACGCATCAGACAACCCCAGATTGATTGACAAGGTAGACTATCCTTGCCAAGAACACCTGGAACACTTTGTGTGAGACTGCTAACTTTAGACATTATTGTAGGAACAGGAGGGGGGAGGCTATCTCGTCTACTTTCTTCTTAATTAAACACCACTTGTTTATTTACAACCACTAGACTGGAAAATAAAGCTGTTCAGTCATATAGTGGACCCTCAAAATTCCCTTCCCAGGTGAGTCTAGATTGCATCAAGTTGACAATTGAAATGGATCATCACTGGGAGGTGACCCGGGGTTCTATCAGCAGCATTAAAGAGGGTTGACATTGGGTATGATATAGGACTGTTACAGCCAGGAGGCTGAAGCTGGGGGGATGAGTTTAAGTCCAGCCTGGGCTACAAATTACGATCTTGTATAAACATATATTTTAAAAAGGAAGGCTGAAGTGTGGAACCTTAGTTGGATGGAGATTAGATTTTTGACAACTGTGTGGAATAGCTGGTTGGAGCAGAAATTCAATTTAATATTAATAAATTCAGTTCTCCACTTTACAAGATCAAGGGGAGGAGCCAGCAAAGAAGGGTTTCTGGGCCAGTGGTGTCCTCTATCTGTGGGGACTGCATTCATATTCTAAACCTTAGAAACTTCTCAAAGGTGTCTACAGATATCTTAGACTCAAAGTGTCTGAATCTGCCACCTCAACCTGCCCCTCCTTTACTCCTTTTACAATGCAAATGGCAACTCCATCCTTCAATAGTCAGTACTCTCATTGAGGAGTCACCCTTGATGCCTCCATCAAAACCCACATCCAGTGTGTCGTCTAGGTTTGGTATATAACTAAAGTCCAACATTGTCCACCTCCCTTCCCCAGAACCACTTCACCCCTTCTGTGTTATTACCCACTGTCCTCTCTTGCTCTTCAGCTGTCTGTTACCCATCCAGCTGTCAGTGATAATTAAAACACTCAAATCAAGTGTAACTTATGCTTAAGCATTTCCTTTGGCTGTCCACCTCACTTGCAGGAAGAGAAAAACATGTAGCCAAGGTCTGCAGACTGTGTCATCTAGCTCCTGGTCACCCATGGCTTTCTTGTGCCTCTAATCTCTACCCCAGATGTCAGTTACTGTCTGATCTCACCACAACCACCACCTTGCTTCTCCTCAAAGGTAGCAACTAGGTCCCTGCTGCAGGTCCTTTGCATGTGCGGTCCCCTGTGTCTTTGAGACCCTGGTTTTTAAATGACTGCATAGTCTTTGTTCTCTCTTCTTTCGGGTCAGTGTTCCAGCTGCTCTGATTAAAACAGTGGCATTCCTGAGCCACTCCTCCTTGGATGTGTTGTAATCTGTAGCACTGTTCCTTTACACAGCAAAACAATATGTTAAATAATGCCATGGTAACAAGTCCTCACATTAAATAGACTACAATGTAGGGATTAACCAGCTTGTACTGGCTTCTGAGAGCCAATTGTTTAATTTTCAGGAAACTTCCATTTTAAAAAAAGCTAAATGAAATAACTGATAATTACTATGTATGTATTGTTTCTTAATTATTCTATCACTATTAAATTATTATTATTGCATATTACTGTAATCTACACCCTCACAGGTACTTATGGCTGCTGTGTCTGTGTGAGAGAAATACTACATTGTGGAAGTATACAGTGCAGATTTACCTAACCCAAGACTAGTGATGGGGCACTGACCATCTTGTTTGCACTCAGCTAAAGTCAGTTAGAGACACAAAAATCAGGTGTGAACTTAAAGTGATGGAATAAATATTTATGATGCACATTAAATTTTAAAGTAGGGCATGTCTCCACCCTTTACAATGTGACTAACACACACACATTCATAAAAGTGCACACACACTTGAGAGAGTAGCTAAAAATCCACACTACATTCAAAACTGAAGCTCAATTCAACGAAGTGGTTCACACCACTGATACATGAGTGGCGTTCTGAAATTTATTTTTCATGTTTCAGTTTCCCTTGCTTAAATAAGTGTGATGGTTGGTTTGAGCTATCAGCTTGACTGGACTATGAGGTACCTAGGGTTGACGGAAGAATGCAGGTGCATGTCTATGGAGATGTTTCCAGACAGGGTTGACAGATTGGATAGTGGCTGCTAGGAAAAACCCCAGGTTGACCAGTGGAAGAATCCTTGAGTAAGCAAACTGCTGGAATGAAGTGAGGAAGAGCAAGAAAGGCACAGACCAGCATGCCTCCTTTTTTTTTTTTTTTTTTTTTGAGTGATTGCCGCTGCTGCTTGCTTCTACCAGACTCTAGCTTCACTGACTTTTCAACATGGGCTCAACACCTGAGACTCTCTAGGGATCTTTCAGCATTGGATTGGGATAGCTGAGCATCCTACTTCCTCCATTGGGCATCTGCTTTCTCCTCCTCCAGTGTTTAAGTTCATTAAGACTACCCAGTCCCTATTGTGTTAGCGAATCCAATGAATCCTCTCTGTGTGTGTGTGTGTGTGTGTGTGTGTGTGTGTGTGTGTGTGTGTGTGTGTGTAAGAGAGAGGGAGAGACTCTTAGGTCTGTTCTACAGAACCCTTCCTAACATAACTAAGCAAAACAATCATTATTCAGATTGGAAACACACTCATTTATGAACTGGAACTATAGGTTAACTATAGATACACAACTTCAATACAAATGAATTGAAGAATTCTCTATCAACAGGGTGTCAGAAATTTCTACAAAGTAGAATGTACCTCATCTCCACACTGAACCCTTTATATCAACAAAATTGATAATAAACACATGAATATGCCCTCCTCCCCTGATCTGTTCTTAACCATTTGGGTCTCCTGTTTGCATTCCTCATTCTGAGCCTGGGTCATGATGCCTGTAGCACTGCTGACTGGTATACTGGGGGAAGACAGGACAAAGCTCTATCTAGGTATGCCACACATTACTTGTGCTTATATTTCATCAACCAAAGCAAGTCACCCAGTCATATCTACTTTGTGAGCAGGGAGTACAAGGCCACTTTGTGCCTGGAAGAAGGAAAAGTAGAATGAGAGTATTGGTGAATAATCCTGACAGCCACCACATTAGTGTGTATGTGTGTGTGTGTGTGTGTGTGTGTGTGTGTGTGTGTGTGTGTGTGTACTCTCATACACAAATGTAGCTTCCACATTTGAGCACATTTGCTCACCACTACGTGTTGAAGACACTCCACACTTTAAGTGGGTCTGAGAGGAAAATAACTTGGAACAAGGAAGCATTGGGAAGCAGCTCCTTTGGGTCAATGCAGACAGTCTTCATTGCATGTCTTGTCAAATTCTGGATAAACTGTAAGCTTTTTTCCCCCCCACCCACCCCTGGCATACACCGCTGGGAATCTGTGGAGAAAGAAACTGCACAGTTGCATGGGGTGTGGTATTAGGATGAAAAACAGAAGAGGCTCAAAACCGCACTCCCTGGAGATGTTTGATCTTGTTAGAATAAGCAAGTGAGGCAGGCACCGTGAACAAAAAGTGAAGATGTCACCCTTAGATTTGTACAAGGACCAAGTACTCCTGAACTGGTACCTGCTAACATTTTATGCTCTAGGAACCTCTCTTGGTTCACTCTCACCCTGATCCTGCAGCTGGGGATCCTTCAGCAAACTTCCAACTACATAGTCTAATGGATACTTCCAAACATAGAGGTTGTTTGCAGAGAGCCAATGGGCAACATATGCAAGAGAATTCTGAGTTTGCACTCTGCCTGCTTTAACAAATTCCTAGGGATGAATGATGGCTTCAGAGGCTGACAGGCAGAGTAAGAGAGAGGGAGGCATCCATCATTCTGGAAAATGCCCCATGCATCCACTTCAAGGTTGTGATTTTGAAGCTCAGGTATTGGCTGTTATTATAACTAAACTAGATGGTGCCGCATGTCAGTGATGCCAATAGCACTAATTCTTATTTATTGAATTCTTATTATGAGCCAATAAAACACTATCACACACACACACACACACACACACACACACACACACACACACACACACACACCGTGTTCTAGGGACTTCCTGTCCAGCAAAAGAGAAAAGAGTGTCTTTAAGAGATGAAAAAATTCCTCCAAGGTCATTTAGGAATCCATAGAACCAGGATTTTGAATGAAGATCTTTTGAATCTCAGGTTTGGCCCCTTTAAACTAGAATGCTCTAACAATGAATAAAACAAAAGTTAAGAAAAAGAAACCACCATTCAGACAACCTGAACTCAAGACGCACACACACACACACACACACACACACTCACACACACACACACACACACACACACACACACACACACGTTTTTTCTGCTTTGTTTTGTTTTGCATGCTCTTATATTGTAGCCTAAGCTCACCTGAAAAATTGCTATATAGTTCAAACTCATGGCAATTCTCCTGCCTTAGTTTACTGAATACTAGGGCTATAGACCCAAGATATTACATGTGTCTAAGACAAAATGTTATTAGTTACTAAGTCCTAAAACAAAAGTAACCACAAACCCCACCCTAAAACCAACCAACCCACTACAAAACCCAAAACTTAGAGCACAGGCATACCCACAATTATTCAAACACAACTCTTTCTCTCTTACTGGGCAGAAAGAAATCAAAGCTTGACTATAATTGTTTTTTTTCTTTCAATTTTTATTGAACACAAGTATTCTGACAGAATGCAAAGTCAAAATTCTCAGTTAGTACTCAGTATTTACAGCAGTGAGAATGGAAACAAAGGTGGTGTTGATGTTTCACTCAGTAAAAAGTTTTATAACAAGAGAGAAGGCCCCCGAAGTACAGAATGCTGGGTAAGGATGTTAATGGAGGTGTGATCACCACCATCCAGACGGACAGCTGAGGGTGACACCCTGGGACATGGGAGGTTCCATAGAAAAGTGAGAACATAGAGTCCTATTGAATATACCTTGGCCCTTCAGGATTGGGAGACCCCACTCACGGCACCTGGGTGGCCTTCCCACAGAACTTGGCCATGCTGGTCTTTATGTGATACATATGTATGCCACACAGACATACGACACATCGACAATGAAACTGGTCAAGTCCATCCCTTCTTCCAAAAACTTAAAAAACAAAATAAAACAACATTACAACAAGGAAAACTGTTTATCTCCTCAGAAAGGTAGAACCTGTGGGAAATACACTGACTCCCTTTTTGATTTTAGAGAGATTACTGCTTTAAAAAAAAAAAGGAAGAAAGGAGAACTCATGCATGATGAGACAAACATATGTATAAAGAGAGAGGCAGATCAAGGTGTGGGCTGTCTGATTCCAGCAAATGGTGGGGCCAGTGTTCAGGAGGTCAGCCACCCTGGGCCAGGTTATTCTGGGGTTGTTCTGTCTCATCCTAATCATCAGAATTGAACTCAATGTGTTGAATCACAAACAGAGTGAAAAACACCATTTCCAGGAGGTACAGTGTGCCCTTGGCCTAGCTGCTCACACTATGGGAAACAGATTTCCACTCACCAGGCTACGGCTAGAGGACTCTGTCCTTCACCACTAGGACCTCTCTGGCTCTGGTGCTACCCACATTCTCACATTCTGCTGTGTGCCCTCAGGTTTGTCTTCCCGATAGCTCTTCCTTAGGACCTGTTAACTATGGATCTGGGATGAGACGGGCCAGGCAGAATGTTCTGGAATCCTCCATTTCCATCCCCAGGAGCTGAGAAAAATGCAAAATAACCCCACATTGAGTAAATGACAAGACCATTATTTTTCACAGTTTGAAATTATAATCTAGCATCGCCACTGGTCACACTGCAGAAGTGTCAGAGCATTGGGGGTGTGGCTCACAAGGTGGACACGGAGACCATCTGCCACCCTAACCTCTTGTTGCTGTGTACTTGGGAAAGGAACCTGTGCTGTCAGATGGACGTCTGTTGGCTTTAGTGCTCTCCTCAGCACCTGTATTTCAATTTCTTTGTTGAAAGGTTTCGATTCCTTTTGACATTTCGGGTTTTTTGTTTGTTTCCTGAATAGATTTTTTTGTTTGTTTTTTTTTTTATTTTTATTTTTTGTTTTTTCTGAACTATCTGCTATACCTTCCACAACCAAACTATGTTGAAGTTTTATTTCAATACTATGACAAAAACACGTTTCACACTAAAATATTCACGCATCCACAGTGTACAAGCTTGCGGTTCTAAAGTAGAATGAAAAACAAAAGCAAAATTTCTATACAAAGGGCTGGCTTTTCCCTCCTCCCCCCATCCCATCCCCCTGAAAGTTTCTGTATTTTCCCCCCACTTGGTTTCCAGTCCAGGAAAGTTGTATTACAACTCCAGACAGTATTTGTTCTTCTTCTTCTCTTTCTTCTTCTTCTTTTTCTTCTTCTTCTATTTTTTTTTTTTTTACAAATGTTGCCTAAGTGAACAGAAGGCCAATGTCACTTTTACTTCAACAGATTTCCAAAAGGAGACACTACACTTCCCTGAAGCACACGTGCTCTTCCGCTCAAATCTAGATTCTGGGCTTAAAAGGAAATGGTATGTATATATTTTATTTGGCTTTCTACAAAAAAGAAAAAAAAAAGTGTTTGGGGTTAAAAAAAAAAAAGTGTGTTCACCAAGACCAGCCCCAACTATACAATCTTCTCTGCTTCATTCAACAAAGCCAAAGGAGCCCTTCAGAGGAAGGGTGTGCAGACACCTGGGAGGCAGGTCCAGGGTCACAGACACAGGTAGGTGGCAGCTAATCTGAAAGTGGTCTAACATCCCCCTCTCCCCCTAAGAAATAATAGCAACAGAACCAAACAGGAAAAGAAAAGGCAAAATCGTTCCACAGTTTGACACAGGTAAAAACTGCAACGAATCAGAATTGGTGGGGGTGTGGGGGTGAAGGGGTAGAGCCACTGTAAACAATCATCTTTTGTCACCTTCGCCCCAGCTAAAAGCAACCTGGGAGGATTCTGCCTGCCTCTATGGGGTACTTGCTGCTCAAAAGGAAAAACAAAAGGGCAGCTATTTCACACAGACATTAAACACAACCGGAGTCAAACATCTGTCAACTTGTAAACACTGGAAAGACAAAAGCAGAAGAAATCGAATAAGCTGCGATTTGGCATTCTTTCTACGGAACAGGAGTCTACATGGGAACCAAGGGCAGCTAGCTGGAGCGCCACACTTTGCATACCTAACAAATACAAAGTGAACAGAAAGTATAACTTCTTTGTGAGGTTCTACAGAGTCCCAACTTGACTGAAAGTATAAAAATAAACTGCGGACTTGGTTCATTCAGTTAGTCTGAGCTCTTGGAAGCATTTTTCTGAAACTGATCTATGCCAATTGGGTAATACCAATTGCAGTCTTCCTGAACCTAGATTTTTTTTCTTTCTGAGCTTCCTAGATTCTTAATTTGGGGTCCTTTTGTTTGATTTTTAAATGGTTTCAGGGAACGGAGTGTCCTAGTTTGGCTGTGGGTTTAACCTTTTTGTCTCTCTTTTTTTTTTTTTAGAAGTGAGTGTGCAACAAAGGAGCCCTTTCTAGAAACCTACAAAAAGGCGATCCCATGTTTATCTGTTTTTTTAAAAGGCAAGACACTAGAGGAATGAGTGTGTGTGTGTGTGTGTGTGTGTGTGTGTGTGTGGTGGGTGTGTGTAAGGGGGGGGAGAGAGAGAGATTTGGGGATGCTCTGGTGAAGCCGCTGTGTCACTTTATTTTCATCTTTGCTTGTTGCTAGGTACCCATCATGCTTTGCTCTCATTCTCTTTTGTTTGTGTGGCATCATTGGGGACCGTCTTGACTTCAGTTGGTGCTGGCTTTGCTTCTGACTCCTGGGACTCAGACTTTGCTTCTACAGGACCCTTCCTGCAGAGAAACAGAAACAGCGTTACTGAGCTCAGTGTTCCACCTGTGAATACATCTGCTCTCCCCAGGCCTTGTGGGGGGCTTCAGTTGCAGCTCTGACATCCAACCTCAAATGCTGGTTGAGATCACCTCAGAGTTCTTCAAACGACTCATGCCTGGGGCATGTCCCCAGAAATCCTGAGTGCCATGATTTTAAAAGCAACCAGGTGATTCAAGGTACAGCTCGGTGGAGGTGATGTAATCAGTCCTTTCCTCCTGCTGCCTAGATCGCCCCTGGAGGCCCTGTGTTAGTTAACCCAGGGCACAAGAAGAGAAGGTCTTCTCCCCCCCCCCCCCGTCAAGCAGAAGTATGACAGCTCAGCTTGGTATAAGTAGGGTGCACCAGGCTCTGCTTCTGGTACAGTTCCAGAGACCCCTATCATAAACCACCTCCCCTTTGCCTGCCCCCAACCCTTCATCCTATGCAGTTTCAGGATGGTGACTCTAAGGTGGCTTGAATAGGGTGAGAGAATATGGATACCCGAGTTGGCAAGAGGCTAGAGTGGTCCTGCTTGTTACAAGGGACTGGAAGGGACAGCCACATGAATAAACCTCTATAAAAATCTGGGCATGCCTCCATCTCCCCAGGTCTCACAAGGCAGAGTCAGACCTAAAGACATACTGGAGCAAGTGCAGCCACCAGATGACTCCATTGTACTTAGCATCACACTTGGGAAATCTGAGGGTTGAGAGCTTGAACATGGAGACAGACATAGAGTGTCTGAGTCTTGGGTAGGGGTGGGCCTTCAGCCAGTGTGTGACAGAGCTGTCTGGGGGCTGCATTCCCCTTGCACATGCACCTAACCATGGCTACCTCCTTTCTTCCTGAACACAACAGAGTTTTTCTCAGGAGGACTTGGCCTGGCCCTGGATAGCACACACATACTTGGGCCCAGGATGACAGATAAAGGCACCTTGGCCTCCTCAGTGCCTTCTCAAACTCTGCTCACCAGTGGCCCAACTGCAAAGGCATCCCCAGAGAAAACAGAAGCATGGCTAGGATGATAAGGGTGAAACATAATTAACATGGCCTAATTAGCAAGCAGGCAGCGGCTTTGCCCGTCCCACTACCTGCCCCTGCTCCTGCCTGATTCCAGGCCCCTGGCTGACAGTTGCCTCATAGAAGCCCTGCAAGAGGCTGAGGACACATCAAACAAGGAGGATATAGCACAGCACAAGCACACATCACTACGGACACAACCCAATGACAGCAGACAAAGAGAGGCCGTACTCGGTCTTTGCTGGTGCAGGTGGCACAGCGCTGTCTGCAGTGGAAGGAGCAAGCTCAGAGGCTTGTCCACTGGCCCCAGTGGCAGGAGCAGGAGAGCCCAGGGCTGCAAAAACATCCTTTGCAAGGTCAATATCTGGGGTCTTGAAGTTCCCTTCGTCCATTTTTAAGTCCTCGCCCTGGGAAGGGTTTGTGGTGCTGATGGAGGCAGCCTTGCTCTTCGGGCTAGCAGGGGCTGTGGCTGCCTCAGGTGGGTTCTTCATGGCGCCAGGCTGGGTGGGCTCTGGGTCCGGGCCTTTGGTGCTGGGGGCTTCCTGCTTGGCCTGGGGGGCTTCTGTGGCAGGGGCGGCTACTGCTGCTAAGGGGCTGGCCGCCCCAGCTGGGGTGGAGGTTGGAGCAGGGGACTGCTTACTGGGTGGAGGGACCTTGGAGGCCTCCCCCGCATTGACAGGGGTGCTGGGGCTGAGTACAGCTCCTTGGTTAGCCAGGACAGTGGAGGACAAATTGCTAGCAGAGGGAATTGAGGTCGGGGTATCGCTCAGGTCAACAAGAGGAGCAACCTTTGGGGCCGAGGCTGGGGGTGAGGACGCAGCAGTGACAACAGACCCTTTGGAAGGGGTGGCCTGACCAGTGGGTACAGAATTTGAGTCCGGCACAGCTGTGGCCGGTGGGGCAATACTGGAGGTCAGTGTAGTGGTCTCACTGGTGGGGCTGTTCTGAGCAGTGGCAAAAGTTTCGGTGATAGTGTCAGAGTTAGTGGTGACGGTGGTGACAGAAGGCAGCATGTCCTCGACAGTGGCTGTGGTGTCAGCAGGCAGCCTGTGGGGAGGACAGGAAGTAGAAAGAGAATAGACAATGAAGCTGAGACATGACGGAGAAGCTAGATAGAAGCCAAGGAGAGGAGCTGTGGGTGGGCATGCAATCGTACACGGGCAGGAACATGGGCCCACAAAGAAACGAGGATGAAGAGGAAGTACACGCCCCAGGTGGGCAGAAGAGGACACAGGAGACAACAAAGAACGTGGCAGTCTCAAAGGGACCTGCTAGCTTTCCTCCATGCTGATGTCCCCTCAGCTCTCTGTACAGGGCTCCAGTCCTCTACAGCTCTCTCGAGGGTTCTCTTGAACTACCCTGAATCTCCACTCTAGTGGAGTCAGAAGACATCCATCATTTACCTCTCTAGGTTTCTGGAACCCGGTAGAAATGGGGTCCAGCAACCTTACAGTTATTTCTAAGCAGGGATGGGGCCAGATGAGGAGGATCATTGCTCCAAATGGCTCCCATGTGTCAGGGGCTCTTCCAGCCACAGATGCATGTTCCTGTGAGAAGTACTTCCTTCAATCTGTCAGATCCTCAATAGCCTGGCAGGCATGGTTGGCCAGAGCCCTTGAGAATCTCTGAGGCTTCTGATTAAAAGAGGGCCAGGGAACCTCACCAGGTCCCCAATTTTTCTAGTGTAGAAGATATTTAAGAAACCCTAAACAAAACGGGCTAGTCCTCAGTTTTAAGGCATTCCTAGAATATGTGTGGAATTTTGGAGTTACCCTGGGAACTCCGACTCTGTGAAGAACCTGGTAAGGCACCCACCATGACCCAAGGAGAAGCAAGAATGCCTTCTCTCCAAGGAGAGTGGGTTCAGACATTGTCAGGAGGTCAGGAGGTCTTCTGACCAAGGGCTCCAGAGTGGTGGCTTCCACGTTTGGCCAGGAGCCAAGGGTGAGAAGCAGGGAAGGTTGGGATAGGTGATGATGCGGAACTGGGGGTCTACTGAGCAGGTGCCAGTCTCTCCTACTCCACATACTCTGGCTCTGTCAGCGGTGTGGTCTCATTGGGCTCTGTGTGCTTCCCTCCGTCATGGTTTGGGGTCCGTTCCTCCTCTGTTCGGACCTCCACGATGGGTTCTTTGGACTCATCTTTCCTGTGGAGAGAGTTCTGCTGGTTAAATACCAGGGTGGCTTTAGGGGAAAGACATCTAGGAAAAGAAGCTGTAGCAAGTTGTATCAAGGTCTGGCCTGTGGCTGGCAAAGTGGGCCATATTACTGTCTCTGCATAAGCCTAGCCGAGAGTATATAAGGTCATCAACGCCACCTCAGTTCTCCCATCATTCATGTAAAGGTTTTAGGACAGCACAGGTAAGTCTCCAAAATAAACCTGGGTGCACACATATGTATGCAAGCATACACATGCATTTGTAACTGTACATACACATACATAGGCCCATGTGCGTATGTATATATATATATATGTATATATATATACATACATATACATACATACATACAGTTACTGGCATGAGGGGGTGCTAAACAACTCATCTTCTCACTCCATCCTTTCTCAGCTTTCTACAACAGGCTCGCTCACACACAGACTTCAAAATCTCCTGCTAAGAGGAGAGGAAACTATATTCATTTTTCTCCCTTTGGTAACGTACAGTCAGGATACAGGGTCTTGCCCTTGGTAGCTGCAGGATAAACACTTGTAGTGGTGAATGAATGAACGAGAGAGATTAAGTGCATGGTTCCAATGCTGGTTCCCTCCATCATAGCTCCTCTTCAGGTCTAATTCTGACAAGCTCCCTCTCTTGGCTCCCTCAGGGATTTTTCAAATTTTTTATGACACTTTAGAACCTAAGGTGGATCCAAGACACTGCTTTTCAAACTGGTAACCTCACCTTGCCTTAAACCCACACTTAGAGAGACTTGCTTTGATGGTTTAACCATCAAAGAGTTTTCATGTGGGGAAAAAATAAAGCTAAAGGGTAAGTCACCATAGTACTCTCAGATAGCACAGAGCTAGGCCCTGGGCTGGGACAGAGCCTAGACCCCCCTGACTCAAGGAGTTTGCACTCACGAGAAAGCAGCCTTGCCCTCCTCCATGTCTTTCCCCTTGGCTCCAGGCCCAGCTTTGCCACACAGGTTAACAGCAATGCACATGAGCAGACCACACTTGTTCAGGAAGTAGCAGGTGATGTCCATGACCACCAGAAGTAGGACGAAAATGACAATGAGGATGCCCACGATGGCGCCGGTGCTCAGGCCTGTGGTGGGGCTGCCGTTGGCTTAAGTAGGAGAGACACAGTCAGTGGTTAGCAGGCTTGTGTATGAGCCCCCTTACCCTATGGACAATCAACCCTGTTGGTGGAGTAGGTCCCTGAGCATAAAACCAAGACATTTGTGACCAGTGATACCTTCCCACAGGCCTTCTTATGCCTGGTCCAGAGACAAGACATCTTTTAGATGGGGCATGATACCCTCATCTCACCCAGGAGACAGGGACTGGGGGCTCCCACAAATGAAGATGAAGAGAAGGGATTGTGAGCTGTGCCTTTATTCCTGTCCCCATCCCTGAACCTCCTCCCTAAGGCATATGCTTAAGTGCTTTTCATGAATCCTGGAAGCAGATTGGGCCCAGACAGGCAATGTTTGAGGACATTGAGAGACAATGACTCCAGGAGGGCCCTGCTGTGTCTCTGGACCATTTTGAAAGCTTTTCTGGCCCAGTCAGGCAGAGGCTGCTGGCTGTGCTGTGGCTCTAGGCAGAATAATAGACAGGGTCCCATATGGGATTCTCAGGACTGCCTTGGGTCTTGTAGAAATATCAAGCCCAATGGAATGCCCAACATATGATTCTACTTCCTCTCCCCAATTGAAGAGTAAGATATCCAAAGGACATTAACTATGAGGGAACTGGGGTTTCATTTTGCCCTTTCTTTGTGTGTCCCAGGAGGCTGAATGTGACCCACGAAACTCCTGAGACACAGCAGCCTCCCCAGGCCCCACCGGTAAGGCGAAGGGTCTGGGAATACTCACCATGTGGGAGCCAGGCATGCTGGGATCAGACTTCAGGAAAACCTGTAGACTTACCCACATTTGAACATTCTCACAGACAGTCATACCCATGCAAAAGACAAACGTCCACCAAGTCACTTTCTCCCACCCCATCAGAATCCAGCCTCCTACTTCTGGCTGGGTTTTCTGTGTCTGGCTCCCCTGGGTATCCATCAGCAGTCCTTCAAGGCCTTGGCCTATAGACTCTCTCTCAGAAGGGACCCTGCCCCCTCTGACTCCATAGAGGTATTGTAGGAAGCAAAACTCTGAACAGAGTTCTGCCCATGGAAGTCATCGTGGGGACAATAGCCTCAGACTGACATTCGGGCACTTCTCATTCATTCGTTCTTTAAGTGCAACTCCATTCTACCACTAGACCTTGCCTGATGTTTCCTTTACTCCCAAGGGACTGAGACTACCCAGGTCTTGGACTGGCTGCAAGAACTACAACTAACAGTACTTGTGAATTGGCCCCAACTGTCTCCATAGTCAGTTGACTATACTTCATCAACTACTAAGTCTGTTCCAGCAGCTTGCCAGTCTGGTCTTGGGCCATCCCTGGGAACTAGGGGAGGGAAGGACAACTCAGAAAAGGCGGTGCCGCATATGGGCTGCCATTTTCCTTTTAATAATCTTGGAGTTTTGAGACAGGATCTCACTGGCCAGGGGCTCCAATCCTTTTGCCCTCACTTCCTGAGAGCTGGGATTACAGGTGTGCACCACCACACCTGGCCACCGTTCTTCATGCCTTGTGCAGCCTATCTTCTGTCTGCACTAGGATGCCTTGCCCATGTACTGGAGTGCTTCTCTAGGGGTTGTGTCATTCCCTGATCCTAATTACAAATTTCAATTTTAGTCCTGAATGCCCAGAATACAGATGAAAGCGTACTAGAGTCGGGAGACATTCACATCCTTGTGGGTGTGACAGAATAGTTTAGTTCAGGAAAACTAGTAGGACTAGTAGATCTACATCTCATTGAACGGGTTATAAAAGGAAAAGAAAAAAAAAACAAAACAAAAACTTGAAAATCTTTCAGACGTCTATCTTCACCATGATCTTCCTCTTGCCCTCTGTGACAAGCCCACCTAGGTGCCTTGCACATAAAGGAGACATTTTGGAGGGCAGCTTTCCCACATCCTCCTAGTTAAGAGCTGCCCTGAGCAGTGCCTGGCTGGGGCTGTCTGTCTTCTTTGGTTCCTAGCTTGAGAGTTTGGCATTCAAAGCAGTTTTGGTATTCAACTGGCTTGCTCCAAGGCTGCAACTCACATATACAACCATTTCCCTATGCCTTTAAATGGATCGCCTGGTAATCAGTTGTCAAGTACACATGAGGTGTACTGTGTTGGACACAGATGTCAAAGAAAATCAAAACACGCTGTTGAGTTTACTTGAACTGTTACATCCTTTAATAATGCAAAGGTGTAAACTTCATAAAGTCTTGCTGATTATCTACACAATGACGTTAGCATTCTTATTAGTAGAAAAACATGATCTGAACCTGCTGTATAAATATTCTAAAAATGAGAAGAGAACCCTCACGGCAGATGGTGTATGGTCTGTACCGACTCACAGTGCAGAGGTGGGAGGTGAGCTCATTCCTTTGAGGCTACCTGGAGGGCTGCCCTCTTAAGGACTCCTGGCTGGGCTAGGAGCCATAGACTTCAAGGAGGCACCCAGTTTCTGGCCAGGGCTAGTGCACACTAAAGCTGTGTCCAGGAGAGTACACCATTACAAGTGGGCTGGAATAAGTCCCAATGTTTTCTAGCTGGGCCCTGTGTCTGCTAAGAGTACAGGACCACACTAGGGATCTGGAAATTTAGGTTTGATCTCCAAAGGTCCCTTTAGAAATACTGACACTGTCCCTCTCCTGTGAGTGGGTTGGTGATGAGGCTGAGGCAGACTCCAAGTTCTCCTAGAGTGAATTGGTGTGACATCTCTTCAGGGCTGTCAGAAGACAATCACACTGGGACCTTTCTTGCCTTCCCCGAAGCTTTCCCTAACTGACCTGTGATTCTCATATCAGGTCCCAAGGCCCCATGCCCTTTTCTCTGCTGCACTGCTCTGTGCCCAAGAGCAATCTTGTTTTACTGAGCTGGTGGGAAGAGGCCTTCCAAGCTGAGCAAGAGGCACTGTCAGTTTTAGCTGCTGAGCACTGTGAAGCCTCTATGCTGAACACTGGGGATGCTGGCAGGTAGCAACACAGCTGGCTTTGCCTGCAGACCACAATTCAGGGTTATTTGGATTCCCAAAGGGAAAGGCTAGTCTTTGAGCATTAAAAAGTAACCACAGAAATGAAACAGGTAAAGAACCAAAAAGAACATAAATTAAACGTCTGTGGAGATGTTCAGAGATGAGATAGGGAGAATGACAGGTGCTGTGATAGGGGAGGGAGGTTTTATTCATTAGAAAGTCCATCCCAAATTTCACACGCTGATACTAGTGGGTGGTATTCAGCCTTGTGTCTCACGAATCCGACGTGACACACCCATTTCCTCTTCTGGGTGAATTGCACAACAGCAGACTGGAGTTCCTGGCTCTTCATAATAATTTTAAAAGTGCTGTGGAGACCATTAGGGAAGCTGGATCATTCTGGAAGTGCTGACAAGCAGACTGTCCGGATGTTTTAACACTGTGGGGGAGCAGTGTGTTCCCTCAATCCCTTATCTTGTGCTCTTTAGAGCATGCAGGGGGGAGGTGGGGAGGGTGACTGATTCACAGCGGATGCTTCCAACCTGCCTAGTACACTGCACTTAGGGTGATGATGTAGGTTATGGCTGAACCACAGACCCAAGGACCTGAGGTTTAGTTCTCAGGTTTAGTTCTGGAGCATCCTACTGTGCTGTGGAAGAAAGAGCTCTGTTGGGAGTCAGATCCCAAAGCCCACTCCTATTGGGCACATCACAGTTTGGCCTTCTTCACAGAGACAGACAAAAGATGTCAGGCTAACACCAGCATTACAGCACCTTCCAGAATGTTCATCAGCTCCAGAAAATAGACTACTTCAACTTTTCCCATTGCATGGGCCACGGGGAGAATGTAATTTGTCTATCATGTCAGCAGAGTGCTCAGGTGGATTGCCACACACGGGTACTTAAACACGTGGTACTTGACTACTTAAATGCAGGTGAAGCTAACTACCTATTGAAAGGGGCAGGGAAGGGCGCAGTGTTAGACTGAAGAGCACATGT
Organism: Cricetiscus sungorus; assembly: GCA_030556225.1. Lineage (NCBI taxonomy): Eukaryota > Metazoa > Chordata > Mammalia > Rodentia > Cricetidae > Cricetiscus > Cricetiscus sungorus. Next base: position 29,030,868 of record JANBXA010000740.1, on the reverse strand, counting down.
GGTGACTTTAACAATAGGAGCCAAGCTTTAGAAGTCTAGAATTCTTCTCTCTGTATTTGTGAACAAAAACAAAACCACAAGTAACAGATAGTAGAGGCATCTCTCCATGAACTTTGCATAATGCTGTTTTTGAAAATAGTATTGAAAGAAATATTTCTCAAATTCGCTCTCTCTTTACTGCTATTAAAAAGGGGGGAAGACTCCATACAAAGTGACAGAAAATTATCACTGAATGACAAAATCTCAGGAGGTAAATCTGTTTCCAATCACCAAGACCTTCCTTGTTCACACAGAACACTTGTTCAGTAGCTGTGGCCCAGTAACCGTAGGCCTGAAAGGATCTTTCAAAGGGGGAAAAGTGATCATTTTCATAGGAACTGGGCTTTTAAGCAATTTTAATTTGTGTGTGTGTGTGTGTGTGTGTGTGTGTGTGTGTGTGTGTGTGTACTTTCAAGTTCCTAACAGAGCAAAAGAAGAGTCACCACAGAGAAAAGCAATGAGACCAAGGTGTAGGAGGTGGAACTTCCTCCCAAGGTGGCTGCAGGTGTCAAGCAATGGGTCCCAGAGGACAGGTGGTTGTTGAGACATAAATGTGGCAGTGGGGATGTCCCAGTGACGTCCAAGGTGACAAGTGTGACGACGGACATAGGGAGGGTATGGGAAGGGAGGAAAGAGAAGGCAGAGACAGAAACAGAGGGAAAAATAGATAAAAAAAAAAGAAAGAAAAAATAGGTCAAATATAGAAAAAACAAGAATCCAAGGTTAATTCAACTTAATAAGTTAGGCTGACAAACGTTAGGAGAGTTCAGTGCTGCATCAACATCATAGGCCAGGTCAGCGGGTCAGCAATGCCAGAAGCAGCAGAGCAGGTTAACTCGGGGGTTGGGGCCAGCGAGCAAATGAAATTAAAGTGAGAGAACAGGAGCTTCTGCAGTAGAACAGTAGGGTCAAGTCAGGAGAATGTTACCTCTCACTAAGATGAAGCCTCTTAGTCCCAGCAACGAGTGTGCTCTTCTGGTGTCTAGGTTTTTGCTTGTCCAGGCTGAGATGCAGTGGGTGGCTGCATTACGGTCAGAACACTGGGGATGTGGAGTGGTCTTTGGAGAGCCAAAGCAGACCTGTTTTTCTACTGTGCAAGCCCCACCATCATGCTGGCGTAGTCCTGAACATCTCACCTTCTACTGCCCTGCAGACCACAGAATTCTACCACAAATCCATGCCTTATAATGCAAAGAGGTTTTGTTCTTGAATTCCAATAAAATAGCTAGGGTAATCCAACCAGAGCCGTCACCTTTTAGTTCTTGGATAGCAGTCACAGAGTCATTGTGGACAAGGCAATGACCTCCTAACCCTGTCTGGCTTACATGGGAGCCTGGATGATATTTTACAAGGTCTCCACAGGTCGATCACTCTCTAGTATTTTTCTTGTTCACACTGGAAACCTAGAAGATGAAATTGCTGGCAGCACCCAGCCTAGGAATATAGTATGTCCAAGCATGCTGCCCATCAGATTTCACTTTGGGGAAGAACTAACATATGGCCTGAAGTAAAGGGCTTAACTTAACTAGTCCCTGAATCCTAACAGGCTCAAAAGCATGGATCTGGGCACACATCACACTCTCAATTCCAAAGGAAAACTAACCAAAGAACATAGAATCTTAAGAAGGGTCACAGGAAAAGCAGGGCCATCTCTACTTGAACATCCTATTGAGATACAATGAGGGCAACTTTCTGTAGGCACAGCTAAGAACCTCCTTCTAGTATTGGGATTCTAAACTGAGCAAGAAAGCCCTTCCCATAGTGGAATCAACCAATTGACATGCCTGGTCTACAGCTCAAAATTCACCTGCCAAGTGGCTGGAGGTCTCACACATCTCCCCTATCCCCCAACAGACAGCCACACATACACAAACAACCATAAAGAATCACACAGCAAGATCTTCTTCTGTTGCTACCCACTTTGGCACATATAACCCTACATGGCAGGCAGCCTGTCCACTTTCTGGCCTGACTTTCCCCAGGAGGAACAAGCTTGACAACTGAGTTCAGTAGCTAAGTAAGCTAACCAGACAAGGCAGGCAAGATGGGCCTGCCCCAGGCTGTCTTCCTACCACACCTGGACATGATAGAGCACAGAGGGCTGTCTCCAATAGGCTGCATCTATGTACTCTATGACCATCTCTCCTGCCTGTGTTTGGCATTTGGCTGGCTGACTCTGGAAAGGCAAAGTGATGGCTGAATCATCTCGAAAGAATTTGCCTAATTAGGGGACTGACCACTAGCACAAGGGGTCTGGGCCAGATATCAGAGCTCTCACTTTATTCCCACACTTGAGTTGGTCCTGGATCCTATAGACAAATCTGCATCTCCTAGGAGCACTGCTGCTACCATGGTCTAGCAGACTGGCTGCCCTTCCATTGATGGTACTTCCCAGGATCTATGTTTTCAATTTGTCTCTAGCACAGCGGAGAGAGGTCCTTTATGGATAGGTGTATAGCTAACTGGGTACCATCTATTACTTCTCTTGGGATGACCAGAGAGAAGAGAGTTAGACCATGGTTGTACAGCTAAAACAACGGTCACATATAAACAGCATGAAACCAGTTATGTGGTCCTAGTATAGAATGCAGATGGCAGAGAAAGTCTCATCAAGGATCCTTGTTCAACCAGCATCCAAGGCAAGGCAGGAGTTGGGGCGTTTTCCCATTGGAGGGAGTCCCATAGACTGGTTAGCATTGATATTTGAAGGCCAAATGAGATAGGACCTTTCCCCCAGGATGCTTGGTAAAACTCTCCTGGGGGGTCTCATACATGTCAACCCACTGCATAGATGGGGCTAAGGCAAAACTAAGCTTGGCATGAGCAACCAGTCATGAGGATGGCTGTAAGCAAGCAAGTTGTCAGGGTTGTTCAGGCGCATTAGGAGGCGTGGCATGTGTGCATATTAATTCAAAGCGGTAAACAGACAGAAAACACAGGTAGCTGTACCTGGGATGGCTGTGGGCTGTGCTAAGGTCTTGAACACAAAATGAGCTGCCTTGGATTTTCCTTGCTGATTCTCAGCTACCACAGACACTTCATACTCAGCGTTCCAGTCCAGGGATTTGAGCATGACGTGGTCACTGCCGGAAGGGAGCCGGATTTCTGGTTTCCACTCAGAGGCAAGCTTCTGGGGACAGTTGGCAGGAAGGACAGAAGACACAAGGGAGCTTGAATGAGAATGCTGGAGAGACTACTCAGGGGGACTGAAACCATGGGGTTAAAATGTAAAATAGGAACCAATGAGGATTTTCCATACTGGGTATCCACCCAGTATAGTATGCTTGCCCACATCAAGTTGTCTCATCAACTTCAGGACTGATAGGGGTTCCAACACTGTTCCCCACCTACCCTATCCCCTCTATACTCTGGAATGCTAGGTACATGGCATAAGGGCTTCTTAGAGGAATTAAAACAAATGTTGCTCATCATGCTTTTGAATGCTGCCCAGATTCTGACAGGCAAATATCATATAGATTCCAATTTTACTAAAAATATAATCCATCATCTACTGAGTATCTTCTACAGGCTAGGCTCTTCAGTTAGGGCTGCCTATACCATTTCTCATCACTTCCATATGACAAACCTTCTGGGCATCAACTTCAGGGGCATAAGTAAGAAGTTAGGTGACTTCCTAAAGTCACCCTTTAGTCAAAGTTGGAGCCCAGCCTATGCAAGCCCCAGGCTGCATTTTACCTTTCATAACAGGGAGACTAGCAAACATGAGTTGAACTGAGCTTGAATTTTCTATTCCCTATCATATGACTTGGCCTCATTGTGGCTAAACAAATGAGAGATGTTCATTGGGCTCACATGAAGTATCCCATAGTGCTTAGAAGACACTTTGACAGGGCATAAGGAGAGATGCAAAATTCTGTAGATTTCCCTCCTTTCCACTCAACCTTCCCTCTGGGTGTATCATCCATGCTTGCCAATGAGTTTGTATTGGAAGGGAGTTTCCAAAGCCATTGCTAGGCAACCACCTGCATAACAAAAATATGGGAAAGGCCTCAAGTCCTCCCAAGAAATCTTTAGATGGATTTCTAGTTGCAAGTCATAGTCTCTGGCCTTTTAAAAAACCATATATGCCTCAGGTACATGCTGGGCACCTGTGTTGGGGGGGGTTGGCATATATGCATTGAACGGGGGAGGGGGGGTAAAACATGTCAAAAGTGTCCAGAAAGAGGACCATTGCAGGTCCTGGTGTGGAGCTGGAGGAACAAGTTTTACGGGGCAAAGTAGTTCTGATCAGCCACTAATATGAGATGCCTTTAGTGCTCATTCCAGGGCTGCGAGAATTGTGGGAAATTGCTCAGACGGGATTCTAGTGTTCTATAATCTAAACAGGCAGCCTGGGCTGTTCTGTAAGTTAGCTCTGTACGTGTTGCTATGGTGCTGTTTTAATTTAAAACAAAGAAGCTGGGCTGTCTCTCTTTGTTCTTCTTTCTCTGTCTTCCTCAGCAAATATCATTACAAAAGAGACAACCAGACAAGGAAGCAAACACTCAGGAAAGCAAACTTTATGCTATGTAATACATATTAATAGTATGTGATTGCATTTAGCAAACAAGAAGCTTCAAAGTGGAAAAGGATGGTTAAAAGTCATTGAAATCTAAAATAGCTCAGCATTTTGTTCCTCTGTTAAACATAGTTGCAGTGACCGGTCAGGCAAACAGACCTTGAGGCTATCTTCCTATGGGAGAGATTTCTAGCTGGGTCCTGCATCCTAGTTAGCATTTACAGTGGTTTCAAAGTATCTGGGACATTTTGGGATTCCTACATATATTATAACTAATCTGTCAGATGAAGTTATTTTATTCCCATTTTTCAGATCGGGAAAAGGAGGCTTGGGAGGATGAGATGATCTGTCCTATGGATCACATGCTGGCAAATGGCAAAGCTGGAATTTGGTACCATTCAGGCTCCTAATGGCCAGAGGCAGTCTACCCTAACATGGTACCTGCTCCAACTAGGTTGGTTGTTCAGAGCCACCTGGCAAGTCTTGACATCCTTCTCTGTAGTAATAAAACTATAGGACCTTCTATATAGTTGTATTTCTGGGCTGATCCTTAAAAATGTTTACTGGGGCTTCTCCTACTATGCCAGCTCATAGCCAGCTCCTCTGAGAATCATTTGGAAGAGATGACAAAGGTCTGTCCATCCGTGTTGTGCCCCCTCCTCAGATGCAAGGTGTGCATGCCTGTAGGGCTCTATGCTGGACCCACATGCCATTTCTGTGGGAGCTGTTCCCAAGAGAGGCAGGGACGAGCAAACTTCCTGGAAAAAGTCTTATTTGGGACTTCATGGAGAAAGCAAGCTGTACTCTGGTCCATTGCCTTCAACTACTAAGAAATCTTAGTAACAGGTTATTCCCAGCACCCAGAGGATCCCCCACCCCCACCCCTGCAACTGCTTGCCAAGTCATTCTGAAACTTGAAAAGGAGAGAGTGATTCTCAGTTTGTGGGGTGGGGATGAAAGATGAACTAGTAGAGATCTTAGGTGGTGAGTGAGCCACTGGGGAAGCTCAGAGTCAAGCTGATTGTTAGCAGTTATCCCACATGAGGTGCTTGGAAGAGCAGGCAGGGGATCCAGCTTCCCATCTTGAAAGAAGTCAGGCGAGAGCCTATGCTCCTCAGCTGGATGGGACTAGATTGAAGCTTGGCCTCACCCATATGCGTGAGAATATCAGTTACTGGCTATTGTAGCTATATGGTTGCTTCATCTGTAATGTGGGGGCTAACTGTAACACCCACTTCATAGGGTTCTGTGCAGGAAATATGTCTGGATACAGCACTTGGTCCAGGAGACACACTATTAAAAGTAGTGACTGTTAGAAGGCAACATGACAATTTTGCACAGAAGTCCTGGATTATGGGGAAAAAAACCACTTTGTAGAATAAAACATGAAAGAATTGGAAATACGGTGATGTTTTCACCATCCCAATCATAGTAGAAATTTTCAAACGGTCCCACTGTGGGCGTGGCCTAGCGGCTGTAGGTTAGTCTTGGGATTGAAAACCTTGGCCAAGTTTCATGAGTCTACCACAAGATGCCCAGTGGGAGCCTGTCATACCCTTGCCTCGACTGGTATTCTCCAGTTCTTGGTCCAACAAGGTAGGAGTCAGGGTCTCAGGGTGAGAAGAAGGGGTGTGAGGATGGGGGCTACTCACCGCTCTGTACTTGACCAGATAGTGTCTGATTGGTGAGCCTCCGTCATCCTGCTTGATCAGGTTCACTTTGATGGAGTTCCCATCCTCTCCCATCTGCCCTTCCAGCTTGGGTGCACTGGGTTCCCCTGAAATAGCCAGTAAATTCCCATGAAATCTGGGTTCACGGATTGAGAAGTGGGAAGGCATGATGAGGTGGGGCTGGGCACTTTTCTTGCTTTTTTTCAGAAATTCAAATGGTTAAAAAGCAATGAATTTAGAACTCCGAACTCACTTGGCTGCCTCATTCAGTCTTAGCTGAGGGCACTTTGTGGGAATGTTCTGAAAAAACACTCTCTACAAACACAGTTCTTTTCCTGTCTCTCCCACCGGCACTCATATTTCCTCCCCACCTCTGCAGGCTTGATTTCTATAAACCTGACATATCTTGACAGAGTTGCCTGAAATATGTAAGCAGGTCTGAATAGGAAATTTTAAAACATGGAATTACTTTTCAGAATAGCCCTGTGTTTTTATCCTTGGGTACATCGTAACTCACCCTATAGTCCCTAGGGCTTGGTCACTGATGGGAGTGAATGATGCTGTGTTCTTGCAACTAGCTTTTCATGAATTAAATTTTATTGCTTGGGATCACTTAAAAATACGTTTCCAATTGTGGTGAAATAAAACACGAATTGCCATGGGCAAGTTTCCTGTGAATGTAACTACATTTACGGCTTAGTCAAGTGAGCAATAATCTTTGGCTCTTTAATGTATTAAAGCAACAATCATTGTCGGTTTTTTTCTTTATGAGAGGAGAGTGGGGGGTGGCTTTAGTATGTTACAATAAGAAAAAAAAAACAAGTTGCTTGTTTCTCTTTATTTGGAGTTTATGCTCACTTGGATGGTAGCATTGTGATTCCAAGTGGGAGACAGAAGGAAGATGAACCTGTGTGTGATAAATCAGAGAGTGCCCCGGTGGCTCTGTAGTATGATGCTGGTCTACTGTAAGAGAAACTGCAAGCATATGCTAAAGGAGCAGGTGAGGAGATGTGTAATAAATATAGGATTGAACTTAAAACTCCGTGCTTATGAGGAACCAGGAATTCCAGAGATGACCAAACTCTGTGATCTGATCTGTTCCCTCATCTCATGGGGAAGTTGCAGTCCACTTATTTTCTAAGCAGGTTACTGGTAAAAAAGGGGATTGACAGGAGAGCCAGGAAAGGACCTGCCACCAAGGGAGAGAAGCTAATTACCTTGCACTGCACCCCTGCCCATAGATGGAAGGCTGCTGGCAAAGTTAGAGTTTAGCTTGGTCTCCTTGTTCAGTTGCTGGGAGCCTCCTCCCTTGAATTCAAAGGTGGAAGCAAAGAGAACAAGCCACCCAGAGCCCCACTAGGCACCCCCTGGGGGCACAGCATGCACACTATCTGGAGCTGGCTAGAAACCCAGGCTCCTGCTGTAACAAGAATCCTTAGTGAGATGTGTCTATGGGTGGACTTTGAGAACTGGGGAGAAATGAAGATGAACACACAGTGCAACAGGGGTGACTCCTAATCTTCATGTCTGAAGGTTATTTAGGAAGAGTCATTCTTAATATCTGTTCTCTACAATTGGGAATTTAAGAAACATACACACGCGCGCGCGCACACGCGCGCACACACACACACACACACACACACACACACACACACACACTAGAAATACAAAGATAAATAGATTTTAGAAAAAAATATTTGTTCTGTTTTTTGAACTAGAATGCATCCACTGTCCCAAGGTATTTAGAGGAAGCATTTACATCTGGTTTGGATATGTCAACCTATGTAGGTGTTTCAAATTCCTTTGAGCTTTTCTATCATCTTAGGCAATAAGTCATTAGTGTCTACACCATTATAAATGTCCAGTGGGATTCTAAGTGAAGTCTATTATAGAATAATGTAAGGCCTTTTGGTAGATTCCACAGTGCTGAACACAACAGTGCCAAAGGACCCATGAGAGAACTCAACAAGTTCTATTCTTTGGCAGAATTAAGGTGACCACCTCATCCCATGGATGCTTAAATATTACAGGTTTTAGTACTGAAAGTTCAATATCCCAGAAAAATGCTTAGTCCTAAGTAAACAGAGATGGTTGGTGGCAAGGACTGAATAGAAATAGTATTATAGCTTTCTGCACTGATGATCACAACATGGACTGAGTTGGGTATCTCTCTGCTAAGGAAATAGGAGATTCACCAGGCAAGTGAGGTATTCTTGGAGCGAGGTGGAGGGTAGTCCACCCAGATCCTCTTCACTATTTCCTCCCAGGATGGAGTTCTGTGGATATTCAAAGGAGAATCAACACTCCGAAGTACCTCTTGTGAACTCTGCCTCGTGAGAGGTATAAAACATCATCTGCCTTACTTTGTTTCCACTCTTGCAAAAAGGGGGTACAGAATCAAATCTAGGCACCTTCCATGTCAGCCATTCTTGCACGGGTGGACTTAGGGGATTACCGACTTTGCCTTGGTTATTTCTCCCCACACCATGGGGGTGGAAGACACAATAAACGGCCTTCAGCCAACTTTTTTTCAGGAGATACACCCTAAGATCAACAGCTCAATATCTCGAAGACACACCACTGTCAACTACTTGTCTTACAATTTTGAAAAGTTTTCTTTAAGAGTATTCTTGTCTTTGAAGAGAGATTCCCAAGTCCCTGTAAGGGCATGTAAATGGACAGGCAACTCTCTCAGGAGTACCTGAAGAATCCAGCAGCCCAGTTAAAGGCAGTCTCTTATCTCTGAATTTGTTTCAGAAAAATATATGCATATAATTGGAATATCAGAATAACCCCTAAAAACTGTACCGCAGCTCTAACGTTCACCCTACTCAAAACAGGAGAATTAGCTATCATTCTGTCTGATGAGGTTACTCTGATTCATACTTATTTTCTCTCCGAGTGCAGAACATTTTATATCATATAGTATTCAGGGTATCCTTTAGAAAGCTTTGCCTATGATTAACCATACGAATATGTGTTGTATTGAGTTCTAGAAGATGTCTGTCAGGCAATGACATTTCAAAGGTGAATGACATGATTTTCTAGCAAAATGAAAAAAAATATAGTAATGATCATTAAAAAGATAGTGGGGTCCTCGGGCAGTAGCATAACTTTTTCTACCATGGTACCCTTGAAGAAAGATTATTTTCAGCTAAGGAGGACTAATTTGGACTAATTTGGTGGTCCTACTAGTTTTTGTAAGTACAATATGATTGGGAAAAAAGTGTTGTTAAATCAATTATCTTACAAATCTTCACATGCTTGCTATGTGTTTTTCCTTATAGATTAGAAATGGGGCCAACAACAGTTCCCTGTCTGTACAAAACCAGGCTTGATGAGGACAGGTCACTGCAGAGACAATGGGGTCTCAGAGTTACAGAGGCTCCATGCTTAATTGAACATATTAGCAGAGGGAATGATTTAGGGGGTCCCAAGGTTCTGGGGTGGCTGCTGCTGTGACTGAAATCATAATGGGCAATTTCAGAAAAACCAATATTGTAATTATTTGTAAATGTTGGCTTGCCATTCATCAGCCATAGGCAGGTTGCTTTAAGAAGACCCCTGGGATTAATTACACCCTTTGATTTTTAGCTTCATATAGGATTCATTTTCCCCCCTCACATATTTTATGTTATAGCTGAACACAGCACTACTTTAAAAATAAACCTTGACAATAACAGATTTGAAATTCTGGACAGTTCTGATATTTTCCAGCAGAATATAAATCATACATTCAAGGAGAAAATAGTATGAGAAGAGCCAAGTAATGTTGGATATACCACAGGCAGGCCCTCTGAGAGCCCTCCCGGAAACCATAATTGAAACGTCTATTTCTGGCCATGGAGATTACAGGCTCTTCCTTCTGAATTACTGGGCTTTGGAGCCCTTAAATCTGAATCTACTCATGCTTTTCCTTTTATCAGCAGGGGCCTGGAGGTGGAGAAGAACTCCTGGATGCATGGCTTCACAACAGAAGTCATAGCAAGTCCAGGGCTTGGGGAGGCGTCTGTGAACCGTGAAAGGAGAACAAGATTCCACTCCAGAAAATACAATGGGAACAGTATGCTTAGCATGGAAGACCAAGGGCCCAAACAGTCCCCTGCCCTACCTCAAAGGCTCTGTTTCTGTTCTTTGCTCACCCATTTTAAATGTTTATTTTTAGTTATGCACACATATATGTGTATGTATGTATAGGTTTGTGTACAGAAGTTCAGGTGCCCACAGAAATCAGAAGGGGGTGTCACATCCTCTGTAGCTCCCCAGTGTAGGTGCTGGGACTAACTGGAGTCCTCTGCAGTACTCTTAACGGTTGAGTCAACTCTCCAGCCCTCGCTCACTCTATCTTTTCTATCATACAAATCTGCACTGAGGTCTGTGATCTCAGCCACATTCATGATGGATCTAGAGTTTGTACTGAAGTCTAGTGTTTTTGCAATCAAATAGTATTGCTGTGAATTAAAACACTGTTCATTTTGCTCAGGCAACCTCCCATCTCCTTTGTTCAGTTATTTCTCACCAGAAATTTTAACCTTGTGTATACCATTTTTTTATTAACATACATCTGTATAAAAGTCCAATAGGGATGATTTCCCTAGTCAGATAGTAAGCCTATTTCATGTCTCCAGCTCAGACACATTCCAGTTCCATCAAGGAACAGTATTGACAAGTCCTTTGGGGATTAGCAAATTGCCTTGGGGAATCGGGATTTAGAGTTATTAGGCCACTAATTCTCCTCCCAGAAATGGAGTTCTTAGCTAGAGATGTCAAACAAATGACTCTAATGTGTGTCTGTTCTCTGTCCTTATAACTCTCCCTGACATGTCCCTGGTGTGTGTGTGTGTGTGTGTGTGTGTGTGTGTGTGTGTGTGTGTGTGTGTGTCCCCTCCCTAGATTTCCTGCAGCTCCCAAGCTTAGCTCTGTGATGTTAAGGATAAAGGTGCCAATTTATCTTCCCTATTGTTCATCCCAAATGAGGCCTTTGGAGACAAGTGCTCTTTTTCTTTGGGGTTAATGATATGCCTGTTTTAAGGTGACCTGACCTTTGCCACCCTAGTCCCTGGCTTCAGGGGACACAGAACTATGGAATGAATGGGTAAGGATGTGGCCAGTTCCTTGAGCTTTATTTATTTAAAATGTGTATGGGTGTGTCATCTGCACATATATCTGTGTGCCACATGAGTGCCTGGTGCCTAAGGAGGACAGAAGAAGGCATCAGATCCTCTAGGAACAGAAGTGCAGATGGTTGTTAGCTGCATGTAGGTACTGGGACTGGGACCCAGGCCCTTTGCAAGAGCAGCCAGTGCACTTTACTGCTGAGCCAGTTTTCCAACCCCAATTCCTTAGGTCTTTACAGAGAAAGTACTGTTGAGCCTCCTAGGACCAAGCTCACTGAGATACCTGGTGCAAGTCTGGTCCAGCCCCCATTTTTCTGAGGAATTATGAATGTGTTGGGGTGGAGGAGGCTTAGATAACAGTACAAAATGCAAATTAGACAGCAATAAATGAACTCTGACAGACTGAACCACAGAAACACCGATTCCCTTCTTGTGGGTGGCATGAAAGCACCAACAGATTAATTGACCAATTGCCTTTGTTTCATTGTCCTTAAGAAAAGAAAATGACCATGAAGGTTTGGCTTGTGGTTATGGGTCTGATCCAGGCTGAGGAAATCAGGACAGAAATAACTATGACCAAGTGAACTCTGCTCCTGCCTCCAAGCCATAAGGGGGCGGTATACTTCTTCACTAACTCATGAACATTGGTTTGGGTATTGAGAAGAACTGGCTATTGGTATGTTTTTGCCCTCACATTGGTAACATTAGGAGATCCAGCAGTTTCCAAAGCTGATCCCTATCCGCAGGTTTCAGGCAAGATAATGCACCACTGTCTCCCTCTGAGGACTTTTTCTGCTACCTCTCTACCCTGGGAGACTCCAGTGTGGGAAATCCTTCGGAACAAAGGCAATTAGAGCAGAAAGGCTGGTGGAAAGTCTGGGTTGACCTGTCAGAGACCGAGGCTCCAAACACACAGCTGTAAAAAAAAAAAAAATAAAGGAGGGTGTGGAAGGGGTAGTTAGTGATGTTTTCAATCTAAGAAGAAAGAGTGGGGGTTAAAGAATTTAGTTCGTCAGAACCAGCATTGCCTAATACAAGTCAGGGTCAGTAGCTAAAGGAAAAAAAACAGAAAAAAGATCATTATGAATGGGTGTGAAGGGTGCCATGCACAGACATGCAACACAGTGACAGAGGGAGTACAGGGAGCTTGTCACACTCATGCTGATGGTAGGAAATGGGGAGTCCCATTTACAGAAGCCTTAGATACTGGCTAATGAAATCACTTCTCTGAGGCAGCACTACACCCTCTGCAACTACCCGGGAGCATGTTAGAAATAAATGTTTGCAAATGGCAGAGTTCAGCTCACCCCAACAAACTCACTTCTGCTGTCTTGAGGGCACGTGCTTAAGCTAACCTGTCTTCTTCATTAGAGCTCTTTGGCGATGGGGAATGGGGTTCAATCCCTGACTTAACCTCCCTTTCCTTTCATTCACTGTTTCAGGACATAGTAAACACTGCCCAACTGAACCTAAGATGGGTGGAACATCCAGCACACGTTAAACTCATCTCAGCCAATTGTGGATAAGAGATAGGGGGGTGGGACAGGGAACACCCGATTTCATTAGCTGTGCGATGTACAATCCACTAACAAGAGAGAAGCTACTAGCTTATTTAAATCATTTGAATTCAGGCCCAAGTCACTTAAATCCTTACTAATGACCAGGGAAAGGAGGAGGAACTTCCTTAGCAAAGCTTCATTTTCCTGCCCCTTAAATTTTACTTGTTCTAACCTCTCCATCCCTCCACTTTTCTCCCTTTTAGTTAAAGGTTTCCCCTACCACTGGTAGTTAACCCGAATAGCAAATTTTCTGCTTATACTTGTCAGATGAGAGCGGAGGGTCTGAAATGGATGGGAATATGAAGTGATGTGAGGGGCAACTACAGCCTGGAATCCTGCAAGTCTCACTGAAACTATCTCTACATTGACAGCTTGGTTCAGCACTGAGGTGTACTTTTGGGACAGCTTCAGGAAATATTTACTACCAAATTGTTGGCCTTGATTACAGGTCCCGAAGAGGCCTTCTCCTCTCTCTCTCTCTCTCTCTCTCTCTCTCTCTCTCTCTCTCTCTCTCTCTCTCTCTCGGTCAATTATTATTGTAGCTTTTGAGATTCTTTTGTTTCAAGTACATCCCTGTTTTGCTGCATACCATGTAAATATCAGACAACTCATTGTCGGAAATAAAGGGGTTTGCTCTGCAAGTCTGGGAGTCTGGGTGTAAATGGGACTGGATTAGGGTGATGCTGCCACACCTACCAAGAGGAAGTCCTCAGTGATGGTAAATGGAGGGTGAAGGAAAGGGGGATATACACAGGGTAACACACACGGGGAGTGTGACTCAGGGAACAGACCAGGAACAAAGACCATGCAAGACAAGCTGTTGAGATTTTGACTGTGTGGATGTCGCCCAATCAGTTCTCAGAGAAGTGAGGTCAGAAGTGAGGTCAAATGGAGGGGAGCCCCTTGCATGCTCAGGCACACCAAGTGGTTATTGGTGTTAGTCTGGCTACGTGATCACTGCAGCCTGTATGTGTCTTTAGGGTGTGATGTGAAGTAAAACTTTACAGTTAGGAGAAAACAGAATGCTTGTGACTCCCAGGGGAGTCTCTGAATAAGTCTGACTTCAGTGGGGGAAGAGCCAAGAGCAGAGGTTCCCTTCTCTCTTGATAGTGATCAAAAAATGTTTTAACAAGGTTCTGACAGGCACAATATTAACTAATTATTTCGTCACCGTTATGCACTTCATCAGGCTATAATTTCATTTCCTTTTCTGTATGGGTCAATCATGTGCTTCTTGATTGCACGAAGACTCCAAGTCATCGTTAATTGTCAAGTGACTTTTGCTTGATTTGTGCCTCCTGCCTGGGGGAGGGCCACTCTTGAAAAGTGACACCTCAGCCATCAATCCAAATTCTCATTTCAGAAAGTCCTCCATTTATGCAAATTCTGTGAAGCACTCTCTGGTTTTACAGGAGTGCAACCTTTGCATGGATCAGTCTGTCTTTCAGGAGCATTGGGAGTTGTAACACATTTCCACAAGGGGTGCAGCAATTGCAGTTTATGCAGTTACTGGATGTAAAGTTAAGCAACGAGGCTAATTTTCAAGGTACATTCCTGGGAAATAATGCTTGTGAAGTCTGTTAAAATTCAAGTTTCCAAACTGTACTGTGGCTAATGTGGCTTTAGTGAGAGGGCAGTTGGTGTGATCAGATTTCTTGAGGGGAAATATTAAACCAAAGATTGCCGTGTTATCAGATTGCCATGTCAAAGTTGAATTCTAGACATGAATTGAGAACCAGAGTAAAACTTTCAAATGGCTCTGCTGAGACAAGAAGAAATGTGTGCCAGGCTGTGGTTCCAGGTTTATTCCTCTAATCAGAACAAAGAATTTTACCTTCTGTTCACCAGCGTGGACGACATCATCAGCACCATGCAAGCCACATGACAAAGTCACATGATACGCACGCACATGATTGGTTGAAAGGAAAGTGGAGGAGGTCACATGGAAAATACAAAAAAATTAAAAACTGATGTAAACAATGGGCAGGGAGAAAAAAAATCAACAACAAAATCACAGACTAAATAAAAGGAGAAATCAAATTAAATTAGCAGCTTATATAGGAAACACTGGGAGGGCAAGTGTACTGCCCAGAAGGAGGAGATAACAAACTATATAGCGCATTTAGTTAACAACACCAATAAGCATTAGATACGGTTGCAACATTGCGTATTAATACCACACCAAGGAGCATGAACACTTTAAAAATGAGGGGGTATTTCCATCAAGGCCCAGATGTCAATCTAGGTCAATCGCAGAGACTGTTAAACAAAAAGAAAAAAGAAAAGCACATTATTTATTTGCAGATTCCAGAATTGTCTCAGCATCCTTGGGGTAGCAATGGCAGTGTAACAGCTGTAGGTCATCAAGGGAGAGTCCTGAAACAATAATAGATTGTGTTTAATTAATGAGAGTAATCTCATGTTTGTGCTGGCCAACTAGGAGAGGGAAGGAACTGAAGGAGGCTGGGTAGTCACAGGCCAGAAAGGGACAGCTTGTAGGGTCTAAATCTACTGTTTTATGACATACCCATGATGTTCCTAACACCCCGAGGGACTCTTCAGAGTCAAGGCACACATAAAAGGAAAAAGTCAGTACAGGTAAAGGACTAGGTGCCCTCTGGTAATTGATACATTGGCTACACTGATACCAAATAGCAGAAACCAGCCCCTGGTCCAGCATGCAGAGAGAGTGACATTAAACGTACACTTGACTACTTATGGATCCAATGATGCCTTCAGATTTGTCAAGACCATATGGATAAGAAAGGGGTTTGAGAATTACAGTGTAAACCGGGGTTTCCCTGTTTGAGTTCACCTATATTCCTTCTGCAAAGTGTTTTACTCCATACTGCAGTTTGGGATTAAATAACGAGCCCTAATTTCCTAGGTTTCCTAACATAACTTTCACAGGCCTGGGGCAAGTTCTAGCTATTGACAGTTGAGGGTAAGAGAGAAGGGCAAAGATGGGAGGTAAGAATATCTTTATGGAAGTATGCCACTAACTAAAAATAATGAGAAGGAAAAGCTTTAGCTAGGTGCCATATCCTTTTGCCATTGTGAGCTAAGAGCAGGATTCTATGGTCCATCATGACACAGGTTCTTGTCAAGGGTGCCTGGCAGGGATTGTATGTGAGGGAGGGGCATCTCCTCTTGCTTTGATTCATTAAAACTTCCTTCACCTATGATTATAAGCAGATCACACACGCACACACACATGCACGCATGCACGCACGCACGCACGCACGCACATGCATACACACACACACACAGCCATACCACACACGCACATACACACCTAGGAGATAGGATTTATCTTCACTCCTGTTATCTGACTGATGGAGTCTGGCAGGGCTCTGGCCACTCTGCTCCCTTCCACTGTGGCTTGCATACTCTCCTTCTTGTCTCGATGGGGAGGAATGCATTCACGATAACACAGGCTGCTGCCAGTCATGATGGCCTCTCCTTTATCTCACTATCCTCTGGGACTTATGATTTGGGTCACTAGTCGAGTGGTTCAAAGCAAAACAGTCTCCAACTTCCTGCTATCAGATTTCACAACTATGCGTCTTATCTTTGGGTAGAAATGTCTGATGTTTGAAAATGAAACACCTATCAGAGGAGGAATACTTCTTTCCTCACTCAGGAGAAGTCTGGAGTCAAGACTGTGTTTCATTGACCAAGATACAAAGAGGCATCTCAAATAGGACAGGGTTGTACAAATAGGTCATGGAGCTTTCTGCTATTGCCTGGGACACAGTCGGCGCCAGGCTGAAAAAGGGCAGTAGGGGACACTGCAGAAGAAAGGGTGTTGTTAGCTGCATTCCTTGTCTAAATGCAAAAGTACCACAAACAAATAAGAAAATCCTCAAACCCATCATCAGTGTTAAACGCATGCGAATGAGCCTGGCTTATTGTCACCGCTCTGCTCTGCTCACAGAAGCAAACCTCAAAGGCACCAGAAATTAAAATTCATTGCAGCACACATACAGAGGAACACCAAGAAAGCAGACCATAGCTGCGTTGTGCAAGAGAAGAAAAAGAACCATTCCAGGCAGCACACTGAACCAGGAAACTCTTTTCTCTCCTCTTTAATTATGTATCAAAAGCCTTAGCTGGGTGTGGAACTCTGCAGGCTTGTCATCTGCCTTCTCTGGCTGCTGCTTGGTGGGAGGTAGGACAAGCTCTCTCTCTGCATCCAGGAACACAGTAAAAGCTGAAAGCCCTGCCCTCAGTCCAGTGCTGGAAGATAGGCAGTCCTGTACAAACAGTCTTGTTGCCTAGCCAAGGTGCTTCCCATTATGAAAGCCAGACAGGAAGCTTTCAGGTGACTCAGCAGGTTTTCAGGCTGGTAGAGGGGATGCAGTTGGGCCTTGGATTCTACTATTAAGAGTGGACGTCTAGCACTTTCACCCCAGAGAGCTTGTGGGGAATGACTTCGTTCTATTATTTTTCAAGCACCAAGTGTTAAGGGGCAGAAGAAAGGGTCTTGGGCTCCTTCTATTATGTCCTCTGCAGTGAGACAAGGGCAGCCATGTTGTCAGAGGGCACAGCTCTTTCCACCTTTCTCTGAGCAGCCCTTCCTTCTGGGGTTTCTTCCTTGCTCTCAGCCTTAGTGTGTGTGTGTGTGTGTGTGTGTGTGTGTGTGTGTGTGTGTGTGTGTGTATTTCAGGGATAGTAAAATCTTGAGAAGGAGATGCCAGTCATTGTTCCACCTCAGGTTTTCCTAATCCTTTTCTGTTTTTAACAGAATGTCTATTTGGAAATGTCTCATCAAGCATAGACTCTCCTACAACTAATCACTCCTTATTTTTTTTTTTTTTTAATGGAGGCTTCATTTGCTTTATTGGTCAAACAGACAGCATGCTTAGGAAACCATTCAAGGCTGGGAGCCTCCATGCAGTCACAACTGTAGTCTGTGCTACTACAAACATCCAATCAGAGGTGCTGCTCAGAGCAGCCAGGCTCTGTACTCACTAGACAGGTCTGTGGTTGGAAGGACAGGAAGAGGCCAGGTTGCTATGGAAACATGAAGGACAGAAAGGGCACCAAAAGGTGAAGGTGAGAAGGGAGATAAAGCTTATATACCCATAAGAACAAACTATGCATATAAGTGTGTGTGTGCATATATATATATATATATATATATATATATATATATATATATACATCATATACAGTAGGTCAGTTACTTATACTGTCTCCCTGATTTATTAATATTAATATAAAAATTTTAGAAAGATTATCAGAAATTTTGCTGACAAAAGACTCATGCAGCAAGAAATACTAGATCCCCCAATTATTCTAATAAATCCAGTCACTAAATGCTGGACACTATGTCGTGTGTATTTTTATTTAATCATAATTTTTCACAAGCATCCATACAGTAAAGGGGGGGATCTATTCTTCATTTTAGAGATAAGAGATCTGAGATTTCAGAATGCCAAGGGACTCATCTGTGGTCATGAAGTCACAGATAGAAGGATGAGAACAATCATTCAAACAAATGCCAGTTCGTTTCCAAAGCCTGGACTTCTTTGGCTACAGTGCACAGCTTGGGATGAGGTGGTGGGAATGCTTCCTATTAGACATGATGGGAAGAAGGCTTCCAGTCTGGGGGTGTCTGCAGTATTAGAGAGAAAAACACCAGCCAGGAAGGCCATGCTGCTGTGTGCTGCTCTGAGCCGATGCTGGTGTCACACCATTCATTTGTTCACTTCCTATTTCACACACCACCTCCTTGCTAGAAAGCCAACTTCTAATTTCCAAAGACTGGAAGGCCCAGAGCCTTCTCCACTCCTCAAGATTCAGGGGACAAAAGTATAGAACAGTAAAGGGAAGAGTGGGCAAGAACCAGGTTCAGCCTCTACAACAAAGGACCAGCTCATAGCCTGCTGGGTCAGTGATGCCAGTCAAGGGACAGCAAAGCAGAGCTTGCTAAACACTGTGATTTTCATTGTTTTCTTTAGCACGAATGGGGGACTCATCAATCATTTGATTTTAGGATGGATATGAGCAAGCCTCACCTGAAAGGGTTAAGTGATTCGTGCAGATGCCACTTGCCAGGCACATCTGTGAGCAAGCACTATTAATTTCCCCACAAATATTTATGAGAAGTCTATGCACTTATGGATATGGTGAAAGCTACAAGCCTCACTATCTAATTTCAGTGCTTGAGTCCAACTAAAACAAAGGGTAAAAACACAACACCTCAAAGCATTTTATATGACCCTGCAGGCAGGGCAGATTTTTTTTTTCCTTGGTAAATTCCTTTGGCTTTTCCAAATTTTGGCTTTGGTCTGGCCTGCTGGGAATCATATCACAAACATATGGCCACCAAAGCGGCCCCAGGGCAGCTGTCTGCAGGGTTTCCTACCCAGAGCAAAGCTCTTCTCTAGCACGCCCTAAGAGGCCCTGGGCCTATTTCTCTTTCCCTTTGCTTCTTTTAAAACCTGACGTGACTTTCCGTCACCAGAGCTGAACCCTGTGAAGCAGATCACCTCAGACAGAGGAGCCTGGTGGCTGAGAAGCCACCCGCAGGGACATGGGTGAAGAAAGCAATACTCACTAGCTCGTGAAGACAACGGAGCAAGGGCGGAAGAGTTAGCAGGAGCCACTGGAGAAAGAAAAACGACGGTGAACAAAAAACGAAAAATGGGTCATTGGAGACATACCGATGCTGAATTGAAAAAGAAAAAAAAAATGGGAGTAGTAATCCTGGGGTGCTGTGATGAGGAGCAGATGTGAAGTAAGGTTGGGAAAAGGAGAAAAACTGCATGGAACAGGTGGCTGGCACATTACTGGAAAGTACGATGCAGGACTCTATTTTAAGTACAAACCATGACCAAAGACCCTGTTAAATCTGTCACACAGGTAAGGAAGTGGCCAGGGCCAGCTGAAGAGGGCTCAAACCTTGGCTGAATATCAACAGCCACTTGGGCAGGACCACCTGTGCCCATAAGCTCGGAGGAGGAGGAGGACAGGCACCTGGGCCTCGACTTAATGGGAACTTTAGTAAGGAAAAACTGGCTTTTCATGTCACGTTCTATATATGGGTTTATATATAGGCACATATCTTTGTGCAGTATGTATCTTTCTCATGTATACATATGTTTGTGTTAACAGACCCTTATCCACACCTATATGTGTTCATGTCCAGGCCACAGGTTGATGTTGAGTGTTTTCCTCATTTGCTTTCCACCTTGTTTAAAATTGCTTTATTTTAAATTGCACTTATGTGTATATGTCTGCATGTAGCTGTACATGTATGTGCACATGAGTGTAGGTGCCTGAGGAGACCAAAAGGGGGCATCAGATCCTCCTCAGCTGGAGTTATAGCTGCTTTTACCTGGCTGACATGGATCCTGGGAACTTAACTCTAGTCCCCTGCAAGAATAGTGCACGCTCATAACCAGGGAGCCACTTTTTCCTGCCATCAACCACCTTATTTTTCAAGTGTCCAGAAGTTGTCCTTTAGCAATAACACACACACAGTCTCCTCCCAGAGTTCTGTGGTAAAAAGGAAAAGCATCAATCTATTGGCAGTGTGCTAAATCAATGCTCAGGACTTTGTTTTCCAGGAGCTTCCAAGTAAAGGTATCTGATGAAACGCAGTGCCAATGTTCCTGGAGTCATAGCAGTTTGGTTACTTAACTTTCATAAATAGGTGGCTCAGTTAATTAAGCTAAAAGTCTCTCTTACACTGTGTGTGTGTGTGTGTGTGTGTGTGTGTGTGTGTGTGTGTGTGTGTAGTCTTAAGATATATAATTGTTCATATTATTTGGGAAAGGCCTGATATCTTACGAATTTTAATCATATGCATTGCAATTCATTTAAGATGTGCTGGCATGTGTTACAGAGGGGGCAGAATATACATAAAAAAAGACACCTCCTTTTTTAAAAACGTGCAACATCTACACCTCAAAGTATTCTATTTTGCTTCTTGGCATAGAAGCATGACCAAAAGTTCCATCCAGGCTACAAAATTCAACAAGTGACAGAGCAAAAAAGATTCAGGCAAACACTTCTGGCAGGGAAGCAGCACCCTGCCCCTCCAGGCACGCAGAGCAGGAACTTAATAGCAAAAGGGCTTGAGTCCACGCAGGCATCGAACTTGAAAACACATGCAATGGCACATTCCCCAGGTTAGAGCTTAGTCTGTTGAGAGTCACAGCCCTCTTCTCACTCCATGCACTGTATTCAGAGAACCCTCAAACAGCTACATCGTGTTTCTCCTGGCAGCCGGGAGTCCTTAGTCCTTTACATGCTTGTGGCTTTTGCTAGTTTTGCCTGCTCATCTCTGCCTCTGATAAACCTGTACCCCTGACTGCACAGAGGTTTCCTAGGCAACCTATTACTGAAAGACAGCAACTCTATTACTGAAAGACCTCAATGAACTTCAGCAGTTAGTTAACTCCAAACTCTGGCCTCAACTAACATGTCTCAACTCAGGGGTCATCTGGCAGCCAACATTTCTGGTCCTGGGCCTTCTCTCTCCTGGGGCTAAGGGTTACACTCTGGTCTCAACTCCAGAGCCCCAAGTCAGGCTGTGTACAGACACTTATAGTCCTATAGCCCAGGGGAATACTGCCAGTGGATGAGCACAGGCTTGGCAGCACACACAGCGCATCTGAGTTCAGGCAACTTTGTTGTTGTCTGAGAAGCAGGAGTGAGGACCCAGAGGGATGCCTTACTTAGACTTGCCACTTCATAGTACAAAAGGTGGGCTTGGTCTCAGCAATGAGAAATGCTGACCTCATCTTCCCAATGGGATGGACCTGAGCAGCAGGATACCCCTGGGTCAGACCTATACTTCAGTGACTTAAGGAAGTTTATACGGTTGAAGGAAAGGCCCCACTGAGGTTTCTTCGGGAAGTGTGCTGTTCCCATGTTTATCAAACCAAGATGCTGATATTCTGCACGTGATTTTACAACAGCATTTCTGATCGTCATAAATAAGATTGATTCTTAACCTTTCCTTCTTAACCCTCCCTCCTTCCTTGTTTCTTTCCTTCTTCTATCCTTTGCACCAGTCTTTTTTCATTTTATCTTGTGAAGGGTCTCACCAAGTTACCCAGGGTAGCCTCGAACTCAGTTTGTAGCCCAGACTGGCCTTGAACTTACAGTCCTCTTGCCTAAGCCTCCCAAGAAGCTGGGGTTAGGCCTATGCTTACTAAGGCCTGTGCTTATTAATTCTTTAAGCCATACTTTTATTATGATCGAGAAAACTGACTTTTGTGCTAATTGTTGCTGTGTCACAACCTTCTCTAGAGGACACTTAGAGTCTCCATTAATCACCCACTTTCACACTACCGACAGCAAGATACCAAGTGCGGGGGCTCCCTTCTTTAAAAAAAATAGTAAGCAAAACAAAAATTAAAAAAATTTAATTAAACGTGTAATTTTTAGCAGGACTTGAGGCATACTTTCTGCTGTATTAAGAAGCAAACCAAACCCGCAACAATCCTATCTTAATAAGACCCAAGCTGAAAGGGAATAACTGCGACCTTGAGGGCCAAGACAAGTTCCTCTCAGTCAGCTGTAGTCACTGGGGAGAAGACGTCCCGCAGCAAGCCTCAACCAGACCCCCCTCTCTCCAACCTAGCAAAGCTGGTCCTTGCTTAGTGCTGTAGAGAAGGACCTGGAGGAAGCAGCTAAGGATTGATGGAAGGATCCAGAAGAAGAGCTTTCTCTCCACAGGTCCCCCGGGGCAGAGCTGTCAGTCCTAGCTGACTGCTCCTCTCCTGCACCCCCACCCCCACAGGCCTCAGTTCTTACACCTTCCCTAGCTGATGCACTCAGAAACCAACTTGGCTGATCACCTAACATCCACACTCAGCTACTTAGATTTTGCTGTTGCTGCAATATTTCAGAATACATTTTATAACAGAAGTTTCCTGGGGTGCCTTTCAGGGCCTAGCAACTTTCTCCAAATAGCACACAGCTTTCTGAGTATCTCTCCTTCTGGGTCTGTCAGGTGCCTCTTCTTTCTGTTCTCTAGGAGCTCAGCCTAGGAAGAGAGAGGCCCACCTTGGCACAGTGACATCATTGGGAGTTGGGTATCTCAGCAGGCTGAGGGGTCAGGCCAATGCTGCTCTCTGTAGCAGCTGCCATCCCTCGTTTCCCTTTTTCTATCTTGCCAGTTTACATAATTAGGGTGTCACTCCCATTGGGAACCTCTCCCGTACTCCAAGTTATACTGGGTAGTTACTAAGTTAACTGGCCAGTCTGTTCCCAACATGGAAATGTACGCTGTAAGTAATCCAGTGAGCATAAAGAGAGCTGACAAGAACTTGGGGATCAGACCCCTCCCCACCCTTACTTCAGGCAGCTGCCTGCAGGGCAGTGTACCCTGACACCTTTCTGTATGCCACCACAACAGGGGCTTCCCACCAGGAAGCTCTGCTCCTCTTTATCTACCAACTAATAGATAAAGCAGGAAGCATGCATGCTCCATTTCTTTAGTTCCTAAAAGCAAACGGGAAGATTAGCCTCGGCTCTTTGGAGGCTGCCTTCACGAGGCAGGTGCCACTCCTCTGGTACCATGGCTAAAAGTGAGGGGCTGCTATTAGCTCAGTACCCGGAGACCATCTGCAGATTTCCACCATGTTCGGCTCGGCAAATCTTATATTTCCCACAACGCAATCACAACACACAAGAATCAATAAATAAGCACAGTTGCAAAAGACATGGAAGTTGCATGCTCTAGAACAGAAGTGTTAGCCTCTTGGAGTAACCTATATACGTTAACGAAGGCACAGCTAGACTAAGGTCAGTGTGGTTAGGGCTCACACAGCATCATCTACTTCAGCCTCTAGGGGGACAAAGAGGGGGCAAGAACTAAATTATGAACTAGAACTAGATGTTAACACTATGAAAACAGGTAATGAGGTATGAACAGGCACTTACGTTGAGGAGGACTGTCTGCATTTCCCATGGATGGAACACAGACGAAAAGAAAAGCCAAGAGACAGACCCAGGGGAAAAAAAATAAGATGTAAAAGAAATGAACAGAATCCACAGAGCACATGGAGCTGAAACTCAAATTATCAAATTACTTCAAACAGAAAGAAACACTCCCTGCAGAAGGAAAATGAGGAGAGCTCTGCTATGGCTGGGAATAGGTTAAGGGGGCTCTGTTTGCAGGCACCCAAGCTTTTCAGAAAAAGAAGCAAAGGGCTCCCATGGGTGGATTAAATCAGAGGTTCTGGGAGAGTCTGAAGCTCCGTGGTCACCCAGGAGACCAGTTCTGTCTACAGCATCTTCTTCAGCTGACCCAGGAGCTTGTGGGGCAGCAATGTGGATGGCAGAGGAAAGTGGCCAGCCGGGGCAAGGCCTGTCCAGAGCCTGGATGCTGTGGGAAAGGAAGGCTGAGCTGGGCAAGCATGGTTTAGGGATGGAGCGAATGAAAGAGAGAAGCTAGGAACCTGGGGAACGCAGCTTGCCTGAAAGAGTCCTTGAGGCACAGATGGTCTGAGGAGTCATCTTGGGAAGGAAGAACCAGGTAAGTCCAAGGCCCCTTTAGGATAGTGGGGACCTGTTCCTCTTCTCAGAGGAGACTCTTCTATATTTTTTCTTGCTATGACTTAATATTGTCAGTGCATCAAAAGTACAAAAGGCATGAGCAGTCTGTCTCCATTGTCTTCCTTCACGTTGCAGGGTGCTTAGGGGCTTCTGTGGCCTGGCTCAAAAAGCAACTCAGCTCCTTCCACATGTTCCACTTTTGTCCCTCAGCTCGTCACCATAGTTAATGAGTGGTGGCCCCTGGCTGCTATTCTAATAAACTGGGCCACCCACTAGGAGAGTGTCTTCCACCCATTTTGAGGATGAAGGAAGTGCAGATTAGCCATCCCTGAGAACCAAAGAGTTAAATGGGCCACAATGACCACGGGGACCCAAAGGACAAAAACTGTCTTCTGAGCTATGATGGGTACAGCTCAGGGTCCCTGTATATCCCTGAGGAAAAGAAGAGGGTGAATGTAGAGAAGAGACAGAGGAGCTGGCTTTACTTACGGACTGGCTGTGTCTTGAACTCAGTGGCTGCGCTGATCTCGCCTAGCCCCTTGCCATTGAGGGCTGCCAGTCGTACTGCGTACCTTGTCTCAGGCTTCAGGCCCATGATGGTGACAATGCCTTCCATGTTGGCTGTGATGAGAATATGGGACAGATTAAAAGAGAATGGCTGTGTACAGGAAAAATAGTGCTATGGAAAATGGTACGGTGGGTCTTCATTAGATTAAACGCAGACACTGTTTGGCAAATATGTAGAAGAATTGAAAGCAGGACACAAACAGATACCTGTCCACTCATGATCACAGTATTACCAAGAGTCCAAAGTCACAAGCCGCCTTGATGACTTATGTAACAGATGGATGGATCAATGAAATGCAGTGAGGACCAACATGGGGCATTTACCCAGTCTTACAGATGAAATGTTGATATGTGCTACAGTATGGATGAACCGTGAGAATATTTTGTTAAATAAAGAAGTGGACACAAAGAGACAAATAGCATATGAGGTGATCAGCTAGAGAGAGACAGTAGAATGGTGCTTACCAGGGGCCAGAAGGAGGTAGAGCAGGGGATTAGAACATGGAAATGTTATGAAGGTGGACAGAGATGATGGTTGTGACTCAGGGCTGCTGACTTGTATATTTAAAAATGATTAAATGCAAAGTGCATGTGGATTTTATCATAATTAAAATATAAGCATAATTAATATCTTAAAAGAGAGGGGGCTGGGAGATGTCTTAGTGGGTGAAGTGTCTGCTGCCGATGCATGAAGGCCTGAGTTAAAACCCCCAGAAGGCATGTAAAAGTTGGGAGTGGAGGTACACTCTGTAGCCCTAGCACAGGGAGGCTAGAGACAGATGGGTCACAGATCACTGAGGTTCATTGGTCAGCTAGCCTAACTGAATTAATGAATTTCAGAGTGAAAAAAAAAATAAATGTGGAGAGTGATCTAGGAGAGATACTTGATGTTGACTCAGAGAGGGGACAGAGATTGATTTAATCCTGAAAGACATCACTGGATTGACTTAACTTGAGATAGAATAGATTTGGTTCAGGGTAGATCTGTCATCTTGCTGGCCTGGTAGCTGTCATCAGTACATGACAGTCTCTGGGTATAGACACCAAGAAGGGATGGCCAGGTGTCATGCTTCATCAGAGAAGTAGCAGAGAGCAGAGCAGGGATGCTTCTGCACTCACTTTTCCCACTATGCTCAGCAGCTGATTAGGTCTTATGTCTAGGAAGCATCTAAGATGTTCTGCCTGTCCTGGTGAGGTCATGAGGTCTGGAGCAGCAAGGGACAGAAGGTTAACAGCTCTATGGAAGCATGACCCTAATGCTAGCTGGAAAGTTTCTAATTCTGGAGGAAACTGGGTGGGATGACAGATGGTGACACCGTGCACGTACCCTCCCTACAAGGTCAGCAAAGGACTTTTGAATTTGAGGGCGTGTGTACTAGACTCACCTTCTTTGGCATCATACCACTTGAAATGCCACGTTTCTTCACTCAGTGGCTTCCACTCAGCCTTGTATTTGAGGATGGGCACCCCACCTGTGGCTTCTGGCTCATCAAACTGCACCTGTGCTGTGCTGGAGTACGGTTCCACCCGGTCGATGGATGGAGAAGACGGTGTGTCTGTGAGAACACATATGGACACCCAGGTCACGTATGCGCCCTAAGAGTATACTTTGAAATATGTCCTGTGCTTCTGCTCCTTTGTGGGGATCCTATCAAAGAGTAGGAATCTCTGATTTTAGAGAGTCTACTTTTCTAGCTCACTTCAAATTCTCCTCAACCCATCCCAGAGTTAGATTCTCACCCTTCAAGTGGCTCCCTGCTTATTCACCATCTGGCTTTTCAGAGCCTGGATCTGTCTTCTACCCCATCATTGGTATCCTTAAAGTGTATGAGATGGGCCAGCAAGGGCAAGGATGGTGTGGAAGTTACTAGGAACGGCACTCACCTGCTTGAACGAGGATGAATTCTAAGGACTCCTGTCCAATGCGGTTCACTGCAGTACAGTTGTAGTTTCCAAAGTCATTTTCTGAGTCCGGGGTTACCTATAGAAGGAAGGACCACAGGGGTTACAAATGTCCCAAGGATAGCCACATTCATTTTTGTCTCTCAGATATGGTTAGTAAAGAATAAACCCAGTGAAATATGCATTATCAATCACAGGGGGGAGAGCCTAGTGGCACTTCCCCATCTCAGCCTATGACCATTGAAGATGAGGATGGGGACCTCCTCAGAGAAAGGCTCAGTTTTTTCTCTGTCTAATGCTTCCCAGCTCAGGATGTGCCAGGGAAACAGCAGAAGTGATGGGACTCTTCCCATTATTATAGGGCCTCTTCTACCCTGCCCTTTCCCACACCCTAACTCACCTCCAGGTAGCTGGCAGACGGGGTGTTGTAGATCTTGATATTGCTGTAGTTGGAGCTTGGCAGCAACTGACCATCTCGGAACCAGGAGATGGTGGCACTTGGGTAGGCAAAGACCTCACAGGTGATGTTCACCTGGTTCCCCTCCCATGTGTACACAGCCACAGGGCCCTGCAGCTTGGGTGCATCTGCAATGAATGACAATGACCATCAGAACAACTATCACTTTCTTGGAACACCCACAACCTGTCTTCTGGCACTAGGAAGGTAGATATGACTCAAAGTAGAGTGGATTCCTGGACCAGTAGAGCTCTGGGACATTTTGAAATTCATGTGAAATACATGTTCTGCTTGAGAGAACTCAAGAGCACGAGTGGCTGCTGGGAAGCTTGAGGATGCTCTCTCTCTCTCTCTCTCTCTCTCTCTCTCTCTCTCTCTCTCTCTCTCTCTGTGTGTGTGTGTGTGTGTGTGTGTGTGTTATCTATATTTGGGCCATAGCACTGGAACAATTGAGGACTAACAGCCTTGGGGAATGAACAAGGTGTAACTTGCTAGTAAAGCTGAAGCTTATCTGTCTCCACAATCCTATCCTTCTCTGTTCCTCCCCCACCCATTCCTTCCCTAGTCACTCCTTACATTGAACTTCAAGGTACATGGACTGGGAGTCCTGGCCGATGGTGTTGCTGGCAGTGCAGATGTATTCTCCAGCATCTGTGTACTGGATGCTCTTCAGGGTCAGGGAGGACACACGAGCATGGCTGCGTACCACCATGTGCCCATCCAGAGTCTGCCAGGAGGAAAGGGACAGCATCAGAATCTGAGGTGAGGCAAAGGGCAGGGGCAACTAGATCAGTATGGGTCTAGGAGACAAGGTCGATGTTTGTGACAAGTCTCTAGACTTCTCTCTATATCAACCTCTAATTTCACTTCACCTAGTTCATAATGGGGGAGAGAATGTGGGAGCAGAGTAGGAGCTTTAACATAGTTCAAACAGAAAATGGGACTCAATCAATTTGCAGCATAGTAAGGTCACCCAAGAATAGTGTTGGATGTATTAACACGGAAGCAAAAGCCTTGGATGGCACAAATTCCAGAAAAGCCTTGCCTTTTGGGACCCTGGGGAACTAGCACTTGGCTCTGTCCTTTCCTTCTAGTCTGACTCTGCCAACACCTAGTTCCATGGTGTGTGAATGTGTACTAAGGAATGCCAATGACCCAAATGTAAGGAGCTGTGAAAGAAACATCCTTCCTGTAGATGTGTCTCTTCTCTGGATGCTTGGTAGCAAGACAATAATCTTCATTCTTAATGGGAAACAAGTCAAAGCTCAGGCACTGCTGAGCTGAAAGTAACAGTCTTCTCTTGAAGAACAACACAAAGAGAGCCACAGACTCACCACTCACCCAGAATCCTTTGTACCAAAGGCTGCCACCACCCCTAGTCCTTAATACTACCATGAGTTTACTGAGTCTCTGGACTCACAAGGACTGCTAAGAAATGAGTGAGCACACAGTCCCTAGGTAATGAATATTAGAATATTTGCAATGGTTCCCTCCTTGATATTCTTAAAAAAAGGGGTGCTAGACCTCAAAGGGCCTAGGCATGTGCTCCTGAGCCAGAGTCCCCTGAAAACTGGTATACTCAAGAAGGACCCTATTCTGTGTGAGCTAGGATACCTCATTAAGTCCAGCACAAGATTCTCAGTAGAGATGGAAAACAGGGTGTGCTACATCTGCCAAGGTATCAGCTTTGGTCTTCAGAGAATTAAGTGACATGTAACCTCAGTTTCTATCAATATGTTTTGTTAGAATATTGACAGATAGATATTTGATAGATAGATAGTCCTTTGATAGATAGTCCTTTGTCACTCACTCCAGGAAGTTGAAAAGAAAGGTCCTTCTGGCTTTGTACAGCAGTCTTGTCAGATCTATGGCACAAAGTCCCTTTACCATCAGGGATCTGCACTGTTTGGATCAGGTCCACTTCAGTTATCTGAGTTCAATCTTGGAGCTAAACTATGCTTCCAGCAAGAGAAGGAAGGGCCAAAGAAAGTCATCTGTGCCTACAGCTCTGTGTGTCTCTTTCTTTCAGAGATGGATGCCCTTGTGTTCCCATTTAATCCATAAATAGGGGAGGGTGGTTGGTCAAGAAGCTGCATCCTAGGAGATGATACACATTAATGAGAGGTGACAGGAAACTGTCCCAGAGAGCCCAGAGATATCCAATGTATTAGAGATGCTAGATCCCAGAACTCCATTTCTTGTAGGCTGATAGTGACTATCTTAGTGTCTATTTTTGTATGTCAAACAAAATCTTCGTCAATCACTCTGTATTAGGGACACTGAGAGCATGAAATCATCCTTGTAGGTATCTCTAAAAGGATGGCCTTATTTTCTTGTTACTCCTCTCTGCCTTAAGTACTATGTCATC
Organism: Cricetiscus sungorus; assembly: GCA_030556225.1. Classification (NCBI taxonomy): domain Eukaryota; kingdom Metazoa; phylum Chordata; class Mammalia; order Rodentia; family Cricetidae; genus Cricetiscus; species Cricetiscus sungorus. Next base: position 29,001,150 of record JANBXA010000740.1, on the reverse strand, counting down.
AAAGGGAGAAGGGTCTGAAGGTCCACACATGATCTTGTCAACTGTGGGATGAATTGTGATTTTTTTTTGTGACCTGGATCAGGCTTGTCCAGGAATTCCCACATACATAACTCTAAGGAACTCAAGAGAACATGACCACATGGAAAGGAGACAAGGAGAATCACATGGGCAAGAACATTAGCATGAAAGAAAGGGATGAACAGCATTTGCTCAGAAATGTCTGAAGACAAGCTCTGTGAAGCGGTGTACTTTTTTTTTTTTTTAATTGTCTCCCTGCCTACATTTCCCTGCTGCATATTTCTGTCATTTAATGATGTCATCACACCAGTAGGCAATCCTCTATAGGGATTTCCTTTTTTTGTAGTGGCTCACTGCAAGTTTGATGATGGGATTCTCCACCAGCTGTCCAGTCATCCCTTGGAGGATACACCGATAGACTCCAGTGTGATTGGTTTATTTCAACCTGAAATAATTTCTTCTGGCACAGGGACACATCCATAAGACACTCCAACCAAAAGTCCTGCTGACCACCCAGGCTCCTTCAGAGGGAGCAGTGAACTCGGGTAAGAGTGCACTAGGAATACTACAGCAATGAGATCTTCCTCTCTTTCTTTAAGAAAATATTTGTGGCTCTAATCATTCTCAGCAAACAGTTTTCTCTCCTTTCCCAAATAAAAGCATTAAACCCTTCAGAGCATCCAGAAGGAACATGGCCACAACACAAGCCAGTCTTTGCACTCATCTGGCCTATGGTCTTCATCTCCGAATAAGTCAAACAGGAGAAAAATGGAACTTCACAGCCCCATGGGGAGCATTCACTTGAAAGTCAATTATGTCCAAAGTGAAACATTCAAGATAAAAGATACTTCTGGAAAATGGAGTGGGGGTGTGTGCTTTCCTGGGAGTAAATCTATTATTTCCACTTATAATGATAATCCATTTAAAATCTCCTTAATGCTCCCTGATAAATCTCAGTGACTCCTGAAAACAGGTCTAACTCAGCATGACGGGGGAAGACCCACAAGGCAAAGCAGAGTGAGCCCTATAGCTGCAGAAGTTGGCCTTATCATTAACCCTTCCTCTCTCCCTTCCCCAAAGCCAATGGGGCCATAGTCTTGGGGCAATAAAACACTCAGCCTATGACAACACTAAGTGATTTCAAGACCAAAAAAACAAAACATTACAGTGGGGACATGTGCTTTAACTATAATTCCTATGTCATGTCATCAAGGAAGGCACATTACAGAGATGGACTAGATTTGATGATGGAAGACTGATCTGGTGCAGAAATGAACATCCCTGCCAGGGCACAGGTGAACAACTTTTAAATATTAAGTAGCATCCCATATTTATGGCTATGACCTGAACATGGATGTTATGTGTTCTGAATGGTTATCACCCAGAAAGGCTAAGAGGGTACACTCATTGAATTAAAATATAGCATCTACTGAACCACTGGATAATTTTCTGTGATCACAGTTTTAGGGATTAAAGCTCCATTTGGAGAAAGACACAAAAGGGACTTCTACAAAGATCATTCACAAATTAGATTTTTGAGTCTCATCTGAAGACAGTCGCTCCATGTGTGTTTGTGCATGTGTGTGCTCATGCACATATGTGTGCCTATGTGGAAGCTAGGGGTCAAACCCAAGTGTCATCCTTCAGGAACCATCCACCTTGTTTTTAAAGAAAGAGCCTCTCACTGGGATATAGGGCTCAGTGGTCAGGTTAGATTAGCTGGCCAATGAGCACATCAATCCACTTGTGTGTTCCTCCTCAGTGCTGGGATTACAAGCACAAAACACCACACTTGGCTTCTAATATGAGTGCTGGTGATCAATACCAGGTCCTTGTGCTTGTGTGACACTTTCCTGACTGAGCTCTATCTCCCTAGTCGCAGGGTAGCTGGTTTTTAATGTTCCAGGAATTGGTCACTTATAGTTACATGAGCCAGGTAAAAAATGGTGAGTGTGAGTATATGAAGGGTCTTCACTTCGAGTAATGAAATATAAAGGTTAATGCTTATCTTCAGTTTTTAACCCCCAGTCCCATGTCACCTAAACTGAAGCAAATAGGCAGGGGAATTCCAAAGGCCAAATGCTACTGTCTTTACAAAACATAAACCCATTTGTGCCAAATCACTCCACTCTTACGAATTTAATGCTTCATAAAAAGAACAGATAAGTTGAACGATTTGGGGAAACCAGTGAAAGATGTCGTTGGCATTGCTTTTGACAGGAAGTGCAATGTGATAATTTACCAAGGCCAGTCATTATCAGATAAGTGAGCAACAAGATGAGTTGAGCTGGAAAGGAAAGGGCTGAGTGGGTTTTAGATCACTTACTCTGTGACTTTATGGTCCAGGCCACAGCCACCAGAGGAGAGTTCATTTTTTTTTTATTTTTTATTTTTTATTTTTTCAAAATGCCTGGCTTGGGAATTGGGGCAATTTATTTCTATCAATACAATTACCTGGGTATGGTTTTACCAGCACCAGCATGAGAATACGGTCCTGTTTTAGGAAATAATAAGGATTTGTTCCTCCACTCCCAACACAGCTTGCTTGCTCATCCTAAAAAATGACACTATTTCTAGGTGATGTCTACTGCTATGGACCTAATCTTTAACTAAAGTGCTCATTAGGTTAGCAAGTCTGGTTATTAACTGTGATGGTGAGTTAAACTGAAATGCTTTCAGAGCTAGAGACTGGCTAGTGGTCAGGTAAGCTATACCTCTTGCTTCTCTGGTCGAGTCCACGAAGCCTGGAGAGAACAAGATATAAAACACAACAAGAAGGCAGTAAAATGTCACATGTTGCTTTAGAGAACTCATACTGCATTCCGTGCACATGCACTTCTTCTTAATTTAGAAAAAATTTCAAGGCCCACTTTCATTGATATGACTATCCCCCAAAATTTAGTTTGGAAATTAGCTGATGTTCAGCTCCCCACCCCCAACCTTATGCACGTTAAGATGTCTAAATCAAAGGTGAATTAAACTCTGTAGATATATGTATAAATGGATAGAGGCAGACATATTCAATTTCTTCTATGGAAAACATCTTAAACAGTCTTCATAATAGTTGAGAGCACTATCCATTCTTATCAAATAATCTAGGGTGACTGAGAGAGTAGATTTTTTCCCCCCGCTGAATGTTTTAGACAGATTATCACACATGTACTAAAGCCATTTAATGCTCATGCATTTTACAACTCAGCATGCATTTAATTAAAAGCTACTTTTTAAAACACAGGAACAAAGCAAGGAACAGAGAGATAAAGTGAGTATGTGAGTATGAAGTCAGGAAGCTTTGAGGATATTAAAAATCCTGGGCAGGCACAGTGGGGGCTTTGTTGCTTAAAGTTAGAAATGTCCCACATGGTATTTGGATGGAAGCATGGACCCTCTCCATCCAACTCACCACTTGTGTGAGAGAGTGAAAGAAGTCACGCACATGAGAATTTGGAGAACTCCCTGCTCAAGGCTAGATTTGTTAATTTACCTAGCACATAAAATTTATTTTGCTTAACTTCTCTGTTTTCAAACTCTGAGGCAAGGACATTAGGATTGTATTGGTCTTTTCATTGGGTGGCCTTCCTGAATGACTATCCTTGATGTTCAGATGGCAAAGGACACAAGAGATGCTAAAACAGGGAACGTGACTGAGTTAGTAAACAATAAGTTCATTAAATGCAAGGCGCTTTTGTGAGACACAAGGATGGAAATGTTGGATTGATTACATGATGCTGGGATGAAGGAGAAAGGGAGAACAAACAGCATGCATAGACCAAAGTCACAGTGGGCCAACATGTCAGCTATAGCTAACAATTCTACAGTACTAGAAAGCTTGTTTGTCACATGCCAGGGCTGTGTCATCAAGACTTTTATATTTTAATGAAGCTATGTCATATATGGTTATTTTTTTCCAAATTGGAACCTTCAGTGTCTCAGTCCCAAACCACTAGTGTTCTATGGCTTTTAAAATAAGCGGTTGCTAGGTACACAAGTTTATAGCAGCCTGATTCTCCCCTCTGTGCCTGGTGAAATGTAACAAATTTCTGTCTTGGCTCCAACAATTTGGTAAGAGATTGGCCCACTTTAAGGCAATCTGATATTCAAATCTATGCACTTAGGAAACAAATTAGGCTATGATTAATTGCTCTGAATGTTGTTAGTTTTTGTTTGTTTCAATACTACTAAGTATTGAAACAAACAATACATAGTAGTTCATATGTATGTAAGTTAAAAGGAAGCACTTCTATACTCATATTAAGCATTCCCTATATACATTCACCCAAATCTTAGATCAAGCTCTGATTGATCTATGCAAAACATTTCCTGATGTATAAAAGTGGGCACTGAGCATGTACCCATCAGGGATTCTCTCTTGTGAAAAGAAAGGTTGGGCTTTCAAAAATTCAGAATTTCAAAAGGTCTTCCTATCTGTGGGCACTCTGCTCTGACCTCAGCTCCTTGCCCTTCTTTTTCCTTAACAGTGAAGGACTCACACACCCCTCTTCAGAGTCATCTCAAGGCACAGAGATATTCAAATAGCAAATGATGGCTGTCCTTTTTTTATGCCAGGGATTAAGTATGCAGATCATAATCCCTGGGTCTCACTCAATATGTAAATGGTGCCTGGAATTTAGCAACACTCAAACACCTGGCAATATTTATGAGGGGTCTGTATAGGATGAGGAATGACATGACACAGATTCGTGGTCTTCTAAAGTATCACAAACATCTTCACATGCGTGTGAAAACTAACCCTCAATGTTATTCACCTCCCCCTTTCTCAGAATAATAATGGTTGCTAAGGAATAGATCAACAGATGGATATCTGATCTACCTCACCAATATCAATCATCCAAAATTCACACTCATTTTAGCTATTAATAGTTGCTAACCTAAACCAACTCCACTTGCTGAAGCTTAATGGATTGATGAGACTTTCTCCAATAAAGATGACACTCAGTCCAGAGATACAAACAAGAGTATGCTATGACTATATTCATTTTGAATTCATTTCTTCTTCCCTTTATAAGGAAGAACAACTCTGATATTCTATTAGCAAGTCACTGCAGGTCTGTAGGTGAAACCCTTGTCTCCCTCTTCTAATGAGAAGGGTAGTGTCATAGTCAATCAATGATGTGAAAGACAAAGTTGCTTTCATCCATGTATAGTCCTTGCTAAAGAAACCTGAACCTCCAACAAAAGCTACATGAGTTACAGAAGACCACTGTTGCACTGTGACATCAAGCCCATCACTTTCGGAGTCACTGACTCAGAAGGAATCTGAGGTCTGAACTTGGACCTTGTCCCAGTCAATATTTTCATCATTTGAATAAGGTCTCATACCAGTCTGGAAGCCATGCTAAGACAAATGTTAGGTGACAGCTGCATCCGGAAAGCTGCTGAATTACCTGCACTTGAGCGTTATGCTTATTGCTGGGGGCCCCTGCTGACTGTCCTATCTCATTACTTTTAATATACAGATATAGCATAAGGGGACCAGTCTGAGCAGAAAAACCCCAACTTCTAAATTTATAAGTAAAATCCTCATGAGCAGTTAATCCCAACTGAAGGATGGTCTGAAATAGTGGTTCTCCAGGCAGGGAGAGTTTCAGTAAATAATTACAATTGGCTACTGGTATGGGAGGGTGAGAAATGGCAAATGTCTTGCACTGCATAGGACAGTCCCAGTGAAGGGAGAGTCTTCCTAAATGGCCAAAAATGACTGTGGCTGAGAAACAAAGCTGCAACAAAGGATATAAGTATAAAATTCTGCATTGTTGCTTAAGTGATCAATTTCATGAGAAGGCAACAGGCGATATGTCGCCAAAATGTAACTCGTATTATAGACCTATATATTCCAGGTGGCCATGCTATGGTATGACTCAAGGGCTAATGCTACTGTGACTGCATGATGTGTCTAGATCAAGATGGCCAGACTGAGACCTGTTCAGGCTACAGGGGGGCATGAGGTCTTAGTGAGTTCTAGGGATCAGAAGCTATCAAGTTATAGGACAACTGTCAGGGTGAAGGATATAGAAATCATGGCATGACAGACTGGGAAATTCTGGGTAGCTGTTAAAGGAAAGAGAGTTGCAGTTTCTATTTCAGTGATTCAGATTCTGAGTGGCAGAGGTGGAGGGTTCCAAGTAGTGGAAGGGGGAAAGAGAACAGCTCTGTGTGATACTGTAACCATCACAAGTCAGGTGGGGGCTGAGTGACCTGGCAAGGATGCTAGAAAGTGAGCTGTGTGGAACCAAATAGTCAAAACAGGCTCTTCCAAAACCATTTATTAGCCTGTGGCTCTATGGGACCTAACATTGGGGGGAGTCATTTATTTCAATCATTAGATTAACTGGCCCCTTTGTGATCTACCCAGATGAGCACCCTGATTTTATAAATGGTTTTCTTCACTCCTATAATTCAATGGTGCTGGTAATCTCAATACATAATTATATATAATGCGACTTTAGGTAGAAAAGAATGTGAGGGGAGGTTGCCATAGTAAAAGTGATTGAACTAGAATTCAATCTGTTCGCAGACAGACCATGTTTCATCATTACCAGCCATCTACAATATCAGACTGGCATCAAGCTTCTTTGATGCCAATATTCAATTAGTAGAAGTGGCATCATTTTCTTGCCTAAGAATTTATTTACGCAAACACATTGATGTGGGAGCATGATGAACCTTTCTGGAGGACTTGTTCTGACACTGACTGACTCATGCTCCATTAATGTCAGTTCAAGCAAACCTGAAGCTAGTCTATGGTAAAAGGATCTGTGATCTAATCTGTGCTGGGCTTAAATAGTTATCTCAGATCAAGACAGATGATCAATAGAGAAAGTCCCAGCTGGGATTGAGATGGCCTTTTCATGATATCTTCAGTCTCAATATTTAGGGAGCATGAGTGCATATTAGTTCCTAGCTATTTATTTTCATTTTGTGAAAATGAAATAGGTACAAGGCAGAAGTGCCAACCTATTAAAGACAAACCCCAAGTAGGCACAAATCTTAATAATCCTTCTTGTCTGGTTTAACTGTTGAGCTATTTCTAGAAAAGACACAGAACTTAAAAATGTCATTCACCTGAAATAGATGTTTCGCCCTTCACTGTAGGTCAGAGATACATACTGGGTCACTTGGACAAGTCTACTTTGAAATCTAATATAGAAAGACCAGCCAAGCAGTGGCTGGGTGGATTAAGCCCTGAAATGTACACTGGGTCCATGTAACACACAAAGGAAGCAGAAATCTTAGCTAGGAATTTAACTCCAGTGATGATAAAGAAATTATTAAAGTAAACACCTCACTTCTTAATTTAGCTGGCTTTTGCAGATCAAACAGCATATGTGAGTTTCAAAAATATTTAGCAGTTCCTCAGTTGAGTTTCTGTTAAGTTGAAGTCAACTCTGGGTATAAAATGTGCAAAAAGAGGAATGGGCTATTTGGAATAGAGCTTTCTGTTCCTTTAGATTTTGCTTTGTTTTCTGTCTCTGAGGTAGAGCTCAATTCCTCAAATGCAAAGTCTATTTTTAGCCCCGGTGCTTAGTATTCTCTCCTTGGCTTTATTTCAGTGTGTTTCTAGAGATTTTCTGAGCATGGCAGAAGAGTGCATATCTATCATTTTTGACATTCTGGTCAATAGGCAATCCATTATACATACTCTTTACAGCTATGGCTATTACTCCTGTGTAGGTAACCAGGCTTTGGCCAACTAAAACAAAGCCTATTACTACAGGAGATGCAAAATAATACTGGAGAGGTGCCTTGAAAACATTATTTTTCTCTTTATGTAGTGCTTCAGATTGAATGTAGGGCCATGTGTTCTACCATGTTGCTTTTCCTAATAATATCTACAGTACACTGATTTGCAACTCAGCATTTTGCTTTTCTTGTTGTTTTATTCTTTTATTCTTTTATTTTTTCTTTCTTTTCCCCCCACTAAGTAACAAAGGGCTGCATGATGTGGGGTTATCACCTCAACATTTATTTAATACCAGTATTAAATATAGTTTTCCAATGGCCTACAGATCCATGCACCTTACAGCTAAATGTTCTCAGTCATTTTAACTGCCAGGGAGTTACTACCACATTCTTAAACTTTGGTGAGTACATTACAGAACCCAGGGATAAGTACCATCATCTAGAAACTGCTAATTATTTTTGCCTTTAGAACAAAATGGAATCCAAATGTGACCAAGAATACAGGCAGACACAAAGGCAACCAAGCTTTTGTGCACAGAGTGCATACAGCATGAGTATATGAGACGCAAGGAAGAGAATTAATAGACTCATTCTGATCCCTGTCCCTTCTGGGAGACACTTTTCTGGGTGTGTCTGAGCTAACGACAACATCATCTGATGCCCCAGAATCTTGCTTGTCCTGGGTCCTCACAGCTCCACAAGCCTGGGTCAGAAATTAACTATTGCCTCCCAGAAACATTTAGTTTGACCATACCCAGTACCAACATGTCCCTGGCAATCTACACAGGGAACAGTGCCCATCCTACCATGAGAGGATGTTGAGTAGACCACAACCAGGCAGGCTGGAGGAGGGAGGTTGCAGGACCTACTGTGGCTATGGGTAACCACATCCCATTTTGCTACATGCCAAAGAGAACTGGGCCTGGGGTAGACTGGAGGTGTTTCGAGTCTGCATTCCATAGCCCTGAAACTCTTGGGCAACATTGTACCTTTTCTTCACTGCTGATGTTTCGAGTGGAAGTTCTCCAGGTGATGGAGGGGATGGGGTCTCCTGAGGCTTCACAGGTAAGAGTGACTTGTTCCTCTAGTTCCATGGCTGTCTGATTCTCTACATAGGTGATTTTGGGCTTTGCTGGAAAGAAACAACAACAACAACAATATTTCAATGAGTTTATCTGGTTATTTCACTCTTTGGGGTTTAAGTGATAACATGTACCCATTTAAAATGGGTTCTTATTTACTAAATATAAGGCTTAATTCTAGGAATAGCAGGAGACACAGAACTGAGCCCCTAAAGGTTCTGGCAACACTGAAATGACAGTCAGAGAAAGTCTCTGGAATATACAGACAATGCCATGCTTAAGGCCTCCTTCGTAAGAGTGCTACAGTGGCTCAAGCCTTCACATGGAGACGATTTTACGGCTGGGCCACAAGGTTTATAGCAGGTGCAAATGTGGGTGGATGGAATCATTCGAAGCTCAGAAAAAGTCTTGAAGGAAAGAAAAGGAGTAAAAGGAGATGGAGAGGGAGGTAGGAATGGAGGGGGGCGCTTCATGGAACAAAAGGACAAGGTTCAGCAGCTGGGATTTTACCCATAAGCCAGAGAGGCTCATGGGTGGAGTTTTGTTGGAGCATGGAGTGGTCACTGAACCCCAAGAAGATTAGTCTAGGGGGAATTCTAGAACAGAGAAACGTGGTGGAAGCTTTGGTTATGTGCTTCAGGGTAGGCTGAGGATGGGGAGAAGAGAGGCTGAACTGAGTTCATTCTCCAAGTGTCAGAAGTAATGCAGAGAACACACACCTTCCAAAGCCGAGCTGAGTCTGAAAACATTAGAGAAAATTGAATTTTCCTAATTTAAAACAATTGTACTCAGAAATCGCTGAAATTTCTATAGAGGAGAAAAGATGAGGTTGCACAATAACTTAGAGAAAAGGCAGGGTTTAAAAAAAGGCACAAAGCTAGAAGCACAGGTAGCTTTCGAAATCACTACATTTCTTTTCTATTCAAATTCATAGTAACTGCAGGTCATCTAGGAACATGTGGCCTGAGAAGATCTATATTGAAGTTCTCCATGATGCTGAATAAATTTAAATCAGTGACAAATAGCCTGCTTCCAGACAAAAATCACCCGAATAGTTCATGTAGCTTCTTAATACCACCCACAGGACATTTAACAAAATATTTTCTCGTGGATGGCACATGGACAAACGTTAATCCTGTATGGCCAAATGATGGTGAGATGACAGAATCCATCTGTTCTAGATGAAGCTTCCTATAGGAAGACTGCATGTCTTACCTTGATAAAGATGCCTTGTGGGAAGTCACAACTTACATCATATGCAATGAGGGTTCACGAGTATCAGATACTAACTTTTAGAGGGTAAAATAAGGCAAAGCAAAATTAAGATAAAATAGGAGTTAAATTTCTAGGCCACCAAAGTGACCAAATGAAAGGCAAAGGAACAACAGATATAAGAGAACAGATAATCCCAGCATTGGGGAAGCAGAGGCAGATGGATCTCTGTGATTTTGAAGCCAGCCTGATCTTACAGAGAGAGAGAGAGAGAGAAAGAGAGAGAGAGAGAGAGAGAGAGAGAGAGAGAGAGAGAGAGAGAGAGAGAGAGGGAGGGAGGGAGGGAGGAGGGAGGGAGGGAGGGAGGGAGGGAGGGAGGGAGGGAGGGAGAAGGAGGGGGGGAAGGGAGGAAAACAAACAAAACAAACAAAAGAGAAAAGAAAACCCTTACACAGATTCTCTAGACAGTGACTTGGGGGCTGGAGCTAGCTGGTTATACATTGGCCAAATTACTGGAAACTGAAACTTAAGAGTCTGAGACTTAGTGTTTTTAACCTTCTCCTGGCCCTCGGCATTTTGTCTTTGTCAGAGAAAAAGTAAAAGAGGAAGGGTCAGGTAACATCTATTAATGTTTGGTTTATGTGTCCCTATCTCCTAGATGGCTACAACGATTATATTCTACAAGTGTTTAGAAAAAGGGAAGCCACATTTCCCTACACTCCTAGTGAACACAGTGGGTTTTTTTTTTTTTTGTTTGTTTGCTTTTCTTATTTTGTTTTTGCAAGGACTCACTATACAGTTCTGGATAGCCTATAATTTGGTGTGAGACCAGTGCGGCCTCAAACTCACAGAGATCTACTTGCCTTTGCCTTCCAAAGTGCTAGGAATAAAAACATGGGCCAGCAACATGCTATTACCAAAGACTTTTTTGTATAGGCTGCAGACTATTGGAAGGGATGATTCCATCCTCCGGCCCTGAAAGCAGTACTCTTGTCAGCGCTAGAGGAAGGCAGAGCCATCCAGGTGTTGAGGTTCATAAAATGTGCTCAGAAGCTCATAGGTTTGAACACATGGCCCCTGTTGGTTGTTGTTGGTGCTCTTTGTGAAAGTTATGGCAGTTTTAGTAGGCAGAGCTTTTCTGGAGGAAGAACATCACTGGGGGTGTTATAGCCTGACCCCACTTCCTGTTCACTGTCTGTTTCCTGTGTGTAGATGAGGTATGATCTCTCTGCTTGATTGCCAGGCTGGCCTTGTGCTCATGATGTCATGCCCTCCCAATCACGATGGACCATATCCACTTTGGAAGTGTAAGCCGAAATAAGGCCTTTTCTCCTGTAAGTTGGTTTTTTTTTTTTTTTTGGTCTGAGGATTCTATCTAAGCAACAGAAGATAAACACAACAAGGATGTTCTAAATAATTACATGGAGACACAAAACACTATCAGGCAAAAGGGACATACACAGAATGTCTATTGCTTGTAAAAGATTCCCTGCCCCCTGCATGCTAGCAGCAGCAAGAGGGACATCTCTAAGTTTCATCTTCTCATGGTCCTGCATGAGCTCCTGGAGTTTATACCATTCCTTTGTTGCCTCTCTGCCTCCCTGAGACCCAGTGCCTCCAAAGGTTGTATCTCTCCTCGTATGAGCTACTTTTCTTTGGCTGTGATAAAACACGGGACCAAGACAATTTATAGAAGAGTTTGTTTTGGCTTATGGTTCCAGAGGGATGGAGTCCCTCAGGGTGAAGTCATAGCAGAAGCATTAGGCAGAGTAGCAGGAGCAAGAAGTTGAGAGTTCACATCTTTAAACCAAGCAGAGACAACTGGAAGCAAGGTAAGGCTATATATGCTCAAACCCTTCCCCACTCCCAAGTGGTCTATTTCTGACAGCAGAGACATACTTTCTAAAGTAACCTAAACAGTGCCAACAACTGGGACCAAGTGTCTAAATGCCTGAGTCCATTTCTCATTCAAACCATCACCCTCCTCTCTATCCTGTGAGTACCAGTCATTGGTCTGCATTTTATCACTCAGCAACAGCCATATCCGCTCCAGTGCCAACCGTTTCTGGGAGCCTAGTCCATGGAGACCCTGAAACTTTCTCCTTCAGCCCCCGGAGGCCTCTTGTTATCACCCTCAAGTTTTGCTTTAGTCACAGGAGTCAGGTAACCAAGGTATCTGCTACCACTGAACTTGCCTCAGCTCATGGCATCTGGTGACATCAAGGTCATTAGCACAGGCATAATTATCTACAGAGGCAAAACATATTTTTTTTTCAGAAGGATCCACAGAGAATAGTGAAGGAACTTCACAGCCAACACAGTATGCAACTACTTAAGGAAAGGAGCCCTTAGCTGATAACCAGGGCAACACATGACAGAGCAGTTCTCAATCACAGGGTGTCATACTGCTTTTGTCATGTTCATTGCATTCTGACAGCTGTCCTCTCTGAAGCCATCAGAGGTTTGATCTCTTCTTTGCTACCCAAGGTGTAGAACTCTTTCCCATGAAGAGCAAACTTCTCAATCTAGGTCACAGTTCTCCCAAAGCAGTAGTCTAGAAGGGAAAGGATAGAGAGTGAAGAAAGATGTTCTAACCAGCTGGCCCCTATTCACCGGGCCCTTTGATCTCATACTAGTTGCCTCAACCAATTGTAGAGACCAAGACAAGGAGAATGGAAAGAGAGGTTAGAAGACAGAAAGGAGAGAGAAAGCTGAATGAGTTCTCCTTGCAGCATTGCAGAGAATGCTGATTCTGGATTTGACACACTTGTTGCAGGTCCATGACTTCCTTGCTGACCTCTCTAAGAGCCCAGCCACCTCCCCTTTGCTTGCCCCACTGTGCTGTCTAGAGATCACCCATTGGTCTTGGAAAAGAAATTGTGGTGTGTGTGCAGATGCAGATATATAGGGGTGTAGGGATGATTTTATTGATTCAGGACAAAGACCAGAGACAAATCCTGTATTGCCTATTCTTCATCCCAATTTCTCTTTTCCTTACCACTTCTGCTGGCCTTATCCATTCTGTTCATTCTCCCATGGCCCTCCTAATCTGCTACCTGTCATTCCTGCCCGAGTCAATCATTGCTACCAAAGGGGCCTGGAAGAGGAACAAGAGAGGTTCTTAGCCATCCATGAGAGAGCTGAGTATGGTCCACAGAGCAGCTTCTTAAATGTTGGGTTATGACCCTATGAAGTTACATGATCGCAAAGCAGAAGCTACAAAAAAGTTTAGCAATCATAAAATGTTTCTGGACACGGAAAGGCCAGACATTAATTCAAAATCAAATGCACAGTTGCTTTTGGCAGTGTTTGCCCATGTTGTATTGTGTGACTTCACTGCAGCCTTGGTTCTGAACACTCAGCATGTATATGCCATCCACCACACAATGCCAACAAACACTGGCTGCAAAGCCTCGGGCTCAGATTCAAGACCATTGTATGTTATGAATTGTAGTGTTTTTACTACACATGAAAAGTTTTCTGCTCTTACAGAAACATAATGGCTTAATTATGGAAAACAATGACTTCAAATATTTTCCTACCATCATTCCTCAGCATGTAAGTATCAAGTTGGTGTATCTTTAGATAATATTGTGTTAGAATGCTTGATTTAAAAAATTGTTGTTTGAGTTGCTGACTTGAGTTTCACAGAAAAATTATTCAATGAGTTCTGGCTTAGAACTGCAGACAGAATTTCCAACAGTTTTTGAAATGGTCCTAAACAAATGTCTGCCATTTTGTACTGTGTATTTATGCAAAGTGGTGTTCTCAGCCTTGATGATCATAAATAAAAACAGCAAGCAACCCTGAAGAACACAGAAGACATTCTGTATTCGGTAATATTAAATATTCAGCCAAGATTTAATTCTTATTAAATAAACAAGCATGCCCACCTCATTGGTATGCAAATGTGCTTTTGGTTTTTAATAAGTGGGAAAGTATATGTATTCCAAAACCATAGTTTTAAAATAAGGCTCTTTAAAAGTTTCTCAGATAAAAATGACTTGCAAGTGGAAAGCATGTAGAGAACCTATGCACAGCATGCTGTCTTCCACAAACCTATGCATTTCCTACCAGTGCAGATTTAGCACAGGTGCTGACCCTTTGCATGGTGGTACAGCCATCACTGTTTTCACTGGGTGTGGATCCAGAAGCCACTGTTTTGCTTTGAATCATGGTTCCTTATGAGGAGCACCTGAGTTCTTTGTTAAACAGCTCATTTGTACAACAGGGTAATAACCGAGTCTACCTCAGAGGGCTATGATGAGGAGTGCAAAGGCTAATTTGTGGTTGTGTGGTGTGGCATGGAATGAACGCTCCTTCTGTGCTGGGTATTGCTGTTACTAGTATTACTTTGTGAGAACAGTGCCTTTAAAGGTTCCCCAGAGACAAGAGAGGACAACTTTATCTCAGGATCATCTCCCTATTACATGGGTCAAACTTCAGTCACGTGAACTAATGGCCATTCCTTCCATTACTCAACTGCTTCTGCCAACTGTCTTAGGTGCTGGAGGCATATGTGTAAGTCAACCAACCAGGCAGAGTCCCTGTCCACAGCAGCACACACGCAACACAGCATGTGTTTTCCAAGTAATGCCTGAAGCACTTGTCCCACCATTCAAAATGAAGCAGTGTATCACTTTGATGACTAACCTATGCCAGAGAGGATAGGAAGTCTTTTCCTATAAAACACCATCACGCTGTTGCTATAGAGTCATTATAGGGGGCTGACAGGGGGCTGACATTTAAAATGTCAGGGCTGGACATCTACACCTACCTGTGAATCTACTGATGGGAAGAGACTTCACAATGTTTTATTTTAGACCTGGCAATGAACAGATTCACAGTAAACATTTGAACGGATAGTACTGATTGACACTATCTATTCGCTTCTGTATGTTTATATGTTTATCTCTATCTTTGTGCTTCTCAGAGTCCAATTCTACTTGTCTCTCTAGCCCCTTTATCTAGTTGCAAAGGTGCTCAATATTTCTTAAATGAAGGGATAAATTAACAAATGCACCTGCCCTTCTCTGGCCTCATTCTCACCAGCATGGTCTGCAGTGCAGTGATTTAACTGTGCTTCTTAGGTAAGTAGGCATCTTCCAGAGCTGCTGGGGTACACCTTCTTTGCAACAAGTCCTTTTTTCACAGGCAGGCTACAAAATGCATTTCAATTCTGAAATGTCTGGAAGTTTGACAAATCTGGGGGCCAAAGCACATGGAGATATCATAGCTTTTTATTTCCTGTGACTTTCTATGACACACAGGCCAGTAAAGGAGGCAAAAGGGAAAAAAACATGAGACAACCTGCTAGGCACTGATATTTACTAAGCTATTGTGAGTCTGGAGCTGTTTGAAAACCAGGGATCGTCTGGGAGCTCCCATGAGTTCAGGTCAGCTGTCTCTGTAGGTTTCCCCTGCCATGATCTTGACCAGCTTTGTTCATACAACCCCTCCTTCTCTTCAGCTGATCTCCTGGACCTCAGCACAGGAAACCTGCATGGGACTGACCTAGTTCTGCTGTATGGGGGTGACTGTTGGGGACCATCACCATCCTCACTACCTCAGGCTCTGAGATAGAAAATTATTGCTTCTTAAGAAGTGAGCAGAATGTTCAGCAGAGCATTCCTAGATACAGGCTTGCGGTTTTACAATCAGTTAAAGAATAGTTCAGGATATTCCTTCCTGCTACAGTTTGATAGCCAGTTAAAGGTTAGTTCAGGGCATTCCTTCTACTGACCCTTTCATCCTGCCCACTTGCAAACCCTGCTCACATCCTGCCTATGGTCCTATATAAGCCTCTCCTGAGAAAATAAAATTTGGCAGCTTGATCAGAATACTGTCTTTCTGTCATCCTTTTTTGTATCCCTTGTTCTTCGATTCCCCTAGGTGTTTCCCCGTTCATCGTTGACTGCCCCACGGGTCAGGGCAGGTGACAGTTGTGTAGCTTGGTCTGTTTGTGGGGACCCTAGCAGTGAGACCAGGATCTGTCCCTAGTGCATGAGCTAGCTTTTGAGAACCTATTCCCTATGTGGAGGATGCCTTGCTCGGCCTTGATGCAGGGGGTAGGAGCTTGGCCCTGCCTCAACTCGACATGTCATACTTTGTTGATTTTCATGAGAGGCCTTACCCTTTCTGAGGCGTGGATTGGGGGTGGGGGTAGAAAGAGGTGGGGGCAGCAAGAGGAGAGGAGGGAGAGGAAACTGTCATTGATATGTAAAATAAATTTAAAAATTAAATTAAATAAAAAAAGAAAACCAGGATAAAGCAATGTATCAGACAGCCAGCACACTCCCAGTAGACTGAATGCTAATGTAGATTGGAAATAAATCATCCCCCATCAAACATGTCAAGAGTATTAGTTCAGGAATTGTTAGGTGCATGAAGACACAGTGGGTCCTAAAAGTGGTCAGTAGGGTGGTTTCTTGGATGGGGAGAGCCAAAAGCAGAGGTGAGGGGGTGAATGCTTCATGGACATGTGCTTGAGCTGAGGTCTACATGATAACAAGAAGGCTGCTCAGGTCAGGTCTATCTTAGGCAATGATACCTGAAGCAGAATAGCCCCCAAAGCAATGTTGCTGAGACAGGGAAGGATTAGCTTGGTGTGAGTCAGAGACAGGAAGGAGGCTGGTGTGGTTGCACAGCTTTCTCCATGGAACAGACAGAGGAAAAGCTGGGAGTAGAGTACAAGGCAGGAGTTAGGATACATTGGGCCATGGGGTTAGTCTGGGCTTCACTCAGCTGCATCTGGGATCTTGAGAAGAGGATTGGCATGGATGCCATTCTGGCTATTGTGAGGAGAAGAGGCTGAGTGGAGCCAAGGCAGGGAGCAAGGAGACCAGCTAGAAGGCTGTGTGCTATTGAATGGTTTCCTAGACTAAAGCTTGGGTGTCAGAGCAGGCAACAAATGGCTATCTTTTGGATACATGCCACAGTAGTGTGGGCATGCCTTTCTGATGGATAGAGTGTGTGGGGTAGGAGGATTGTGTCTGAACAGTGACTGAACTGTACCTACCAAAGACCTTGAGATGGATGGATGCATCCTGCTCGCCAGCCTTGTTCTCAGCAATGCAGACATACTCAGCCTCGTCGTTTTTGTCCACGTTCCTGATGGTCAGCTCAGAACTGTCGTCACTGAAGATGTGCTTATCATCATCTTCCTCCTCAATTTCTATGGGTTCCCCATCCCTACACAGTTCAGAAATGCAAAGGATGAGAAGTCTGAGAACGGATGTAAGAGGTTTGTTTCTGATCCATTTCCACAGAATACAGACTGTGCTGATGGGACAGGCTCAGTCTACATAAAGGGGGAAGACCTCTGAGTAGCATTTACTGTTATATGGTTTTTATGCCTCTCATCAATCTTTGGAGCCCATGCAAAAGCTGTCAATAGCACTCATAAAGGTTTCAAAGAATCAGCTCCACAAGCCACACCCTCTGGACCTGCCCCCACAAGATTGAAAATGGAACAATAACCAAAGACACAGGCCAAGAGAACTTTCCAGAAAAGATTCACTTCCCACCCTGATATTTTTGGAAGCCAATACTCATGCCACTGAAAAACCCACAGACCATGGGTTCTATGGGTTCCCCTTCTCCTCTCACCCATGACACAAGGCACAAACCAGTTTCTTACTTTGTCCAGCTCATGGAAGGCTCTGGGAAGCCATCAGCATCACACACCAGGGTGACAGACTGGCCCAGGTTGGCAGTGGCATTCACGATGCTCTGTCTGGCCTGAACGGTGGGTGGTACTGAGGGGAAGAAGCATGTCAGGGATAGTTGTACACAACTTAAAAGTACCCGATGGCCCCAAGAAGAGGCATTTGGGGGGCAGCAGGTCACAGCGTCACCCACAACCTGGGGGTTGTGAGCTGGACAGCTATAGTATTAGTGTAAGTGATCTAAACTCACATAGCATTCTACATAATTAATATAAAATGAACAAAAATTTGCCCACAAACATGCATTATTGTTTTTAAGTCCAGCTGCTATATTGCCTCTTAACTCATGTTCATGTGGTATTTGATTTACAGTGGCTATTTGCTATGGTTTGTTTTTTTTTTCTTAATCAATATGTGCTATATAAGAATGAGGGCTGGTGTGACTCCATGTCAAAAGGAGGCTTTCCATACTGGCAAAGGGTAGAAAATGCAGTTCCCGGTCTATGTCAGGTTGGTATGCTTCGGAAAGACACCAACTCAGCAGAGTGATATTTCTCTGCAACTGTCATAAACAACTTTGTGCACAAAGTGTTTCCACTAAAGGAATGAGAGGGGGAGAGTTTGGCAAGAAAGCACATATCAATAACCAAAACAATTCAAATGCAATTTACTTATTTTCTTAGCACTGACATTATAATTTCCTGTAAACATCTTGCAAATGTCAGATCGATGCTATGGGTGTGTTTATTTGACACTGCAAATTAAGATTAATAAGCCCACGGACCATGATGTTGACTATTCTGAGACCTGAATTGATTGCAATATTTTCTCTGCCCATCAAACCAAGAGGACTAAATTCCTAATGATGCTCTAACAACAAGTATACTGGGGATGAAGAGGGATTTATTAGTAGAATGGGACATTTTTAGTTCTGCAAGACAATGAAGGGCATTTAATATCTACAAATGAGGGGAGACACTAAAAACTACTGTGTTAATGTGAAAATGCCCCCCTCCCAGAGGTCATGGTAGTGGGGAAAATTCTGCTGAGATACAGGAATGAGTCAGAACAGGTCTACACCCAAGAGGAACTGGAGAGAACAGGAAGGACAGCTCTCACCATTCACAATGACCTGAATGTCCTTGAAGTTGATCTCCCCCCGGGCCAGGATTCTGCCCTCACAGCGGTAAGTGCCCTCATCTGTCTTCTTGATGCCCCGAATCTGCAGGTAGTTGTTGGACAGGACTATGAATCGAACTGGAAGAGACAAGAGACAGGTTCATCCAAGATCAGTCACAAAACTCCACAATTAGGCAAGCAAGCAGCTGAGTCTCTTGTTTTTGCCCTTTATTGGTTTTGTGTTGTGTTATTTAAGAGACAGAGTTTCACAATGTGGTCCATTCTGGCCTGGAACTCACTATGTAGTGTATGTAGCCTAGGTTAGCTCAAACATTCCCTGTATCAGTTTCTATAGGCTGGAATTACAGACATATGACACAACATGACTATTTTGAGCTTTTTTTATCTTGAGGGTTGGGTTTTAGGCTGAAGTGAGAAAAGTTACCCCTGGCCTTGAAATACTGATGAGATCAAGTCTACTAGGGATGTCTTTTGCTCAGGAGAGACAACTAGATGCGCAAACATACCAGTTACAGATACACATCTGTTTGGGACCCAGAAATTGCATCTGTTTTCTGAGCCCCTGACTCTGTGTTTAGATGGAATGCCTCAAGATCTGGGTAGGGGTGATGGCTCATGGGAACTCAGGTCTTACCATCTTTTTTCAGGATGACATCTCGGCCTTTATGTTTCCAGATGATGGTTGGGGGCAGAGAACTGACCACATCACACACAATCACCGCATCTTCCCCTTCCTTGAACTCCTGTGGCGTTGGGGCATTCTTGAACATGAGCTTCTCTGAAAGACAGCAGGAGGAGCAAAGTGAGGAAACCAGACCTTCTCACTAGAACTGTGCTGATTGGATTTCATCCCAGGTCAGTTTCCACCCATAATACAGTAGTATAGGAGGGGTTCCTGCTTAGCTCAGTACTGGGTCTTTTGATGGAGGCAGAGCAGCTAGCATAAAGAGGGGTCCCTAGAGGGGAATGCTGTAGTGACAGTGTACATATGTAGAGTGATGAGTGGTGCATCTATCCTACAATGACAGTGAGGATCATTGGTTATTTTTTGGTCTTCCACTCTGGCCCCACCCCAACTTTCTTGCAGCAGAGAATTCTGAAGAATGAATGGCAATAACACTGTGATAATCAACACCTACCTACTAGCTGTCACCTATCATGACTTGAGCCAACACTATGCATAGTAAGCAAGCAATGAGATGTCACTGCCAGGCTGGCTTTTAGTGGCAATGGGAACTATGTTTTCTGAGCACTCACAAGTATTCACATATAATACTCCATCTTACTAGGTCATTGGGCTGTGTTACTAGCAAATGTAATGGAATACAAAGGGGAAACCTGAACCATATGTCTGTCAATGTTTCTTAGAAGTCATGGAGGAACCCATGATAGCTCTTTATGTATAGTTTCTGAAGAATGGAAGACAGTGGGAATATAGACTCTTAAGACTGGTGGAAACCAGCTGTATGGGTTCTGGGCTGATCATAGACTGAGAATGTACCAGAACTCTTAGAAACTCAGGGACAGAAAAGGAACTACTAGGCCCTTAATGTATCTCCTGTTACCATGTCTGTACTTTGGCTACGTACCCACATATCTTTCTAACAAAGTTGGGAGGGAAGAGTACATATGAGGGCTCTTACGGAAGATCTTCACGTTGACAGTGGCCTCGGACTGGGTGCCATCCTCGCCAGTGACCACACATTTGTAAATGCCAGCATCATCGATATTGGCGTTGTAGATGGTGAGTGTAGAGGAGTCGTCATCGTTCCACACCACTGAGATCCGCTGCTGGTTTGGGCTCAACTTTTCTCCATTTGGGGAGAACCAGGAGATGTCCTTATCTTTGGCTTCTCCTGCCACTAAGGATGAAGATATTATTTTCAGAGCACAGAACATGAGAAGATAAGCCCTGCCAGAGTGTCAGTGGCTACCTAGTATGATGAGTTCCTAGTGGCAAAGACAGGAAGGCTGGAAAGGGATCTTGATCATCAACCATTCTGGAGCTCTGCTCCATCTCTGTTTAATTATATAATAGCATTTCTTAGAGTTGAAAGAACTCACCAGCTGCCTGTGCCTGGGATGTTTTTTATTGGTCCTGTCCTTGGGAGGAACAATATTTTCTGTGGACCCACTGTGTCCCATGCACTCAGCTAGGAATGACTTATGGAATGTGATATAAAGGGGGTTAGTTTATCTGATCCTTGAGTTCTAGGACCTAGTTGGCCTGAGCCAGTTGATTAGGATATCAAGTGTGGAAACTGGTCATCATCTGAGTTGAAGATAAGAGAAACTGGGTAATTCAAGAGTTAAGATTCCAGCCGTTTTGACTGTATGAGTGACATTCTGATGCCTGTTGCACCAGCCAACCCCTTACAAGCTCTGGGGAGACAGAACATACCTCCTCTCTCTGGGCACTTGTGAGGGGCACTACTATTGCTCAGCTGCCTAGGAGCCAGGCTTGGTCAGAATGAAGGGATCTCTAAGCCAGCGCTCCTTCTTTGTCCTACTACCTGTAGGGGTACCAGCTTGCAGTGCCGAGCCCTGTGCAGACACTTGGTATAGAAATACAGTTTTCCTTTTGGGGCCCAATAAATATCACAATCTGCAAGATGTGCTGTGGGCACTAAGGCTATATCTTCAGATCATTGAAACTACTGTAATGACAACAGAACTGGAGAAAATCAAATGTAAATCATGGTGGCAGCTGATGTCCCTTCCTGCCCAAAGCTGCTTGTTAAATGTCACAGCTCACACCTCGTTCAGTTCATTCCTGTTTCTGTTACATTCCAAATCCCAGGCATGTCATCTGCAAGTGCCTTGAGGCCTAATTCCACATTCTTTCCTCCTCTGGATGTTTCCCAGTTATGATCAGGGGTATATTTCCTAAGGGAGCAATAAGAATACCAGTTCCCAGGCACTAGTGGCACATGCCTTTAATCCCAGCACTCCGGAGGAAGAGACAGAATGATCTCTGTGAGTTTGAGGCCAGCCTGGTCTACAGAGTGAGTGCCAGGAGAGGCTCAAAAGCTACACAGAGAAACCCTGTCTTGGAAAAACAAACAAACAAACAAACAAACAAACAAAGATTGGTGCAGATCTTATGCTAGGGTACAATAAAAAATTGATTAAAAAAAAAATACCAACTGCAATATGTACCAGAGTTGTGGACATGTGTAGTGGTGATGGACAAAACCTATTGGGTATTTGGAACAGTTGAGGAAAACCAAGATGTTTGTCTTCACAACCAGTGCCTCTCCCATTCAATGTACTTTCAAAATCTTGGATTTTCGAGGTCTGAGTAATTCTAAGAAATGAACCTTAACTTCCTAAGTTCATGCTGTATTCCAGAACTGTGCCGACAGACAAGGCACAAGACCTGTGATGATGTATGCTGCTTTCCTACACACCCCTTTGAGATGTTCCAGTATCAAGCAGGAACACAGATGATATGCCATTATAAAGAGACAATCTCTGAGAATGGTCTGAAATGGTTACACTACTGACAAAGAGGGGAGCAGTGACCAGAATTCTAGGCTTGGCACTCCCAGATTCTGTTCTTGGCAATAGGCTTTGGAGGCAAGCTTTGGGATGTGATGGGACCCAGACCCAGGACACTTGCCTTGACACAGGAAGAATTTGGACTCTCCAACGCTGATTTCTCCTTGGCTGGGAACAATATCCACTTGCAGGGCAACTGAAAAAAAAAAGAAAAAAAGGAAAAAGTTTAGTTCAAAAACACTTTTAAAATTCTGAGATCAAACCTCAGAGACTTCACTCAAAAAATGGGATTTTCAAACTCAGCTTTAAAAAGACTACGAGGTTTATTTAGCTTCTGAGAACTTGCCACTATCAAAGTGACTTTACATAGTAACTGGAAGTAGACACATCCCAGACGACTCCTACATGGCCCTGCTATCTGCTGTCTTGAGTAGAAAGGTCTCCTGGGCAACTGACTAAACAACTATGCTTTGTATTCATAGAAAGAGCCAGATAGCCAGTTCTTTTGGGTGTCAGTCTGGAGTGGTCTCTAGGGCTGTGACGAGCAGGCAGCTTGTCACCCCTGAACTATGCATAGGGCTAGCTTGCACATTCCCTATGCTGCCATGCTCGATCACTGTGAATGAGGTCCATTCTGAAGCAGGGGTGCTGATGTGAGTCCACCTCACCCTGCAATGTATAACGCCTATCTCCAGAGCTAGAAATAACATCAGCACGCCAATCAGTCTGCTGCGGTGCTCAGGTCCCACAGCCTGTACTTTGTAGAATTCTTTGCATCCCTTGTCTGCTTTCCCTGAATTTTTATTTGAATATCCATACACCCAGTCTCCCCATGGCACTGATAAGGAAAAAAAAAATACACAACACCAGATCTCACCAATGTCCGCTTCACTCTGCTTCTCGTTTATCTCCTCAGAGCAGATAACAACTGTTCATGAAAACGCAGTTTTAGGATAGGAAAACAGAATGCTTTATTCATTTGAAATCAACTTCCTTCCACCTCTGCTCCTTTTAAGCAAATCTGGAAGGCAAAGGCTAGTACACATTGGGTTCTGTGGAGGGAGCTCCTCAGAGCCATTACGAAGCAAGCACCCCCCCCAAAAGAAAAAGAAGAAAAAGAAGAAAACAAAAAAGAAAAAGGGTGGGTCATAGAGACTCTGAGCTCTCTTCCTTCCAACAGCCATTTTCTGTTCACAGTATAATGGAGGGAAAGCTCGTTGCCATGGTGACCGGCTTGCAGGCAGGGCTGGTGCAGCAGCTCTGAGTATGGGCTCATGAGACAAGAGACCACAGTTGTGCTCAGCAGAATACAGGGATCAAAGGGCCTGCCTGGGGCTGGAAAGGGAGTGCACAGGGAGGGGGAAGGCAGAGTGTTGGAGGGTACAGCTTTCCTAACCATTCTGACAGGCAAGTCCAGAGAAATTCAGCAGTGGCTATGGAGGGAAAGGGGTGAAACAGAGGCAGCATGGAGCAGAAAATGGAAGGAAGAAAGGGATAAGGTAAAGGGTTCAGGGTCAAGGAGGGAGGGGAGCGGGCTGAACTCTCCTCTGTGGATCAGAGGCTGAGCTTGGGCACATTCAAATACTGAACTGGAGGAAATAGTAAAATAATCTAGGGAGTGCCATCACCTCCACCTTACTGTTGCCAACCAGTCTGGGGATCAGAGTTTAATTCTTACCCAAAAACTGGCTCTCCCCATGTGGCCTCAACCTTTCTGTGCATAGCCCTTGGTACACACAGCTGAGCTGGAACACGATGCTGGCCAGGGAGGAGTTCACTGGTCCAGATACAACCAACTGGGGTTGCTTTCCTCGTTCTCTCTAGCCGGATTTAGGTGCTGCTCAGTTCTGCACCGTGACATCTCAGAGATCACCCTGCCCTGCCGCCTTCACTTTCCAGACAGGGAGGAGCAACGAAGTGATGTCCTTACAGTCATTTCTAATTTCAGATCCGTGCTGTGGAGCCCAGGCCTCCTGGCTCTCTAAGCCTTCACTCACTTTGCAATGTGGTCTTCATGAAGTGGGAAGACATTCGCCTTGAATATAAGAAAGCATCCTGGTATGCTGATTGACAGCTCTTAGCAAGGCCATTTCTTGGGGAATATAGAAAGCGCAGGGTTAAGGCTCTCTGCTATTCTGAGAGTTTCGGGCCTCATGGAGAAGGCTATAGGACAGAGCTATGAATCTGAAGGCCGACCAGAACCTCTCCCATCGCTTTTGGTGGCTCACACTTCATGTGCCTCCACCATGACTCACCAGAGCAATATTCCTTTGTGGAGTGTCCACGACATTGTCTAAAATCAGAAGCACACTGCTGTCTGCAAAGTTCATGGGCCATATGCTGAGCATTAGCTGTCGCCCTCAACATATGGATCCTGTTACTTCAATGCCCTCACTGCTGGGGAATATTCTTATTCTGAGCGAAAAAACAGCCTTCACTTTAAAAGGAAAAAAAAAGCTCCTTTCAAAAAAGAACATGACTCTCAAGGGGGAATCAGGCTGAAGATCTTTCATATCCAAATGTGGCTAGGATCTATCTCCGGACAACCGAGAGAAAGAGAAATGCGAATTTCAAAGGAATTCCCAGCTTAACGGGATCCCTCACACACATTTATCATCGGTTCTAAAAACAGAAATCTCCCATGGAGACGGCTGGCCCTTTGCACACGAGGAAAAGAGACTGATTTCTGTCTCAAAGCACCAGACAGAGCTGGGACAGAGGAGCCTGGATGCTCTGGATGTTTTAGACTGTAGTCCATGGCAGATTATTCTCCTGCACATGCTAAACCTGGAAATATTAGGTCTAATAATGAGAAGTGGAAACCCCATGGTAAAGTATAAACTCCAAACTCCTTGCCTCCCCTGCTTGCTCCTTTCCTCCACACATCTATTGCTACTTTTCACTGTTTGCAGTAAAATCTCCAGACTTGTGTTTCTCCTTATTCTAGGTGTGTGTGCAAGATAATTTCCTAAGCGGGCACAATCCACACCTTTAAAGACACTTGTGCAAGCACTGCTCTCTGATCATGTGTCTCATGGCCTGCTTTGCTTCAGCCTCCTCTGCATAAACACTGTCATCTAAGCTGCATATGAAGATTAATACTCACAACCCCAGGTATTTGGACCTGGGTGGGCTTTGCTGGTTGGGATAACACTGTCCAGTGATTTCCATGTTAAGTCTACCTGTAGCCAGTCTGCACTATCAGGTTTACAAAAGCCTTTCCATTATTATACCAATCTAATAACAGTTCAGAGAGATAAAACAGACAGAAGGTGTTGTATGATTGGCAGGAGAGGGAACTGAGATGCAGCTTCACTTAGATGGTGAGTAACTCAACAACAACAAAATGAATGAACATCATTTCATTCTAATGCTTTAGCTCATTATCTCCATTTTATAACCATTTTGAGCCTCTGTGCACGTGACATCATTTCATTCTAATGCTTTAGCTCATTATCTCCATTTTATAACCATTTTGAGCCTCTGTGCACGTGTGTGTGTGTGTGTGTGTGTGTAGGACAAAGTTCAGTGTCAGGTACCATTACTCAGGAGTTTTGAGGACAGTTTCTCTTATTGGCCTGGAGCTCATCTAGTTA
This sequence comes from Cricetiscus sungorus, assembly GCA_030556225.1. Taxonomy (NCBI): domain Eukaryota; kingdom Metazoa; phylum Chordata; class Mammalia; order Rodentia; family Cricetidae; genus Cricetiscus; species Cricetiscus sungorus. The sequence goes on along the minus strand of JANBXA010000740.1, from coordinate 28,975,233 downwards.
GGCTAGTCTGGCTGTCCTGCAAGTCCCAAGGATCCACCTACCTTCACCTCCCCAGCACTGGTATTACAAGCATATACCACCACACCAGGATTTTTCACATGCTCCCTTGCAGATAAAATATTATCTCCCAAGAGATAATAAATAGACCTATTGCAACCTGTTAGTTTCCATTAGTTGTGTTTTCTCTCTCTCCAAATCATGGGTTAGGTGTAGTATTTTGTACAAAAATATTTCAATTACATTGTTGTCACCATTTCCCTGTGGTTAATGATAACTGTCCTCTTTGCTCACAGATGATAATATGAGTCCCATTTGACAGATGAGGGAGCAGAAGCTCAAGACCTTGATTAATAGTCAAGAATCAAGCTCACAGTGGAAAAATACAAAGCCCCAGCTGTTTATCTCATACTATGTTAACCCCTGTGAATGAATATTTAAAAAAAAAGTTCTGTCCTTTTAATGAACAGAACAGTCCACATCTCCTTATCTCATGGAGAGTGCTTGGTTTTAAAATATATTTGCCACTCTCCCCCACCCCCTCCCCCAGTCAATGAATGTTCTGGAAAGAGTGCTTCCTCTTTTAGGTGTAGATAGATGTTTTATAACTCCCAGAACCCTAGCAAAATAGGCTATAAATTTATAGTTACTGAAGAAAAGTGAATAAAAATTTCAGTTCATAGATGATGCTAAGGCATGTATTAGGTAAAGCAACAGCAAAGACTCATTCTGCTTTCCAAAGGAGTCATAGCTTTCACTTAAATCAGCATCTCCTCACAGTTTAACATTACCAGTTTTCTTTTCAGAGTCTAATGTGTTTCTGGGGTAGGCGCTTCAGGTAGAAAGTACACTAGGTTTCTGTGGCCACTTGGAAGATCTGCCATGTTGGGAGGTTATGAAGACACTGGCCATGGGAAAGATGAGACCACACCTGTGCATGGGCCCAGGCCCAAGTGGCCACTGCTGAGGAAGGTGTCTCAGGATTAATCAATTTAAGACTGATGAACTACAAAGCATGGCTCTATTTAGTGACTATGCATGAGATGGAGGAATTTCCCAGAAACTATTTAGTAACAGCCAAGGATTTTTGAGAAAGGTATTGAATCACAGCTTTTACAGTTATTTTGTTGGTTATTGTTTTAGAAATAAGCCTTTAAGTGTTGCTATACGCAGTCACCTCAGTGGAGAGATGTGGTTTTGTTTTTCTAAGTATCACTAGGGGGCTTTCTCAGGTGTCTGTAGTTGCTGTAATTCCAGCCTCAGATAATCAGGACAGGAACATAGAAATGGAGAGCCCCTACTGACAGAGATTTACTCTTATTGCTAAACACAGCGAGAGCAAAACAAACTAATATGGTAGTGTTGTGCTTAAGCCGAGGTCCAGTCCGTCTGTTGCAGTGTGAATCTTAGCTTGGCCTGGTGCTAGCTGTATGATCATAGCCAAGTTACCTAACCTCTCAAGGCCTCTTCTGCAAAACAGAGAAAATAAAATCACCCACAGCTTTGGAAAGGTTATGTAAAGTAATATTTGGAAAATCACATAATAAGCTCCTAGTACTTGTATATTGTGTGCAGAACCTCTAGGAACAACCCTTCCCAATAAGATTATCTCAGTTTGAGGGAAGCAATGTTTTCCTTTATGGCATAAACATAAAATTTCTTTCCCAAATGACATAATCTGTGGATAGGTAGCCTATTTCTGCTTTTTGCATTAATTTATTTATCTGGAAAATACTGAATTCAGTCAGAGCCAAAACACAATAATGGAAACACTGAACAGTGCCCTGGATAGATCATTTCACCTTGGCCACAGAGTAGTGACACTGAACTACATGCTTCAATTCTTACAAGAACTAAATAGGAAAAAGTTGTGGTTAAGGACTCAGGATCTGGAGTCAGGGAGACAATGTGAGTACAGAGCTGATTGGCAGGTGAGTCTAAGTCTTCATCTCTAAATGAGCATACTGCTCCTATAGACTTAGTGATTTATAAAGATATTTTACACACACACACACACACACACACACACACACACCGACTCCTCCCACAATCACAAATAAATAAAATACCCAATAATGTGTGTAACAGCAGGAATGCGATAGTAGAAATTTCTTGCATATTGTCATATCTAACATCTCCAAAGTCTACTAGGGTATGTGTGTATATGTGTGCTTATGTTTATATCTAAGTTTATGTTCTGATATAACCACTGAGAGATTATACAAATGTATATATGTGCACTATTAGTATAAGTCTAAATGTCAGGTTCATACATTTGGAAGAGTAACTTTATATGAATCCATTTATCTCATTTAAGGGAAATTTGATTATACATTACTAGATGTCACAGGGGTGCCACTCATATCATCCCTACAGTTGTGGCTTGAGCTATTGTTGGCAGCAGCCACTCAAAACATTCAAATATAAACTCCAAAGCGGATGCTATTTTAGAGGCATTATAAAATACACACTCTTAGAGATTTTGATTTCCTATTGTATAAAACAGCAACAACATGGAAGACTCTATTTCAGTCACTATTGGAAGTATCAGAGTTTACAACTGGTTCATAGCAGAACTGGGATCATCCCCAAACTGTATGAGCCCTGCTAATCTTCCAGCAAGAGACTCCAGTCTGCTTTTTGTTTAAATCTGAATATCCAAATGTAATGTTGCTATGTTTCTAGGTCACTGGTGGTGAATCTATAATCACACCACTCCAAAACCCTCCTTGCAATATTCCCACAGGATCATGGTGCCTGGGTTCCTGCAAAGACAGAAGACAGGCTAGAGAGTGAATGAGCTCTCTCAGTAGTACAGCTAAGGGTTCTTGTGGTCTTTGACATCGGAGCACAGCAGACCCTCAGATTAGAAGAGAGGACAAAGATGGCTGTCAGTGACAGTAGAGATGATTTTTATGTTTAAGCCAGTGGGATGGAGAGCCAGTAAAGGCAAGCCTCACAGGCAGGCTGTAGATAGTACAGACAGACTTAAACAAAATTTACTTGCAAGAGACAATGGACACTTTATATACTGAACAGATTTCCAGAATTTAGCATGTTAATAAACTCATTCAAATTTGACATTGTTACATGGTCAAAGCTATGCAACAGTGGTGTTGGCGATAAGTCCTTTTATCCTCGCCATCTCCCCAGTTCTCACTCATCCCAACAAGGCAGTGGAGGAACTTACAAAATGATCATGTGACAAAAGACCACAGCCTCAGAAATCTTGTGCTCTACATAACCATCATTTATACAATAAGGTTGGAGCATGGAAGAACAACGTTGAATATCACAAAAAACCAAGACCTCCAAGATGAATCAGATAGACTCCCCAAATTTCTATCCTTTTGGAATGCTGGCAGCCAAATAACAGAAGCCGACTTGTCAGAGCTAGCAATTCCATTTCTTAGCATAATAAATTACACAAGCTTCTTCGAACAAGGCAAAATTGTCTGCTGGTTCTATTACAAGGGTCTGTCTTCAGATCAGATCCTGGAGTCATTCTGTATAGTGGCTTGACCTCTGGAGTTCAGTAATCCTTAAGAACTCTTGGCCTCCTGAGTTTGTTGGGTCAAACTATCATCTTTATTAGTTCTAACTTTAATAGTCAGATGGGTTCATTGGAGAAAAGATAATGGGATTGGGTGGATGGCTCAGTGGATAAGCATTTGTTGTTCAAATACGAGGACCTCAATTCTAGTTCCTAGAACCCATGCAAAGCTGGATGTGTATCTGTAACCCCAATGTTCCTGTGAAGATGGGAGACAGAGACTGGATAGTTAACAGCCTGATGTTTGTGAGGGAGGCATACAGCCTGACATATGCAGTGGCAGACAATAAGAAATCCTGTCTCAAACCATGATAGAAGGCAAGGACTGGTAGGGCAGGTTTCCCCTGACCTTCCTATTCTGTCTACACTGTCATAACACACACACACACACACACACACACACACACACACACACACACACACACACACAAAAATAAAATTTATCAGTGGATGAAAACTGTGGTTGCTTGACCTCAAGCTACCCAGCAGCTAGAAAACATAACTAATTCCAGGTCATGTCATTCCTTGCGCCTTTGAGTAGAGAGCAAGAAAAACTACACGTTGGTCAATTTGCTTAGAAGTAAGAATCACACAGTTTCCAGCCCCTCACTCTACCTCCAATGCCATCTGCAATACTCAAAGTAACACAAACAGAGACACAAGCCACACAAACACTAGCTAGAGCCACAGATTTGGCACTGGGCCAACAGCAAATCCAGCCTGCCCATCAGAAAGGGCATATTTGTTCATCTTAAAATATCCTTAAACTTTTACTGTCTTTTGTGTTTGCCAAAGCATCAAGCCAGAAGTACCCTCATAGTACTGGCCAGTTTCCAGTCTGGGAGTGAAATCCTCCAGAGTGGGCAGTAACCCAGTCTCCTATAGTGCATAACAGGTGAGGGCAAGAATGATCCAGAACTCCTCGCCCCAAGGAATGCATAGCCAAGTATATGTGTGCCAAGAGGCTCTAGCATGGGCTATTTCTAACTTGGCTTCTTAGCTTGCTCTATCGTGGAAGGCCAGGATTGTACAGCCAGTTAGTACCTAAGGAGGTAGCCCTGGGAGGGACCTGATGTGCTCGCATCTTTTGCCCTCAGGAAAAAAACAAAACCAAAAAACAAAACAAAACAAAACAAAAAAACAAAACAGAAGCAGGAATCTTACATGCTGCAGCGAAATTTGGAGGCCTCGGGGTTGACCACACATGCTGACCCCTGCTTTTTTCTTATCTGTCTTTACTTTTTTTGTATTTCTTTAGTAGCTCGTTCTGCTTTCTATTCATGTGGCTTGCCCCAGTCTCATCTCCATCCCCAAAGAACCAGGGTTATCAAGTGGAGAAAAGAGCTCCAGAAAGCTGAGCTAAAACAGTATGTGCTCACAAAGGCTTGTGATGCCTGTTTAAGCTATCCAGTGAGCACAATCCCAGGGGCGCTTCTTATTAATTAATTCATTGATGGATTTTGTTTGTTTGTTACATGCAGGCAGGAAATCAGGTGTCCTCCATCTCCACCTCATTGCCTTAAGAGAAGGTCTCCCATTAAACATGAAGCTTGCATTTTTTAACCAGGCTGGGCATCTAGTGGTCTTCTGGGATCTGCTGGAATCTGTCACCTAAAGCTGAGATTATAAGCATGCTAGCCATGCCTGGATCTTTACAAGGGTGTTGGGGATTTGAACTCAGGTCCTCTTGCTCCCACAGCATGCACTCTTGCCCACTGACTCATCTACCCAGTCCTCCAGGGGAAGATTTTGTTTTGTTTTGTTTTTATTTTTAATGAAGTTTGGGCTTCTTGTTCCCTTTCCAGTATATCTATCCTACTTTTTCCTTTCTCTAGGCAGACTCTGATGGTGGTGGTAGTGAGCCCAGTGCCTTAGAATGAAACAAAATTATGAAAGTTTGGGGCATGGATACAAATAGATGTTTGGAACCCAGATGATATTTTCAAGATAAATGAAGTCCATCCATCTGCTCCCAATAGATAAATCAGGGTTTCTTGGTAAATCACTTTATGCTATCTGATAGCATCTAGGATGCTCCTGACCATGAGGTCTTAGGCTGCTCTCTGAAGCTTTGCCTTGACAAAATGACTCATTGGCATCTTTCTTCCAGCCATAAAAAGGTACCAATATGAGGCAGACTTCCTCCCTCCTCCCTTCCAACAGCTTCTGCTAACATGGCAAGAAGCTGGGATTATGTCTTTCAATATTTGTCCAGCTGTTGTTTGCAGATGTTTTATTCTTTACACAGAGAAAATAGAAAGTTAGAATAGAATGCTAGCATGCAACTTCATCCTGAGAATTTTAGATATTGCCCATGTCTTTCAAAAATGTCCTTATGTGTTAATGGCTGTAAGCACATCTGGGCTATTGAAGATACAGAGCTTAACGCTCCTCAAACAACCATTGCAGAGAATTGTCAAAATCTCTTTTCTGCCAAGTAAAACATTCTACACACCCAACAATATGTATGTGATTATTATGGGCCAGGAATTGTATTAAGTGTTTAATTTATTTAATCGTTACAAAAATCCCACAAGGTTGGTATTGTTTTGTCCCATGTGAAGAAAAATGAAGAAAGTGAGGGAACAGAATTGGAGCCGGGCTAACCTGGCTCTGGGGTGCTTGCTTTAGTTCTGAACTTAACATAGAGTCAATCTCCAAGTGAGCTTTGGTGACAGATGATTGCTTTGCTGCTGGGGGAGCTGGCCAACAGGTACATGGGTAGAGAAAGACCCATGGGCTAGCAACTACCCGGATAGAGCCCTTTCTAATTCTACGCAGTAGTTAAAACCACAGGTGCTGAGCCCAGAAGGCCACTCTCCTGCCTCTCCAGATGTCCCTAGAACCCTAGCCTCATCAGCCATGGGCCTGGCCTCAAAGCTTCCCTGTAGCTTGTTCTATGAAGTTACAGCTCTGTGTTAAGCATTGATGGCAGACATCACCAGGGACAGGACCAGAGGAGCTGTATTTTCCCCTGTGTGGGTTCTGGATAAGCTGTTGTCTTCTCTATTAGACTGCTGCTATGTAAATGACTCTTCCATGGGTGTGGTGGGTGCACACCTGTAATTGCAGCATGCAGAATGGAAGGCCAGAACACAGCAAGAACAGAATTCTTGATGCTGTATGGATTGAGACTGATTCACCCTCACTACCATAGGGTGAACATTTGCTGTAATTCATGCTGGCTCTGAACCTGTACATCTCAAGACAGCCATCCTACTGAAGAGGCCATCTGCAGTGTGACCCTGGAAAAGGAACTCCCATGGAGGTCACACTTCTTTCTACTGGGCACAGAGTCCAATCTCAATCAGCACAGCTACTCTCAAACCAGTCAAATGGTGTTTGGATAATACACTGTTGGATATTACACATGATCACGTTGTGCACAAATGTTGGAGTGGGGAGAACAGAAGGATACCAAAGCATTTGGATGGCAATTCTTTGAATAGCATAGCTATTGTTCTGGAGTGAATTGTGCTGCTTTTTGAGTTAGGGTGCCATGTGAGAAGGTCATCCTCAGCATCTCAGCTCTCCATCGGGAATTGGTGCAAGCTATAATGCTGCCTTATCACCACCATGGCTTCTCAGAAACTCAGACAGAACTTAGAATGGCTGTAAATCAGAGTGGGGAGGAATGGGTGGTGAAGAGAAGGGGCTGAAGCCGACAGGGCCAAGGGCCAAGAAAAGGACAGTGTAGGCACACATAAATGTAGACATTTGGGGGTCTGTGCTACTTCATCTGCCGATAGGAAGACCCATCCAGCCATATGATTACTCAGGGCACTGCTTGGCAATTGTCAGTGAAGTCTCCTGACTGTGCTTGGAGCCTCCCCTGCCTCAGCATTGCTGCTTCAGGGAGAAGAGCCCCACATCCCACTCTACTTCAGGTTGGCTCTTATCCCTCCTTGGCATTTTTTATCTTATGATTTATACTCCTAATAACAGCAGCAGCCTGCAGCTGCACTCCAGGATGCTGGTGGTCTTTTTCTGACTTATGAGGAATGAAATGTCTCTGGTAACATTTGCTGGGAGGAAAGTGGTGGAAATGTCACCAGGTAGGAGCAAGGAAGATCATAATCAAACCATCCTGGCAGCCATGTGCTGATCTGCTCCTATTTTTCTTCCTAGAATAATTCTACAACCCAGAAGAACAACTAACAAGGCACACACATTGAACATGGACCATGGAGACCATGGAACCCTCAGATCTATCATAGATGTTGGTTTGTTTGCTTGGTTTTTTTTTTATTTTTAATAGTTTTTTTTTTTTTCAGAAGCCACTGTTACTAAGTCTTTTTATTACTCACAGTCTACCCCTTCTACCACCCACACCAAACTGTCCTTGGCACAGGCACTGTAGTTATGGTACAGGCAAAAGGGCCTTTAGATCCCAGCCTGTGGAATCAAAGGCAGGAACATGGAAGGCCTCATGGTGCCATGTCATCATGTGCTTTGATGTTCAAGGGCTGGAGTCCGAGGGGATCCCAAAGAGCCAGTTCAAAGGACAGGGATAACTAATAAGGCTCATCCTTGAGGGACAGACATCTACCAATCTCATGCCACTGGGGTGAGTCTTGTTTCGTTCTAAAGCTTTCATGTGGGCAATGCTTCTTTCACCCTCGAGGTGACTAAGTCCTTATGAGAATCAAGTATCTGAGCTGCATGTTCCTGGATCCTTTGTGTTGATATTTATAAGAAAGGAATAATCTACCTGGGAGAAAGTCTGCAGGTAGAGGTAGGGGAAACTTCTTCCTATCATTTTCAGGAGAACAAACCACTCTCTTGGCCCTCAGAGTCTACAGAGACCACTGAGGCCCTGGCCTAGTGGTCCTTATGTCATATTTAAATAAGGGACATGAGTGAGATACAGAAAAGTGCCACACAGACACAGGCATAGACACACAGGAAGATGGACATGAATATAAACACATACAGATTCACATGCAGAAACACACAGAGACATGAACATAAACACACACAGGACACAGATTCCCAAACACACATGGGCCAGGCTATCTAATGAGTTCAAGGTGAACTTGGTCCACATAGTGGAACCCTGGTTGAAAAAAAGTAGAGCTTAGAAATATCTACCACATAGTGATGCTGGAACACAACTCACTATATGATTGTGGTGCAACTTATGAAAACACACCGACTGTGTCACAAGCTGTATAAGATGTATACATTCAATTATGACAGACCATAAATGACAGTTACTGGCTTTACACATTGAGTCTTGTGCAGCTTTTATTGATTTACTATGTACTCTTTACACCTATAAAAAATGAAATCGACTCTATAATGTTGTACCATGTCTCCCAGCACCAGCCTCATGCAGCTGATCTTTTAACATCCAGTCAAGAGACACAGGGAAGAACATTCAAGAGTACTGGTGGCCACACATCCTGTTTCCATCCCCCATCTCTGCTGCCTTCTGGGAAATCAGAGAGCCTGGCTGAAGGCCCCTGCTGTGAAACTCCCAGTCTTAAGCAGCTATGAGAAGGGACCCAACTCTGCCACATGAGTCTGACTCTACTACAGAGCCCCTGCCATGTTGTTTGTCCCTGGCGACATGGCCTGGACTCTCCTTAGAGTTGCACTGTTATCTCAGTCTGTCTGTCTAATAACTTCTTACCTCCAGCAACCCATCTCAGTGTCTCCCTTGAACTCTACATCAGAGACCTTTCAAATAGGTATTTAAGAAATAAGTTGAAATAGGTTGTATTTAAGAAATTAGAATATACAGTGAACTTTTACTCAGCTGCAAGGAAAATTAAAATTATGAAATTTTTAGGAAAATGGGTAGAACTGGAAAAAAATCTGTTAAGAGAAGTGACCTTGTCACAGAAAGAAAACATTCTCTCTCTTACATGTGGATTCTGATTTATAATGTTTATATGTACATAAATCAGGGGTTGTGAGAATCGGTACATATTACAAAATTAAACAAGAGACTATGAAAAGGGTGAAAAAGGAGACCATGTCACGTGACTGTGGGGCTATCTAGGTTTGTGAAAGGGCACTGATACACTGCCCTTTCAAAATAATATCTGTCCATGATACAGTTCTCAGAATAGGTCTCTACTGTGGCGAGGCCCATACTGTACTTCAAAAATAGAGACAGAAGTCCTCCACACCTAAAAGCAACAGCAGCAGAAACACCTTTGGTCAGAAAGGAAAAGCAATAACATATGAATGTGAAACCTTGTTCATGCAGTATAACTTATTTTATAACAAGGCAAGCTGCCTTCGTTCCTATAAACAAGCCATCACTGTCAGCACCACTATTTGGCCTTTAATGATGCCAGTATCTTATGGAAAGCTATTAAATAGTAACAACCTGACAAGCAAGTCTACTAAGGACCAGGGTTTCCAGAACAAATGGCTAGAGAGAAAAAGAGCAGACGATGCTGGCGGCAGCCTCTAAACTCCCTTTGGGACCACGAATCTGCCTCTGGATCACATCCCACTCCCTGCAGATATAGCACTGACTTCTTACTCCTTTTCTTTCCCCCTGTGGGGTCTATACCTAGCTTTATACTTCATGAAGCATTTCTCACAGAAACCATTCAGGTGAGCTGAATGTTCTACATAAATATCACCAACACACCCTAAGACTCCATACTCTATACTGTGCCAGTTTCTAAAATCATTAGACTGTGACTTATATTCTTGGTTCCTGCAGGGGAAGAGAGGATGAGAAACATGTTTTCCTCCCAAACTGCCAGTTAAGTTACACAGTTGAAAAAAAATCATCCAGTAAGTTAAACCACAAAAACTCCTATGTCATGGTGTCTTACCCTCTGTCCAGTACTTATGAAAAAACTATCAAATGAACAAAGGGTTTCAAGTTTAGAGTTGGCCCTTCTTTGGGATCTACATCCCTTTGCAGAGTAAAAAGAAGAGTGATCAGAAATCAGAGCCTGAGGTCGTGAGCCTGGGTCTAGAGCAAGGTCTGATGGAATCTCATGGCTCAGAGATTCCTTTCATGCTATGGAACTCAAACACCAGCTGCAGGAGGCAGACAAACCTTCAAAGGCAGGAAAGAAGGTATAGACAGAAGGAGGAAAAGATGAATGAGTTAGTAAGTGAGGGAGGGGGCTACTAAGTATAGTCTAGAAGAAAAGTGTCAAAACAGTAGAAGGAAGAGATGGCATTTGGATGCAACATGACTAGTGGTCTCTAAGGAGCTTTAGTAAGAAGAATCTCTATGCTAATTCTACTGTGTCTATCACCCTTCTAGAAAGTACCATCAGTGTCAACCTGTGCACAGTCTCCTCCCTACAACAGTGCACTCTGGACTCAGGGGCTGGTGTTAACTATTCAGTGAGGCCTCAACTACTGGTACAGACTAGACTGGGCAGAACATAAGACTTTCCCTCCTGGAATTTGAAAGGTGGTGTTCTGGATTCATCTTCAATGAGGTTCTTTCTGCTCCCTGAGAATTCTGATTCTGTACCTCTGCCTTGAGGTCGTTGTGTTTTTGCTTCTAATAATGTTTTTTATGCAATTTTGATATGTAGCCAGGTCAGGGATCACTGGTTTAGTCAATAACCTGCCTGGAATAATTGGTAAATTGCAAACAACATCAGACCCAGCTAAAGTATTCAAGACCCTGACATCATTCTGGGTGGGTTTTTTTCTGGGAGTGTTTCTGGGAGAGGTTAGCATGTTGATTGGATGGAGTAAGCAGACTGCCCTTCCTAATGACATGGTGGTCTTTCCTTAATTGCTGAATAAGACTAGATGGAAGGGTGAGTAAGATAGAATCTTAGTTTCTTCAAAACCAGGACAACCTCCCTTTTTTGCCTGAACCTGGATTTGGAGTGGAAAGTATGCTATAGGCTCTTCTGGTTCTTGGACTCTGACTCCAAGTGGAATTAGACCATTATTTCTCCTGGGTCTCCAGCTTGCTGATGGCAGACCTCAGGCTTCCTAGCCTCAGTAACTATGTGAGCCAATTCATTAAACCATCTATTCATTTATAAATCTGTATACTTATCTAATATATACAAACCACACACACATATAAACACATAAATGTATATTTATGCATATCTATGTCTACACATATGACAATGTGTATGTCTATGTATTCTGTGTCTGATTGCTTCTGTTTCTCTGCAGAATTAACACTAGCATGCTAAGACACATGAGTACTTTATACTTTTTTGAAAGTAGAAACCCATTACAATAAACTAGATATAATGGTGAAAAAAGATATAATGGTGAAAAAAGATAAGCTACAATCGATGCCATCGAGCCTGACAATGAGTTTGCTAACTGTAATCCACCTAGGTCAGGGTGCCCACTTGTAGTACAGAAGACAGGTCTCAGTCACTCAGGAGACTGCTTTGCTCCCAGGTGACACTGAGGCACTTCCTTTGTGGTCTGCACCTGAAACTCCCAGAGGTGAATCTGCTGATCACCAAAGGGTGATCAAAACACAACCTGTGTGCTCTGTGAATACCCTTGCGAATCGCAAGGAAAAAACTCTTCCCTGGGGCTGAAATAAAGACTTTAGCAATTATGAATTAGCTATAAGTCACAAAATAATACAAATTACTACCATAGTATCTTCAAAATACCAATTTAAAAAGACAGCTGGCACTAAGTGGTAGTCATTTTAGTGTAGAAGGCTTTCTGCTCGGTGGAATAAGGAACTATCTGACTCTTAGCTTTGTTCTATTCTACTGACAAATTTCCAAGCTCAACAGGCACATTAATAGGATTCTCAATCTCTTGCTGAACCCAATGAAAGGAAACTCTGAATTGTTTTTAACAATTCCTAGCTGAGTTTATCTTGTCTTTAGAGATGAAGAGTCCCAAGGACAAATGAATCTCTGGCATGTAAAGATTAGTATTTCTTCTTCATATCCCCATGCTGTTCTTCACTGCCTCCCTGCAATACATGCTTCGCTTTAAAAGAAAAGGCCATTAGGTGATTCATTAGCCCTTCTTCAAATGTGAGAATTCAAAACTACTGTCCAAGTGGTCTACTGCACTGGAGACACAGATCTTTCCAATATTTGATGTGGACTGTGGTAGATATATAACCTCCATGGAGAAAGACAGGAGATCATGACCTTGTATAAACACTCTTTCTTATAAGTTTTCCTGTCTTCTGTATTTCAGACTATAGAGAAACTCAAATGCCATTCACGTGTCTGCCCCTGCAACTCACTCTACTGAGGACACTGATACAAGGGTGCAAAGAAACATCCTGTAGAACAAGTGGGGACTTCATTTGTTTTCTGGGAGGCCTATGAACATAAATACGGAAGTGTCTGCTATGGTTTGGATATATCTCCCATGTGTCCATGTTAAAGGCTCAGTCTTCAGGGGGCTTCATTAGGAGGTACTGAGAGGACCTTTGGAAGGTGAAGTCCAGTGGGGGCATTTAGGAAACTGAGGGTATCTCTTCAAAAACAACTGTAAGATGCCAGCCTTTTCTCTGTTTCCTGCTTATTGTGTGTGCCATTGCTTTGATAGATATTTCTCTCATGTGCTGCCCTCAGCAGAAATCAAAAATCTACTGGGCCTGCTGAGTCTTGGACTTGAACCTCCAAAGTCATAAGACAAAATGGTCCTCTTTTGTTCATAAGTGCCTTGTGTTGGTATTTTGTTACAGCCACAGGAAATTCACTAACATAGCTCCCATCACACAGCGAGTTCACTAATGCAGTTCCCAGCATGCAGAAGTCCTAGAAGATCCTATGAAGCTGAAATTTCTTCATCATAGAGTGAGATATGGATAGCAATACTTGGGATGATTCAAAACAATAAATGGCAGGAAAGAGGAAGCCAAATGTCACACCAAAAGCTACCTTGTGAGACAAGATGGTGCAGTAATTTCCTAGTGCCATGTATCTGGTTCTGGTGCCAGCAGGTTCCGACAAATGCTGCCGGCCTGAGAGCTGGCACTCTTTCCACCCACATCGCCACTCCACTCCAGAGGTGAGTATTGTTTTTGAAATTACTCAACAAAGCAAAAAAAAAAGTATTTAAATGGAAACACCTGGGCAAGTTCTGAACAGTGAGTCAGATGGGATGGTCCTGTGTAAGAAGGACCACTGTGTCTGTGTAGCAGGAGGCCTGGATCCTGGTGGCTATGTCTTCCTGTAAAATCAGTGCAAAAGCAGAGGCAAGGTGGGAAATATCAGTTGAAAAGGAAGTTGGGATTTTCTCTTTTAGTCTTATCTCATAGAGTTTTAGTCAAGTTCTTCTATCTCTCTAGTTCCCAGTGAACCCACTGGGAAAGGAAGAGGTTGACTTAACTGAGTGTGAAAACCCACTGTACCTCAATAGTCACATGACTATAATAGTCACAAGAAACTGGGGGTGGATTAAGCATTCTCTCTTGGCACTGGCTTGTCCCAGCCTAGTAGGCAAGTATTCCACATAGTTCCAGGGTCACCTAGTTCCACAGTCAATCTTCAATCATTCTGGGGGCAGAGTAGAGGCTCCACTCCATCCATGCAAAGCCAGGCTTACCCCTCCCAGACTGGCATCTTAGAGCACCCAGCAGGTACATCCCCCTTCCACAGTGGGGGGGGGGCTCTATCCCTGGACTCTGTTGTGGGCTAAAGTTCTTGTCTAAACTAGACACAGCATTTAAAAGACAGCTTGATGGAGTATCCTGCTACTACTGTGAGCTCATGCTGTAGCGGATCCCATCACAGGAAATCCCATTTGGGGAGAAGCAGAGATGGCAACATCATTTGGTCCTGCTGTGTGGTAGGGAGTAACCCAAATGGCACACAAAAAGTTTCCTATACAGTAGTGTTTGCATGTGGTACTTATCATCACCTTAAATGAAGGCAGAGGATAGCAAGTTAGCATCCCCAGACAGCTGCTAACAACATTGGGAGGGCCAAGAAAAGCAGCATTAGGACCATGTGGATGGGAATCAAATGAAGCCAAATAGCACATCTATTTTCCATGCCCTCAGCTTGGCCAACACTAAGACTCTGTGAGTTGGAGTGCCATCCTGTGAGACATCATCATCTTGAAGGAGACTGAGTTTGGAGAAACAGAACAAGACAGATTATTCTTCTCCTAGGACATGTCCTCCCCTCAGGGATCAGTCCCAAGGTGAGATGACTCTTCAAATGGTAAGCAATCCTGAAAGACTGAAGGTCAGAATATGATTAACTCTGAAGACAGTAAACTGTGTTTTATCAAGAAACACCATTACAACCAGGGCTATGGAAAAAGCAAAGATTTAGAAAGAAATCACTACTTCCGGGTGTCTCAGCCTTAGTAAGTGACTCCAACATACACTTTCTGGATGCTCCCCAGGACCTATATCATGCAATACTTTTTGAAGCCAAAATGGCTACCTGGTCTCATCTGAAGAATGTTTAAATTCTGGAGTCTAGTTTTTTGTTTGTTTTAATGGAGGAGCACAGTCTCTCAGTCTAATTCTGGGTTGTTGTCTGTCAATGTGATTAAATCACTCATGTAGAATCAAAGATGTTGAGCCAACCAAGCACGGTCAGGTCCCTTGGTGTTTCTCAGGTCCAGATGTGAACACAGCAGCCCTCCAAGCACTCTTATATAATGGTTCCCATTTCTGACAAGGGCAGTAAAGACCGTCTGGGTTAAAACCTCACCATCAAGTCTGCCAAAGGAGAACAGGGCCAGGCTCTGCCCTGCGTCTCACACTTAAAGCAGATATTCAGGTCTTAGTGTTTGTAGCTGCCAGCCCAGGCAGCCTCAGTCCCATCAAATAGAAGTTAGGACCTGAGTTAAGCTTGCTTGAGCAACAGCAGTTTGGGACAGGGACTGACTGTGTTCAAGAAGCCCCCAGGACTCTCTGACACTAGGCATTCTCAGACCAGATCTCAAAGCCTTCCCTTTATCCCTACTCAGCAGCAGGAATTTCCTCCATGTGGATTTTTGCCATTTTGGCTGGTGGAATTGATCTTTATGGTATTAATGAAATGAAGAGACTGACAAGGACATCCCTGCAGGGTAATCGGCATTGCTATTCTTGACCAGGGATAATTTTATTCTTATGTTGACACTAAGAAGTAAAGAGAATCCGCAGGCGAATCTGTTCCAGCAAGCAAGTGTTGAGCTCCAGGCTGGATGCTTACATACCTCATCCTTTGAGGTCCAACATGGCTGCTGGGTTCACTAATGTACTCCATAGAAGGGGAAACTGAGGCTTAGGGGTTGAAATTAGTTGTTCAGTATTACACAGCTAGTAAGAGGCTAAATTTAGGATATACGTTGGCTCTGTTCCAAAATCCATTTTACTTCTGTTTCTGGGAGGTCCCCATGAACAGGAAGAGGCCTCAAAGGAGCAGTAGGTGTCTTCCTCTACTTCTTCTCTAAGCAAGAGTTCCTGCTCCTGCTCAGGAGGTGTGTGTGTGGTGGGGGGGGGAGTGGAAGAGAGCAAACATCATGCTTGAAGAAGGTACCTGTGCACCATACATTCCCAGGTCATACATCCAAGATTGTGTGAGTCTCCTGTGTGTATTCCAGTCAGGGCCCAGGAATCCAATATCAGGTTTTAGAAAGACCATTTTAAACATAAATTCTCATACTAAGGAAAAGATCACCTCTAGACAAAAAATTAATTTGGAGTTAGGAGCAAACCTGTGTGCTTTTCTTCCCCTTGTAGGGAGGGTGACCCTCTGCAGTTCCTGCAGGCCCATTACATGTCCCTTGAAATGAGGGCTCTGCCTTACAATGCTAGTTTCCAAACACCTATTTATAACCATGCCCAGAAGCTGTCAAATGCTAATCAGAAGAAGAAAGCAGAATGCAGAATGTTAAGCATAGCATCTACCATCATCAGTGGTCCTAAGAACATGACAGTGGCAGGGAAATGAACAGTCATAATAGCTGAAGATGTGGCTGTTGTACCTATGTAGCCTGGAAATTTGGGGTCTTGTTTTGGCACATTGACCTCAGGGAAAGACAAAATCTGCAGCCCTCCGATATCTTCTTCAAATGATCAAGACTGGGCACACACATTCTCCAGAATGACAATTAGTTGATTCCTTTCCTAACCCATTTCTCTTATTAATCAAAATGCCTCCTAAGGATATGCTGCCACAAAAGCCACCTGTCTCCATACTTTAACAGGCAAAGTCTGAAAGCAAAAGAAATCTCAGCATTTTATGCTAAAGAGGCTCAGACATCTTCATGTCTCCCGCAATTTCTATGTGGTTTGTTGGACGCTCTTTCTAAAATCTTCTGGTGATTGTCTATGCTTTATCACAGCTCCCTGCGGGATGGGAAAGAAGAAATTACCCAAGCATTGAAAGAATGGCCACACAATGGCTGTCTGGCAATGCTCACAAGCAAAGTAGGCAGAGCAAGAGATGGCTAAATCATATACCTGCCTCTCCCTCAACACTCTTCTGCAGCATCCCACACAATAGGCCCCTGGAAGCCGCCAGCTTCACATCAGCATTGCCTCGCACAGTGGGTGAGCTGAGGCAAAGATAATTTTCCAGGCTGTTTGGCTATCAACAGACACCAAATTGCTTAGCTGAGCAGACATGATTTCCTTCAACTTGTTGCAAAATTCTTAAACAAACCCTGAAAATGGAAATGTGTTCTCATTTTACTTCCTAGCTAAAGAACAGTGGATTCCTTGCTTAGGAATCAACAAGTTGGGGACAGGGATGTGAGCATAAACATCTACCCTCATAGGAAACAAGTTGAACATATATGCAGTCAGTTCTCCATAATTGCATATTCCATATCCAAAGATTCAACTGACCATAAATCAAAATTATTCAGGAAAAAAAATCCTGTATTGTACTAGGTGTGCAAAGTTCTTTGCCTTCTTACCATTCCCTAAACTACACAGAATAGCATGGCATTTGCATTGGATTTGGCAGTGTAGGTGATCTAGTGATGATAAAGATGACCGGAAGATGTATGTCAATCACGCTCAGGTACCATACTACTTCCTAGAAGTGATTTGAGCATCTGGGATAGTGATATGTGTATGGAGTTCTATCATTATTGTCTTGTGGCTGGGAGGCTTACTATAACTTAGAAATACAAGGTACAATGTATTCATGCTTTCCTGCTCAGTGACATTACAGTAAATATTTATCAAAGAGTTTGTGGTGGAAGGAATGCCCTGGCTCTCTGCTTTAGCCATATTCTGCCCATGAAATTTTATCAAACCAACACTAAACGTGAAAGAACTACCAGGAGCCTGCTTCTTCTGGTGTGATTTGTAGCAGGTTGCAGAGCTAGTGTAAATGAGATGAAAATCCTTCAGTTTGACACTGAGGGAATCTCCTAGACGCTGTTTGTGCAGTCTTTACTTCTCAGAGTCTATCCTCAGTTTCCTTACTTCTCAGAGACTAAGCTGAGGCCAGTTGAGGAGTAGCATGCCACTACACAGGAAGGAGTTTGTTTGCTTAAAATTTTATTTTTTTATGATAATATTTTTTATTTATATTTGAAACAAGTTCGGTTTATGCTGGAGAGGATGTGAAGGAAGGGGAACACTCCTCCACTGCTGGTGGGAGTGCAAACTCATACAGCCACTTTGGAAATTAGTATGGCGGTTCCTCAGGAAAATGGGCATCAGTCTACCACAAGATCCAGCAATTTCACTCTTAGGCATAGACCCAAAATATGCACATTCATACAATAAGGACATCTGCTCAACTATGTTTATAGCAGCATTATTTGTAATAGCCAGAACCTGGAAGCAACCTAGATGTTCCTCAACTGAAGAACGGATGGAGAAAATGTGGTAAATTTACACAATGGAAAAAAAAATAAACAGTGGAATCTTAAATTTTTGTTCAAAATTTCACCGAGTTCTTTTTCCTGACCCTAGTGGGCAGGCTTGTTTTGGGATACCACATCTTCCAGAAGCAGGCACCTGCCAGAAACTTCAACAATAGCTGCTCATTAAGCAGAGTGCTAACCAGCCTCCATGTTCGTGGGGGCATCTCTGTTGAATGGCTGTGAGGCAGGGCCAGCCAGATTCATAAATTGCCAGAAAGTTGTCATGTGCCTTCAACCTGCACCATTCTGCTCATGAAAAATACACGGACACACAAAGCCATTTCTGACCACTTCCAAAGGTGAAGATAGATGAACTGTGAAGTCTTATTTAAGTCAACAAACTGATTCACTAGACACGTGGCACTATGTGGCAGTGTCCCTGTCCCAAGCTATTCACCCTTGATTTATGTCTTTCTCTTTACTTGCCTCTTTTTCTTTTTTTGATTTCTGACTCCTGCTTGCTCTCCTACACTGATTCTCCTCCACCAAGGCTAAGACAAAGGCACACTGAGAACGGGGTGAGGGAGAAAGAAGAAAATGTGTAACAGCAAATCTTATTTGCATTTGTTTCATCTGTATGGTCTATCTCGTGTTCATTTCTTGGATTTTAAATCCCACACAGTCTCTAAGGAACTTTTTTTTTGAGAGCTCAACTACCCATTTATAAAGCCAGTGTTCTAAAATAGCACTTTTCCCACCCACTTCCCTCTCGTGAATTCCTCTTTCATTACTGCTGTAGGCATGCTTTGGAAGGGAGTGAAGGGAGAGCCCGTGGACGAACATGCAGGTATCAAGCAACAGAGATGGGGATGGAATAGAAAAGGCAGAGCAGAGAGCATCATGGCTAGCACTCCTTTCAAATGAAGGACCTGCCCGCCAAGGATCCACATTTCCCAGATCTATATAGCTCACATGCTTCCCTCAGGGTTGTTTGGCTGCAAACTCTAAGAAAACCCTGATGTTACTTCTCCCATCTGGCTTGAAACAATGGATTTTGGAAGACCAGGTGCCAAAACATATTTCTTGGTAGAATGTTAGGGCACAAAAATATAAAAGGATGGCTGTAGCTTAGCATGTCATTTGACAAGAGAGGCCTGAAGAGTTGATGTCTCTTAAGCCACCTCATCAGTGTAGCCAGGGCCTCTGTGGACCAGCATCAATCCTGCCTGCATTACAGCCAGAGACAGGTTTAAATGTGCAATCTGTAAACTTTATTCTTTCTCCTGACCCCAGTGGTGTCTGCTGATGGCCAGGAAAACATCCCAGGAAATACTGGAGAGAGCACTCTGTGATTTCAACAATGACCCCCCACCTTCCAGCATATTGGTAAATAAAGAAGTCTGTGATGAAGTTTGGAGACGATAAGGCAGGACTAAAAATGCTAACCTTCCAAAGTCAAGCTATCCTTTCTGGTAAACCCAATGGAGCATATTACTTTCATGACCCTCTGGGTCTTAATTTTCATCAAGGACACAACCTTTGTAAGAGCTTGATAGACTAGCTTTTCTCAACAGCGTGTGAAATAAATGATATATTTTCTATAGTACCATGAAAACGTTTAGGGGGAATATATAGTAGCTGCATTTAGGCCACAGAGCTGGGAAAACCCTACATAAATTAGACATACAAAATAAAAATAAGCCCCCTACACACATACCTTAAAACAATAACTAGGGGAGATTTGTAGATATCACCTATTTTAAGACATAACAAAGGGAGACTATTAATCTTGGAATAATTCTGTAACACCTCCTTGAAAACCATGTAGTGTTTAGTGTTGATCTTTCTCAGACTAGTGGGTATTGTCAGAGGTGGGGTAGGGATGTGACCTCAGAGTAGGCCAGATGTCCAAGAATCAGACAGTGGTCAAAGAGGGAAGCCACATCCAATCTCTTGTAATGACTCAGTAAATTATGGGTAGGACAACTTTGATGGGCTCTAGAACACATTTTCTGACCTTGGGTCCACTTCTTCTCCTACATCTTTATCACAATCCAAGCCAAATCTAATTTAGAATTACAGGGATAACCCTCACTGTCCAGCTTTGCTTTTAATGAATATTGATGCTATTGCCATTGGCTTTCTAGGGGCCAGGTTTGACTTTTATCCATGCATGCTCAGATCTTCTCCATTCTTAGCTCATATCTGTAACTTCACATAGTTGACATAGGAATTGGAAGAAAGCTACTCTGATACTTAAATTCCCAATTCTGCATTCTCAGTATTAGAGCTGCTGCTGATTAGACCCAGTTTTCCCAAGGCATATTGTGTTTTATCAGAAACACCAGCATAGGATGAATGTTTGACCAACCACCCACACTCATATCATCCTCTTGACTAATCATTTCCTCCTCTACCCACTCATCCAGGCCTGTACTGACTCCAGCAGACTTAAATAACATCCCCATTTTCATTATTCTTGCCTCTTCCTCCTTTCCTTCTCTTCTTTATTTTCATATGTGCATATTTAAATGTATTCATAAACATGTTGAGTTTATAAATATAGGAACATGAGTATATGTGCAGATATGTGATGACTAGAGTGGCTGATGTTTTTACACAGTAGCATATGATATGAAAAATATGTAAACAAAGATGTCTCATTGTTTTTCTATATGAATAAGGAGTAAACCTCAAGACTTCATTTTTTAAACATTATTATAACCTCAGTGTGGTGTACATAGGCAACTTGTCTTGAAGGTGAAGCCTAGCCTAGTTATAGAATAAAATGTATACATGTGGTACACTGAAATGTATCTCACCTGTTATCCTAGTTAGGGTTATCATTGCTATGATAAAACACCATGAACAAAGCTATTTGTGGGGGGAAGGGTGTATTTGGCTTACACTTCCACACCACTGTTCATTATTGAAGGAAGTCAGGACCCGAACTCAAGTGGGGCAGGAACCAGGAGGCAGGAGTTGTTGCAGAGGCTATGAAGGGTTGCTGCTTACTGGCTTGCTCTTCAAAGGCTTGGTCAGCCTGATGTCTTATAGAACCCAGGACCACCAGCCCAGGGATGGCCCCACCCAAAATGGTCTGGGTCCCCCCACATCAATCACTAATTAAGAAAATACCTTACCTTACAGCTGGATCTTATGAAGGTATTTTCTCAATTGAGGCTCCCTCATTTCAGATTACTCTAGCTTGTATCAAGTTGACATAGGACCAGCCAGCATACCTCTGACTGAGAAACAAAGGCTAATGTGCAAAATCTCTTAATCCAATAGCTTTCTACATGGTAAATAAATGGTGCACAAATCAATGACATACATGTGACCAGCAGGGCAAAAGCTAAGACTGAGGTACACAATTCAAGTACTTTCCAAATTGTTACACAAGCCTGGCTCCCATTCTGCTCCCTGAAGCCTCAATTCAAACAGTACACACAGCAGCCATCTCTTTGGGCCAAAGGTTATAGCAAGGCTGTCATTCACAAATCAGCACAACTGGTAAACTCTATTAAGCTTCCATCAACTCCTCGTGTTGCATTAGAGACCTGAGTCAACCTTTTGACAACAACTGTAAAATGTCTCCAGATGGTTAATACAGCACATCAAAGTTAGTATTCAAAGGCTCAGTCAGTGGAAGAAATACCAGTCTCCCATCCAAGCATGACATCACCCAGCAGGTTCATTGCCAAACCACTTCGGGAGACTTTTATTTTGTAAGGACTGAGAAAAGGAAGCCTTTTGGTCCTCAAATGTGTAAACTTCACACATACATAACCTCCTGTATTCCCTGAGGGTGGTGATGGAGTTGTTGGCAGGCTTGGAGTAAGAGAAAATACACGCACAGTACTTATGTTCTCCCAGCATGGGTAAGGTTCACACAGAAGCAGCTTCTGGCTGGCATTCTCCTACCCTAATGTCCATTCCCTATTGTATCTTTTCTTTTCAAAATCCCTAGCTATTTTTTTTTGTCTTCATGGAAATTTTAACAGTGCCTGGCTTCTCTAAGATGCCTGCAAATATACATATACATCATTCAACATATTATGTGTAAAAAATGTTCACACTTCAGTTAGACAAAAATGGTAAAGTTTATTCCATAGTGAGTGGTTGAAGGAGGCAGATAGGGACTGCTCTGTGCCCCCAGCTCCACAGGTTGCGGCATGGCCAGCTTCTCTACACATGAAAGCCCCTTTGAAGGAGCCATAGCTGCACCTGTGGGCATTATGTATTAAACAAATTACTGCCACAGAGCCAAATGTTGTCTTTCACCAAAGCCACCCAGAATTTTTTTGCAGCATGCAAAGAACATTTCTGCACAAGTCCCTTGCACTCACAGAACTGAGCAAAATCCACAATGCCTAGAAGTTCCTTGCCTTTGATGGGGAAATAGAGTCATATCTATGAGATAACTGTCTGCATGTGCTAAGCAACAGTCCTTGGATAGGAGGTGCCAAGGGGCCTGTGTGTCTACAATCTCTGCAGGGAGGCTGAATCCTGGCCAGGGTTTCCTTGGTGCTGCCAGATTGCCAGCATATCTTCAGAGGGGGATATGCACTTATATCTATGTACATATAGGATTTCCCCTCTTGATTCTCCCAGAGAAAGCTGACATTAATAACAATGCATTGTCTAGTTAAAAACAGGGCACACACATTCACAATAAATACATAATGACAAAAGTAAGTACTGTAGAGATTTTCTTTTTGTATGCCAAACATAAAAAGATCATTTTGGAAAGTGAACATGGGTATGGAATTATAACCAAGAAGCAGAGAAAGACCTCTCTCTTCTCACTGTGCAACACTACCATGGCCTGTAGCAACCTACATCCCAGGGCAGGTGGTACAATGATGCCCACCCAGCACCAGTGAAGCCTGCACTACCATATACTAGAGGCAAGACACTGAGGTTAAATCCAAGAACACAAGCCTGCAGCTAGACAAGAATGAACCTGGATGGAGGTAGCCACCCTCACCCCCACAGCTTTTGTAACATACCCTGCTGTTTCTATAAGCTGTGTGTTCCACGTACCATGCTAGCATTGGTCATATATTTTGCCACCCCCATAGCTAAATGCTCATGAGCTTGGAAAATGTATCTGGACAAATGGCTGCTATTAAAACAGTGGAGACCAAGCATACAGCCACTTCCCCAGGCTGGCTTCCCATTCCACCCCACCGTGCATGGGTAATTCGCCCTATCACACAGTCTCCTTCTTCGTGGACTATTAGGGCTGAAGTCCACTGAAGCAATTTAAATTAGACCCCAGGTATGTGGAGATCCTTAACATATCTATAAATATTCAAATCAGGGCTGCATCTTGGCAGAGTTTTTCTAATTAAAATCTCATTCAAATTAAATCAACCACATTTTGACAGACATGGGAGACAAAAAGCTTTCTGGTTTCAGGAGCTTCCCCCCCCCCCACACACACAACAATCAGAAACATGGCTAATGCAGTAAGAGAAGAAAAGGCTCGGTCCATACCTACCAAGGCAGTCATATGTGGGCAAGGATGGGAGATTTCCCAAACTCACATCATTGCAATGCTGATATTTCTAAAGTTCTAAAACTCCATAGTCCAGGTATAGAGGCTAGAAGGTTTATTATTTTTATCTCTCTCTGTATATTTACATACATGAGTATGAGCACCCATGGTGGAGAGAAGAGGGAGTTGGATCCTCTGGAGTAGGAGTTACAGGTGCTGTGAGCTCCCTGGTGTGTGTGTGTGAGTGTGTGTATGTGAGTGTGTGAGTGTGTGTGTGTGTGTGTGTGTGTGTATGTGTATGTGAGTGAGTGAGAATGTGTGTGTGTGTGTATGTGTATGTGAGTGAGTGAGAATGTGTGTGTGTGTGTGTGTATGTGTATGTGAGTGAGAATGTGTGTGTGTGTGTGTGTGTGTGTGTATGTGTATGTGAGTGAGTGAGAATGTGTGTGTGTGTGTGTGTGTGTGTGAGTATGCTGGAAACTGAACTCTAATCCTCTGCAAGAGCAGCCAGTGCTCTTAACCACTGAGCCATCTCTCCAGCCTTCCCCATTTATTTTTTTTCACATGCAGTATTTTTGATAAGCGGAACTCGACAACATCACGGGGAAACGACTCCACATCATCTGCAGTTCAGTTAGTCCCAGATTAAACCTTCAAAACACAGCTGTCATGCTCAAATTTGCAAATACAGATACAAATTGCCTTTTTATAACGTCAGACTTGTAAAAGGCAAACAGAATAGACAATGCAGCACTTAGAACATTTCCAGCTAAGGAAAAAAAAAAAACAAACACCCATTCCAAGATCCAAGACAAAATACCTACTTTTCATGGTAAAACAGCTTTATTCATCTCCACTTCCTTCACCAAACACAATTTAACTCCATATAATTTTTGCTATCAACTCCTCTCCCACAGACTGTAAGAGCTAGAATGCCAGTCTGTCTCCAACATAATTAAACAAAATGTGCTATCTTCTAAAATCTGTGAATAAACAATGAAAGGCAAAATAAGAGGCCCAGACAAAAGAACACACCAAGATCCATCCCCAAGCTGTTGTAACATTCTGACATTTATAGAGCCTCTTGTGGTAGAGAAGACACTAACCCTGGGACACAGTAGGGGTGAGGTTGTTAAAGGAGGGGTTCCTGGGAGTACAGGTGAAGACATTTATTTGGAATTCAGAGAGATTACACTTGTGTATCACATGAGACAAGATGACTTTGAGGCAGTGCCTAGCTTCTACTATCATTACATGAAGACAGCTTGGAAGAGGTACCAACAGTCCATCCTGGACACAAAAGGATGAGACTGGAGACTTAAAAGAAAGTTGTATGTGTATGCAGATTGCTAAGACTACCAAGACACACTGTCTTAAACTGAGTGGCTTTCTTCTTGCACAGATCTGGAATTCACAAGTCCAAGACTGACCCATCAGCAGGAAGCATCACGTTTCCTTTGAAGGATCAGATCCAGGCTTCTTCTAATTTCTGGTAGAACACAGGCATGATGAATTGTGACTGTAATAATTTTCATAAGGTGTCCTCTCTCTGTGTGTAAGCATCCGTAGATGTATGTTCTTGTTTGTCTGTCTGCAAAAGTCCCCTTTCATAAGGATACTGGTCATGTTGGATCATAGGCCACCTTACTCCAGTATTAATGTATCTTAACTAATTATACTAACTATGACCTATTAGCAAATAAAGTCAGACTTAAAAGTGCAAGGGACCAGGGTTTTAGCATTTACATTTTGAGAGGTACTCCTCAACCCATCACAGGTCAAAGGTAGGTATAGGTTAGTTGGATCATATATGATTAGAAAATCCAACTCACTGTCAACTCTATTAGGACAATATCCAGGAGGATAAGTTGTTCTTTTTCATGATGGATTCCTCGATAACTCCCTCCTCAAATTCCCATCTAGGAAATAGCACAATGGGGTGGACTGGATACATTTAACTTCATACTCAGACTCTGCTACTCAATACCTGTGTGCTTTGGAACAAACTTTTTAACATCTCTGAATATGTTTTCTCATCTGTGCAACAGAGACAATGATCTTCTTTAACAGGTTTGCAGTGAGTATTATTTAACAGGGAAAAAACCTGTTACAGTTGAATGGCACACAGAGGCAGTTAGAACCCATTATGTCTCCTCCCCTGACTCTATCTCCCCCTGAACAATAGGCTTTCTAGTGAAAACATGGCATCTGGAATCAAGTCAGAGTATTTTAGTTATACAACTGCATGTTTTCTAAACATAAACACACTGGGACACCAACATCACCCCAGACCACCTTGTTACTGCATTAATGGTTCTGCTAATGCAATTGCTTTTAGCAGTGTTGGGAGGCAAGCTGAATGATTTTTTTTTGTTTCCATACAATAGAGCTCTGATTCGTTACTTCCTATGTTTAGTCCATGTAGTATGAAATAAAAATACCATCTTTTCAGTCTTCATTTCCTTAGTCTTTTGCTTTTTAAAAAAAAAAAAAAAACAAAAGCCAGGAAGGCATAAAAATAACATCTGGAGAAGTGGTCCATAAGTAAAACACTGTGACACAAACAATAAAATCATATTTTGTTTCCTTCACTGTCTTCCTTTCCTTTCTCTTCCCTTCCCTAGTCTAATTTCTAAAGATGATCCCCATCTTATTTTGATCTGTGGATATTTTTTGAGGTCATGAGACTACAGGATTATCTTTATTTGTATCTTTTTAAACTCTGGCTGGTGCATCCCAACAGTCCCTTGCTTTGGAACTTATGTTGCTGTGCATTTCTTTTACATAAAACCAGGAAGGCTGGGTATAAAGAAAGGACAAGTGTTAAGCCACATGCCATTGCTGTGACAAAAATTTATTTTGGCTCTTTGCTTCGGATGTTAGAATCCCTGTTTTCTCAGGTCTCACCTGTGTGTTGGTACTGAGGTATAGCACCGTGGCAGAGAGGGCGCTGGGAAGTAGAGCCATTTACTTCCTGGCAGCCATGACAGGATGGGGTAGTGGAGGGAAGAGACTGAGAGGATCTGAGGACAAGACTCATTCTTTACCAGTGTGCTCCCAGTGACTCATATCCTCCAATCAGGTCCTACCTCACCACAGCCCACGAAGCTATCAACTTGTCTCAGTGAGCAGAGAGCCCCTGTTGAGGTTAATGGACTTGTGATCTAGCCAGCTCTCAACAGTACCACTAGCTGGGAACCAAACGTTTAACATCAGAGCCTTTTAGAGAACTGTGATGTATCTGAACTATGAAACAGCATTTCTGATTTCATAATGGGCACTGTCTGGGCAGTGGGGAGAAACCGGTGAACAGAAATAATAGCCTACCACAGGCTTCCCTGGGATGAAGGTGAGGTTTTGGGCCTATGGACCCAGGATAAGATCTGTTATGCTCTTTTCCAGTTGCCATGGAGACTCTGACATGATTTTTTGATCTTAAATTTCTCTTTCATCAATGCAAAGTGCTAAACTCTGCCTCCCCCAGCTTCAGGATATTATAAGTTCCTTATAAGCTGGTACTAGGAAACTATAAACAGAGTTTGCTAGAAAAAAAATTGCTTTTGGTAGACAAAAGAAGTGAAGGGACTGAGGTACAGAAAAATGAAGACGTGCAAACTGGAGGAAAGTTCTAGGTGTGTTATTTCATACCTCTTAGGGCAAATAATCAATCAGCTCAGGAATAATGAACCAATTCGGGAAACATGGTAGTAGACAACCTCTCTCATATAAATAGGAGTTAACTTCCATTAGACAGTAAGGCCAGGGCTCTCAGTGCATTCATAGCTAGTCACAGGCGACCTCTACTCTCACTGTATCACCTCTCTGGTTGGGCTGAGGGAGCATGCATAAGGCTAAGGAATGTGGACTCCTTACTTGCCCAGCTGGCAACACATACACAAGCACAACCACAACCACCACCACCACCACCACAACAACAACAAACCTCAACAACAAAAGACCAATCCTAATATAGATCAGCTCCATTTCCATTGTTCCTGCCATAATATCCCAGGAACAGCCACCAGGCTAGGCAACACGGAGAAATTTCCTCCCTTAGAGCCCCTCCCACTCCTTGGGAGTTTTTCTCGTTTTCCTTAAAAAATCTTTACTCTGCTCTTTCTCTGTCCACATTTCCTTATTCTCCTTGAGCATGACACAACAAATTTGGAAACTACTGACTCTGGGTGGCTTTGGTAATTGTCAAATGTCCAGCACCCTACCTCTCTGAATCAAGAAAGGTTCAGTTAGTATAAACAGACAAACAAACAAACAAACAAACAAACAACATTACTATCTCTTACTGTAGCGGCAATGTACAATGACCAGGACCTACATCTTCACATACTATCTTTCCTATCACAGGTCTACGCCCCCATGAAAACCAGGGGACTTAAGATAGAGGAAAAGATGTATTACCTGTTCCCAGGAGTGACATCAGAGTCCCAGAGGAACTTCATGGGCACAGGGAAAGATGTGGTACTTCCGTGCACATGGGAAGATATGCACTCCAGCTCTTCCCAGACAAACAGCTTTTCTCTCTGCTTTATAAATGTGGAGCCTATCTGCATTCTGATTTCATACCAGGGAATTCAATAATAATTGTTATATCAATAAAGGCAAGTTGGAATGAACTGCTAACATCATAAGGTCAGTAAACAGGTCTATCTATCGGCCCTTTAAACTACAAAGACAGCTGGCTCAAGATTCTTGTTGGATATAAAGTTGATATTAACTAGGTCACTCTTACCCTGGACTTTTCAGGCTTGCTGCTATTTCTGGGGGGTGGGATGGATGTGTATATGAACAAAAGGAGAGAGGGGGAGAAAAGGAGAGAAAGGAGAGAGAGAGAAAGAGAAAGAAAGGAAGGAAGAGAGGAAGAGAGAGAAGAGGGAGAGAAGGGAGTGCCTTTTATCTCCTTTCCCACAAGCACATTTACATGCTAGCTCCAAGTTCATGCAGTAAAGGTCTCCTTAGTATCCCATAATAACTCCATTAGAAAGCTTATGCTTAATCACACAGTTAACGTTTTTTATGTGAATTCAGTCTCCAGATTCCCTCCCCCCCAACCACTCTGGATTCCCACTTCCCCCACCCAAGCAAAACACTGCCCCATTGATTTAAAAAATGCTGTTAGTGCAACTTCACCATCGTCCATGGTTAAATATAATTAACTCAGCATTTCAACAGAAGTGACTGGATCAAACTGCTCTGCATTTTTTTGGGAAGAAACAAGATTTCTTCCCACTGTGTGCAGACTAAACCTGGAACAGCAGGACAGGTCTGAGAAGTTAATAACACATCTCAAGTGGGAGTGGAAGAAAGCACATTAATTACTAAGCAATGGATATCAATACCACAACCAGCTACAATTACACATGCTAAAGTGACACAGAGTGTAAAGCAATCTGGGAGAATATATGCTGTCCCCTCTCTTTTCGTAAGGCAGGTGTGATGGCTAATCTTGACTGTCAACTTGACTAGATTTTGAGGTGCATAGGAGATACATCTTTGGGTGTTTCTGGGAGGGCTTAACTAAGAAGAGAAGCCACACCATGAATGTGGGTGGCATCACCTTTCCAGCCAGGCTTGGGACTGAATGAAAAGCAGAAAGTGAGTGGGACATCAGCATTCTTCATTCGCCTCTGCTTGCTGACTCTAGACTCACTATGCTCAGTTGCTTCACGAGCCTGCTGCCACAGCCAGAGTTGCTCTCTCACCTCCATGATGGACTGTGCCCCCAAACCAAAGAACACGCCCTCTTCCTTAAGTTGCTTTGGCCAAATAATTTGTCACACCCATGAGAAAATCCATGGTGATTACAGTACATTCTGTGGGAACACATTGAACTTCCGAACTGGACTAGCCAATATGGCTACCACACGCAGGCAGCAGCCAAACAGCCTCAGAAAAGCAGTTGGGAGACAAAATTGCAAAACTCTGTTTATAAGAACAATAAAAGTGAACTGAGCAAAAAACCCTCAAGAAACTCAAAACCAATAAGACCCAGACCACGAGAGTGTAGTTTTCAGAATGTAGGCTGGGGTAATGTACATAAAGCAGCCTTCTAAATGGTAGTATTTTCCAGAAAGAGTCATTCAGATACATTTGAATTAATTTGATTATCCAGCCTAACCTGAAAGAAGCTTTGCTTGTCTCTTTGGATTCTTAACACAATTTGGAGTAGAATTCCATTTCCTTTTAGGTATGGAAAAAGATGCACGGTTTAAACCTAGCCTCAGAATCCAGGCACCAACTTAACTCTCCAGTTTTTCTAGGAGTTACATAACAGATGCTCAAGGATGTGGTGCAACTTTTTAAAGAGATAAGAGAACTATCAAGCTGTTATATAACAAGAAAAAGAAGAAGAAGAGGTGGCGGCAAGGAGGACCCCCCTTCCCATACATAACCTATTATGCTATATAATGAAACCAGCAAATTTACAAACTGCTCATACAGGCTCCACCCTAGGAAGTCTGCTTGTAAACCTGGAATGGTCCTGCAAATTGGGTCCCAGGCAGACTCACCTTCAGTTGTAAGAACTGGTGATGAGGATGCACAGAATCCAGGCTCCTTCTTGGAGATGGGACCACATCTCTCCTCACAAGAAGAGACTTCTGAGTAACATTGCCTGAATACTCCATATGCCTAGGGGTCTAGTTTTTGCTGCAAAGTTTGGCACTTTACCTTTTAAGCAACCACAGAATACCGAGCAAGGTTTGGTGAATTATTTCTTTAATTAAAATTCTTTTTTATATTCTGGACGAATGAACAGATGCCCTATGATTAAAGTGACACCCACACTAGCTTAGAGGTCTGTGGGGGAATCAGCCTGAACCATCATGCCAATAAGACACTAAAGGCTTCAGGGGAGCAAATCTGGAAGGCATTCCTATTAAGAGCCCCAAGATTGTATGCTCTCTAATGCTGCTCACAGTTATTTAGAATGGTGCGTGGCTCCAGAATTGCAACGCTGATGCTCTGAAGGGTATGGAGGCACACAAAGAAGATGCAAGCCTTTTCAAGCATCAAGGCAAGTGAGGCCAATGGTCAGATGCAAAGCTCCAAGGTTTCTAGGTTTTTTTTTTTTTTTTGACAATGCCTCTGACTATGGCAGAGGGGTGAGCTCACACAGTGTAGGAGTCAAGATGGTGCCCATGGAAGGATCAAGATTGCATTCTCAGCAGTCGGCGTAAAGAGGGCTTCCAGTCCCAAGAATAACATATTTATTAGCATTCCAGCTCTATTTAACTGCAAGTAAAATAATTCAATTGAAGTTCAAAGAGCTAGGAATAAAGTTTCCACTGACTAAATGGAGGAATAAACAAATGAGTGAGTTTTATAAAAATCTATCCTTAAAAAAATCCAAAGTCTGATATAATCCACCTGTATTTATATATCACATGAGAAAATTATTTCTTTTTCTTTCTATTTTTGGTGGTGGTGGCGGTGAAGCTATGTGTAGCTAATATACCATAAATTGGCATATTGTAAGTTAGAAGCATTTTTTTTCCCTCAAGGGTGACTACATTTGCCTGAGACAGAGTTCTAAATTTCTTCCTATGAAAATTATCTGCTACAAATTTGGGGATCTGATTTATCTACTTAACAAGTAAGGGAATATTAACTAGAAAGGTTCAAACAACCTGCCTAAGGACACAGAGCTATCACCTAGACCTGAAGTTTACCAGCAGCACCCTACTCACTAATACAGCTGTGTGGTAGCTACAGGTGGGCTCTTTATTCTATAAGTGTTTTCTGTGATACCTACAATTCACCTTCAGGCTTGCTTCACATGATTTCTCTTGTAGAGATGCAGAAAGGCATCGGAAGCTTCGCAGGGCAAGATGTAGCAGTGATCTTAGCCCCTTGTGTTCTTCCTATTTCTGTTGCTGGCTTTTTGATATTTTCTTGGACATTATAAGCCCTTCCAGAGAGAGGGCAGAGGAATGAGAAGAGGCATGGTACTGAGATCAGTCCATTTTGCTATTCTGGAGAACCAAAGCTGAGGGGCAGATCAGAAAGCAGAGCTACTGATGGCAGTCTTCTAGCTAGGCTGGGTCACCACACAGAATGGGTGTGTCCACACAAATGGACACAAGTGCCCTCAGCAGGGACCATCTAGGGTCTTCCTCTCATCACTCATTGTCAAGTATGGGAAAACAGGGCACATTCTTATTTACCTAGTTAGGGTAGCTACACAGACCCTTGCTAGGACCTGATGTCTTTGTGGGCTCATCCCTATTGTCTGTAAGCCATTCTTCTATTAACTGTAGGTCATCGCTTAGTCTGTGAGGTGGTGGTTCTTACTACTTCTCAGCCTTCATTGCTTGTCAAACAGATAAAGCCTGCAGCTGAATCAAAGTGAAGAAACCCAGACACTTGAGAGTCCAAACCTTAGTCAGAAAAGGGACCTAAGAAATGAGTCTTCTTTTTAAAAATTAAAAAATAAAAAACTTTGTTGTTAGTTTTAGTGTTAGTACTGGTAGTGTGTGTGTGTGTGTGTGTGTGTGTGTGTGTGTGTGTGTGTGTGTCTTCATCCCTCTCCATATATCCTATTATGTCCCCATCTGGCTGTATTTAGCATCTGCATCGTTTGTAATATCCTTTATAATAAGTAAGAAAACATAATGAGGTGTTTTTCTGAGTTCTGTGAGTGAGTCATTGTAGCAAACCACTTGAACATGAGGTCATGGGAATTCCAATGGCTAGTGGGGGGGAGATGCATGGAGTCACAACTTGAGATGCTCAATTGGCCTCTGAGGTAGAAGAAGGGGGATTATAGAACTGAATCCCAAACCTGTGTGATCTGACTCTAACAACAGGAAGATAGCACCAGAATTGACACTATTAAATAGATAAAATAAAATTACAGAACACTCTGGGGTTGTCTCCTGGTCTGCTGTATGGATATGTGGTATCAGAAGTGAAGTATTCAGAACAGTGTCAGCATCTTTTGCTTTTATTACCATATGGTGTCCATCTATGAAGGAGGGCATATTAGCTAAAACTGTGGAGAAGAATCAGCAGAGGTATCTGGTCTACCTACAATGACGACTCCACATGGGAAGAGCTCCATTCTATATTATGAAATATTTACACCCACTCTATCTTCCTTGACACTGAGGTTGCTGACATCTATGGCAGGTTCTTGATGTCCCCTATGTGCACCAGGTTGCTTAGTGACCCTGCATGCTGGCTCCACATTAGAATGACATGTCAATGCAATAAGTAAGATTTTGCTTCCCATCTCTTTTCTGCACCTGGCTGTCTACTCCAGGCAGTTAAGGTAAGCTCTCTTATACATAGTCTTGCATCAGTCCTTAACACATTGCCTGGAATACTAATGGCACTTAGGACAATAAGACAACCAAACCATATTACTTTTGCTTTCACTTAATTCTCAGCTAGATCTGAATAAACTGTTTCCTCAACACCATTCTAGATGCTCATTTCTCATGCAGCTTGTGTCACTGGCAGGATGCTTAACACACAGTCTTTCCTACCAGGTCACAGTAAGGGGTACCTCCTTCTGTCTCCTCCAGTGTTCAGATGAGAGATGCCTTGGTTTTGACAAGTTACCCTCTTGAATGCTCTTTGACAGTTGTCCAGGAGGAAAGCCTGGGAACCTGGAACACAGTTCTGAACTTTCTGGCCAAAGAATAATTCAATAACAAACCCACAGAGGTCAAACCTGTGACATCCTATTCTCCTGGAGGAAGAAACAGGGTCTAATCATAACAACAGCATTAAGTCTGGCTGGCTGACCAGGCTGCAGAGCCAGCGCTGCATGAACCAGCAACACGAGTGGTTTTTGTCAGGCTTTTCAGCACTTTTGTGGGATTTATCTTGCAGACAGAAAAGGATATGCCACAGATGAAAAACATTACATCCTGGACTTCAGTCCCCAGGGGTCTTTTCTGCCTCTGCTGAGAGGTAAGACAAGCCTTCCCTTGAATGGAGGATGATGGTTTGGGGCTGAGCAGATACCAGAGTCTTCCCAATGGTATTCTCTTCTGAGAAAAACCTCTCCCTGCTGTTTGCCAGAAGACACAAGGCCCTTGAAAAGACTGACATCTGACGAGGGAGGAGAGGGCCCAGGAATGATTACAGTTAGGAATGGGGAGGACCCTGTTAATGGTCAGGGCTCCCAGGTGACTTTTCCAGGCAGCCCAGCTGAGCTCCTCTTTCCAGAGCAGCCAAGGTACATGGACTGAACGTTAATTTCAAATCTACAGGAGAGCATGTGCTCCAGTGGCCACTAGGGTGGTGTGTTGAATCATTAATGAGCTTGTGTCTTGCCTGTGTCTGACTTGCCTGCTGCCCACTCAGGATTTGCCCTCTGCCTGTACTAACAGAGCAGCTCACCCAGGTCAGAGCTCAGTGACATTAGTGATAGAGACAAACTCGGACAATTCTACATTCTTTTGTCTCCTCTCCCACTGTACCATTTATTTTCCTATACAACACTTTATATTTACCTAAAAAAATCCAATAAAACATTTTTCACTGTTATTTGTTCAAGAAGAGTGACATCATGTGCTTGTCTGCTATGCAATTTAGAAAAGAAAAATGGATTCTTCCATTTTCCTCCCCAGTGGTGGTTATTAGTCCAGGAACAGGCACTGTGAAAACAGTCTGTAAGGAAACAGCAGGCACCCTGGGCTCTGCCTTCTTATATGAGTGGCTCACACCTCAAGCCTGTGCTGTATTTTTTTTTTTAACACTTAAACAACAAGACAAGAAATATGCTTTGGATGAGTGGAAGTCAAGTAGAAAAAGTCTTTGCTATAATGTGTCTTGATATTTTTATTGCTCTGTGAAATTACAGTAGGACCCTAAACTTGCTTCTGTGTCAGTTACCTTGTAATATACCCTAACCAGCTCAGACCACACCCAATCCCATGCTCCAAGAACCTGCAACTGAAAGTTACAGATTCTGCAGAAAAAAATAAAATCCATAATTGTGTGTTAGCTTGCCTTACTTAAACGATCTTGATTTCTTGACATCACACCTTTGCCTGCTGAAAATGTGTCAACAGTATCTCACCTGGCCTGTGTGTGCAAGGACTTCTGTTCATTGTAGGAAGCAATCCTAGCCAAGGTTTCAGGTGAAAAAACATCATCACAGGGGATGGGCAAACATGGCCAGCTGCACTCTGACCTAGGAGGCGCTGTAGAGACACAGACCTGCGGCTCCCCCTCCCTCAGCTCTGCTACAAACCACCAAAGGCTTAAATCTTCAGTATCTGTGGACTGATGGGCAGGAGTGTGGAAACCAAACAAGAGTCTTCTACTACATCTCAAGTTCCACAGATGACATGGTAACATTTGCTAGTACAGTGTAGACCATACTCAGCCTCAGGGATCCACATATACTTACCAATGATGTACACATTAACATTCCCCAAAAAGAACTGTAATCTGACTGTAATAACAAGATTATGTTAGTATGAAGAATAAACTAAGGATGATGGCAGAACCAAGATAAGGGAGCCCAAATATTCCTTGTAAGTCAGCAAATAACACATTTGACAAAAGTCTGACGTGATGGCTGGGTAAGACTCCAAGCTATGATATCTCCTATCTTTAAAATGACACCTGGAAGGGGAAGGAATGAGAATTTGGAAACAAGAAGTTAAAAAAAGTGAAGTTTTCCAGAATCATCACAGAAATTCCCAATAGTATGTAATTTTCATTTTCTAGAGAAGGGAAGTAATTGTCTCTTTGGAAATTATAACTCCTTGTTCATATTCCTCATTTGTAATATAAATTCTACCAGGCTGTGTAGGCCAAGATCAAGTATAAGAAAAAGCCTGCACGTCCCTTTACACTTTGCTCTGCAAAATGATCACGGGGGCAGAGCATCCCTGTTCAGCTTTTCCTAAGGTAGAATTTGCACAAATCTGTCATCGGCTGTGTGTGTGGGTGCTTATCTCAATTCACAAGAAGCTGAAGTTTCATCTAAACTCTAAAAAATAAAACAAACAAACAAACAAACAAACAAACACTCTTAGAGGTGCTGTCAAGAAAGAGAAAAGGCCCAGAATGGATTTATGACCGATTTAACCTTGTCAAAACTGCCCGGGTCAGCAGAGTCCAGTGTGCTGTTCTGCCCTGTACAATCTGTATAGAATTCCTTCCAGAAACCACACTATCTAAGCAGAACCTTGGTGACCCTCTTTGTTTGGAGCTGGCACAGCCATCCACAATTGCAAGACCAGTCATTTGGAGAGCTCATGATGAACACCTAGGGCAACCACTGGCTCAAAAACACCAGCACTCTTTAACAAAACAAGGCCAAGTGCCAGTGAGTTTGAGGCTTTGAATTGGCCACTGTGGGTAGGAAGAAAAACTGGCTCAGAG
This sequence comes from Cricetiscus sungorus, assembly GCA_030556225.1. NCBI lineage: Eukaryota > Metazoa > Chordata > Mammalia > Rodentia > Cricetidae > Cricetiscus > Cricetiscus sungorus. Next base: position 28,939,102 of record JANBXA010000740.1, on the reverse strand, counting down.
AAAGAATTGTTCTAGAGTTTCCCTTCTTGAAGTTCAATAAACACTGGGTTGTGTCTGATTCTTTCATGATTATTGAAAATATCAACAGTTCCAAGTTCACTTCCACTGGGCAAGATCCTGGATTTTGTACCCACATCAGGAAAATCAGACAGCATTATAAGGGGCCTTGAACTCTGTGTCTTGTGGTTAAAGCAGACCCATGGAAACCAGGGCAGCTGGTAACCTGGAATGAGGCAGAACTAAGCAAGAGGACAAACACACTTCTAAATACCATTTAGCTCCATCACTCTGGACACTGTCACTTCCATGAAGGGCGAGACTGTCCACAGCTGTGTTTCTGAGCTAGGCATTCAAAGGCTGCCTTCAAGGAACTCAGCAGGATGTGCCCTTCCATGTGACCTCAGGAGCTGAGAAGAACAGCATTAACGGCAAACCAGAGCATTCTTGTTGGCCATAGTCTCTCCAGGCACTGGGTGCACATGGTTCAAGGTCTTGTCAAGTACAATGAAGCCTAAAGTTCCATCACAGTGGGAAGGAGAACAGTACAAAGCTGATTGTTGCTGGGGGCACTTCAACAACAGCTGAAATATTAGGTTACTAAACGTTTCAAATGGCTGGATGGGTAAGGAAGGCATTTGCTGTTGAGCCAGCCAACCTGTTTGCTGTTGAGCCTGCCAACTTGAGTTCAATCCCTGAAACCTACATGGTGGGATGAAAGAACCAACTCCTACAAGTTATCTTCTGACTGCTGCACATATATACTTCCACCCATAATAAATAAATGTACAAAATAATTAGATGTATTTAACAAAAATAATCCTCTGTATAGTAAACCTATTTACTATACAAAAATCTCTGGTCTTAAAGTTAAATTACACATAAATTCTTAACTGTAAGATCTACTTCACAGACATATTTTACTGTCACAGCACCTAATGACTTTCCCCCAGCTACAGAGTGGCTGCTCAGAGGGATGGTATCAAGGAGGATGGCTGAGTGGAGAAATAGAGACATACTTGCTGTGCGTATTTCCCAATGATCACGTATCACTTTATTTCTCATAGATGTTTGCACACAAAAGAAACAAGCTGTTCAGATACATAGACACTTTAGAAATACACCAGGTTTATAAGTATGCAACACGGTGTAACTTCTAACTATAAAGTACGGTATTCCAGACATCAAATTTAGGAAAGTGTTTGACTGCAAGTTTTATTAAATAATCTTGTTACGTTTTTACAAATATACTGCAGCAAACAATTGATTGTGTTAGAGCCTTGCTCTGATGGCACCCCCATAGGCATCTCTGTAGAACTTAGAAAGATTAAGTAAATCAGTCTACTCAATAGGGGTGCATGCTCCAAGGAGATAATCCCATCTTACATTCAAAGATACACTGGATTTCAGTTTCCCAATGGTGCTGCCGGTCTCTAGAGGCAGCCATTGTTTGAAACAATAAGTTGTAATTTATTATTAAGAAATATGCTTATGCATAAATTTGCTGTTTTAGATAAACATAAGCCATTAATACGCTGATTGTTTTAGTTGATGCTCTTGTCTTAATAATCACCTTAGCAAAGTTCCAAATGACAATACCTGACTCAGACTATCAGAAAGGCATATGTTAATTTCATCCATCTAGCATTCACTTGACAGCTGTAGACTGTGTGCTCTATTATCCACGTGGGCAAAATATTCTAGATGCTAGGAAGGAATAAGTGTGAAGTATCCCCAAGGACTCCATAATGTGGTGGGTAAGCCATAGCTTCATGAAAAACAACCAAGATGAAGTAGTATGCTCAAGGCTCACTTTATTACAGCAGGGACTAAACAGGGAACAAAGAGTAATGTAGAAAGGCGAGCAAGCCACAAGACCATCTTAACACACTAAATGATGCAAAGGAAAAAATGATCGAGCTGTTCTTCTGTGTGTGGGTCAAGGTGCAGTGCTTACTAAGTGTCTTGAGCCGTGAGTGCCACTAGGCACAATTATCCCATTTGAAATAACTACTGACAGGCAAAGTACAGGCATTCAGCCTTGGGATATTTGGAAGTTACTTTTCAAAAACATGAAGTGAGCTTGTCATCTTACAGAAACAATTCAGAGGTATCTGTGATTGGTGATAAAAACTCTAACTTTCAAACGAAATTACTGTTTGGGGAAGCCTGTTCCTACAAGTGTGCACTTAACAGCTTTGCAACACTTAGGGACTTTACTGCTGAAATTGTAGTAACAATAATGCATGCAATTTAAAATTTTATGTATTATATAGATTATTACTGTCAATACATTTGTCAATGATTTGGTGAACCATTTTTTTTTCTAAATAGCAACAGATAATGTTTAAAAATCATGTATAAGTTAATGGTTTATCCACAGTGCATGGAAACCAATGTGCTTTAATGTAACAAAGTGCAAAAAGCTAAGCCAAGTGATGACTTCAGATTCTGTACTGAAAGTGGCTTTTTAGAAAATGTCATTTCTCAATTTTTTGAGTTCAAGAACACTCACAATGATCTGTATAGTGCATTGAAATAGTCTTCCCTCCCTCCATGCTTTAGCTTGGATATGGTCAAATTGCTTCCCACAAGAAATGAGCTGAAACTTTGTCCTCTTTGCAGTAATGGGTAGAAACATCATGAATTAAGATTAGATAGGGTTACCACAGTGAAGCCCCCATGTCTGAGTCCTGGTGGGTTTATGAGAGAGAGACCAGAAGAGGGAGAGAGACCAGAAGGCATACTTATGTTCTCCCCCCCCCACACACACACAGAGTGCTCTCTGTCTCCCATCATGTGCTGTCTTGGGCCACTTTAGGATTGTGTCAGCTAGCCATGTCCTCAAATAAACCACGTTTCTTAATAGTTTTTCCCAGTCTGACACATTCTGTATATTGTATTACTGGCAACAGAAAACAGACTAATGTACTTGTGGTATAGTCACACACAGCAGAATTTTCCTCATTTCATTCTGAATAATCTACACAGAGGACAGGATGAAGAAGCTGATATGAGAATCAAGCCATCTTTTAATCAAGGCAAATATCAAAGAAAGTTGCAAAACACAGTTAAATTATTTTTGTTTGTCAAATTTTATTTATTTTTCATAAAGTGTTATTTATAACATATAATGACATTATTCTTAATTTAAAAATGACTTCATAAACACTTCAGCTTTTCAGTGTTATTTTCTGTTAGTATCTAGTTAGATATTCAACCCTACTAGAACATCATTGGGTCTCTCAGTAATTTTTAGGACAAAAGAGGAGCTTGCCCCCCCCCAACTCAAACACTAAGAGTTGGTCATCTAGATATTGATTTTTAAAATATCAGCTTCCAAGGACCTAAGTGACAGTGTGTAGCTAGTAAGAGCATAATGTACCAGGAAAGTAGGGAAAAAACAATGCCAAATCACTGGCACCAACAACAAAGGACAAAAGCACTCTTGGCAATTGCCCCAAACAGAATAAATGTGAACAAAAGGATTGTGGTAGACATGATATAAAAGAAGCTTGGGACATTTTGACTTTGAGTGTAGGTACCTTTCAGCTACTAAGTTTTCACTAATCAGATTTCAAACACTATAGATATTTGACCAGTTTGAACTTCATCTTTCTCTCTAGGATACCACTGCGCCTCAAGTTTGTGAGTCTTATCTGTGTGTAATCACTTGTGTTTGAGTCTCTGCGGCTTTTCTCTAGTATGACTTTGCAACATCTGCCCCAAATCCATGGAGTGACAAGGGTATAATTGAGATTAAAATGGCAGAAGAGGCACAAGTCATGAATGTCCTGGACAAGTCTGCACATGACTGACCTTGCTTCCTAGGCCACCATCTCCAGCTCTAATGGAGAGTGAGAAGGGCTGTCAGAATGCCTACTCTAAGTCCTCCACATTGTTCTTTCCCAAGAATACTAAAACCCACCACCCTGCCACCTCTCCACCTCCACATTCCTTTGGATGGGGTAGCATACATTTCAGAAGGATAACAACCCAAGACTTTCTCTTCTGATTGCAGCATCATCCAACAACCAGCTCTTTACTTGCTTTTTCTCTGCCCTGTTTCATCCTTCTATCAAGTCAAAACCATTCTAGTCCTTTTTTCCTAAAAATCTTACTTCAACCTCAAGGTGGCTTCTCCTCTACCCTCACCACCTTCAGTTTCTTCTGCCCATTCACAGTGCCTCTATTTCTGAGAACCTTTCTGTACCCACCTATTGTCTCTCTACTTGCCTCTTGTTGGTATTAGCCTCCTCTCTTACAGAGTGTAGTACAAATGAGGAACTTAGCATGGTTAACTGTCACATATGCATTTCCAGTGCTCATCTCTGTCTTCAGAGTGCTGTCTGCAAATGGCTGTGTGTGATTTAGATCTCATCAGTAAAGGCCATAGGCTCCCAAGGCATCTTAGGTCCCACACAGAGCCCATTACTCCCTTCTACTCACTTCCATGCTTCTATTCTCTTATATTCTTTCCTTAATGCCTTCATCTCAGTGAGTGTCAGCATTCCAGTCACTTTGTTCTCATTTCTCCAAAATATGTTTCTCCTAGGAGTCAAATGGCATTCAGAAACTAGTGTTTCCCACATACTCATCTGCCTTTCTCCAGTGTCCCTTCCCTATTTCAGGGCCACATATCACTTACTCTGACTTCAGAAATAGTTTCTATCTGATCTCCTTGACTTCTCTTTCCCTCCATCAATCTTTTTGGTACCCCTCTGACAGGTATGATTAGGAAAAGGAATGTGGGGACATCTCAGAGTTCCATGTCTTCTTCAGCAAGCCCAGACCGAGAGAAGGAGACAGGAGAGGGATGAAAGGGGGAGGAAAACCAAGGGTTTACATACAAGATGTACACAGGAGCCTACAAGAAAAGAGGTGATGCTAACAGATGTCAAGACTCCTGAGAAAAGGAAAAGGACACTTAGTGAGGTCATTACAGATCACTGTGTCCTTGGATAAAGTGGTTTCCTAACTTTTATGAGGATGGAGGTCAATCCTCCAATCTCCTTGACTTTTTTTTGAATAATTTGTTTATTTTTATCTTATGTACAATGGTGTTTTGCCTGCATGTATGTCTGTGTGAGGATGTCAGATCTTGGAGTTACAGACAGGTGTGAGCTGCCATGTGGGTGCTGGGAATTCAACCCTGGTCCTCTGAGAGAGCAGTCAGTACTCTTAATGGATGAGTCATCTCTCCAGCCCTTCTTGACTTCCTATATACATGAACCTCTATGTTAAAAACCGTTATCTAGAGTATATTCTAAAACTGCATTTCTTTTAAAGACCAAAATTCTGATGCACTGTTCTTTAATAATCACTCTCCATGCTTTCAATTCTTCTACCCACTCAGTGTCTCCGATAGTGGCTCCTGCAGTGCCTCTCATATCCATTGACTCTACAGTCTGCTGTCAAATCCTGCAGCGCAACACCTAACTCCTCTCTTGGTGGCATCCTCACTCTCCTACTGCTTATTATAGCACACTCAACTAGTCATCCCCCAACGCTGAAACAATAAGCACAGACAGAAATAGCACTTACTGTAGGGAACCCAAAGTGTTTATAACACACAATCTCCAGACCCTGGCAGGCTGGGAGCTTTGTCCAGCATTCCTCCTCTAGGCCAGTTTTCTCTTTCTCAATTTCTCTATAACCAGTTTAAACCATCACTCTCATCCTCATGACGTAGAGTTCTGCCCTTGTCTCAGCAGATGCTTCCCTGTCTTCATAAGGAAATGAGACAAATGCATAGGACCTTTACTTTCCCCTGCTTGAATCCCAAGAGAGACTTACCTCTCTGTGGGATAGATGTGTGCATATGTGCATGTACACACAGCAGTGGTGGTTCCTTTTGAGTATCAGCTTGACTGACTTACAGAAAACCTAGAAATTTCCCTCAGCATGGTTTGGGTAGTCTGTGAGGTTATTCCAGGGGAGATAGCATGTGAATCTATGGAGACAAAGTGGGGAAGACCCACCTTTAATGTGGGTGGCCAACATGTAATCAGAGAGGGTCCAGAAAGAATGAATTTGAAAGGCGAAATGGCCTCCCTTCTGAGAGTTTGGACAGACTCCTGTTGTTGCCCTTGAAGTCAAAACACCAGGCTATTTGACTTTACAATGCTGAGACTTAGGCCTGTGGCCCTACTAGCTTAAGCTTTTAATAAGAGTTGTTAGGTGGCAGCAGCACATGTCTTTAATCCCAGCACTTGGGAGGCAGAGGCAAGTGGTTCTCTGAGTCTGAGGCAAGCCTGGTCGATAGAGAAAGTTCCAGGACAGCCAGAGCTACACAGGAAAACCCTATCTCTAAAAACTAAAATAAATAATATTAAACTAAAATATGAAAGAATAACATTTATATAGTCAGTTTCCTTGGTTCCGAGGCCTTTGTGCTTGGGTTGAGACACACAACTGTCGCCCCAGGGTATTTGGGTTTTAGAAAATCTGTTATGGGGTTTATCATAGCCTGAATCATGTGACTCAGTAAGTCATAAATGAATCCCTTCTCATATATCAATGTGCATATCCTGTTTCTTCTCTCTCTGCAGAGCCCTGACTAATACACTATCTACACCGACTCTGCCGTCAACAGTTTCTTAAGTACCTACCATATGCTGCTCCCCGCATTTCAGAATGCATTATCCCATTTAATCTTCACACACTTCGTATGCTATCTCAGCAAAGGGCTCTTTCTTGGCATCTGCCTGTCTCCCTCGAGATCTCTTTTCCTCTTTCATCTACTGTATTCTCTCCACCTGTTCTGTCCCTCAGTTTGCAACCACGCTCCAGTTTCTCATCTAGAAATCCCCAAACCTCTCCCTAAAAGCCAGCCTGTTCTAGCTAGCCCTCAAGATTGTCATTTCTCTTAACACCCAGACATTGAAACAGTAATCTTTGATTATTATCAGCAATCCCACCCTTCTCACTTTCTCCTTGAGCCACTGAAAATCAGAGTCTGTCTAAACAATGCCATGGAAAGTGAGAACGAGTGTCACTTCTCTTGCTGGAACTATCTGAGGACCCACTCATACATACAGTAGTGTCAAAGCCCTTACATCCATTATCTCATGTTGTGTTTCCCTGTATTTTCCTCAGTAGTGTTTGTGATATTACACATTTAATCTATGTTCCCTCAAACATGAGGCTGGGAGTTAACTCAGCACGAATGACATCTACTTGGCATTTCTAGGTTCAAGCACATAGTTGGAATTTTGGTGCTTATTTAATCAGTGGTTGACTAAACAAACAAACATCTTTTTTTTTTTTTCAAGACAGGGTTTCTCTGTGTAGCTTTGGAGCCTATCCTGATACTCTGTCTGTAGGCCAGGCTGGCCTCAAACTCACAGAGATCTGCCTGCCTCTGCTTCCCGAGTTCTGGGATAAAAGGCGTGCGCCACCACCGCCCGGTACAAATAAACCTCTTAAGGTAGAGATTCTCACCTCTATTTACTCATGGAGAAGAGTGAGTTGGTTATACAACTCAGCTTATGTCACTTGCCCAGTGAGCAAGGATAGACCCAGACTTGAAACCCAGATTTCATTGCCAAAGCTAGCTCTTTTCACTTTCTCTGCCCCTTTCTTTCCCATATATGTCACTGGCAAGTGACACTACTACTCACAAGACACACTACTTAATTTTCTTGCCTAGCCCAGACCTTACTGCTTTGTCCAGATCCACAGACAGATATCCTCTTTATATTTTCCTCTGAAAGCCCCACCTTCAGCAAAACTCAAATCATTCTATTTCCCACTTAAACATGTTCTCCCATTCATACTCCAGGGGGCACCATCTCATCACCTGCTTGCATAGCTAATGCTTCCTTTCCCCCTTTCTTTTCCACCTCAAGTAATTATAATCTACCAATTGTTCCCTTGCCGTTATCTCTATGCCTTTCCTAAAAATTACATCAGTGGTACTGTCTCAGTGCAGGCCTGTGCAGATCTCAACTACTGGCTTTTTAATGTGTGTGGTTTCTTCGCTCTGGCTCAACTTACTGCAACTCATTCTTCCACTGATATCAGAGCCATCTGTATCCTTCACTGGTATAATGATATCACTTCCTTTTCTCACACTTTGAGGTGGCTTGGTAACCCATCTACTGAGCTTCTTGAGTCAAAGCTCCTAACATGGCATAGAGACTTCTATGGGCTTCATTTTAACTATGCCCCACATTGTCACTGAAGTCACTTCCTGAAGTGTGCTCCCTGTCCTAGGGATGCTGAGCTGCCTACAGTTCACTGCAGTTCACGCCTGCCATCTCCGTATCCTTTTCTTCTGGGAAGAACACTTTTCTTCATGGCAGCCCTCTCCATGAAGTCCCACACAAAGCCCACTCTCTCCAATGAAGTCATTACTGATTCTTCTTCCTGCATGCTCCCACTGTGCACTGAAGCTTCTCTGTAATGTCTCGTGGTGTGCTCTTTATTTGTTACCTTGACTGTCTTCCTGCTACATTGCCTGTCTGCTTACACGGTGCATTATAAATTCTTTTAGAGGGACCAGAGAGTGTGTGCTTGCGCTCGTGTGTGTGTGTGTGTGTGTGTGTGTGTGTGTGTGTGTGTGTGTGTGTGTGTGTATTCAGTACCCAAAATAATGGATAGCAGTGACTATACAATAGCAGTTTTTCTTTCAGAATTTGTATTTGTCATTATTATTGTGGACGTGTGTGAGGGGTATACACCATGTGCTTTTATATGGGTGGTTGCACTCTCCATGTTGACTTTGGGTATCCTCCTCTATCTTTGTTCACTTTAATTTTTGAGGCAGGGTTTCCCACTGAACCTGGAGTCTTGGTTTGGCTAGACTAGCTGACCAGCAGGCTTCCAGGATACACCTGTCTCTGTCACATCCAGAGCTGAGTTACAGGCATATGCCACCAAGCCTGTCTTTTACATGGGCTCTGAACTCTGTAACCAGGCCTACATGCTTGTATATGAAGCACTTTCCCTCCATAACCTTCTCCTGGCCTCATTAGTTTTGTTGCCTGGATGAATAATAACATTTAAAATTTCTCTATGACTTTATGCTGGTGCCACTTTTATGAAGAACATGAATAGTCACAAAAGTGACCTGGCTAAAGATGGGCTGGTTCTCACAGAACACAAAGCATATAGAGACAACGCCTGCCTCCCAAGGCAAAATGATCTCAAGGAGAACATGTTGGAAATATGCATTTTTCAGCATTACACCAATATTTTTAGAACACATTACCCTGACTCCTTTCATATGTTGGCTTGGAGACGAGAAGTTGCCAGGCCATGTGTGACAGTTGCTGTCTCCACATGCTATAAAAAGAACAGGAGCTGACATGCTCAGAGCAGAGAAACACAAGCGCAGGTCTGGGGGAGAGTGTCATGCCCCCATCCCCAGCAAGACTTCTACAGCTTTAATTCTTAGGTCCTGTGTGCAAAGGCAGGGCCTAGCCACTATAACCTCCACCCTGAGCTGTATCAAAGACGTGAGGTCTGAGCTCTGACCTTAAAGTCTGAAAACAAACTTCATTTGTTTGGGGCTCATTGGTCAGGTCACTAAACTAATAAGCTCCAGGCTCAGTGAGGGACAGTTTCCAAAAGTATGGTTTTGAGAGGCAAAGGAGGGTACCTGGGATCAATCTGTGGCTCTGCATAGATTCACACAAGGGATGTGCTTCTACGAGTCCCTGAGAGAGAGCTTCAATTTAGGGTACTTCTCAATTATTTTTAGCTTTCTCTGGAACCCACTTCATGTCTACTATTAGATGAGCCAGTGCTATGGTCACTGGTTGTCTGAAGACAATATATGGAGGGGTGTTTTCTTGTGCTGACAGACAGCAGAGTGCTTCCTAAAGCGTCTCCATCTCAAGAGCTGATGAAGGTCCTGATGAAGGTCCTGTGTGTGTATGGTTGATGATCACAGACATCTCCATCCTTCCTAGTGGCTTGAATGAGAATGGCCCCCATAGCCTCATATATTTTAGTGCTTATTTCCCCTTCCCCCACAATCACCTGTAGTGGTATCGTTTGGGAAGGATTAAGAGGTGTGGCCTTGTTGGAAGAGATATGTCACTGGGGGTGGGCTTTGAGCTTCCAAAAGCCCATGTCATTCCAAGTTATCTCTTTGCCTCTTTCTACCTCCTGTTTGTGGATCAGATGTGATCTCTCAGCTACTGTTCCAGTACCCTGCCTTTGGGCCACCATGTTCCCCACCACGATGGTCATAGACTCCCACCATCTGAAACTTTAAGCACAATAAAATGTTTCTTTTATTGTTTTCTATAAGTGGTCTTGGTCATGGTGTCTGCTCACAGCAATAACAGAGTACCCAATGTACTTCTTAATCTAGCTGCTGACTCCAGCAAAGCTGAGGGCAAGGTAGCTGTTCAATGGGGCCTCAATGAGCACTCGTGGCAAGCACTGAACCAAGAGGACAAACCCCTGGTTGGTGACAGCCCAAGCTGAGCAAACCACCGCGAAGGGCAGACGGCCAGAGTTACCCAGCAGCCCATGCTCTGTAGGAAGAGCTTTAGGGGAACTCTGATGACAGAAGCTGAGGATTTGGAAGAGAGAGGTGGAGGTATGTTTTGGTACTTCTATGCTTTACTCCAGTATGTGGAGTGTGGATTCCCAGAAAACAGAAGTCAATCAGGTAATTCATTGCTTTGTTCTGTAGAATAACAGTCTTAAAAATGAAAGATTTATTGACTTTCCAAGCAGGGGACTATCTCACAGCCATGTCCAACGACTAGTCACTTCCAGCTTCCCTAGAAGAGAAGATTTTTTTTTTCACTTTCCTGGAATTATGTCATGTCATGAAGGATGGGCAATTCAATCTGACTGTACTTCTAATGCTCTCTTTAGCTCTCATGCGTGCTGGCTGAGGGGGCTGGCACTTTTGCAAACTGACAAGGGTCCCTTGGCTTTAGGTTCTGTTTGGTAAGTTTTTCTATCTGCACCCTTAGTCCTTTCAATTGTGCCACTGTTGACATTTTTCAGGTTAAGGTCATCCTCCTTGCCCATTTAAGGTTTGAGTCTTGGATTTAGGCACCAGAGGCAGGCCAGACTCACTACTCTGATGGTTGTCATCTCATAGTATCATGGCCAATGATGTCCCAGGGAGGGGCACCAGCACTGTGGCTTGTCTCTGCTCTTGCTGCTACACTTCCATGCTTAACATCGCAAGGTCTTGTGGGCTCATCCTTTCTCCTGTCATTTACAAGGCCAAATCTAGACACTAGGTGAGTTTTCAATTACTTTGAAACTTCACTGTTCCCTCAACTGTCTAGACTTCCTGTCTCATTAGGTGTGCTACAAACACTGAAGGTGACTCTCATTCTTTCTCCTCACCCTGCATCTTTCCCCATCCTCCCCACAGGGAATTATTCTATCCCAAATCCATCCAAACCCTCTCGAATCCCTCTTACTTCAAACTCTCCCTAAACTACCCTAGTTCACAGGACTTCCAGCATGGTCACAGTGAAAACTGCCTGACAGTTTAGGAAAAGATCATACTCTACATTCTATATACTCTATCTGCCTCATGTCTGACTGTCTGTCATGTCTCCCCAACTGAATTACCTATACCAAGTGAAGAAAGGTCACAGGCTTATTACTCTTCTAGGGCCTGCACTGGTGCTAGCATGTAAGAGATGCTGAATAAAGATTTGTTGAGTTGAATGCATTACAGCAACTTGGATCATAAATGATAGTCTCCACAGGGAGGCATGCACACTAACCCCTAGTGACTCATTTGGCTATCCTATAGATAGGGCTGCATACATAACCCTTTCCTTGCCACAGAGAAGTGTATTGATTTATTTTTTTAAACCAATTCAAACGACACAAGCCAATCTACTCCTGCTACCCCTAAATTTATATTGCTTGATATCTCAATTCAAATTCTCTACAACTTAGGATATAGTCACTGCAATTGGTTTCCTTTCCGAAAATAATGATTTATCTATTTAGGTATGTATAATGTTTTGGTTTTGTGTTTGTTTTTGAGACAGGCTCTCTGCACAGCCCTGGCTGTCCTGGAACCCTCTATGTAGAAGAAGCTCGCCTTGAACTCACAGAGATTCACCTGACTCTGCCTCCCATCCTGAGTGCTGGGATTAAAAGCATGCACCATGAGGCCTGTCTTTTGTCATTAATCTTCACCATGGAAAAACTGATTTTTTTAAACTAAGCATCCCGAACCTTTTCGTTCAGCACTAAACTCACTGCACACACTCATATGTTGCTACTTCTATCCCTTCCACCACCCCTACTTTTCAACTACCATGATCCCTTTTAAATTCTGACTTTTATGCAAAATACATGCCTCCCAATTTTACCTTTCTCCTGAGAGTTAATTCCACATCTACTATGAGAATATTCCTTTTCAAACAAAATTCAACAAAAGAAGTCCACAACACAATATTCCAAAACTCATTTTGCATTTTCCATAGAAACTGCATTATAAATAGTACTTTGGTTTGTTCTCTGGCTGCAGCACAAAGTTTGGCTAATCCCTCTGCAATGGAAAGCAGCATAAAGCAATATGCTAACAGTAAGAGTAACCAAAGGGCAATAGTTAAAAAAAATTACCACTGTCCTTTATATTTGAAATTGAGCCCTTTAGTTTAGAGACAAGGAGACTGAGGTTGTGATGGTTCTCACCTTGAGGAGTTCTTTAATACTGTCATCTATCTCTAAATCCTGCAGGCCTAAGACCTAGCTTCCCAGCATACTGCCAGCCTTTCTGTTTGCATCATCTTACCTCCTCCATTCATCCATTTTTTTCTATTCCCTCTGGCCCTGTTCTCAACCATATGTTATCCTTCATCTGGATTATGATAACAGATTCCTAGATGGTTTCTCTGGGTTCAAACTCTGCTCTGATATGCAATTTTCATGTGGTCATCAGATTAACCCTTATAAAGCACATCTTTTGTAGTATCATTGCTTTGATACATAATATACCATCAGCCTCATCAAGGCAGAAAAATGGGGCTGAGGTTGCTGCTTAGTGTCAGAGTATTTGTCAGTATGCATCAGGTCCTAGGTTTGATTCCTAGCAATCCAACAAAGATAAATCAAAAAGTCCCACACTTAGTCAAAGGACTGTGAACATGTGGACTCTTAGCATAGAAAACATCCCCAGGTCAGACAGGATCTATCCAGGTCTATATAGCATCCCACAGGGCACTTGCTCCCACCTACACTAATCCAAGCTCCAGAAATTGACTCATAGGAGTGTTGATCAGAGGAGGGGATAGACAATCATTCTTTTCTAAATTTCCTGACATGCCAGTTTGCTCCCATTTGACTAAACATGGTCCTATCATGGAGGAGCTGGATGATGAGGATCTTGGCCAATAGAGAAAGGACAGGAGTAGCTGGCTTCCAATTTAACCCCGGGGTCCTATGCATGAGTGGAGCAGAAAATCCCTTGCCCTAGGCAGGCAGCTTCTCTGCGACTGTAAAAAGGTTTCTTTCTGAACACAGGGGACAGAAACACTGTCTTCTCAATGCTGTTGTGAGGCTGGAGTATATCCGAAAGCATCCATGGTGATACTGGATGGATTCAGCCACACAGGTGGCTGTGCATCCATAAATTCAGGTCAGAGAGACACACCAAAGCTTTGGATCAGTCTCCACACCCTGACAAAACTCCAGCAAATGTTTTCTCTTGGAAGAATGCCTGCTTCCTCAACTGCAGGCTGGCATTCAAATAGGATCTCGTTTCATATTCTACCCTTCATCCTGTTTCACTGAGAGGAAACATCTAGGGAAAGAGAAATTACTGGTTTACAACAGATCCAAGAAATATTCTGGAAGTCAGATGATTGAAAAATCCAAATCAGAGCCTTCTTTGATAAATTAAAGAGGAAAAAAGGCTCCACAAACAAACAATAACAACAACAAAAAACATAACCAAACCAGTGAGGCTAAGGGCTGCCTGTTGTCATGGCAACTTGAGCATCCTAATCCAGTCCTCTGGGAGAGCAGAGATTACAATAGCAGTGAAGAGCCACACCCCTGTATCCTGAATCGACCCAGTGCTAGCCCTAGTTACTAACACTGGCTTCCCCTCTCAAAGTCCTTGAAAAGGGAAAGAAAGGTGGGGAATTTTTCTGTGTTACCCACAGAAATCTATTACATTATCCATCATCACTGGGCATTCTATTATTGGAGCATTACACATTTTTCAAGCATTTCTATACATGTTACCTTGTAAATTTCCAATAATGAAATTGACATGATGGTGTTACGCACATTTTGTAGAAGGATGGTACCAGAGGGATGTTACAGATGGGCCAATTAGACCTTTTGATTTTGAAGGGAGAGTATAATGTAAATCAAGTGACTAACTGACTGTATAAAGTTGTCAGTGACAAGGCTTTAGCTGCTGTCCCAATGACGCTGGCCAGCATCATTTTGGTAGAAAATGAGTTGCTCCCACCCTTGCTGTTTTAGAAACCACAGCATCACACAATGCCAGAAATTCAGGGGCTATTCAGTAAAGGATGTAGCTTCCCTAGCTAACTGTTTTATGTTTGCAGAGGATATGGAACCCCCACCCCCACACTCCCTTTCTAGCTCCCAGGCTGTTTGGAAACTATAGGAGATAGCTAGAAACAAAGAGCGGTAATTGCAACATGCATTTCTGAGACTCCCCTTAGCAGAGTCATTTCACCTACTGTGCTGAGAGGTGACCTCATTAGGGAAGAGGAACCATCAGTGGAAAACTCCAAGCCTCTGAACCCTCTGGCAGTTGAGCCTGTGCCTGGGGAAGGCTTCCACAGCTGCTTCTGACAATGGGCTTCTGTGCCCCACTCCATAAAGGCCTTTGCTCCTCCCGATGAGCTGTCGGGTTTTGTTTTGTTTTATCTTCCAGCAAGATGGCTGCTGATTGCAATGTGCTCAGAATAGCAGAAAGTAATTAAAATTTCATTTAAAAAAATCTATTGCACAGTTTAACATTTATCTACACAAGGAAGACTGCTGGGGTAAATAACGTAGAATCATCTTCATTTAGCAAAACAAGGAAAAGAGCTCAGGCCGACTGGCACTCACGGGAGAGGAACAGCAGATACAAGGAGCTGGGTGGCAGATGCAGAGGCATCAAGTTGTAGGCCTTTGCCTGGGCATGCAGGCGGACATTACAGAAACAACCATTTTACGCCCCCATGGAGCATCTGGCAACAAGCTAATGGTTCAACCAGGGGACTCATTAGTTTATACAGCACTGAATAGGGTACTGAATCCCATGCATTCAAGCCCCATAGGTGCCTGAGTGGGATTAAGTGTCTAGTGACCAAATGTGATGAGCTCACATTTTAATAAACATTTTTATTTTGTTTGTGCATGTTCATGTGTGTACCAGCGTACAGGTGAGAATGCATCTGTGTGCCAGAGAACAACCTTAACTGTTCTTAGGAGGCGGAACCTCTTTCTGGACCAAGTACACTTTCTGCACCATTTACCATGTAGCAGGAACTTGTTTGGTCTGGCTGTGATGGTGTATGCCTGTAGTCTCAGGACTTGGAGATTGAAGTGGGAGACTAGGAGTTCAAGGTCATTCTCAGCCATATAATAAGTTCACTTGAGCTCCATGAGATCCATATAAAACAAATAAAAAAACAGAGCAGGAACCTTTCTAAGTTGACTGTGTAGTGTTTAAGCCAGCCTTTGAGACCCCAGCTGACCTATTAGGGTAATGGCATAGACCTTGGCTGCTCTTCATCCCCTGAAGCTCTCACCGGGCCTTTTCCAGATCAGATCTACCTGTGCTCAGCCAATATTGCCATCATCTCCCCTGTGCAATTGGCCCCATATTGTTAACAACCGAAAGCAATGTCCACTGCAAAATGGACATCTATTTCTTCCAAGAGAGTTCACATTCAAAGACTATGCTTTTGAAATACACGCATTTTATCTACAGCAAAAGAAGGACCTAGTGAAAGCATAGTGCTCCTAAGAAGTGAACTTTTATTAGAGAGCTGTATGTTCAGTCATGAGCTAGTCTGCTGGTCCAGACATCACTTTATATCAGTTTTCAAGGCTGTCTAGGTGGCAATAGGAATCTAATAATAAAACAGGTTCATTTAGCAATCAAATGATGTTATTATCATTACTATATTACCCATTTGATTCTAAAATTTATGTTCACTTTCAAAACCAACAATCCATTCTGTTCACTGTGCTCCAAAGCAGCCTGAATATTTTATGTTTAAAGTAACTTGTCATACTCCAACTTCAGAAATAAATACCAAATCAATTTACTTTCCCCCTCTTCCCCCAACACTAAAAGCAAATGTCAAGTGTTATAAAGCTCCCCAATGATGTCAATAATGTTATTAAAAATTGAGATTTAATATCTCTTCTCATATTCTTTATAGAGAGTGTCATGGAAATAGGCAGGGCTATAAAACTAATAACCATTATTTTCATGGAAAATATTTCCATTCACATGGGGTGGGGTAAACCAAGGCTTTTATGGAATCATTAAGCCAGACTACTCACACAAGAAGCACAGGTTCCTTTCTGTTACATGGACCTGGAAAATATCGATAGTGTTTCCCTGTTGTGCAACACTGAACCAGATAATGGCCAAAGAGGTCACTGAACAGAGAAAGAAAGGACAGGGGGAGATGGCAGAGTTCATAAAGGGCTTGCTAAGCAAACATGGAGACCCAAGTTTGATCCCCAGAATGCATGTAAAAAAGCTGGGTGTGGTGGTATGTATGGGGAATCCCAGCCCTTGGGAGGAAGTAGAGACAGGCCTAGCAAATGGTGAATTGCAGAACAGTGAGAGAATCTCTTTCAAAAAAAGGCAGATGGTGTATTAGAAAAGACATCTACATGTCTTTACATATATACACTCACACTCATCTGCATGCACGTGTATGTGTGCAGACACACACAGACACACACACACACACACACCCTCCCATTCACACTGACACAGACACACACACACATACACACACACACATACACACACACATGATGGAGGATGCAGTCAATAAGGTACAATTTTAATGTTCACATTTTCACTTTCACCAATGTGGACATAATCTTTATTAATATGGTTAAGGATGTTTGCAAGTTTCCAAGACAAAAGAATGGGTTGAAGATTCTGATTTTTCTGGCAATTGTTAGAAAAATAAAGAACTATTTGTAATTTAATGTTTGGGTATCAGAATGTTAGTGTTAGTCATGAATTCTCAGTTTTGTCACACTTTCATCCTTTGTAGTTTTGCTATTTAAGGCAATATTATTGGATCCAGCCCAGGTTCATATACAAAGAATAACCATAATGTCTCCTAACAAAGGTCTGTTTTGTGGATTCTTTGTTCACATTTGTTTACATTTTCAGATAAGCCAGCTGCTGTTTATTCCCAGGGCTGGTGAAATTGGGAGAGTCGATGAATGGTGTCACTGTGTAGGACAGAAGAGTCCTGCAGCTTGAGCTGGAGTATTCATATTCTTTAAATTAAACTAAGAGGAGGTGTCTGTCTTTCTGAGGTCATGAGTTAGATGGTGAATCCCTGCAAGGTCAATTCAATGTTATGAACCAATTAAGATGACTGACATAACGTAATAAGTTCTGGATCATGCAGATTGGCTGGAGGACCTTATACTCCAAAGAAAATTGCCAAGGACTCGGGGATACTGCAGTGTCCATGATCATTAATGTGTCAGCACAAGCTGTGGGCTAGGCACTTTACATCTGTGATGTGTGATTTATCTTCACACTTGTTACTCTGCAAAATAGGCATTCCCATTTTATGAAGGAGAAACACGAATGTAACCATTGCAGACATTTGTTAAGGGCTATACAGGACATAGCTTGCTGACCTGGAAAATACAAATGCTGAAGTGATCTATATAATTAAAATTCAACACAATGTTGCCTTGGGTAATGAGTGGGGTCAGCTCTCCCTGTCTTATGTCTTTGAATTACTGTGAATTAAAGGCTTTTAAGCAGAAACTGTATTGTGCAAGGGCTTATTCTATTTTCTAAAATATGTAAGTCTTTTTCTAATTGCAATAAAATTTCTCTTATTGAAATGCTCAGAAAATGACTTATCCTGACTAATAAAACATTCCAGTTAATTAAGCATTCTGGAAAAATTACTAATCTTCAAGAAAAAGATAAAAATTGCATGTTGTTTACTTTCACATATGTGTCCTGGCATGGATGTCCACACAGACACCATGCATGTGTGCACACACACAATAGTAATAATTATAATACTTCCTAAATTAAGTGATGTGCTTTTTGGTGGTTTCAGAAATATAGAGGGAGACTGCTAGTGGAACAGGGCTCACAAGCACACAACAGACAAACACTAGGTGTAAAACAGAAGTTGGCATGGCTTCAAAGACTCCCAGCTAATAGGACCTTACATCTGCAGCCTGAGATGACATTTCAGATAACTCCCACCCAGGTCTTTGATTTTTAGATGCTGTACCAGAGATTGGATGACTGGAAGTCTAAATGACTCAAAGTTATCCAGGATCAGTGGGAGCCACAGAGTGGCCAACATACCTGTGACTAGTTTTGCTATGCTAAATGCACTCACAAAAAATCATGCTGACTCCATTTACCACAATCAGCACAATATGAACAAAAATATATGTGCTACTATTTGTCTTCTATATTTGCTGATTACCAAGCAAGCATGGGTCTCCCTTTTTTTATTTCTTTGACAGCTTATCCCTGTGTGTCTGTGTGTGTGTGTGTGTGTGTGTGTGTGTGTGTGTGTGTGTGTGTGTGTGCGCGCGCGCGCGCATGCGTCTGTTTGCCTGCCTGCCTACCTGCTTGCCTGCCTTTCTGTCTGTGGCTATTACCTCAACTAATACACATGATGTTTTGGTGCAAATCAGACACAGCAAGAGAGGGCTTTTACTGGGCAGTTACTGGCATGTATCTTTATGCCCTTTCTATCAGGTCTAAGATGTATTGGGCAGCAGTGGGGGGCAGGAGCATTTAATTCCAGCATTGCAATTTAACTTGCCAGCTTTAACCAGGGAATGATTAATCAATTATTTACTTAGCTGGCACCATATTTTCTGTCACATAAATTATGTTTAATTTCAATCTATTATCATCCATTATCAGTGCCAAGCCCAAACCCTAGATGTACTATTTGCTTATAAGGTAGTTTCACATACAAAGCATCAGAGCACTAAGTGTTCCCCGAACATCTACAGATGACGAATGGTCTCTGTTAAAATGTGGTTCCCAGGCACACTTTAAAGATTTCTATATTTTACAATTTGAACATATCCGGCGCCATTTACTATCTGGTGCAAAACCACCGGAACAATCTAGATCAATAGTTTACTTAATTGGAAAGGTCATCATTCATATAAACTGAGACTTAAATAATATAGACACATTAAATAAATATAAAATACAAGTGTATAATAACCAATATATTACTTATACATCTGTATCAACAAGGCCTTGTATTTTCACCTTCTTGCCACTAAAAGTCCTAAAGACTACAATTGTTTGAGATGTAAAACCGAAGTGAAATGTGTGACAGTTAATGCAAGTTTTAGTTTGGGGAAAAGTACATAACACATTTTGGAGGGAAATAACCTAGAATGTTATTATACACTATGTAAAAGTTATGTTAATTTTCTTTTGTGTGAATATAGCACCACAGTAATATAGAACACATCTATGTCAGTGACAACAGCTTTAAAATTTGTTATTATTAAGTAGTGTTTGTGCTATCACTGTGTGTGTGTGTGTGTGTGTGTGTGTGTGTGTTATGTACATACAAGATGTGTACAGAAGCCAAAGAACAATTTAGTGAAGCTGGGTCTCTCTTTTTACACAGGTTCCAATCAGGTTGTCAGGCTTGCCCAGCAAGCAATGTCTCACTGGCCAATATCCTGATTTTTAATAGATGCAATACTGAACTATTTGGGGGTTAAGTAGCATAAGTCTTCAGCTCCTAGAATAATTTAGCCGAAATCAGACAACAAAATATTAACAAGAATGTTTTGGTTGTGACTAGATATTGATTCTGCTATTTTTCAAATTTTTAATTTGTTGAAAAATTAATGATAAGAGCTGCAAATAGCTAAAATATAACTTCAGGGGGGATAACACTTAAAATTGAACAGGTCTTTACTCTTCTTAACAGAAAGCTACTTTCTGGGGCAGGTGGTGAGACAGCACCAGGCCACAAAGAAAACAGCTGGTGCCTAGGGTGAGCCCTTAAACAGGGACCAGAAAACTAAAGTCAAAGGTGGAAAGGCAGGGCAGCTCTCCACCTAGCTATTTTGTTTCTCAAGGCACTGGTGGCTTATACCTGGCTGGTTTAAGAAACATGCAACTATGAATACTCAGGCCTCCATCCCAGAAGTGTGTAGCAAGGAGAAAATAGAAGCACCAAATGCGAGGTTCAAATGTTCACTCTTTAAGAGAGTTGCTAAGTGTTATGCATGCAGAGAACACAATGTTTTAAAACCTATACTGTGCCATGTATACCTGCAATCCCAGCACTTGAGAGGTAGAGCTTGGGATACATGGTAACTTTGATACTAGTATGACCTACATATCAAAACCTTGTCTTGGTGAGCCAAGTGCTGATACTGTAGATCACTGGGACAGTCCTTACAAAGTATACACAAGACCCTGGGTAGGTCTAAGCACCACAGACAAATGAACTCACCATCTTTGTTGCATCTTCCAAGGCTACCCTGGCCACTCTAGGGGTGTATGTGAAGTAATCACCCAAATAACACCAAAATACATTCTTCTAATGACATCCAGTAATGCTCAACAGCCCCTGTGCTTCTGCTTAGAGCCAATCCAGCTTGACCTTTCTATGGCTCAGTATTCTAATTTGGCATTTGGAAATAAAATGCCCACCTCATGGGTCTCCAGTGAGAACTAAATGAAATAGCATCTGAGGGATCTTAGCACTCAGCTTGTCATTTCAGAGGCTTGGGGGCAGGGATGGTAGTGTTGGTGGTGGTCATTACCACCAAGGGGGCATCTAGAATCATTGTATTCATCCAATGGTTGTCTTACAGAAAAGATAGGAACACACATAGGTTTACTCCTATCTAATTTAAAGACTGTCTCTGAAGAGCATTGATGAATAAATCAACATTAACTGAGAAAGTTCTGTTCTGGGGTTCCAAGAATTCATCTCTTTTGCATGTGTGCTTTCTTGCTTGTTCATTAATTTATTTTTATTTGGAGAATGGAACTCACTCTGTGGCCTAGGTTTGCCTGGCTTAGAACTTAATGACTCTCTTGTTTCAATATTTCAAGTGTTGAGCTCACAGGCTTGGGTCACCATATCTCATCCAAGAATTCATCATAATCCTTTCAAATCCTATTTTTATGTTGTGTATGGCTATAATAAACAACTTCAGGTGAGCTACCTAAGCAGAATGAAAGGGAAAAAAATAGACCATTCTCACAGATCTTAGGAATAGGAACACATCTTTAAGACACTTTTGAAATGGTTCCACATGGTGTAGAACAGAATACTAGGGCTATTTCTGTTTGTGTGTAAATTTTAAGAAAGCAGGAATTCAATGTTCAGATATTTTAAGTGCACTGCCTAGCAGCCATAGAGTGGGTCACCTGGTACAATGGGGAGGCTAGCATGCCATATGAGACATGTGAGGTGTCTGGGATGTGCTCAACAGCTGAAGCTATAAGGCCCTTATCTATCCTCTCCTCTCCATTACCACACACAGCCCACACAGCCATTCAGTTGAGCCCTGTTAAGTAGATTTGTGGATTACATTTTCTAGTTTTAACTAAACCAATCTTTCCAAAATGAACAGCTGGCTTAAAACAAGAAAGATTTTCACAAAGAAACTGTGCTTTCAAGATACTAATAATGAAAACCCAAGCCAGCACAAGACAATGTTGGAGCAGTTGTCCCTGGCATGAACACTGTGCTGGCTCCATGAGATAAAAGTAACAATGTTAGTAAAACTGTAATCATCAGGATAATTCATAAAATGGCTTTAAGACACTCTTGGGGTCTTTGCATATGTATGTAATATGACTTGAGACACTGGTTGATGACAGACACAATTTATGAAACTATAACTACAAAGTATTCAAAAGTGGTTTCCATATGGGGCAACCAATCAAAACTGTTTAGAGAAAACAATCAATACCCGAAGTTCAAAATCAGCTTGGATGGGGCTCTATTTTGGCATAATGAAATATAAAGGAGATAAATGCAAAAAGAAAGCCCTACACTCAAGGCCCCAAACATCTAATCTCCAAGCACAGAAGTGTGGGAGACTTGGTTTCAGACTAGTTCATGTCACAGAAGCCCAGGGTTTTCAGCCCTCACAGCAGTGTACCAGGTTAATAGCTGGCCTTAGCCACAGAAGAGCTAGCTGGACCTCATGGAGGGTGGATGTGGAAACATAGGGCTAGTTTCATTGTGCTAGACCGGGGCTGGAAGACTGCTCAGATTTCTTAGAAACCCAGGCTTGCTTCAGTGCATCCAAGCAAGGTATGCAAAGACAGTCTCCCAGGCAGAGTCTTCCACTTGTCAAGAAGCTGGATGAGAACCCCTCTAAGACCAGCCTAAGTCTAAGTTACAGAAATCCATAGAAACCTAGGCTCAAGGGCTAGTGTTTGTAAAGGACGTTAGATACACAAGTGCTTTACTAAAACCTAACTGCATGACATCTTTGTCCTGGTCACTACTGTAACTAACACCCAGAACAATGCCTGAATTTAGTCTGTGCCCTAGCCATTCACAATCCTGGTGGTTAACTGCTCATCAGTTGACAGATTCATCAAGAGACTACAAGGGTTTGATCCCAAAGTCACTTCCAACTTGAAAATGTTTTGATTGTCTGTGCGTGTGTGCGTGTTCATGCGTGTGTATGTACGTGTGTGTGTGTGTGTGTGTGTGTGTGTGTGTGTGTGTGTGTGTGTACGTGTATGAATTCCAAATGTATGAGTGTGGAGGTTGGACCACAACCTTGTGTATAGGTTTTCAGGGAAGCAGATGCCACCATGCCTGGCTTTTTATGTGAGTGCCCTAGCCCTAATCTAGCTGCTTCAGCTTTGTATCTACAAAGACCATGTCCCCCCCTCCCCTAAAATCAAGAGACTACCGGCAAAGAACTCTGAGACTCTTTATGAGTTTTCAATCAAGAACTCCATGCTTCCTTTCCAGATTCTCTGCCCATCTCAGAGAATTTATCTCTAAGTAATTTATGATTTCTTTTAAAATCTCTCTCCACTTTGTGACAACTTGATTGCATGTTTATACTGAGCATGTATAGAGAAAAATTTAAGGGCAATTCTGTCAAGGCTGTAAATAATTGCACATTATGAAAAGTGTGTCTCTGTGGAGGTATGTTCACATGAGCCCAAGTGCCTGTGGAGGCCATATCTGAGTGCCTTATTCCCCCAGAGCTGAAGTTACAGGCCACCAGAAAGGTGCCAAGAGCAGAACTCAGATGCTCTTGGGGAACAGAGCTCAGGTCTGTGCAGGAGAATTTTGTGCTCTTAGTCATGGAGCTGTTTCTCCAACCCCAAAACAGTCCTTTCAAAATTTCTTCCTACATTAAAGATCACAAATATAAAAAGCAAACATAGATTCAAAGGTTTGAGAGGGGGAAAAGTAATTAAGGGCTATAAATATATGTGTGCATGAAGTAGAGGCAGACCTTGACACATAGCAAATTGATAGTAGCACAAGGTCAATATCTAATGTTTTCTGTAGGTTGACAGGTCAAAAGAATGAGCCCTTCAACTATCTCAGCTTGTTATTAGAAATGAGATTATTTTTGAAAGGCCCCCAAGCAGAAACAAGTAGAGGAAGCAATGCTCATATGATGAATTAAAAAAAAAATCCACAAGCTAAATAGGTCAGTGAGCATATCAAAAAGCTTGCAACAGAATAACTTGCATTGCATTGAACTTAAAACCTTTTCACTCATCTCTTCTGTAGTAAATCTTAGAGAATTTTGATTTTTTTTTCCTGGCAGCAATAATCAGTCCATATTCCCTATAGAATATTTCTGAATGAGATCAGCAACTGTGGTTTTGTTGAGAAGATAACTCTTGCCTAAGTGAGCCTCCAAGATGCCCATCTGATCACTGTTGACTTCAAAGATAGCCTGGGAGACACATCAGCCCTCATTGTTACTCAAGACAGCAGGCTAGGCCCTACAGGGACAATGCCCCAGTGGTGAGAAGCCATCAAAGAGAAGCACCTGTCATTTGCCTGGACCTCTCCCTAATTCTCAGCAGCTCATGACCATTATAGTCTGAGTGGCCATCTGTGGTGAGTGGGACACTGGACAAGTAGAGATGACTGATGAAGGTTACACTAAAATTCTATGATTAAAACATGTCTGGAAATGTGGGTCAGATGGATAATTAACTTCTACAATTTCAAGAGCATGTAGGGAATACATCATCCTTCAAGCCTCAATCTAAGGGGCAGGAAGGCAGGTCATTTTTTAATCTCTGTGGCACCACAATTAAAATAAAAAGCAGATGCAAATATGACAGTGTTATTTCTACAAGTAAACCAAGCAAGAAGTTACTGCAAAAGAGCCCTATCAATGCAATATTCAGTGAAAGTCATACACACACACACACATACACACACAGAGAGAGAGAGAGAGAGAGAGAGAGAGAGAGAGAGAGAGAGAGAGAGAGAGAGAGAGAGAGAGAGAGAGAGAGAGAGAGATCAACTCTGTCAGCTCTTGCAAATAATGACAGGGCTGTCATTCTTGCTGTTTGCTATTCTGTCCAAGGCATCGAGATGTTGGAAGACACAGCCAACAGTGTGCCTCCCAGAGCTAAGATGACAGAAGCCCATGAGTCCTGCTCAACCACAGATGCTGGGCTGAGATAACCAGAAAGAATAGGGGATTCGCGGAACAGCAGCTGGGCTCGACAAATCCAACTCCCCACCTGCTGCTGGTTTTCACATTCATCTCCCAAGCCTGATACCCCAGCCATGTAGAAACCTGCCAGCATGCAGAGAAATCAATCAATGTGTGTGTGGGGGGGTGGGGGTAGCTACCCACTGTCGATTTTATATTCTTCCTGTAAACACATTTGCGTAGCACAGAGGCAGCTGAGATGAACAACGGTGGCTTTCGGAGCTCTCCGCTGTAATCACCCATACACCTGGGACTCACACACAGCTCCTGCTGCTCTTATCTTAAATGAAGGTTTTCATTTGTTTTTATCATTTTACAGTAAAGCTGGCTTTGGAAACTAATTATACATGTCTGGGTTGGTTTTTTGTTTTGTTTTGTTTTCCCACCTTTTTTACTTGTCTTTCTGTCTGAACAGAGAATGAGAACGATTTCTGAACAGGACTGGTCAAACTTGTCATTCTTCAGGGCTCAGGGACATACATATGTAAGATCCAAATGTCTCCTTCATTGGAAAACAGCCTTTATCCCAAAGTACATTGCGGCTTAAGGAAGTGCCCTGGAGAATATCTAATCCCCTACTGTGATTTCCTTCAAAGTTCTAATTAGTTGTGCACAGTAATGAATTCTGTGAACTGCAGTGTTTCCTTGAGAGATTTTTAAGGTATAGAAGACTCCAATAGTGCAGGCTGCCACAGCCAGTCTTCGAAGGAAGCCATTTTGAAGCACAGGCTTCATGTTTTTGGAGACTTTGCACATCTTAGAAACAATCACAGTGTTGAGTCTCAAATTAATATTTGTTGCTGAATGCCACCAAAATGTCAGATGAATGAGTAATTAGGCACGTTTGTAAATAATGTTTATTTGCTTCTTTTTGCAAAGGCCAGAAGCATAATGGAAAATTCAAGTCAAGAAGTGTCTTTCAACAAATGTATTCTTGGAGTATCTATTTAAAAATAACACACTACTAGGTATATAACTGTCTTCTTTTCATGGTCAGAAAACAGCTGGGTTTCTAGATAACGTGAGCAACATAAAATATTCATGTTATTTAAGCCATTTCTATATTTTACTCATATTCTTTGATTTGCTGTTCTTGAGGGGTAAAGAAAACATTACCACTGCTTAATCCACTTGTATCTCTTCAAAGGAAGCTCTCTCCTCGACTCCTGCTAGGCCACTTTAGGACCATAAAGCTACCTTCACTCCTGCTTATTTTCCAGCCTTCCCAGCTATTCCTGCTCTTAGTTTAATGTCACATTCCACAAAGGATCCTGGGGGTTGTCTTCCACCTTGCCTATGTAACCTCTGATTACCTTTCTCTCTGTCTCCTCAATGAGGTCCATGTCCCCCATGTGGCCCTGCTCACACAGCCTTCAACTTTACTTAGTGTCTCCCTGCCGCTGGATCTCCAACCCTCCTTTGTTGATACTGCCCACCCCATCCTAGTAAGAACTTCAGATTCTCAATGTGAGTCCGATTACACACTCTATGGCTAGCTTCTTTCAGGGTGCCAACATTCCCTGGACACCTCAAGCCAACTTTCAGCCTAGTCCAGTGCCTCCCCCCAAACTCGTTTTGCTCACCTGAGCCTGAACCCTATACCCCCTATACCCTCTGCACTCCCTATACCCCTGTGCCCCCTGTCCCCCTGCACCTTCTGTACCCTCTACACCCCTGTGTGCCTTGTACCCCCTACACCCCCATACCCCTGTATGCCCTGTGCCCTATATACTCCCTATACCTCCATATCCCCATACCTCCCATACCCTCATATCCCTATACCTCCCATGCCTCCTGTATCCCCTGTACCACCTGTACCTCCTGTGTCCCCTGTACCTCCAAGACAAAGAGTCAGATCTTTGCAGAGCTGAATTCAAACCCTGCCTACTTGAAAAGCATCCATGCTGCCTGGATATCACCTATGAATGTCCTGACTTCCTGGTGCAGTCTCCATAGGACTAGTCCAACCCACTTCCCCACACTACTGAACTCCTATTTTCTCCTTGGTCCCCTAGACTCTTCTAAGAGAGCTGGTCCCATGCATGCACCATGGAGAAGGAGACTCCTCTGGTGTGGGTGGGTGGCTCTGCTAGGATCCCATCACTCCCTTTGTCCATCTCTTCCTCCATCCTTCACTTATGAAAGAAAATTGTCTCTCTCTCCTTTTCCCAGGAGTTTTAGTCTGTGTAAAAACCTCTTTCTATCACAGCTCTCTGTCTCTCCTTACCAACCAGCTTCTCTGGTACTTTATTAAACAAAAACAAAACCTGCTGCCTGTAATCATCTCCATCACTCCTCCATCCTTCCCCCTCTCTTTACTGCCAAATCCCTTCACTATGTATGCCCACTTAGATTTTCTGCTTCTTCCACTCATTCCTTTCCAGAACCTGGTTCCCTTCTAGTGCCACAATTCTACTGTAAACAACACCACAGGTTTGCCAAGTACCTGTCTCTTGACTGTTCACTAGAATATCTTTCTTTCCTTTTTTTTAAAATCAGGATTCCTTTGAGAGCTGTTTATGAACACTTTTAAGAAACAAAACATCTAAGCAAGTCACACCCACAGACACTGAATGTCACTGTTTGGGTAAGGCTTAGTAACAGGTTCATGTCTGATGCTCACTGGGTGGTTGCAATGTGCTCTAGGGCTTAGGCATCTCTGAAGTCAACCAGGGTATACATTGCAGAGATCAAAGTATTGTGGGGATCCCATCTACATCACAGATCCTGTATCAGTGAATGGGGAAGAGTGTGAAAGAGTGGGCAGAATGATTGTGAGGGCCAGAATAGCAGGGAGCGTGCTGTGAAAAGGTTTCCTATAACTCTCTGTATAAACAAAACCAGAACAATAGCCACATCAATGGACAAGTTATCCGGGAAGAGGCTAAATATTGTGGGGTACCACCCATAGACAAAGAATTTCAGGTAACTAATGCTTGCTGGGAAAAGGAGAAGTAGTCTCTCCTAGGAGAAGCCCCTTATTGGTTGTCTAATGCAGAGTGGTCAGCCTTAAAACCATATACACAGAGATAATAAAAACAAGCTCAGCTCATACATATGCATGCATATATCATCAAGGGAAAAGAGCTACCAGTTTGAGAAAGGGAACATGGGAGACATTTGATGGAGGGGTAGCTGGGAGGGGATGGATGGCAGAAAGGGTGGTGAGTGAGTGATGTAATTCTATTTCAATTTTTAAACATTTATTTTTAAAAGTTTAAACAAAGAAACAAACAGAAAGACCTTTAGCTAGAGCTCAGATGTGTGCCCCTTCTCTGATGGTCCTCACCCTCCCAATGGCTTCTGGTTGTCCCTTGGATTCCTTTCTGTATATTCTTAAAAGGACTGTCCTCATCTTTGCATACCTCCATGTCTCCTTCTTTTTCGGTCTGTTAACAATCTGAAATATAAATATGGTCTAGACCACTCTCTAGGTGAAACCTGAACCTCATTGGCCTATAATGCTTGTGGAATCATTTCTACTCCCACACTTTTAGTGACCCAGCTTACCATAACTAAAATGATCAATGGCCCAAATGGTAACCTTTCTCATCAGTCCTGTCCATGGTACTGCCATGTATTGTTTTCCAACTCTTCAACTGAAAGTACCCTAAACTATGGAGAGAAAGGGAAACTTATATCATGATGAAAGTAAATTATTAAAACTATGATGGAAAACTATACTGGGATTTCTCATAAAGACCAAGAATGTAACTGTCATGTGACCAGTAATCCCATGTGTAGGCATTGACTCTAAAAATTGAAAACTATGCTAAAGAGATGTCTGCACTCACCTGGTCACTGCACCATCAGTTACAATGGCTAATTTATGTTATTAACCTACATATCCATCAACAGAAGGACAGGGCATGAGGATAGGGCATGAAATGCTGTATATATGCACAGTAGAATACCATAAAGCCTCGAAAAAGAAAAGAGTCCTCCCACGTGCAACCTGAAGGGGGCTGATGAACATGCTCTGTGAAGGAAGCACACACTTTCACTTATGTGTCAATCATAAAACAGCCAAACTAACAGAAGCACAGAGTGGGATGGATGGTGGAATGGCAGATTTAGAGGTTGAAAGATGCAGTTGAAAATGTGACGAGCATACTCAATGGGTACAGAGGAGTAAGATTTTTTTTCCTTTTGCAGTGTTCTGCAGAACATGGAGACAAGGGTAGATACTGCAGAACACACTGCAGAACATTTCAAAGTCACTAATAAGTTTCGAATGTTCTCACCCCAATAACCAGTGAGTCTCTGAAGCGAGAGATAACTTAATTAGATTGACTTCATTTTTCCATGCTGTGCTTATAGATCATAACATCACTTGTTCCCTATAAACATGGGTGACTATCATTTATAATTTAAAAATAAAATTAAAAAGCTCATTAAAATAAGAAGCACACAAAAAATAAAAATGCCAAGTAAGTATCCACGGCTCAACCCCATTTACTTCCAAATTAGCATGAAAACGAAAGTAACCACAGTGGGATTCATTGTGGTCTATCAATTATACCAACTTCTGCACATATACTCACAAAAAAGGCATTCCCCAGACCCATATAAGATGCAAGAAACCCCACTTTTCAGTCTGCTCATTACAGATCTTCAAGAAATACTCGGCCCTGAGGTTCCCAGCATACATTTTGACTATTAAATCGAATTGCAAGTATTAAATCAACTTGTCTCTAGAGCACTGCAGGTGGGCCTGGCGGACTGCACAGTGCAATGCGCCACTGATTTTCCTCACAGAGAGCAGAGGAATATACACAAAAACATAGGCAAGAAAGAAGTGTCACTTCCAAACAGCTCTTCAAGGGTCAAGGTACTAGCTGATGGCAACTCACCTGAGTGAAGATGCCTAAAGGTAGGTTAGACACCTTCCCAGGGTGTAACACACACTACACAGGGGTATTTGATGAAGCCAAATAGCCCCAGCTTCCTCTTGCTCTCAAGATTACAGGGCTCTAATTAGATGCACATCTGGTCCCAAGGTCCCAAGAAGTATGTTCTCAATGCCTTGATATTCTTAGTGACAAAAATGTGCTTAAAAATCATAAAATGGTATTGCTTTCTGCATGTAATATTCTAAGCTGTACCCTTCCCTGCCTGTGGGTGCTTCTGTAGAACATGGAGGTGGGAGTACTGGAGCTTGGCCATGCTGACTATCACAGCCCCATCTATAAAATCTTCCCACCCCTTCACTCACTTCCACAGCTTCTATCTGTGCTGGTGTTCTCACAGACCCAGTGCCCTAGAGAATTTTGGGAAAGCTGTCCTCACCATCAAATCTTCAGGCTCATAAAGGACACTGTCTTTGTCAAAATATGATAGTCATGAAGCTCAGGTTATGGTCTCCACTGCAATTCCATGTGTCCCAGTAGGGAGCTGGGAGGAATGGGAAAAAACCATCTGCCATGGAGGATGCACCTGGTGTTTTTCTCTTCTCAGTGTGGATAGTGTAACAAGGCAAGTTTCTTCCAAACAACACAGTGGCAAGATGTAAATTCATGGCTAATCCTCAAATCTCATCATTTACATGAGATGACATGCCATAGCAAAATACTTGCAACTGAATGTGACAAAGGACAGTCATCCCAGTGTGAGGAAGAGGAGGACTTGGGGGAGATGTATGTTTTGCCTGAAATGTGTAGGGAAGGGATGTAGAGGAGAGAAGAAACACAAGAATACCTGGTAGTCATTAAGTCTTAAGATGGATGCTTAGCTCCAAGGAGCCAGTTAATGCATATGGTGACAATGCAATCACACTTCCTAGTGGAAATTCACTTTAAGAATGGGTATACATAATAAAGTAAAAATATACACTATAAAATATAATGCATGCGCATGATGAGCACACCTGCACATACCTGCAAACACATATGAATAGCACATGCATGCCTGCGCGCGCGCGCGTGTGCACACACACACACACACACAGTGTATTATGTAGATTTTTTAACCATCACCATAACAAAAGAGATCCACAGCCTGTAGGTGTGATTGGCAGGTACAAAACTCTACATTTTGTCATTTGCAGGGGCATCCACATGATCACTGAGCACATTTAGAAAAGTTCATAGAAGAATCATTATTGTATGCACCATGCTGGCTCCTAAGTACACAGTAAGAGCAAGGTCAACAATCTTCCTTTTCAATTGAGATGTGGTCTTTGTAAAGCTTTACCACTGGATATTTGTGAACTATTCTCCATATTGTGAGCTGCTGCTGATAAAAATACCAGTAAGTAAAAAAATCTAGCTTTCTGCACTGTACACATGCAAACACATGTGTACAAATCTTGAATTTCATTCAACATCAGAGTTGTGAATTAATCAACAGAACACTGATACCAGTACAGAGGTCCTCACAGGCAGTCATTCATATTTTCTCTTAAAGTAAAACTAACTAACTAACTAACTAACTAACTAACTAACTAAATATGCCAGGATCAAGGCGAATGTCCCTCTGCATGTTATTGCATGTTATAAAGATGGCACTGCCTGCACATGTTCACATGACTTGCAGTTCCTTACCTTTTGGTTGTGATGTGAGATACAGGAAGAGGTGCCATAGAAGCGGGCCATGGCAGCACATCATTGGGTTGAGAACGGAAGCAAAAAGAGAGAGAGGGAGAGAAGGGTAGGAAAAACCATTAGATGATATCCTTGGATCAAAGGGCGAATTTTGGCTTCCCCAACACCTAGTATGGAGTGACACAGCACAGCAACATTCTGATGCACCAACACCTCAGAAGAGCCACCTCTCCTTCCTCCATAATTAGAAACCTATTGCTTCTGGCACCAAAAGTAGCACATCTTGAGCATCTATCTGAGGACTCCCTTCGTCAGCTCCTTTCTTAGCTGTTGAGTCTGCAGAGCAGCTGGAGACATGCAGAGCATAACACCTCCGTCAACAGTGCAGGACAACAGGGCAGCTTGGGCACCCATTTCTCTTTGAAATGACTGCTTCTGAATACAAAGAAAGAACTCCACTCCCAAAACCTGTGTTCAGTGCACTGACACATGCATACCAAGGTTTTCTAGCTCCTGCTGGTTTTGGGTGCTGAGGACCAACATCAGGGCCCTGAATGCTTATATAAAGCTACGCACAGCTAAGCCATGGAGACGAATCTTCATCCTTTAGCCTTTAACATCTGAGACACTACTTTTAACACAGTCAGCACTCACAGCTACTACATAAGAGGTCCATGTGTGGGGAGGCAGACACTGTTTCCTGTCTGGATGGTGGGCAGGGAACCCTCCAAGGAGCAACAGTCAGACTTCAGCTCTCATCCTTGTTAAATTTGTGCTGAGTTAAGGCCTTGGAGGCCATGGAATTCATCACACACACACACACACACACACACACACACACTAACCCCCTCCCTGTTTCTGGTACATGTCTGGACCTGACCTCATCTGCATACTCCTCAGATCTGGGTGGAGGCTAAGCTAGGGAACAGAGTTGTGTCACCTGTTATATTAGGAAAAAAATGGAGTGTAGAAATTGGGAAGGGGAAGGAGCAAAACTCCTTTCCCCTGGGTTAAAAGTAACACACATTATTCAGTGCTGAGACAAACTGAACAGATGTGATTGGAGGGAATCATTTCGAATCTTTTTCTTTTTCTTTTTTTTAAAGGACAAATCCTCACAACCTAGCTTAAAATTTAGGTCAGGGTCTTCTGGGAAAACTCCCTTTCCTCACCTAGTTTCCAGAAGCTACTTCAGTGCCTCTCTAGCTATCTGAAGTGAGTCCTACCCAGATATGCTAACAATGACCTCTGACCTCTAGGAGGGTTCCCTAAGTGCCATCCCTACAAGCTAAACCATGTCTACTCAGCAGGACTGTGGGAGCCCATGCAGGAGGGAGAACAAATGTCTTGCCCTTTCACAGGAAAGTTTCACATAGGATACTCTTCTCACCTGAGCTTTCATCAGCATAACAGGGGCACAGCCCTGCCTGGGCTCAGGAAGCGTGAGCTGGTCAGACAAACTTCGAGTCCCCTTCTAGTCCCTCTCTGTGGTAGACAGCGAGAGCTGTCCTCCACACCCATGTCCATTTTCTGGACAGTTAGTTGCACAATTCTTCCACTCTCTGTAGAAGTCAGCCATGGCTATGTGGCTGGGAGCTGACCAGTGGGCTGTAAGTGGAGCACTGCAAACCATCAAACAGCCCATTGTGTCTTTGGCTGTTTCATCTCGTGTGGGCTCACTGACTTATAAACTTCATGGAAGAGTTCTTCCATCTTGGGTTCCTGCATGGCTGCAGCTTATTATCCTGAGAACCTATACCTGGTATTCTAAGCCCTGAGGTCTGGGGCTCACCTGTCACAGGTGGCCCACATTAGCCTGACCTACACACCCCTCATGGGGCTTAGTTCCAGGTATTCACTTATATCAAACATCCCTGGACAAAAGCTTTCCTGGACATTTGGCATTCCGAATAACCCACAAATCTTGAATCCTAGTGAAATGGAACTTGAAGAAAGAGCCCTGGAACTGGGGGAGAGGTACAATCTCCCATCCCCCAGCTGGAGAAACAGGTGATTTCACAATTTTAGCTCATGAAGAACAAAAGATCTGAAATCAACCAGAGAAGGACAATTGACAATCACTGGCAGGCTTGCTGTTAATCGCATCAACTGGACTGCTTGCCTCTACTGCAGCCTAGCATAAAAGACAACTAGAATTTACAATTAGAAGAAACATGAAATGAGTTTCTGACAGCAACTAGAACATCTGGATTTGATCAGAAGGTCATGAAGTTCTTCAGAGCTACATACGAAACAGAGACATCTGCTCAGCAGACCCTTACTGACCATTTCTCCTGTGCTTACACCAAGCAAGCAAACAAAACAGAAAGATGGTAAAAGGCCAGCCTTCAAACAGTTTCCTTCTTAGTTTACTCTGAACTACAAGGACACTGGCATCACTGAGTCATCAGTAATTATCCAGCAAGGGGTGACACAGTACCAGCATTTCATTTTAGAGAAAATATTCAGGCATATATCCCTCCACACAAGCTGTATATGAAACACCCAAGGCTAAGGCGATGCTTGGAGACCCACGAGTTCCTTTAGTGCCCAGTGAGGAGCACTAGCCATGTGGACCACACTGAAATTGGTGCTGTCTTAGAAGTCAAGGCTTTGATTTATAGGTTCCATCTTCATGATGCTTACAGAGTAATAAAAGCAGGGTCATGTTATGAAAAGTCAAGTAAAATGACAAGACAATAGTACAGATGATGTCATAAACGTGACCACAACTTGATCATCAGGCACAGCCAGTTAATTGTTTCTCTCCATGTTAAATTTCAAACCCATCTGTTATGAGCAATTTTCCTGCCAGCCTGGTTCCACAGCTGTGTCAGCCCCAAATAACACTTAAAGATGCCGTATTAGATATAAAGCTGTTGGCCTGTTACTAGTGTTTCTTATTGGCTAGCTCTGTCTTCAATATTAACCCATTTCTATTAATCTAAGTGTTTCCATGTGGTTTTATCTTACTGAAGAGAGGGTCTAGATCTTCTTCTCCCTCAAGTCTCTACATGTTAAATCTCCTCCTACCTCTCCAAGAATCCTCCTTGTCTCCTAGTCCCACCTATCTTGCTTTCTTATTGGCCAACAGGGCTTTATTCATTAACCAATATAAGAAACATATTTACAGAATGATATCTACTATCACCCATCCAATTTGCAAACACCACTTTTTCCTGGCAGTTCCAATCCCAGTTACTCCATTTGACTAGCTATCCCATTAACATACACTAACCATACTATTCAACACATCCATTCAATACACAGACTAAGTTTCCTAAAGGCAGAGATGTTCTGTCTTTCTTACTGTTGTGGCATAATGCCTTGAGCAGTGCACATGAAAATGTAGAAAATGCATGGCACTATTAAACAACTGGAAAGCCTGTCAAGTTTCTCAACACTGAAATTAATAATAAACAATCATTGGGCTCTTAAACATATCTCTTCCAGGGGCATCTTAGTTTCTTCAAACACTCTGCCAACAGCAGTGAAGAATGTTCCAAGTCACCCACATGATGAGTATGGTGCATGGCTTTAAACTCACAAGGATCTTAGGTGCCACATATAAGATGACATTTGCAAGATGTCCTGGACCTAGATTGTGTTCCACACAGCTATCTCATTATTTAAATTAACAATGGTATAATCAATATGGTGGCCTTTAGACATGCAACTATCCATAGGACATTAGAAATATTAGTATTTATTTAAAATATGGCAACTTAGACTGGAGAAAAACTCATTTGCTAAAGGGCTTGCCCTTGTGAGCATGAGGATCTGAGACTGGTCCTCAGAAACCACATAAAAAACAAGCAAACTTTGCCCCAAGGTGCTTGGTTGTACATAATCCCAGAGATAGTAAGATCCCCAGGGCTCACTGGCTGGCCAGCTTAGTTTAATGGGAGATCTCTGAGCCAATAAGAAACCCTGTGACAAAATACGGTGGGTAACATTCTTGAGGAATGGCACCCAAAGTTATCCTCTGATGTCCACGTGCATGTGCACACACATGTGCACCCTACACACACACACACACACACACACACACACACACACACACACACACAAATTGGCAAGATTGGATGGCCTGCATAAACTGTACATACTAATACAGTGCAAGTTGAAGCTATAAGAGAATTAAGCTAAGGCACTATTAGTCTATTTACTGAACTAGCTAGAGTCTGAGAACTATTTTCAGAACAGAGTAGAGTAAATGGAAGCTGCCCACCCTTGCCACTTGTCATCCTCACACACATCTTCTTTCTTTAGGACACAGTCTCATACAAGGAGTCTTTAAACCCAAATTCCTGTCTTTCTCCTTAGCAACCTTGGTGACAGGGTATTTGCTTTGCATTTTACTCTCTATGTGTCTGTGAAAAGCCATGGATTCTAAAGTGACCTTAGGACAACACTGTCTTTAATCAGAAGGTGAAATGAACTGAACTTGGCCTTGCTGGCTGGCTGTGTTCATCTCACAGCTGTGACTCAGGACTGTTGGGAAAGTGGATGACAGATGCTCATATGCTGCAGTCACTGTCACCGGTATAAAAAAAAAATAATACAGACCTTTGTCTACAAAGTGATCAGGAAACATACCAAAAAGAATCTCATTACAGTGAAGACGAGGCCAATGAATATGTACAAAGCCAGCTCCACATGCATGGGGAATTATGCAGAAACAAATCTTCCAGGACAACAGTTTAATTTTCAAGAGCAAAACTTGGCCCTTGGATACTAAGTCAGTTAATGGATTTTTACAGAGAGTATATTCATTTGTCAAAAAAAAAAAAAAAAAAAAAAAAAAAGAAAGAAAGAAAGAAAAAGGATCCTTTTTGGGAAACAAGAGGCCCCACATCCAGCAAACATAGCATCCATTTCAGGGTTGTCCTCCCAGAATCCCCTGAAATTCAGTTTGATGAGAAAACAAGAGGCACCCTCAAAACTGCATGCCCCCCTCTCACTTAATAATTTGTATAGTGTATGTATATGTTCTTATGTGTATGCATGTGTATGTGTGCATTCATGTTATATGCATGCTTATAGAGCACATGATCGGTGCTGGGTATCTTTCAGTGTCTTCTTCCTCTATTGCAATCCACCTTATTTTTTGAAGCAGAGTATCTCACTGAACCCAGAGATAATCTACTGGCTAGACTGGAGGGCCAGCAAGGTTGGGGTCCATCTGTCTCCACATACCTGGTTCTGCCCTAATACTAGTGTTATATATGCAAACTTCAAATATGGCTTCCAAGTTTAATGTTTAAGATGTTGTCTACATACACGCACCTTTAGAGAAAGTAAAATTCCAGTAATTACAATTTCTGGTCATACAGTATCAAGTACTGTCACCTGTAGTGACAAATTCTGCATTTGCAATTACTTCCATCCTAGCCTGGCCATTTTTCCTATCTGTATGCATCTCCCTACATGTTTGAAGTTTCTAATAAAATGTGAAACTTATCTTTCAGTTTATAACCCTATGCCCAGAAAAGCAAGCATATCAACTCCCAGAACATAATTGCTTAAAGAGGAGATGGCCCTTTGACAGGGAAGAGGGGAATGACAATATTAGCATATCACACAAGTAGGATTCTTGGCCATCACTGTCATCATGAAATACTTGGATTTTCTTTGTACATAAATCTCTTCTTATCAGGGACACAGATAAGGTCTAGGATCAAAACCACTGAAGAAGGGCCTTACTACCCTGGATCATGCTGAATGATAATAGCCAAGATACCTCTCAGTGCTATTTCATGAACTAACAAAGTGAGGTGTATGACACACAAAATGAATACCTGGTAAACTTGGAACTCAAATCTAGGGCTGTGTGCTCCTAAACCTCTATTATTGCCCTTGCCTCCACAGGCAGTATCTGTGTTGGAAAGGCTTTCTGATAAATGGGCTTTGCTGTGAGTGTTTGATGTTGATGGAAGGAAAGCCAGCTTCCAAGAGAGAAGAGGTTAAGGTATGCCTTAACAAAGCAGAATTAAGTAACAGGGAAGACACAAGAGGAGGAAAGAACCCAAGATCAATACAGTGATACAGTGACTACACTTCAGTGTTAGGTGGCAGAGTGGGCAGGTTATAGGGAGAATGGGTAGTAAAAGGAGCTCAGCCACTCCCAGTGTGGTAAACAGGCCTTGAACACTGAGTTCCCTCTGCTAAGCTTTCTGTGGTAGAACACTCATCAAAAAGGCAAAGATCTTCTGTACCTAAGGGAACATACATGCTAAGCTCAAAATACCAGCATGGGGGACCTGCCCACATGCAACCCATCTTTAAGCTTTCAGAAGACTACTCGACTCCTTCTCTTATAAAGTGATGCTGTTTGCAGCTAGTTGATTTTTGTTATGAGCACTAAGCACTTACCTTTTTATTGTTACAATTCATTTTTCCTTGGATGGAAATTGAATTACAAAGTTTTAATGCTTTGCAGCTCCTAACATGGATACCTTGAAAACTTCTATCTCGTGCTGCCATTTAACTTACATTACCAATTTTCCTAAAAGCAACTAGGTTTTAAAACACTCTCCCTAAAAGACAGTTATTACCTAAAAAGATGCTGCATTGATGATACCCCCATTATAATCTTCATCCACTTCTTTCCACAGCAGCAAACAGACTAGCAGTTCTGTAACACAAGCTTCATCTTAAATGGCTTCTGGAGGAAGAAAGACAAGAGGGCTGGAGCAGTTTCCATATACACAGAGCACAGCAGCTCCTTATGGC
Organism: Cricetiscus sungorus; assembly: GCA_030556225.1. Lineage (NCBI taxonomy): Eukaryota > Metazoa > Chordata > Mammalia > Rodentia > Cricetidae > Cricetiscus > Cricetiscus sungorus. Next base: position 28,900,943 of record JANBXA010000740.1, on the reverse strand, counting down.
ATGTACAATAGACACCACACCATTTGTTACAGCTCTGTTAAGCAACGTTTATTACACTGCTCATAATAAATTTCATTTTTATTCAGAGGCAAAATCTATACAATAGAAGTACCTGGCCAGGTGGTAGTGACACGTGCCTCCAATCCCAATCAATATTCGGGAGGCAGAGGTAGGCAGAACTCTGTGAGTTCAAGGCCAGGCTGGTTTACAGAGTGAGTTTTTGGATAGCTAGGGCTACATAGAAGAACCATGTCTCAAAAAACAAAACAAATAAATCAAACAAACAATAAGTGCCTGTGGAGCTTTTATCACAATAATTCCCAAAGCCCATCTCTGGAGACTTTGGGTTAGAAGCTTAGGGTGTATATCTGACAGGCACCAGGCTAAATGTGTGCACTGTGGAATCAAACTTTGGAATCACAATTCAAACAGAAAAGGAGTCACAGAATTGGGCACAGATCTCACAGCCAGTGTAAAGTACAGCCCTGACTTAGTTTGAGGCAAGGAGAAATCTATGCAGTAAGTGTACTGGATGCTCTCTGGTGAGCAAGAGACAGGCAAAGAAAATAGACTGGAACAATGATTCCCTCTAGGACTTTAAATCTGGCCATGGCCCTTGCACTAAGATCTGTCTCAGTGGTCTGGAGAAAATTAAATGCCGTCTGTGTTAGCTACCTAGCAAAGGGGAGGGGAGCTTTGGGAGAGGAGCAGACTTGTAAACTTATAAGTTAAAGTAGGCGCTAATACTTTACAATACTATTTTAAAAACTTTCAGAGTTCTTTTCTTTTAACGTTTTATTGTGATACAGTCTCATGTATTCCATGTTGGCTTGAGTTCATCCTGAAGCCAAGGATGATCTTCATAGGCTTACTGTACCATGTCTGGTTTATGCAGGGCTAGAGTTAAAAACCCAGTACTTTGTGCATGCTGGGCAAGTGCTCTACTAACCAAGCTACCATCTCAGCTTTTACATTTTAAGCTTCAGTATAGACAATTTGGATAAATTTGCAATGAAGTAGCCAGGGTCATAAACCACTCTTTTAGGAGACTTTATGCACTATACTTCTAAATTCACCACATACGAGTGTTGGTACCTGCTCTCTGCCTTTCTGAAACACATGACTTGTGATCCTCCAACGAGTGTGCTCACAAATATGTACCTTGGAGTGTGTCCATACCACATGTTCCTTCCCCAGTGTGTATAGATTCTCTAATAACGTCTGGCTCTTTGCTTGAGGAAAGCACTCTGGTAAATAGCTTCACTGCTCTCTGTACTTGCTGTAATATGCCTCTGTCTATTCTCATAGCTTCTGGCTGCATTCAACTGTCTTTGCAGTCACCAAGAGAAGAATCCACTGCCTTTGGCTGCACTAGGAAGTATGATGGACAGGGATAAATGTCAATCATGCCAAATCTGTCTAAGTCTGACCTGTAAGGAGGATGAGTTCTCCCACTGTCAGTTGGCTCATTTCTATGCTTCGGGTTAGTTTTTTGAGTTGCAGTGTGGGGCGAGGGTGGGAGGGTGGTTTCAGCAGATTCTTACTGAATGGTAGTAATACTGTCTTTTATGAGAGAAATTTTAATCCAAAATGCATTTCAAAACTTCATAAGAATGTCAGGGAGACACAAGAAGCTCAATAATTTGTCAATTGCATCCACTGAGAACACAATTATGAAAAAAAAATGAGCTGTAATGACATAATAGATCTTTCTGTGTTACTTAAAGAGTAAGCAATAAAAGAGTAAGACTATAAACATAAGGGATGCAGCCATAAACAGATCTGAATTCATTTTATGACCATGAGGTAATGCCTAGTCCATCCTCAGTTTTACCTAGGATTGGGGTAGCACAGATCTCTCTGCGTCTTGTGTTCAAATTCTGGTTTCAGTGCTCTGATGAGCTTTCTGACCTTGAGAGGGCCCTGTAAGCATTGAAGGACCTGTCTTCTAAGAATGGTATAAATATTAAGCTGATACTGAAAACCACACAGAACAATGTCTGATACATTGCAGGAATTGACTATACTAACTCAATATTGCTTTTTGTGACTATTGTTCACAACAAAGGACAGTTTAGATACCCAGAAAGACCTAAGAGTAAACAATGCAATGTTGGGATTAAAACAACTTCCCAGATTTCATAGACAGCCATCTTCATGGTGATGCGGCCATTTCAATTTGCCCACATGACCAATACTGCCATTCTGCATTGTGCTCAGTCTAGAAGGCTCTGAGAAAGTTGCCTTCCTGTTTTGAACACCACTTTCTAGACCGAAGAGGTGTAAGCTGCCACACAAGCTATTCCTTCTACTCAAGCCTAGAGTGTACAAAGGACCATTTCCATCACCACTGAGCTGCAGTCCCTGCTGTGATTTTTAATAAAATCACGAAGTAAGGAAAATGAAATGTAATCCAATAAAATCCTTTCCATTAATAAAGGTCACTGAGGTTTCCCTTGATCTTTTCATAATCCCGTTCCTTCTTTTTCAAATGTAAAGTGTGCAGTCAATTTTCTGTAAGAAATTATGTCAGAGATTAGAATTTTAAAAATATCCCTTGTTCTAGTTTGCTTTTTGTTGCTGTGATAAACTACACTGACCAAAAGACCTTAGAGAGGAAAGGGTTTAGTTGCCTTATACTTCCAGGTCACATTAGTCATTGAAGGAAGTCAGAGAGGAAGTAAAGTGCAAACTTGAAGCAGAAACCATGGAAAAACACTGCTTGCTAATGTCTTCATAGGTTCATGCTTGGTTAAGCTTTCTTGGACAGCCTAGGAAGGACCATCTATCTACCTAGGGAGTGGGACTGCCCATAGTGGGCTGGATCCTTCTATATCAAAAACAATTAAAACAATGCCCCCCCCTCTGATATACCAACAGGTTGGTCTGATGTGAGCAGTCCTCAGATAAGACTCACTTCTCACATTATTACTCTGGACTGTGTCAAGTTGAGTTAAAGCTGACTAGGACATTCCTACAACCATGCTGTAGAAATGCAGTCCATTGTTTAATAAGTCTTGCATGGAATCTTAAAAGGGAAGACTTAGAGTAAGCCAACTGTACATCAGCTTCTATTTAAAGGCGGAACCGTTATTCCCCAAAACCAATCATCCAGTAAAACACTGTGGGAAAGTTACTGCCAGACCGTGCCTCACGCTTCTGAGGGTTTCATTCTATTTTGCTGACATTATAATACTTAAGGTCTTTTAAATTGTCTGATTAGAAGGCAGATTTAATTAGAGCACCAATAGAAATGAGAAACATTACAACATGTTCCTGTGTTGCCAAACCCTTTTTCAATTGTGTCTGAGGTGCCTCAAGTGCAATGGGTAATGCCAAGTACTAGGGCCTTTAATGACAGAAGGCCTCAAGCAAATTGTACACACTTTTATGGCTCACATTAAATATACAATCATAGTACTGCTGAGGAATTTAACGGAAGTGTTGATTCCCGCTCTTTTGCCAGGTCTGGGATAATCCAGCTGTCTGTATGTCTTATACTGACTTTAATGCTATAGTGAACGCCAGATGAACATGAAGAAACAATGGAAATGTTTCTTTTTATTCCCTTCTTTAAGTTTCAAAATACTATACCCTATCATTCTGGTGTTCTTCGGTTAGTTACTATCCAAACCTTTCAAAACAGTTTTTTTTTTTTTTGGTATTTTCAAGAGCTTTGCTAAAAGAGTAAAACTGAAAAATGTAGTGAATGGCATCTTCTCATATGTAATGTATCTTAAGAGAATGGGGAGACAAAAAAACAAGAGGAAAATGATGGTTTTGACATATCTTATATCTTATTCTATCTCTCTCCAATTCACAATCTGAGAAAAGCTTCTATTAGTATAGGGACAAGTTCTTAGCAGTGGTGCTGCTAGTCTCTGTCTAACTGGTTTTCGAGATTTCACACCAGGAGGAGAAGATCTGTACCTTGCTGCAGAATTCTGAGACACTATCCCAACACTATCAACTGAGAGACAACGCTTACCTGCTACAGAGTCCAAATGGTTGGGAAATGGCACCTCCTAGCAAGGCTTCAAAGTGATACAGCACAGCCCTGTTACACCCATGTCCTACTTCCCACCTTCATCCTCCCCAGCATAGAGATGGAGGGAGAGAAGGCCCGAAGCATCTTTTTCCTGCTGTATGAGTAAGCTGGGGTTCTCTCTTCCCACCTCCCTGGAATCATTATCTTCCAACCCCCCCCACCATGTAGATAGAAAGTTGATTATCCAAGAGAACAATTTTAGAAGAGCTGCCTAGTAGGGAATCTGGCATTCTGACTCTTGTGCGGATGACTGAGAAGTGTACAGATTTTCTTTTCCACCTGTCCCTGAGCTGAACTGAGCCAAAGTAAAATGTCAAGATAGGGAAGGAGGCAACCACTTGGAGGGGGGAAGAATGAGAGAACACTCCTTTGTCAAGTGGTCACACAGCTTCTTGTCAGGACTGCAGCTCAGAGGGCAGCCTGCAAGGAAGGATCCCAGGAAGATGCTAAGGGCTGTACTACCAGGGACATAGCTAGATAGAGGAAGGGTGGCACTTGATCTTCCACATGCAGGAATCATAGGACACAGATTCCCCAAATGTTCTGAAGAATCTTTTCTTGGGTTCCTCAAGAAGGTCAAAGTTTGATGTTTCCCCACCCAGTAGACACCAACCATCATCCAGGGGTACAGAGAAGGAGCCATGCCTACAGAAAGACCAGCAGGCATAGCTACCATGTGAATGAATCATGGCATATAGTAAAACATGGAGAATGAGGCAAAGGAAGGGCTAGGAGGATTCCAGAGCCATAGCACACTTGTATCTGAAATGACAGAAAAAAGAGTAGACCCCACCTCTCCCCACTCAGTTCCCTTTCCACCCAGTGTGGGCAGGTGCTTGGGGGGGGGAGGTAAAAAGATTTGCCAAGGATATAGGAAGGGTGCTATAAACCAAATGAATGTGAATTTATTCTTCATTAATAAAAAATTAGAAATCCACAAAAGATGTTCGATTTAACAAATCTTTTCTGATGTTCTATCTTGGGCATGTCTGTCACAATGATGCCAGCCTGGCTGCTATGAGTGAGCAAGGGACATTTAAGGTTATATAGTACATTCATAGTGAATGGACAAAAGCATACTGGGTTCAGGTTAGTTGGTATACCAGTTTCAATACCTTCCAAAGGTGAAATGGTTTGTTTTTAAACACCTTGTTCTCCCTCAAAACATTGCTCTCTACAAAAAGGGTCAGATATTAAAAGAAAGGAGGAGACTGGAAGGTCAGCTGCTGGTACCCAAGAAATGATGGGCTTTCAATGATGTTAATTGTGCTCAAAATTGACTGCAAGAATTTAAGATCTGGTGTGAATCACATCCAGACAATTGTGTTTTCCCAAGTAGGTTTTCTTCGTAGGTGTGCACTAATAGGTAACTGGAAAATCTTTGAAAGCCACTTTCTTTCATCCTCCTTGATTTTTTTTTTTTTTACTTTCCTTAGTTTCCTACTTGAATTCCTTCGCAGATAAGGGTTTGTCCTTCTGAGAGAACACATGGTATCGGAATAATGAAACCCAGAAGCCCCACCAAGACAGTGAGCAACCTCCAGGGTGAGGGGTAATGCTTTGGCTTCCATAGCCAACTCTACTCTCCAATCTCCTTTCTGAATGGGCTCACTGCCATTCTTCTCCCAAGCCCTTCTTGGGGTGGAATTTCTGTTTCACAAGTACAGATGGGGTTTACTTCCTTCACTAATTCCACCTATGGCCCACCTATGTCTGGGCTCAGTTTCATCGCCACAGGATGCTAACTTCATCCCCAGTGAATAGGAGTTAAGCATAAGAACAGAAATGTGTAGGTGTCCTGGGATGATCCCAAGGAGCCTAGGACATCATTTTATTGTTTTGATGACAGACATGCTATTTGATGGTTTTTTACTAACAACTGGAAGGGTACTATTGGCAAGGCACACTTGTTTAAATTACTCGTTCATTTTAAATGGCCGAGTTCTATAAGAGATAAGGACATTTTTTTTATCTTGAATTTTTCCAACATTCCCAAATGGGTTCGGTCTTTAAACAGCACATAGATATTGTCATCCATGAGGTGTTAATGGCCCAGCAAAATTCTTTAGAATGGACAAGATTAACACCAGGCACACTCATGACTGAAACAATGGACCCATACAGCTCAAAATCCTCCCATGTGTCTACTATAACATGCGTCTTTTTTTTTTTTTTTTTTCACATACATTCTGTAACCAGGCACGATCCAGGCTGGCAAATTCTTTCTGAACAGCTGGGAGAATATTCTACATTCAATTCTTTCAGGAAACTCTAGGCCCAAATAAGATCTTACAGCCACAGTACTAAGTGTGTATGGTTTTTTGCCTGAGTATGTGTGTACATTCTCATGTATGAACCTATGTGTATGGGACCTATGTGTGTGAGTGTCTAAGTACATGTGTGCACATGCATGTAGAGACAGAGGTTGATGTCAGGCATCTTCCTCAATCGCTCTTCATCATATTTTTTGAGACAGGGTTTCTCACTGAACTTGGAACTCAGATTAACAAGTCAACAGCACACCCTCTGCCTCCCAGTGCCCCCAGTACTAAGAGTGCAGTAACACATCACCCTGGTTGGCTTTTAATGTAGGTATTAGGAATCACAACTCATGCCCTGATGTTTACACAACAAGCATTTTCTATCTCCACAGTTCTTGGTCGCACACCTTCATTCTGGAGTGAATTTGTCTGAGTAGCTGAGCCACTTTTCCATTTCTGTTTTCCACACAACTATTTTGTCATCCTGAGTTGAGAAAAGGTAAAATAAACCAAGCATGGCAAATGCAACCCCAGATGGAGTCAAGGGCTGTGTGCAGATCTCTGGAACTGACATTAATAAAATTCTGTTTATTTGTAATACATTAAAATAATGTTTTATAGGAAAAATTTAGTAAGTGATACCAAGAGGAGACATGGTGAACCCATTGGCATTTAACTAACAGAATTTTTAAGAGAATTGAGCTGGCTTAAGATGGAAGGAAATTTGGAAAGAAATGCCAACTAGATGACTCCTCTAGAGAATAATTCATTTTGGTTTTATGTGATATTAAATATCACTTCCTCCACCAACATCGAAACCTGTATTAGCCTTTCAACCAAGTAAATTTCGTTCATTCAAAAACACTATCAAGTGTCTGCGTCTGGGGCAATGTCCCCAGCTGTTATGGCAAAATCAAGACTATTCTCCATGAATGGTACCATTTCCCACTTCACTGTGCAGAAACTGTGGAAGCTTCCAGATCAGAAAGACCAGTGGATTATGAAACAGTGTTGGGAGCTTTCAGCCACAGGCCTCAGTCAGACTTCTGGCTGTTCCATGGCTATCACTGGTTACTGCTATCCACAGCAACTCTGCTCCAAAAGCAAGCGGTGGGCCATACCCAAGGGCAGGCCCAGAGTCATGCACTGTGGTGTTCTATTAATCTGTATTTCAAAGGGCAGAGGAGTCCTCAGCCTCATGGCAGCCGTGGTCTTTGGGAGATCTTCCTCCCTTCCTCTCTGGGTAGGGTCAGGTTGTCCAACTCAAAAACTGCAAGCCACAGGCATCCCAGAATAGCTATGTTTGTAGACATTTTGATGTTAAAAGGCCAGACATCCCTGTCTAGATGGTATCTCTGCTTCTGTATTCATCCTTCTTCCAATTCCTCCATCACACTTCCTTCCCAAGTCTCACTTTCCCTCTCATTTTTCTTCTGTTAAACATAGCCATAAATTCTAAAGAAGACAACCTAAATTGACTTTTGTTTGCCTGCACCCTATTCTCATTGAATTTTAGTATTTTCTCTACTTCACACCTTAATGCTCACCTCCTCCCTTTCCTTTTTCTATCTTTAAGAAAAAATGGATTACGTATTACTATTATTGGGAGGTAGGATGTGTGCCATTGTGTGTGTGTGGAAGTCAGAGGACAACTTTGTGGAGTCAGTCTCTCCTGTCATTTTTCCATAGGTTCCAGGGATCAAATTCAGGTCACCAGGCTTTCAAGACAAACATACACTAAGATTTGCCCTCTTTCTGCCTTTGTGTTTCAGTAGCTCATTTCCATTCTCCATGCCTCAGACGGACACAACTCCGACAGTAAAGTGTCTAGATTCTTTTCTATTCAGATTTTTTTTCCTTTTCAAAGAGTCACTGCTTCCTGCTTTAAGTTTGAGCCCACACTTAAATTCCATTCACCAAAACATTTAATAAATAAATAAATAAATAAATAAATAAATAAATAAATAAATAATCTAGCCAGGCACTGTAGGTTCATTCTTTACTGAGATACTCACTGTAGAAGAGGTGACAGAGAATAAATAAACACACACACACACACACACACACACACACACACACACACACACTCAGAGATCGTATCTGTGATAAAGAAAATGACCATTAAGGGAAGGAGCAAGTGGTCTCTCACGAAGAGCCTTCTTCATTTAATATTTGCATTTCAGTTCATAGGTGCTCCCTAGCCATGCTAGGAGCTTGGAAAAAGAATTTCAGAGAAAGCACAAATTTCTCCCCAAAGGAAAGAAGCAGAATTACCCATGGACTTGAAAAATATGTGCAAGTGACTGGAGACAAACAAAAATCAGGCAGAGAAAAACAAGAAGGCATTGCAGAGACAGAAAGGCCCAGAGCTTGCCAGATCCCTTCTCAAGAACTTGGGTTTTGTTCTTAGGGGCAGTAGTCAAATAGTCATCTCTTAAAGTCTACAACAAATGCAAGGAAACAAGACAAACCAGATTGTTAGCAACTCCAAGAATCTTGAAGCCATAATCAACTGTATTCTGAATTACAGACTTAGTTTCCAAAAGTTTTGATAGCACTGTCCTAAGGTTTGTTGTTTTTCTCCCTTGACATGGTCTGTCTAGAAACAATTAATAAGAAATTACACTAATGAAGTGTTTACACATGTTTCCTGAGTATTTCTCTGAGATAACAAAGCAGTTCTTGTTAAAGAACAATCAAGAAGCAGATTATAGGAAGAGTAAGAAGAACACAGATGACATTTAAGGTAGTCTCTTCACTATTGCTTAGATTGTTAGTTGTAGATCTCTGGACATTTCCCTAGTGTGAGATTTCTCTTTAAACTATAATGGCTCCCTCTATTATGGTATCTCTTTTCTTGTTCTTTTCTATTCCCCCCCAGCTCAATTTTCCTGCTCTTTTATGTTCTCTTCTCCCCTCCTCTTCTCCCCTTCTCTTTCTCCTACCTCCTTCTCCCCCCTCACCTGGCTGTTCCCAATTTGCTCAGGAGATCTTGTCCTTTTTCCCTTCTGTGAGGGGCCATGTATGTCTCTCTGAGGGTTTTCTTTGTTTCCAAGCTTCTCTGGTAGTGTGGATTGTAGGCTGGTGATCCTTTGCTCTATGTCTAAAATCTATATACAAGTGAGTACATACCATGTTCCTTTTTTTGTGACTGGGTTACCTCACTTGGGATGGATTCTTCAAGTTCCATCCATTTGCCTGAGAATTTCAAGATTCCATTGTTTTTGTTGTTGTTGTTTTGTTTTGGTTTGGTTTTTTTGCACTGAATAATGACATCTAAGTTGCTTCCAGGTTCTGGCTATTACAAATAATGCTGCTATGAACATTGTTGAACAGATGTCTTTGTTGCATGGATGTGGATCATTTAGGTATATGCCTAAAAACGGAATTGCTGGATCTTGTAGATTGATTCCCATTTTCCTAAGGAACCGCCATACTGATTTCCAAAGTGGTTGTACAAGATTGCACTCCCACCAGTAGTGGAGAAGTGTTGTTCCCCTTTCTCCACATCCTCTCCACCATAAACTGTCATTGGTGTTTTTTATTTTAGCCATTCTGACAGGAGTATGATGTTTTCTCAGAGTTGTTTTGATTTGCATTTCCCTGATGGCTAAGGATGTTGAGTACTTTAAGTGTCTTTTGGCTATTTTAGATTCCCCTATTGAGAATTCTCTATTTAATTCTGTACCCCACTTTTTAATTGTTTTGGTGACTAGCTTCTTGAGTTCTTTTTATATTTTGGAGATCAGCCCTCTGTCTGGGGTTGGTGAACATCTTTCCCCAGTCTGTGGGCTGCTGTTTGGTCTTGTCAACTGTATCCGTTGCCTTACAGAAGCTTCTTAGTTTCAGGAGGTCCCATTTATTAATTTTTGATCTCAGTGTCTGTACTACCATTGTTATGTACACTAGCCTCCTGTACCAATTTATTAAAGGATACCTCCCACTTTCTCTTCTAAGAGGTTTGGTGTGGCTGAATTTATGTTGAGGTCTTTGATCCATTTGGACTTAAGTTTTGTGCATGGAGATAGATTTGGATCTATCAGCAGTCTTCTACAAGCCAGCATCCAGTTGTGCCAGCACCATTTGTTGAAGATGCTTTCTTTTTTCCATATTATAATTTTAGCTGCTTTGTCAAATGCCCTTTCCCTATAATGAGACTGATGACCACCATATATGCTATCCTAGAGCCCTCATCCAGTAGCTGATGGAAGCCAAAGCAGACACCCACATCTAACACTGAGCTGAACTCCTGGAATCCAGTAGCAGAGAGGGAGAAGTGACGAGCAAAAGAGTCAAGACCAGGTTGGAGAAACCCACAGAGCCTGCTGACCTGAACAAGGGGGAGCTCATGGACCCCAGACTGATAGCTGGAAAACCAGTACAAGACTGACCCAGACCCCTGGAACATAGGTCTCAGTTAGGAGGCCTGGGAAATCTATGGTACCCCTTGACAATGAAACCAGAATGTATTCCTACTGCAGGAATGGACTTCAGGAGCCTATTCCCCGTGGAGGGATACTTCCTTAGCCTAGAGACATGACATGGAGGAGGGCTTAGGCCCTACCCCAAATTATTTGACAGATTTTGATCATCCCTCATGGAAGGCCTCACCTTCCCTGGGGAGTGGATAGGGAGTGGGGGGGTTACTGGGGAGAATGGAAGGATGGGAGGGAGAACTGGGGTCCATATGTAAAATAAGAAAAAGTATTAAATGAAAAATTAACAAAAATGAAGAGCACAGATGTAAATGATAATTTGTGACCATGTGTCTGCCACCTGACAAGTAGAGAATGGTGATACGCTTTATATTTGGAAAACCACCATTAATGGCTGCCATTCCCACTGCGTGTGTGTGTGTGTGTGTGTGTGTGTGTGTGTGTGTGTGTGTGTATAAGAGTGTAAAGAAAGAGAAAGGGGGGACCTCTGGTATCATCCTCAGGCACCATACAGATTTTCTCTTTTGACACAGGGCCTCTCCCTGGCCTAGCACTCACCAAATAGGCTGAGCTGGCTAGCCTGTGAGTCCCAGGGATCCTTCTGTTTTGGCCCCCAAGCACTGGGATTACATATACATGCTAGAACCACAAGCTACCATGACTGGCCTTTTACAGGGGTTGTTGGTTTTGCAATCAGGTCCTCGTGCTTGCAAAGGACACACTTTACTGAAAGAACAATTTCCCCAAGCCTCCTTCCTGCCCTTCTATCCTATGCAGTCAATCAGAATTGGTGAAGAATTTACTGTTCATCAAAGGGTGCCCTTTATCTGACTTGCCCATGTGCCTGGAGGAACTTCCTGGTGTACTGCTCTCTCATCTCTTTCTCTACTACTGTTTCTCTTTTGCTACAGTTCTAGAGGTCAAAGGCAAGGCTACACATTTGCTGTGCAAGCACTCTGCCAACAGGCTACACTCTGTCGCTTTGCTATTTCTTGATATTTGGTGGTTCTGCCTGTCTCCTTCCTCTCCAAGTCCAGCCATAGCCACAGGCTGGACATACAGCCCTGTTTCCATCAGAAGGGCCCTGGGTTGGCCCAAGTCCAGCTCTTACTCATACAAAGACCAAGGGTTATAAATGAGACTTTATCAGGCCACAGATCAGAGAACTGACCCAGCTAAAACTTCCCCTGAAGTACAAGACAATCTTCACCATTAAAAGCTACTTAATAGGTGTAATTGGTAACTGCAAGAGAGTAATCTGGACTCATTCAGGTTTTTATCCACCCATTGGTGCTGAAATAAAGCCAAACAAAAGCAAAACTCCTCTCTCAAACATCACTACAGATGAAGCCATGCTTCAGACACAAGATTAATGCCTCTGAGAGTGTGGTATAAATGACTTACCATGTTTTTCAATACTAAGTACCTAGACAGCATAATGCAAAGAAACACCACGGAAGACAAGATATGAGCGGGAAAATAAGACAGATTCTTATGTACAGAGGACTACGCAAAGAGTAAAATGTAATACCAACATGATACCCAAACTGAAAACATGTTAGTAATTCATTTTTAAAAATTACTCTCTTCTAAGCATTGCTATTAATCACAGGGAGTAAATAACTGCCTGCACTTACTTATAATTGCTGGGTATTGGAAGCTATGCCCCCACCCTGATTTTGGATACAAAGAATTTTGTCTTACTATCTGACTCTCATAGGTCATTGTCTTTATATTCCATTCCAGCTATAAACCAAAAGCTGAGTCTCACTGATTTATAAGTGGTACAGACTTTACTAGGCCTTAGGCTGTTTTGCCAATTTAAATTTTTATACTAAAAATGATTGGATCTTCATCCGATACAGCTAGGTCAAGATTTGAAGTAAATCAATAATTTTCATTATCCCCAAAGCCTAAATTTCTGGAGGGTCACCAACACTGTCGAAGCCATTTTGATAGGGTTCAGAAACAGAAATGTCAGGAAGCTCTTTTACATGGTAAGTAGATGGCTGGGTGTTGAGGACTGCTGGGATTGGATATGTGTTCTGTGCATATTTAAGTAAATGCTGGCCTTGAAGCCAAGGCAAATGTGTATAACTCATGACATCTGTAACCCACATTGCTATTTTCCCCTCAGTGTAACAAAATATCTGACAAAGCTTAAGAGAGGAAGGGTTTTATTCCAGTAGTAGTTTCAGGAGGGACAGTTTTTCATAGTTGAAATGGAAGACAGCTGGTCACACTGCAGCTGAGAGAGAGAGAGAGAGAGAGAGAGAGAGAGAGAGAGAGAGAGAGGGAGGGAGGGAGGGAGGGAGGGAGGGAGGGAGGGAGGGAGAGCGAGCGAGAGAGAGAGAGAGAGAGACAGAGAGAGAGAGAGAGAGAGAGAGAGAGAGAGAGAGAGAGAGAGAGAGAGAGAGAGAGAGAGAGGACTGTTAGTGTTCAGCTGTCTTCAGTCCAGAATCTCAGCTCATGGAAGGACACCACCTGTATTCAAGGTGGGTCTTCCCATCTCAGCCAACCCAATGTAGAAATTCCCTCACAGATATGGCCAGAGGTGTGGTTCTGAGGGGGTTCTAGAACCTGTCGGAATAATAATGTCAGCTGTCATACCCAAAATTCCCAGAACCTTGTCTGACGTCTGAATGCCCTACATAGGAGAAAGCATACAAAATAAAAAAAAATCACTTGCCTATGATCTCTACATATAATCTGACTTCCTCTCTAAAATACTAGTTTTCTGCATTATAAGATTTTATGCTTTTTCCAAATGCCTCTTGCAGAAGACTAAAACAAAACAAAAACAAAACAAAACAAAAAAAACCTCAAAAAGCTTAAAAGCTATTCAGAGAGCATTATCAAAAAATATTAATCCTTCCCCAATTTTGTAATATGTTCTTGCCACATGAACAAATAAGGCCATTTTCAGAGAGAAATATGTAGTGTTTATATACTCTGCTCATGCTTGAGGCAAAAGGGGTGGGCTTCTTTTTACAGGGCATACCCATTTGAATGTGCCAAATGAAGAAAATTCATTTAATCTTTGATTTTTCCTAAAACAGTATGTTTTGTAGAAATATTCACACACAAAATCATATTCTATTAAAAATGTTCCAGCTGTAATGATAGATTTTTTTTTAACCTGCTTTTTGGCCTCTCTCCCCAACACAAAAACCTTTTCAAACCAGCCAGGAAACACAGAGCAAGAGCCTAAGGGAAAGCTTCACTGTGTAGTACCAGCAGATGTCTAGCAGCGTACCAAGAGGTACCGCACTCCTCACCAGCTCTTTGCTAGCCTTCTCTGGGGTCAGCTTCTCCTGCGCCTTCCAGAATAATACCTTTATCGATTGGTCTTGCTCTTTGATTGAGCAGACTGATGCTGGACAGGCTGACTCCACAGGGAAAAGCAGAAGCTGCTTGCTGGTCTAGTCAATGAGCTTAAATAACTTTAAGCCGAAAGTGATTCATATCATTTAATGCAGAGGGAAGCTTTGTCTTGAAGTCATTTGAAAACAGGTGCCAATGGACTGGCCTGCTCTAGGGTAAAGTCCTCCCTGCCTGCTCAGCTGTCCTTTCTGCAACTGGCTTTGCAAGGCTGGGAAGATCCCTTTGAAGAGGAATGCAGGCTCCAGATATAGTATTATCTATGTACTAACATCTCTCCCCCTTCCATAATAAAGACACAAAACACTGAACAAAGGATTATTTACCCAAACATGTAACAGCTAAGCACTTTAGAAGGCTGCAAGGGCCCCAAGTTAATCTGGGACAATTCTTGTTCAAAACCTTTATCACATATAAAAGCAAATGGCAGGATCATGTGGGGACACATATTGGTTCCATTAAGCCTACTTTGGCATGTGAAGCTTCATGAGGTTTTCTTTTTGTTTGTTGTTTTGTTTTCTGCATACATCTGCTTACTTCTAAAGAGATAAGTACATTTAAACTGGCCAGTGGAGGGAAAGAGTTTTCATTTTCTTAGTAGTATAATTCTTTTCAAAATGAGGTTCCCATTAACTTCACACTTCCAAATATTTTAAGAGTAAATTTTATGTTATGTGGTATTTCCCACAATTTTAAGAAAGTCAGGGGGAGAGGAACAGAGGGAGAGAGGGAGAGAAAAAGAGAGATCCTATCATGGAGCTAGAATCCCTGAGTCAAAGATTGGCCAGGTTTTTGTCATTGTCAGTTGTTTTAAACAAAGGCTGCTTCTCAGAGATTGCATGCAAATGATGCCTTGTTAGGAGCCTCCCCAAACAGAGAGGACAGAAGAAGATGGTGCACAACAGGGACCCCTTTGTTGCAACTCTTCTGTTCTCCTGTTCTTCTTCCAGAATAATTTGGAAATTCACTTTGTTAGCAGCTAATGGTAGGTAGCCCTGGGTCTCTGGTTACCCTGTCCCTTACAGAATTGACATTGCTGGTATCCTTCATAAGAGTGGTGAGGAAGAACTTTTTTCTTGGTATTCTGTGTGATGCTCTCTCTATATATATTGAAAATACATACATATATATATATATATATATATATATATATATGTGAACTGAAACTCACAGTAGCTATATCTAGAGGAACACTCAATTGGGAGTGAGACAGTTGACCCATCAACTCTCGGGTTACATGCTTTGAGCCCTTGCCAAAAAAAATAAAGGCAAAATGTATGATCGCCCTTTTGGCTTCCCATCAACAATACCATTGCATAAAGCATTATTTGCCCAGTTCTTATTTTCAAGCAGTTTTGTAGACTTTCTTATGGTCACCCAGATTGAAGCAAGTTTTGATTTGCATTGTCTCTGCTTTTCATTTGAGTGGAAAGATTGATGAACAAAATGCTAAGATAATAGCAACCCCAAAAACTCAGAAACTATAGGAGACTGACCTCTGCAATTGCTTTCTGTCCACTTCTGTTCCAAGGTGATGATGACTCTATAGGGGAGCTGTCTCTCAAGGTATAGAGCAGTGGTTCCAAACCTTCCTTGTGCTGTGACCCTCTAGCACAGTTCCTCATATTGTGGTGACCCCCAACCATAAGATTATTTTTATTGTTACTTCATAACTATAATTTTGCTACAGTTATGAATCATAATGTAAATATCCTATATTTCTACTGGTCTTAAAGGGTTGAGACCCACAAGCTTAGAACTTCTGGCATAGATTATCTTTTCCAAAATTATATATTGTCAGGCTCGTGAGATGGTTCAGAGGGCCTGTAGTGAGATATTCACTTTGTCTGCTTCTGTGACATTGACCACACACATTGGGGGTTGGAGCCAGGGGTGGAAGTGACCTGTGGAACTAGGTCTCAGGAGGAGCCTGGGAGTGCTCCTTGCTGGCAGGATGTGGAGAAGAGAGCATCCAGTGGAACCTGCTGGTGTTCATCTGTCTAGGTTGTAAGTTATTTCTCCCTGAGTAAACATCTACTTGGCCTATTTAGTTATCCTGATCCTTATTAAACTACGATAAGGGTCCAGGAGCTTGCCACCAAAACTGATACCATAGTTCACATGGAGCAAGAGACAAGTGACTCGCATGGATTGTTTTCTGATCTCTACATGTGTATTGCAGATGTGAACTCACACCCACAATAAATACATAGAGATCACAAAAAGTAAAAATGGATTTGCCATATATACCTATACATGCATATATGTGCATACACACACACACACACACACACACACACACACACACACACATATATATATATATATATGCACTCTAAAATAAAAGCTCCATTGGTAAGAACTCCACATAGTCTCCTGTTGATTTGCTAGACTTAAACAGTCAAGAAATTCCTGCTGTTAACCAACAACTGAGTGGAATGAATGAATGAGTTAAATAAATAAATAAATAGAGTGTTGTCTCCCAACTGTAAGCTAGAACCCATGCCTTCATCTCCCAAAGGGGATCATTCATGACCACAGTACTTATGTGAGGTCCTTGGTGCTTCTCTGAGCATTTTGGCTCATGTCTTCCACCAGGGGGAGCAGGGACATTCCCCCTCTGTACAGAGGACACCTCCAGCAAAGCCATGGGAGGTGCCAAGAGGAAGACAAAATGTCCCTAAACCCTGGGGCAACAGAAGGCAAAGAAATTAAAGTCAAAACTGGAGTGAAGAGGAAGAAGGTATAAGAGGGCTAAACCCACAATTAGACCATGTTTTGCTGCTGCTGGAATATCTAGGGCTTAGAAGGCAATGGAGCCTCCTGAGGCTGGGAGCCTGGTCTTCTGTGCAGCTGTCTCCTGGTTACTGATGTGAGTTAGCCCAGGCACAGTGCAGCTCATCTCAAAGGAAGAAACTGCAGTGACCACAGGCAACCACTCTGAAATTCTCAGCCGTCATGCTCTGAACCCATTCTATTTGTGCTTCTGGCTCTAGGAAAAAGATCCGTTAGTTATAGGGGTTGGTTTTGGCCTGGCAGGAGTAGCTATGGTGACTTCATTATGAACTTTAGGCTGTGATTCTACCAAAGAACAAATAATTCTCCAGAAATGCAACATTCAATCACAAGGGGCCACAGATGGGAAACAGCCAATGTCTCCACTTTGTTCTCCAGAAAACTCAAACCAAAAAAGGAGAGAAAGCTAACCCTGAGGCATCAGCATGGATGATTTAAAAGAAACCAAAGGGTCCCTCCTAAATCCTCAGTGTGTCAATGGGAGACTGCAGTGGACAGCAATGAGCAAGGAGATTCAAAAGGACAGACAAGGCTGACTCAGTTACCTCCTGGATCACCATCTTGATCATGACCACATCCTCTGATCATGACCACATCCTCTCAAAGGAAAGATAATCCATGAGAATTCACACACACCACAATTTAAAAAACAGACCTGCCTCATTCCCCTAAAGGAACAAGACTTAAGTTTCATTTAGCTAATGAAGCCTTGGAGAGGCAATTATCCTCCCAAGGCTGCTGACACAAGCAGGGCAGCAGAAGACATTCTGCATTTCAGCAGGAGGTCCATGCTACCAGATACCACATGGAATGGCACAAACATAAAGCTCCAACTTAGAACATTCCTGGGAGCCTGCTTTAGGGCATAACTGCCAAGTGGGCATGAACCAGAACATTCCAAGAGGTGCCCAAAATGATCTCTCAGGTTTATTTTCGGTAATGATTAGAACCAACTGAAAGTTACATATAATTCTAGAGAGAAACAAAGTCAACAGATTCAAATTTACAAGGACTCAGGGACCCTCTCTTTTTCTACCTCACCTATGGGCTTTTTGACAAAGAAACTAGGGACTCAGAACTTTGTAGAAACCAGCACTAGAACACATGGCGAATTATTATAGCTAATGGAACCCATTCCAATAGTTGGGGCATCCTGCACACATGAGGACAGTTCTCTTTTTCGATCCCTCTCCTCCAGGCAGAAAGGTTTTCATGAAATCAACAAGTTATCTCTGTCTCTGTCTCTGTCTCTCTCTGTCTCTTTCTCTCTCTCTCTCTCTCTCTCTCTCTCTCTCTCTCTGTGTGTGTGTGTGTGTGTATGTGTGTGTGTGGGTGTGTGTTTGCAACACTAAATATACCCAGCAGGCAGCATTTATACATACATATGTATACAGAAAATGTAGCAATAATCATCAAAGAAGAAATCGTGAACTTGGAAGGGAGACATGGGGTAAAGCTGGACAGAAGAGTGGAAAGGATGTAAATAGAGTGCAGGTCAGGAAATTCTCACGAAGATGTTTTAAAATAGCATTTAAAGTAAAAATCAACCAACAAGCCAGAACCAAAATCAAATAAATAAACCAACCCACATATATGAGGCCAAGAAGGAGTTAACTCCGAGGCCGTCTAGAGGAGGTGGGCTAGGGTTATTCCAGACCCAGGGAGAGGAGTTCTTAATGTCTGTGAAGAAATCTTCTGCCATGTGCGGGTACACAATGAGCCTTGTCAAATTTTTCTTATTTTTCATTATAGGAAACGGTAAGTGTCACAATACTTCAAGCGTGTGGCATGGATGGAAAACAAGATGGCACAGTGACTTCAAGACAATGGTAAATCAAGTGCTCTGTCTGGCAGGAAAAATGTCATTAGCCTGAGAAGTGATCTGACTGTTGTCATTTGTGAAACAGCGGTAATACATCTATTTAAATTTATGAGGAAAAACAATTGATTTTATTTCCTACCATCTACTTTTTGAGGTCAAAAGGAAAATATTTATTATGCCTTTTTAAAGAAAGCACTCATTACACTCTTGGAAAATAAGTTTGAATGGAGCAAATATTTCCACTGGCATATCATGAAGCACAGTTGTTGTTAAACATCTGGTTGTGAAAAGCTCAAATGGGTCATTAAGGTGGAATATAGCTCCCCATTGGCTCACTAGAAAACTCTGGTCCTGCCCTCAATGTACATACAACTAACTCAAGGTCAAGAAAAATATACTGAACGGTCCTCTGCTACCTGATAGCTAGCAGGCCAACAGCAGAATATTCTTGAAAAGGGTATCTAGGCAATTCACCAGTCAATCAAAGCCACTGTGCTCTTGCAGACATGCTTTCTTCTCCAAGTAAACATACACTAACAGTATTTAAAAGGATCTGCTCCAAGAAAACTTGAGCAGAAGCTAATCTAAGTAACATTTAAGTTTATTCACATAGCTGTCTGTGCTCATTTAAAGGTTAGAGACAAACAATCATTGATGAAAAACATGTTGTTTCAGATATATTTTGAGTGAAATAATAGGCTACAAGACAAAATAGGTGGTAATGTATAGTTAGAAGGCACATGTTATACTAGTTTCATATTATAAAATGTATGTATATACATGTGAACATATGCAAGAGAATGGTGAAGAATATATAACTACAAGTTAATAATGACTAATTTATAATAATGTTTTCTTTGTGCATGTGTATACGAATACATAGGTACCTGTGTGTACAGGTGCACATGTGTGTGTGTGCTTGTGCAGACCAGAGAACAACCTTGGTTTTCATTCCTCAGATGTTGTCAGTCTTGGGAATTTTTTTCTTCCCTTCCTTCCCTCCCTCCCTCCCTCCCTTCCTCTCTCCTCCTTCCCTCTCTCCTTCCCTTCTTTCTCTAGTTCTCTCTTTCTTTCGTTCTTTATTCTTTATTTTTCTCCTTCCCCTCTTTTTTCTCCTATTCCTCTTCTGCAGCTGCCACTGAGGCAGGGTTTTTCATTGGCCCGGCAGGCTCAGTTGACTCCTTGAAGAGTTAACTTTAAGATGCTCATCTCTACATAGGTTTCAGTTGTCAGAGACTCTGGCATGAGAATATGTTCATTAAAAGACAAAGGCAATCCACCTTTTGCTCCCAAGTCTGCTGTGCATTCCAGGAAATGGGTAAATCTGTCTTTCTTGGTAAGATCCCAAATGTTTTGATTGAAATAGAACATCTCATTTAACTCGCATTCCCAGGAATTCATTGAGCTGATCCAGTTTCTTTAAATATTAAATGGTAACTGAACTGAAAACACGCCTATGGTCTTTGAACAAATATAGCCATATATTCCATGCAGAAATATTGGCTTCATGCACTTTGGCCAAAAGGTATGGTACATTGGTAAAGTGTGTTCATGTATATTGCTGTGCATCTCCATGTATGCTTGCAAAATATGTGTGCATTCATATATGTGAATGTACATGAAATATGTGTTTGTCATAGATTACTGAAAAATCCCAGGGGCAAAAAATGATCTCCCAAACTTCTGTACCAATGTCTCTACACTAGAAAATATCATCTTCACATCCAACCCAATAATTAAGACACTGCTCAAAAATCCACTCTCCACTGTGCCCTTCCTATACAAGTCATTTTCTCCTTTCTTCCATATATTATTGAGCTGCATGTCTTTCTCCCACAGTAAGGCAAAATGCTCTTGCAAGCAGAATAATGGGACATTCTTATTTGTATTTCCTCTGCCCCAAGTTTGAAGCATAGCCCTGAGGATCAATAGAAATTTTCAAGATAAAATGAATATTTTATTTTGTGTTAATGTAACCATCAATTTTTGTTCTCATAAGATATCAATAGCTGCACAGGACAAAAATACATGGCTGAGAATCTTGGCTCCAGCAACATTCTAATTTCCAACACCCAACAATCCCTGGGCTCCTCTTAAGAATTTGTAAACACTCTCTAATGGGTACAGAGTATAGTCCATTATGTCAGATAAAAACTGAATGATGAGGATTGAAGGAGAAACTCGTTTTGAACAGCACTGAGGGCTTAGGTTGGGATGTGTAAGGTCAGCAAGAAGCTATTTGTGTTCTTTAAATTTCACTTTAAAAGAACTTTCATCCAGACACTACTACACTAGTCTTAGAGATCACAACCAGCTAATCAGTTTTGATCAACTGAGAGATGAGCAAGCAAAACCAGAATATGCCAATCCGATATCATGGTGATGGAAAGAAGAGTTTCCTGACATCTGATTACATTACATCTTAAGATTACATTGAGAATCAGAGAGCTTCAAGCAATGTTCATTTCAACTGGGCAGATCTTATATTTTCAAAGCATCATAGTCAAGAATACCTAGGCACAAATATGTGGCATCTTTAGCATCCTGTCCAGAGACAGCTTGCATTCTTACTTGCTAACACATGGCTTTGCATGGCTGTGTTTGACTCATCATCAGATAAAGCAAATTCCCATTGATCTCATATTACAGATGGTAGTCCACAGGAAAATATAGCCTTAGGCCGAGCCTTGCTCAGTAACCATCATTCTTCGAAGTCTTATCTTAAAACAAAGAGACTTATGGAAAGTGTCAGTTAATTTGTTTTCAACTGACTCCAGTCAACACTATATTCCAATTAATAAAATATTTGGGTGAGTTTATCTCTTGCAAGGGATCATAGATTTTCCAAGAAGTTCAGACCTGACTTGAGGATTAACAGTAATCATCTCTGAAAGAGAAATGAATAACATGGGTTTAATAATACTGAAATTACAGCCCACCTGTGGGCTTCTTCTGGGTATGATCCATTCATGAACTTCTATGTAACCATGTACCTACAGACATTCCAGTACACCTCACTACCTCATTCATGGCATCTGGCTAATGTGAGAACTTAGTAGTGGTGTTCTTCCCTTTCTTGATATCCCAATTCAAAAGCACTTGGGGAATGTTTACTAAAGAGCCCTGAAGCTATGAACATTATTGCATTTAATTGTCATTAGTCCATAACATTAGTATTTAACCCTC
Organism: Cricetiscus sungorus; assembly: GCA_030556225.1. Taxonomy (NCBI): domain Eukaryota; kingdom Metazoa; phylum Chordata; class Mammalia; order Rodentia; family Cricetidae; genus Cricetiscus; species Cricetiscus sungorus. The sequence goes on along the minus strand of JANBXA010000740.1, from coordinate 28,879,013 downwards.
AAGAAAACTCAGCTTACATAGAGATGTTATGTTTGTTCATGGCCAGTCAGAGGCAGAGCAGAAGAAATAGGTAAAATGCTTTGGAATGTAAAACCTAGCTTTTTAGTTATGGCTAGAGATACAGCTCCATCGTTAAAAAGCCATACTGCTATTGCAGAGGGCCTGAGTTTGTACTGCTAGGTGGCTGGTTCACAACTACCTAAAACTCCAGTTCTATGGGATCTGCTGCCCCCTTTTGGACTCCATGGGCATCTGAACTAACATGTACAGATCCTCCCACACACATCTACATAATCAAAATTAACATTAAATCCCAGTTTCCCCAGCTAACCCTCTAAGAACATTCCCCAATGTCCTTGTTTCCTTTTATCAAAGGTCAAAATTACAATCATTTTCTTAGCCCTCATCATTACTTAATTTTGCCCAAGGAAATTAAAAGCCAAAACCACTTTAAGTAAGAAATCATATATAAAACATGTCAAATAGAGTTCTGCTTCTAATTGCATTCCTCAGAGCATCAGGGGGAGGAGCCACAAGCAGGTGGCAACTGTGGCCTGTGTGGATCAGTTTGCACTGTATCCCTCTTCTGTTCCAACAGCCATTTTTCCACTTCTCTTTGGGCTTTCTCGGAAACAGATGGGCTACTGAGTGTTACCAGTTCAGCCTATGCAGCTGGAGCATCTTAGGATGGCAGAAATAGCGATCTTCAGAATAAATTCCCCTGCTGCAAACAACTGCAGCTTCACTGGTAATAAACCCTTTGTGGGGCTACAGAACATTCTTCCCATTCCAAGATCCATGGTGCAGTTTATTTTGAACTACAATGTCATTTTGCATTTCAGCAAAAGAAATGCTTCATACGTTCGGAGTGCCTGCTCCTTGTGTTGTCTCGGCGAAGGCAAACACACCAGAAGATTGTATTAATGTTTCAGAACTATTTGTCTTCAGCGTTCACAGAGAAGAAAGAAAAAGCAAGAGGGGAGGGAACTCATTGCTCCTCTCCTCTTTCCTGACTGATTCCCTTCACGAGTAGAGCACCCTGTTAGGATATATATCTGCTCAGTGGTCACCACCTGGCCCAAGGCCAGTTTTGTGTAAACCACAGACCTCCCTGGACATAGCTTCAGTGTCATGCTATGTGATCAGAAGTTTACAGAATTGCAATTGCTTTTGATAAATGTACAAAGAATTCAAGTCTCTGGCCGAATATCATCTTTTTCATTTAGGTGTTTTGTAACTGCAAAGTATTTACTTGTTCAGTGAGACCTGATAATATCTAGTAATAACTAAAATCACATTATACAGAATAAAAGATTCAATCTGTTATCCATAGAGGAGCTCATTTTATCATAAAATCTTTTCCCTCAGAGAGACAAAGACTGCAAAAGTGCCATAGAGATAATAAATAAATAAATGTTCTAAAATATGCATTAAAAATGTGTAACTTCAGTCCTGCAGAGCTAATTTTCTATGATGAGCTATAATTTTTCTAGTTTACATAATAGTTTTCTTGCGTTATTCTTTACAAACCAAAAAAAAATAAATAAAATCAGCCTTTAAAAAAATCCAATAGTTTCTAGCAAAGTCCTACAATTGTAAAGCCATCACTATCATCTTATTTTGGAGCATTTTCATCATCCCTCATTCCCACCACCAGTCATCAACAGTCTATTCTCTCTCTCTAGACCATGGCAACAAGTAATACTCTTGTTCTCTGTGTAGCTCTGTCTACTGTGGACATTTGATATAAACACATTCACATAATGCTTTTTACATAGCTTCTTTGATTTCAGAGTTTTCAAGGTTGATCTACTTTGTCTGTATCTCATTCATTTTAATATTAGTATTCCATTGTATGCATCCTTTATTTATTCATTCCCTAGTGTATGGACATTTGATTTGCTTCTACTCGGTTTTGTCTGTCTTCTATGTTCTGACTGCTGTGGGTCATGCTGCAGTGGGCACTGTCCTACAACTTTTCAAGGATACACATAAAACAACTGATTTTTGAAATGAGCACCTTAATCTTTAGCAAAGAAACAAATGCAAATTATTTTATAGCCCCAAAAGGATAGGCATTAGGCGTATGAACTGTAAAGGAAATAGCAAAGCTATGGTACCAGTGTTTCCCTGTGATCAGGAGGTATAGGAACATAGTGGGTCCAACTGTCACAGGAGTAAAACAGTGGCTCCTCTGGCTCCTCCACCTGCTACAGAGATCTATCTCTGAACCTTGAATCCAAGTGAAAGGGACTAAAGCCCATTCACCATGCTCTAGATTCTGAAATGCCGAAGAGTCTGAGAGTTAAGCTCTCAAACCAACCTCCTAATGAATTCCCACTAACACTCAAACAGGCCCATGGCTTGTTTGCCAGTATTCTCTAACCTTGTGGTGCTCCATTTCGTCCAAAAGAAAAGAGCAGATGTGAAGAATTAGGCTAGTAAAAGGACCACTCGACCTGAATTATTAAATACCCTAGTAAAGGTCAGGTGTAGCTAAGTTCTAGTTAGTTCCTATGCCTATTAAATACTATAGGAATTTCCCCTATGTTGAAGTTCTAGCCAAACATGTCTTAGCCTATGGTCTTCATGCTCTAGTAAAATAGCATCATAAGACTCCTGTGAATAAAACTCAATTTACTCCCAAACCAAAAAGATCAGTCCATACAGGGTCCATATAATAAAAGATCAATGTAAATCCTCCTCCAAATTACCAGGGGTGGGATGCCAAATAATGTACAAGGACCAAGAGGGGTGACCTCACAACTCAATTTTGTTCTTATTAGGAAAGACTTCAGCAAGCTGAAAGGTAGCCAGCACCCAGTAATGCTGAGTTCAATTCTTGTTGACATCTCACAAGTAGATTTACATTTTAAAAATGAATGTCACCCCTGTAAATCACCCAAATAGATAGGTCATAAGTGAAATTTACTTATTAATACACATATGGTTTTCTCCACACTAGAAAGGTGGGAGTAGCCACTCTAACTGTGACATCTAAAGCCAATGTTAATTTATACATGGGGCAACTTCACTCCAGTAGGCATTTGGGCTGTTGAGTTTAAGAATTGTTCAGAGAAATGTTTGCTATGTCACCATGCTAATGTGTTTGGATTTCATTTTGGTGGTGGAGAAGGTGTTATTTTGTTCTGTTTTTTTTTTTCCAAGATTTTTACTCTTAATTCCTAAATGAGTGATCAATACAATTTATGAACAAAACAAAACAACAATAACAACAACAAAGTTTAGAGTATCTGATACAAAAATCAGAAACATAAAAATAGCCATTGAAGCAGTATCAGATTCCATATGCTTGACAATTAATCCCTTTAGTGGGTCAATATAATTTACCCTTAAATGCTTTTCCCATCTCTGAAAAGAAAGAATATTTATTTAACATCTCCCACAATAAAGCTAAAAGAAGACCTAGTCATGGCCTCTATATAAAATCACAGAACATATCACCAAAAGATATCAGTAGGACACCTGGATTTGAGTTTAGAGACCTGGAAAAAGAAGACATCAGAAGGGCAAAAGGACACACAGGAGAAAAGGAAATTTTATCCCTAGGGCCACAGCCTGGTTTTGTTGTTGATGCTGCTGTTGTTTCTTATGATGTCTGATAAAATTAAATTACCAGACAAAAATAAAAATCAAAGCAATAGTTTTCATGCAAGAAATACATGAAGTCTAGTCGGTGACTGCAGGCTAAGTTTTATGGAATCTACTCTTGCTCATTCATTTGCATATTGCTTTGGGTTAGTCAGGGGCACAAGTCAGACCACAGTAGAAAAGCATGGTTATTTAGTAAAGTGCAATGGGACAGTAAGCATCACTGAGATAGAAGAACTGTCCACTGGGAATGGTCAGCTGTGTCTGTTTTTATCCAGTTCCTATGACAAACACATAGGACTGAAGGCTGGCAAATCTGATTGGTTGATATGTGGATTTGCCTCTGGGTGGGAGTAGCTCTGTGGTGTGAGATGATACTTAATTTGGATCGGTTGCTTTAAGTGGTAAAGTGGGGCTTTCCAGAGACTGATTTGGGTCATGGCACAGGAACAGTTTAGCAGACTGTGAAATGGGAGTGCAATGACCCATCTATGGCCCAAAATGTCCCCAGGCCTTGCAGCTTCCAGTCACACCATTCCTGCAGTGCTCTTCAATCTGGCCTGTTCCCTGTATTGTATAGTTAGGGCAGCTATTCTGTGGCCTGCAAAGTAGAAACAAATTGTTATCAGGCCCTTTATAGAAAAGATGGGGGTTGGAGTCTCCTATCTGACTTAGCCAAAGTGTATATTTGCTCTCTCTCCGAAATGGATGTCAAGAAGGAGAGGTTTATTAAGCAGCCATTGTCACTAGGTAGTGGATGGGAGGTGCTGTGTTTGTAGAGGGAGGTGATTCATATTGGATTCCTGTTGCAGACACATAAAGAAACATCAGGCACACCAACCAAGTTCCCTGGGCTGAAAGTTTCTGCTGACAGATGATTTGTCTCTTGTAGAAATTTATTTCAAGCAACAGAGCTTATCAGTGAACACAAGAACACATTAGTTGCCCATGAATTAGCATTTAGTACAATTATCTACAAAAGAGACAAGAAATCCATTTACAATTCAAATCTCTTGCATTCCAGTTAGCCTGAAACTTTCTTCAAGTAACAAACACATTCAAGAACACTAGATAACTATGTCATATTATTTTGGGTGTCATTTTTATTTTCGTCCTCTTTTTTTGCCATATATACATTGGTAAGAAATAATTTTCTAAAGCTAGAATGAAAACAGAGTATACATCCCCTATGACAGTGTAATAAAGCAGGAATAACAAGAATGAACCATAACAAGAGCAAATGGGAGGAATCGAATCTAGATGTTAAGTGCTTGGACCAAGAAGAAAATAAAAATAACATTGAAAGAAAAACAAAACACAAATAGTGACAATGATCCTTTTTTTTTTTTTTTTTTTTTTTTAAAGGCAGAGCTTTTACATAGCTCAGTCAAGGATAAAGTAATCAGGGATGAGAAAAAGCAAGCAAAGCTCAAGGGATCACTTATCTCAGGGAAACAAAACAAAACAACAAACCCTATTCCAAAGCCAGATACTTCAAGTCAGAAAGCCAATCAAGCAGACCTAAAGTGTGCACCCATGCGGTCAGAGTGAGGCCTCCTGAGGTCGTGGCCAGGTAACAGGTCACAGGCTGAAGGAATGTCCCAGTGGCAACATGCTAGGACACAGGCTGGAGAAGTGTTCCTGTGACAACAAGCTAGGACTCTACAAGAACTACAAAGCACCCACGGAAAAGTGGCATGATGACAAATGTGCAAAAACTCAGAACGCTGGAGCACTTAAACTCCAGGAAACCAACAAAACTAAAAATAAAAATTGACTTTCAAGTCGGAATATTGACACGAACGATGCCACAGGGGGAACAACAACAGCAATAAAAACCAAAACAGGAAAAGAGAGGACAAAAAGACAAAGAATAGGTGATAATGAAAACAGAATGAATGACTGGCTATGATAAAGGACCAATTAAAAATCTTAGATGTGACTGACATACCAACAGAAGTGTAAGCTCAACACAAGGGCCTTTATTTGATAAGAAGCTGATGGGAAATTTGTGAACTGACGGAACAAACTGAGACACTAGCTCACAATCTAATATGGGGGAGGGGGCAGATTTAAAAAACAAAGGAATTAACAGGCAAAGAAGCCAAAGGATAGGAGAGGAAGTGTTCACATATGAGTAGGAAGACTGAGCACAGAATGGTGGCAGCAATTAATGAATGAGGCTGATAATATCTCATAATTCAGACTTAGGTCCTCCAGGGCCTCTTTGCCTTTATTGGGTGCATTTCAATCCCGCCTTTAATAACAGTTGCTGTTGAGTGAGGGTGAAGGAGAGAAGCAAGAACAGAAAAAGAATGGCTAATGAATAGGAACCTGAAGCCTAGCTGGCTTCTCCAACAATAGCTAAAGTGCTAGGTGTAAAGTTCCATTAATTGGATGTGTTAGGCAGCCACGCCCAGCAAGCTCATTTCCTAAACTCTATCCTGCATTTGCCAGAGAACGCAATGGCTTGTATCACTTGCCTAGCTCAAAACGAATGTGCAGAAACATGTCTCTAACCAATTTTTACAATCCAAATGTCACCATGCTTCTTTGGGGACTAGTAATCAAGTAGGTATGTTTCAGTTTTGAGGAGGGAATAAAGAAAGCAATTACAGGATTCTAAATGGTTCCAAGTTTTGGAATAGGAATTAAAGACTCTTAATACAGCTGATATTTTTCTGTTAAAGATTTTGCTTCAAAAGTCTTAGCTGGGCCCTCTTTCTTCACAAAGCTGTTTAGAATCTGTGGTTTGATTTTAATGGTTACATTTAGGGTAAGTGTGGAATGATTATCTAAATTTCTTCTATAAATATTTATTTTAATTGTGTGAGTGAGTGCATGTGTGTGTGTGTGTGTGTGTGTGTGTGTGTGTGTGTGTGTGTGTGGTATGCACACGCGCATGTGAGGATGGGTATCTGCGGAGGGCAGAGACATTGGATGTCCTTGAAGTTAGAGTTACATACCGTTGTGAGCTGCCTGAAGTGGGTGCCGGACACAGAACTTGGTCATCCATAAGAGCAGTATGTCCTTATGCTGAGCCAATACTCCAGCCCCAGGATGTTCTCAATTTTAATCAAATTTTGCTCATGTTTAAATACTTTGCTCTTTCTTACCTATTTTCTTAAACCAGTCAACATAAATGGCTTAAGCATTGATGGGAAGACCAGCTGGCATGCCAATGTGGTTCAGGAGTAGCAGACAGCTTCTAGTCTGACAGTGGCTGGTGTAAATGTCACCTCTACAGCCACCACACAAGCCTGAAAAAAATGCCAACTCCAGACCCCCAGGAACACCTACCTCCATGAGGAAATCAAGTTTCATAAAGATTGAGACCAGCCCCCCTCTTCTGCAGCTGGAGCAAGTCAACCATGCTTCTCTGACCACATGTGCACTGTGGGTGGGCACGTGTGCACACAGGTGTGCCCCTCTGTGCACTACAGCCTCCAGTATTTCTGCAAGCAAGCCTTATCACATTTACAATTTACAGTTCATAAAAAAAGAGGTCCTCTTGGAAAATTGAATACAAGTAAAATAATATTCCTAAGGAACATTTCCACACATCTAAAAGAAAAAGGCCATTATTATTCTTGACATTACACAAGGGTAGAGTTTATTACAATCTGAGCAAATAATGAGCTTGCAGAATTAGGAAAGAACCAGGTACGTCATTTTCATCAGGTACTAATCTATACTTGGGGGAAAAGAAAATAAACACATCTGTATTCTTAATCAGTTGGCACAAAAGACAAAATACCATGTAATGTGTGCAAACAGGAGAAATACTCATCACTTGAAAAATTCACTTATGTTTTAAAATAACATATATCATTTGGGAAGACATAAGCAAAGGTGGAATTTCATGGGAAAAATGGTACAAAGAGTGTCTGTGGAACTCAGTTAATGAATTTACCACAGCCCCTAGTGAAGGACAATACTCTGGCAATGTAACTATTATTACTTAATAATTAAAATTATCTGTAAGGTTTACATCCTATTTTCTTCAACAAGATCTTAGAAAATACATATTTGCCTAAGGAACATAAATCCAGTCAAACAAATTGGAGAAATTGGATAATCAGAAAGAAAGAGGGGGGCAAGGAACAGGACAAAAAATGTGACAGTAGGACTTATAATTAAGGAGCAATGCACAATGCAGCCATAATTTAGAACAGATCACAGAGGAGTGAGGCATGGAAACAAGTGGAGTATGAACATAACGAAGGAAAGTAATGATGCCATTAAAAACAAGGTCACACATTCGGCAGAGCTAACTACTCACAGGAGAATGGAGGCCATTATCAAGGAATTTGCTGCCTCTTTCATATTTCATTTTAAAGGTTTTTATACTTATTTGAACTTCCTGGAGCTACCACAACAGTGGAGACTTCGGAATGCAAGTATATTCCAAAAGAATATTCTAGTAAATCGTAAGTGCCACAAAGTAGGGGAAGAACAACTCAAGTCAGAAAGAGGCCAGCTATTTTTTCCTTGAGGTCTTTCCAGAAGGTGTAGGTATGTATGCTTTTGCTGTGTTCCACTAACTTTAATAGGTACAGGTCTTTCTCGGACCAGGACAGTATGATGGACAAAGAGGGAGTGATCTGGATTTACATATTCTCCTTTGCAAGCTCACAGCAGTTCAGAAAACTGAAAGCACAGTCCATTGATGGCATACAGAAGCCATGTGAGACTCACCACAGCAACTCCCATGATGGTGTTGGAGAGGAAAATGCCTGGTGAGGACATGGCTGGGTAGCTTCTACCAGCCACAACAGGCAGAATTTAAAGCAGTCTGCTGAGGCTAAAGAGAAGGAGTGTGTTTTTGTATGTTTTCATGGGCAGCTCTGAAAAATAGAAGGCCTCCCCACCTTGCAGGAAGCCTGGGGAATGCTACCCTCTTTCTTTGTTGAAGACTTGAGTTTGAATGATACTGGCTCTGGCTTCTCATTTCCTCCCACTCTTTTTGTCCTTCTGACTTGTTTGTTCTTTTGAATTGCTCTGTCAGCCAGCTGAAGGGGTTACTATCATCAGAACTAATATAGTTGAGCTACTGATCCAGCAAAGCACATGGTCTAGGTCATCCACAACCACATGGCAACACACTCAAGAGAAATAACTTGAACGTAGGTACTCCCTCCACTTTCCAGCAGATGAAGAGATTTATTCTTTTCCTAGTGCCCTACCGCCCTCTCACCATGTGTTCTGGATGCAGCCTTCTCCAAAGTTATGTGCATCTCATTTTGATGGTCAGTCTATAAAAATGGATGCTGATTTGTAGGCCAGTAGTTACAGTCATAGGCATCCAACCAAACTACTGAGGTTCACCTCACTAAGTTTGAGCTATGGAAAAGTTTTGTCACTGTGCCTCAGTTTTATTGCATGCAAACAAAGGGGAAATAACAGCCCTTCACCTTTTAGGATTGTTGGGGACCTAGAGGTTGTTTGGAACAACTATTTGTAATGTGCATAGAAGACTGTTCCACTGGACTTACTATTGTCATGGAGGATGTACTGTAGAAGGGATACATGTTGATTCTTGGAAACAATGGTTTTATTCAACGGCTTTAATCATCTCCAGGAATCTGAGCACTGTCCAGTCACTCTCTCTTGCTCCTGGTTCCCACGCCCATCTGCCTGGCTGGCATGTACCTCTGGAAATTCCTTGAGTGCTCTGAGCCCAGTGTACAAACTCAAATGAGAACACAGTGTAGTAGCCTTTGCTCTATTCTAATTCTTTATTCCAAGCCATCATTATGGCTTCAGCTCTAATGTCTCTCCCCAAGGAGGCTTTATCTGACCAGCCTAATTAAAGGAGCCTCTCCTTCCAGGCCCCTGACAGAGCCAATCCTTCCTTATCTTAGTATCCCACTTAGTGTCACCATAGCAAGAGAACCATAGTCAAGGTTATCACTCTCATTTGTTTGCTTACTCGATTATCTGGTCCCCCTACTGGAATGAAATTCTGTGAGAACATACACCACTTATCTCTGAAACCTAGACCACTCCCTGCCTTTTAGTGCACCCCAGCATCTGTTAAACATTATACTCATTTTGTCCAAATCAAACAGGACTTCATTTGTATCATTTTATCCTCATAACACCCCTCCTATTTTAAGATTTGTTTTTATTCACATTTATGTGTATGTATCTATGTGAGTATATGCCATGTGTATGGGTGCCTGTGAGGGTAAGAAGAGGCCAAGCCAATTCTGTGGTTATGGAGTCAGAGGTGGTGAGTCACCAACATGGTACTGAGAACTGAACTAGGGTGCCCTGGAAGAGTAGTAAGTTCTCTTTACCACCTGAGTCATCTCTCCATCCCACACAACACAGTCTCACAATCAGATACTACTATCATCCATTCTATAAAGGAAGACATCTAGATAAAAGTAGGTGACAAGCTGCCTCAAGATCAGTTTCTGGGTGGCCTAAGGGGTAGGCTGTGAACCTGTCCCTGCCTTGTTAAAGTGTGGGTCCTCCCATAGGATTTATCTGACCAATTACTTCCATTTAGCTTCCTTGAGATCTAGGTTCTTCACCTGCAAAATAAGTAGCTAGTTGTGATCACCCTATTTCAAGAATTAAATGAAAAAAATGAAAAAAGAACTCAAAAATCATTTGTCAGTACAATTTGTTGGGTGGGCTGTTTCCAGTTTCTTGAGAAGGCATTTGCTGGCTCAGCATGTTTCTCCCAGGATTTCCTAGAATACTTCAGGACTCCTGGGAAATGTGGGTGCTCTTCTGATTAGTTGCTTCAATATGGAATACAGTGTTCATGAAACCATGCACGGATCACATGCTGGATGGTCTCACTGTCAGCAGACCTTAGGGCCTCGGGGTGTGCTAATTAATCTTGTCTAGTCAAACTGGAGTTGCAGCTATCTCTTTGTTTCTTAAGGACTCTATTTATTACCTGCTGACACACCAACAGGAGGGGCATCAGTGTGAATACTTGGTATCCTGCTATCTTAGGGCCTTGTGAGGGAAAGTTGCTGGTGGTTAGCAAATTCCAGGTAACTGATAGTGGTCTGGGTTAGCTTTCCAGGTCAGACTGTCCTTCATTTTAAGTGGGGGGTTTCCTTAACTTTACTTTTGGTCTTTCAGTAGGCCTTCTACTTCACTGTGATGTGAGCTGGTGAACAGACCTTAGACACATGATCTATGGTACACACACACACACACACACACACACACACACACACACACACAGGGGGGGGGGATTGCTGGGGAGAGGGCTGTACTGGGTTATGGTACAAAGAGGAAGATGTGGTGATTGGTTTTACCTTATAGAGAAAATCAATGGCAACACAAGCCCCTAATAATACTGCAAATATTAATTGATGATGGATCAGCTGGCCTGTTCCTTCCCAGTTACATGTGTGTTATAAAATTATTGTCATTTGTTCAGACTCGAGTAAAAATCCAATCCCACTCTGTATTCAAGGTTATCAGGAAATCTGAACTGAAAGACCTCCACGATCTCATTTTCTGTCAGCAATCTAACAACATGAAAAGGAGAAATATGAAATCATGTATAATTCAAACCCAGATACTATCTTCCTTATTTATAAATCACTCATATAAAAATATACCAACATCTATGTTTGAAGCAAATATAATTTATTATTAAAGATTTCTCTTTGTTTAGGGAAGGTGCCAGAAATGTTCTTGTCAATGAGGCCTAGAAAAGAGTTCGGCTGCAACTAGGAGTTAGGCGAGAGTCAAAAACAACAAAAAAGGATCTGTCCTCCCTTAACTCCAGTTCGTTGCTTGGTTTTGTTTTCTGAGACAGGGCCTCATGCATATGAGGTTAGCCTTGAATCCCTCTCCTCCTATTTCCACTTCCTAAGTACTGAAATTACAAGTATGAATTTTAATTTATGATTTAGATGGCCCAGATTCCCTCACTAAGCCAATTTTTCCTACCTCATCAGTCATAGACTGGGGAAGTATTGGTGGACTCAAGGCCCATGAAATAAAGGTCCTAGATAGAAAGCAATGAACAGAGGGTCTAATCCTGCATGGATGCATAGACCTCAGCTGTTTCTGAAATGTGGAATTCATCCAATTATTGGTCTCAAGTGTGCTCTGTCCAGAGGAGGAATGAGACACTCTTACAGGGGTACAGAAAATACTTGAAAGCCCTGGTTTCTTCCTCAGGAGTTAATGTTCTAGCAAATGAAACACCTCTCCATGATGGACAACGGGAAGACCAAAAGAAACATCTGAACCCAGCTCTGTGGGAAAGACCCCAAATCTGGATCTCCCACGAGACAGACTTCACCAAATAAGGTCTAACAAAGACCTCAGTCTAACTTCTGCCTTTGATCAAATTGGTACCAAATGCCTAAGCATTCTTCTCTATCCAGATAGCCAAATCTTCCACACTCCTTTCCTTAAAGCTGCCCTTGTTCTGGTCAGGTACTGGGTCTGTCCTTAGCTATCAGATGAGTGGTTGCTTGGACACTCCCTGAGTCAAACCTATTCAGACTTTTGCAGCTGCTTAACTTCCTGAAGAGAACCATTTTCCCCCCTCTGTGTATGAGGCAACATGACAGGGCTGATCTGATTGTTTAATGTATTTTTAAATTCCACAGACCTAGCAGCAATTGAGGCAGCTTGCAGGTGTGTTTGTGTGGGAGTGTGTGCTAGAGGGCATCTCCTGCAGAGAGGCATAACACACAGTGGCTTCCAATTGGTCTGGAAGACTGTGCAAAGGCAGACCACCAGGAGAAGGTAATGGCTTCAAGGCCTGCAAGGGATAGAGGGATTCCTGAATGCTCCCAGCAGCCTGCACAGAGCGAAATGCTTTTGTTCCTTTGCTTGGATCCCATCTGCTTATTTGGCTTGTAAGTGAAAAGAGGGAAATGATCCCTCTGGGCAGCAAGAGAATGACTTCCGTGTGCCTGATGGTGTGCTTGGACTCTTAGTGAATCTTCCTTGAACTCAAGCGGGCCCCTAATGTCCTACCTAGAAGAAAGAGATTGGACACTTGCAGACTTTCAAAGGAAGGCTTAAGAATAAGGATTCTCTATCCAGCTGTGCTTCACAGGTCCATAAACTTTAAAGGGGCTGTGGGACCTTCAGTACTGAGCTGCCTTGCAATTGTTGGGGGAGGGGAGGTGGAGGAGGGTAGGGATGCAAACCAAGTCTGAGAAAAAGTTCCCTTTCCAGTTGTTTCAACAGCAAAGCTTCTTGTAGCTCTTCTTGCATTATTTGTTTTGTTTAGTAGGCTACAGATATGTGTAGCTCAGGCTACCCCGGAGCTTAAATGCTCACCACCCAGTGCTAATAGTTCATCAAATGGGGCTTCACATGACACAAAGAAAAGCCACACAGACATCTTGTTTTCCCCACTTACTATCAAATGCATTCATGCTGCTTAACTTCATGGTCTTTATATGGGAATTGGAGCACTTGCAAAGAAGACCCAGATGTTACAGGCTAGGTTACAGATGTGATGGAAATAAAAAACCCTGGATGTCCCCAAATGGAGTCAAGCAGACAGGTAGCTTTTGAAAATTGTGTTTGTTATGCAATCATTTTATCCTCCACTTACCAGATTTTGGCCAGCCCCAGCTAGCAAACAGAGTTAGATTCCCTTGATGCAAATTCTCTAACACCCTGTGATCATTCAGAACCTGAAGACCATAAGTGCTCTTAGACTTTTGAAACTGAGCATCCTTAACCCAAAAAAATGTGAAATCTGTAATGTTTCCAAGTCCATAACATGTGCAGGTGACAGAGGAGGCTGGAAGAGGGTGTCAAATAACCCTGGAGCTGGGAACTGAACTCAGTTCCTCTGATAGAACGAACAGTGATTGCTCTTAACCTCTTAGTCATCTCTTCAACTCCAGTGCTTCAAACTTTTAAATCAATACAACCTATAATTGCAATTAGAAAAAAATTGTCCCATTTATGTCTTGATTTGCCTTTTGACTTTTGGGAGAATCCTATGCTTGTGGACAAATACAAGTGACTTTCCCCTACTATTTCCCCAACCACAGGATGAAAGCATAGTACTAGAACTGTCTGCTTCCTAGGGTTCTTGTGATAATCCTAGGCAAAGCACTGAAGTACTTATCAGTTCCCCTGCATTCATTTTAAGGCCATGTAGCAGCATGGCGAAAGACTGCCTGCAGTCTAACCACATTCCTTCACTTACTCGTCAGACCATGGGAAAGTTTCTTCTCTAGGCTTTGCTGTGTCCGCCTGTGAAATATACAAAATACAGACCTAACATCGCAGGATGCATGTTACAGGGTCTATTGCTATTGCTCACGTTTGCTCTTCACCTTCATCTTCTTTGCTCTCTTTTAAAGCAAAGTCTTGGAACCTGCACTGGCTAGCCTTAAACTAATTTGCTGTGATCTGAGAAGTCCTCCACCTGGAAACCTTTCAGGTTCAGCTTCCTAAGTGTCTGATATTGCAGGCTTGCACCACCGGGCCTGACTTGTTATGAAGTTTAAATGCATTAAATGTGTTGTTTGGCATAAGTTGAGTGCTTAAGGTACTTTGAGATGTATATATATATATATATATATATATATATATATATATATATATATATATGTATATACATATATATATATATATCAAAACAACAAAAAATGCCATTAACAATGACAAGCCAAGTTGTTTGAAATCACTGCTAGCAAGGGACAGTAAGTACCAGAAGGCTAGCAGACAAGTGTGGAAATAATCTTATTACTCCCCTAGCAATAGTTCTTAAATCAGAACTCAATGAGAGAGACTGGGGATGTAGCCTAGTTGGGAGTGTTCTTGCCTAGTATGCAAGCTACCCTATTCCCAGCACTGTGCAAATATGCCTGTAATCCTAACACCCCAGCATGTGGGTGGGGGAGACAGAAGGATGTTCACAGTCATTCTCGGGTACACAGAAAGTGTAAAATCAATCTAGGCTAAAGATACTATTGTTGTTGTTATTATTATTATTATGATTATCATCATCATTATCAATCTCTATTTGAGCTTGGTTTGTAGCCGGGCATAGTTCCAGTACTCAGCAAGCTGCGGCAAGAGGAAGACTAACTTGAGTTTAGGGTTAGTTGAGGCTAAATAGCAAGTTCCAGGTCAGCCAAGGCTTCACAGGAAAACTCAAAATTACAATGAAGCAAATGAACAGAAAGAATTTGGTGTGTACATGCTGCCATTTGTTCCTCTTGGCCCCATTTTTCCCTTTTCCTTTGAATCTCCTTATTCTTTGTCATAGTGGGAAATAGGAAGTTCCAGGTTTGAGCTCTCATCTCATTGCTATGATTGTTTCCTAAGCCACAGACTTCTAAAAGCCTCCTCACCCACTTTGACATAGCAGTGATAACCCTATCCTAACCAAGTCCAGGGCCTGTGTGAAGCTCTGTGTGTTGGAAGTCTCACCAGTACCAGCTCTCTCTGCTTCATGGTACATGAGTTATTTGCTGCCCTCAGCGCCAACCCTGCACATGGTTTCCTTGTTAAGTAATTATCTCCCTTCACCTGTGCTGCAGCCCTGCCCTCTAACCTACTTTCTTCCTCTTAGCATTTCCATCTAGACCTTCCTACCCTCTCATGCATGTCTAATTTCCAGTTATTATAAGCTGCTATTCCCAAGGATATAACTACAGCGATGAACTATGTCTGGTACTGGAACCTCGAGTGGCCTAGAAAAACCCCACATCCAATCAAACATCTGCACTACACCATCTTGAAACCGATCATTTGGACCAAATCTATCCCTGGTAGAACACACAGAAACAGGGGAGCAGTGAGCCCACATTGCTGAGAGGCGGCAGGGTAGGATAAAAATATGTTTGAATAAGCAACTTTCTTTCTTCCCAGCTGTTTGATCTGGAGCAAGGTACTTAACCTCTTTGAGAAGCAGTTAGCTTCTACCTTAAAATAGACATGTTTTTGGTGTGTGTGGGGGGGTCTTTATAGAGATTGGTAATAACTGCCCACACACTGTCAGCCCCATACATCTCCAAATCACACTGTCTGCTTCATACATCTCCAAATCACACTGCTTCATACATACTCCAAGTCACATATTTGCCCCATACATACTCCAAATCACACTGTCTCATACATACTCCAAGTCACTTTTATTCTATGCTATGCTTTGTTTTGTGTGTGCATACATGCAATGAATGTGTTTGTGTGTCTTTGAGCACATGTGTTGAGTGTTTATATGTGATGCAGTATGTGTGTGTATGTGTGTGTGTGTGTGTGTGTGTGTTGTGTAGGTCAGAGGTAGATGGATGTTTGGTATCTTCCTCAATCACTCTCCAGCTTATGATTTTTAAACATTTATTTTATTAGTTATTTATGGCTTTCTCTGTATTTGCATGCATGTGCATACATGTCTGTGTGTGTGTGTGTGTGTGTGTGTGTGTATACACATGTGCACATGTGTGCCATGTATATGCAGATGCCCACAGAAGCCTTGAAGATGTCAAATCTCTTGGAGGTGGTTATAAGCAGCCTCTCTTGCTCTCTCAAAGAGCAAAAAGTGATCTTAACCACTGAGTCATCTCTCCAGTCCTTCTCCCTTCGTTTTGAGTCACAATCCTCATTGAATTTGGAGTTCACTGATTCTGACAATTGTCTGGCCAGTAAACCCCAGATAGCCTCCTGCCTGCACCCCTTTGCATTGGGATTTTAGGCACATGCTACACCTGGATCCCTTGACTCCCGCCCCTTGCTATAGGTCTGGAGATCTTCATGTTCTTATGCTTGAACGGCTAAAACTTTACCCCATGAGCCAATCCCTCAGCTCCTGTTACTGCTTTCTAATGCTCCATACACGTAAGTAATGACGTGTTTACTACCTATTGCCTATCTTCCCACTGGCATTTGAGACAAGATGCAAGGATCCTGGACTTCCTGTTGATGACCTATACCTAGTGCAGGAACAGTACCTAGTTCAGTCATAGTTCAGTAGGTGCCTGAGCTGAGTGTGTGTTGAATGAATGAACATCATAATGGGTAGAAATTGAGCTGTGGCTACTAATGTTACCTTGTGATCATCCAGCCCTGTGTATAATTTACTTTATAAAATGATTCCCATCCCCTTGCATCTTTTTTTTACACCTTGTTTTAAAATAAATGTATTTATTTAACATCTTGGCTGAAGTTGCCCCTCCCTCCTCTCTTCCCAGTCTCTCTTTCTCACCCCCTCTTCCATTCCCATTCCCAATCCATTCCCCCCTCTATTTCTGATTAGGAAAGGTCAGGTCTCCCATAAGTATCAACAAAACATGGCATACCAACTTGCAATAAGACTAAGCACTGTGTATTAAGGTTGGGCAAGGTAGGGTCCCAAAAGCCTGTAAAAGAATCAGGGACAGCCCTTGTTCCCAATGTTAGGAGTCCTACAAGAGGACCAAGCTACACAACTGAATCCAACAGAAGAGGGGGAGAAAGGATTATAGGAGCCAGAGATGTCAAGGACACTACAAGAAAACTTACACAATCAACTAACCTGAGCACATAGGGGCTCACAGAGACTGAACTGATGACCAGGGAGTCTGCATGGGACTGACCTAGACACTCTCCTGCATCTTAATTCAAAGCAATCCAACTATCCCTTTTCTCCTTTCCTTCTAGTGTACTAGATCTGGGACAGTTGAGCACAAGTGACTGAAACTTGTGTGGACTTGACCTTGTTCAAATACTTTCCTAGCTGATTCAGTCATGTGATTGATAGCATCATGGCCTCCTTGCACTGCACATGTGTTGGGAGGAAGCAAAGGAAAATAACTTGACAATTATTACCCCCTTCACCCCTTCCTTACATCTGTGTTTTACCTATTCCCTATAAGTTCAAGAGTTCACTCATTACACATCACTACAATTTCCTGGCAGAAGTAAAGTCATGTATGTGCACAATCCTAATTCTTCTCACAAGCTTTTCTGTCCTGCCTTATTGCCCAGTGATGAGAGACTTCTCTTTTGCAGAAGTTTTATTGATCTTGTTCCCATTAATGTGGCTCAGCAATAGTCTTGTGTAACAATCCATGCAAGACAAAATTATAAATGTTAACTACAACATACACAAACACTGTTTTCCCTGTCAGAGCCTTTGAATTTATCAACTAATGGTGCATACCATCATGTAGTATTAGTAGTAGTAAGGTCAGAGAAGATAGTTAAAAATTCTTCACTCATAGCTACCTACTGAGATTACAAGACAAAACCAATACAAATACCATAATGTGCAGATACAAATATTCAGCGCAGAAAAATCCCAAAGATTTTTAAAATGCTCTTCTTTTTTATTTGTCAATGTAATGCATATGTTTAGCTTTGTGTGGGGTTGAGTCAATACACTGAAGACAAAAAATTCTTGATCCCATAGTAAAATAAAGTACTAGGGACAAGAATACTTTGAATTACTTTAGGGAAGAAAAATGAATCCTCACTTTAGTTCATCTGAATAAACATTACCACCTTCCTTTGGGGAAAATGCACTTCCTTAATGTGTGATTATCAGCTTTAGGGTTCTTTGTCTTCTTCCTTTTTGCAATGCCTCTCTGGCTGCTTGCTTAATGTGCTCTTTTCCCTCCAATACAGAGCTATCTTCATTTTTCCACCCTTTCCTAAAGACCTACTCTGCAGACTTTTGATTTATGCCACCCCAAAGCCACAACAGGAAAAAAAATCTAGGCATACCATGGTCTTAAGCCATGGGCATTCAATTCATTAAATTTAAACCTGATTAATAGCTTATATCCTCTGATGTGATGTTATAAAAGAAACAAGAATAATTTTTAAGCTTTCAAGGAAAGAACTCAAAACCATTTGAATTTAAGGCAAATGTGGGGTTTAAGAAAATTTATAGATCCTGCAAATCTGGTTTCTAAACTGTTTTGCTAATTCTACGTTTTCAATAAATACTAGTCTCGATTACAGCTGTCTTAGCCCAAGGCAAAATAATAAGAAGAATGTCTCAAACACCTCCATTAAACTTCAGCAAAACAAGTCAATAGAAATATGATCTGTCTATGAAAAATGCTATTGTTAGAAGCTGAATCTCAAAAAGCAGTCCATTCACATTGTGAGGGTGTTAGAGACACACTGGAAAGCGGGGTCAAAGAAGAGTGAAAGGAATTGGGTACAGAATGTTTCCTCCATGCACCTCTGACCTACAAAAAGCCTATCTTTTGTCACTTACCAAACACAGGGCAAGCTGATAGATCACAAACTATAGCCTTGCACACAGATTTTAGAGTGGGTATTGGCCATTTCATCAAGGACTGGGCTCATCTCTGTACCACATCAAATGGCTGAGAGAAAACAACATGGCCCTTGGCTTTTGACCGATCATGCTGAACTCACCCCATGGTTTCAACCTCCACTCAGAATGAAGCCCACTACATGAATGCCTCTTTCCCACAACCCTGACAACACAATGGTCTTTGGAGTTTCTTCAAAGTTCATAAAATGTAATTTATTCATTCTCACTCTCCCTAATTCTTGTCTTCTGTTTTGTTTCTCAAACAGAGTCTCTTTCTGGAACTCTGGCTGGGATGAATCTTATGATCCTTCTTCCTCCACTGCCCCAAATTCTCAGGTTCAAAACACACACCACGATGCCCAGATCCTAATTCCTGTCCTTTAATCTGTCGCCTACCATTGACAGGGGAATAAATGGCATTTTCTTGACACATCCTGATTCTTCTGTGATTTGGGGAGCAGCCAGGACAGGAATTCAGCCTGGATGTTTGTAGTTAAGCTTGTGAGGCTCTTCTCCTAATGTCTATCTACTCAATTCTAATGGAGCAACTTCACACACACACACACACACACACACACACACACACACACACACACACACACACACACAGAAACAACATTATCAGGCCATAGTGATCACTGGGACCATTCATTTTGTTAAAAAAAAAAAAAAAAACTGGGACCCACGTGAAGGTGACCGAAGTTCAAGTTTTCTTTGAAACACTTGAACAAGCCTTTCCCATGACAACTACAATATAGTCTGGCCTGTATAGGGCCCAATTTGATGCTGTAGGGGTTCAGAGGACATCTTGTTATCTTATACTCTAAGATAAGCTACATCATCTGACCTCCTTGATACCTGTTGCATGATGCCCTCCATGATGGACAGTTGCAGAGACTGACCTCCCTAAAGCAAGAAGAAATCTGCTTTCCAGTAGAAGGACAGAGCAACACACGCACATCTTAATGTAAATCTATTTGATAACAACAACAAGGGAAGAATGAGTGATGATGAGGAAGAAATTTCGAGTCACCCATGCTTCAAACTCACCCTCCATCCACCTGCCAAGTTCAACAGCTCCCATCAGTAAGAAGCTCCAGACTCTCTGACCAGCTGTATCCCTTCAGGGGAGGTATCACTACCTCACTAACGTGCATTTAACTTCAAAGCTAGGCAAACAAAGCAAAACTGAACAATAAATAGCTAGACCTATAACAAATACTAGCAGAAGGAGACAGAGATTCACAGACATGGAGGTTCACTTGAAAGTGAAAAGGAAAAACAGTCATTAATGTATTGCAATTTAGACTCTGTCCCTCAGTCCCTCCATCATTAGCCCTCATACAAATACTACAAAATGGTGAGATGAGAGAAGGATGGGGAAATTGGAGATCAGTTCATATCCTATCATAAGCTCTTGTAAAGGTTACCGGAAGTCCTTCAGTCTCTGAAAGAAAAACAATTCTCTCTGCTTGCCACACATTACTACCTGTGATGCTCTTAGTGGATCTGTTTGCAAACAAGTCACCTTGACGAAGAATGACTATGTGCTTAAGGTGAATAAAATTACTGGCTAGGCCTTAGAAAAGCAGATTCCAGGGTCTCAGTAAAAAAAAAAAATATACCTAACGAGCTTCCCAAATAGGTGGGTTGCTGAAGTGCTTGCTATACAAGCATAAATATTCCAGTTCAATATCCCATAGTCATGTAAAATAGCAGGGATATTATAACCCCAGTTCTTGGAAAGTGGAGACAGGGGAATCACTGGGATTCAATGGCCAGCTGCCTTGGTCAATGTGTAAGCCCCACACCAATAAAACTCTGCCTCAAAAGCACTTAAGAAAAAAGATAGAAAAAGAGAGAGGGGAGAGAGAAAGAAGAAAACCAAAGTGGACAGCCAGATTCTGCTGAATTCTTCCAGCTCACACATGCAAATGGACACATGTGTTACCCACACATGTACAAATGTGCAATGAAACATAGGAACACACAAAATACCTGATGCCTTAAAGTAATCTTCAAGTTGTTGTATGTTTAAATTTTAATTTTGAGATATAAAATATAACTATATTTCGGATATATTTAATTAACCACACAGTCTACACTCTTACAAGGATTTTTAAGAATAGTGAATTTGTAGGTATCAACAAAAACTCAAGGGTAGTTATTTTGATATTCAAAGGTAAAAAACTTACTGGTAAATTTCTAAATTTGATTTAAATCCTGAGAATTGTCATTTCTCCCAGATTTGCTTTTTTTTTTTAAGTTGCTAATAAAGATTCCAGCAGAAGCTGGAAATTTGTTGACCTTTCTTCATCTAGTACTCTGTTCACACCTCTTTCCAACTTTCCAAATTAGAAACGGCCCTTTTCACCTTAAATTAACGCAAAGTATCAGCCCAAACTAAAACATGTGGCTTGCACTTTCTGATGTGAAAGAGATAAATAAGAGGTGAGGAAGTGCCCCTTAACAGATGAGCTTTTCACAGTCCTGATCTGAGGATGCTAGGAAGAACTCAAGAGCAAGGTCCAGCCCTGCTTTCTGAGCCAGGGGCCCAGTTCCTGTAAATACAGCTGCTCAAACTTCAATGTCAGGTTGTTCTACCCTTCCCAACATGTCAATTATCAATGAAATGTATATTTAAAAAGACTGATCAGTCACAAACTAGTTAAATGTCGCTGGAAGATTGGCAAGAAGTCTGAGGTGCCTTTTGGAACATCTGTCAAACAAACTTTACCCTAAATGTTCACAACTTTGTCAGTTCTGGGAGACCCAGATACCATTTGTGGAATGCTTGACTCCCTGTTTCAAGAATCTTTCGGGGTCTCCTTGTTCACAGCTGCACTCCAAGCCAAGCGGTTTCTCCCTCAACATCTCTCCTTTGCTTACCTTACCACTGCCATCTCATCCTACCTACTTCTCTGCTGGCCAGGAGTCCTAGTGCATTGTGATATGTGTCTTGTGGAATCTGTGGTTGGAAACAAATTTCTTAGAAACAATCTATTGTCAAGCCTCCATAGGTAACACGATAGCTATTACTTATACGCAATGAGCCTTATAAATTTTATATGTAATTTGCTAAAATGTGGGAGAATAGCTTACCCAACTTTTGTCAGGAAAGTAACAAGGGAAATTGACATGGGCCCGGATGAGTTTTGGGTAGGTCTGACACCTTGAAATCTATGAAAGATGTTATCTTCGGGTCAGTATGAAATCAGTGAAACATAGCTAGCTTGGATCTTCCCAGACACCCAAAAAGAATTCTGTCAGGTGATTTCTACTTTGAACCATGCAGTACTCCGTAGGCCTTAGAATAAGCTATGATCCTTTTCTTAGGCTCCTCATAACAATAGGAAGGAAAAATAAACATAAATGAAGGGTAAAAGATCACACGTGTGTTCTGGGAGTTAGGGGGAGAAACTGTTTCCTTCCTGATAAAAGCTAAACTCGGAATACTAAATCACCTCATTCAACACAAGGATCATAAGAAGAGAAAAATAATGGGGAGAAGCTCAAAACTAAACATACAGAATGAAAATGCCCACATCCATTACACTGAAGACGACTGTATTAGGCGATTGCACAATGGAACAAATATGAGTAATAGTCCGGGACTTGATGCAGAACAAAGGAGGCAGTGTGGTAAACTGTGTCTCATTTGATCAAGTCTCAAAACAAACACAATCCAGGCAGGACTTTCCAGCACTGTGGGAGTAGGGCAAATAGAACAACAACTCTCATCTAACAGACAATCACACTGCTATCTTGGTTTTTTACCTGGAAAGGTAAAATGCAAGTTTGCAGACAGGTCAACATCTATATCAGTCAAGACAAATCTGGTCAATTTACACCTTCACAGTCCTTTATAGATAGACATGCTATAAATTCCCTTGGTGTCAAGTAAGTATTGAATCACACTGACAAACCCAAATCCTATTCAGGCCAAAATCCTAAACGATTTTGTGTATTTGTATAGTTTTATAGTGTGCACACAGGAATACCTATTCTGTTCTTGTTACTGTGTAGAAACTGTCAGGGGTCTGGGCTGACTCAGTAAGATTATCATCAATAATAATATCGTATTTGTTGAGAATTTACTACATGACACAACAGTTCCTGGTGTTTTATAGGAATGGATTTTTGGACAGTGTCTCACACAGCTACAAAAAAGCAAGCTGAAGACAACAGAAGTTACACATCTACTATGTGGTATGCAGCTTGGCTCTAGAGTTGACTGTGATACCAAGTTGGCCTCAAGGACATTAGGATACGTGTATCATGGTAAGCACATGATACCTTGCAACACAAGGTAAGGAGCCAGAAAACTTGGCTCTCTATTGCTATATTTTACCGTATCTGAGAACCCAACCATTTCAAGATATGTCAGTAGTAATGTTTTTGCCACAAAGAAAAACAAAACACTACACATCACATAGTGACACAGTGGTCAAAAGTCACCAATGAGACGACAATACTGACTTCAGAACTGTGACAATTTGGAGGACCTGTACATCTAATGCATAAACACTGAACAAGTCATTTAACCTGGTACACTCCAGCCCAAGAACTTTACAGACAACCTACAGTTGATCCTAGGGCTCAAAACTGAAGGAATAACTTGCTCTCAGTGAGGCACATGGTCAGACTGAATACCCAGAAAGACCATGTCCTTCAATTCCACATGCTAACAGCCCAAATTACCTAAAGGGCTCTAAAGAGGGACTAACTGTGGGGCCAAAACAGTGTGTCAGTTTGTCTCTGAATTTTCCAAAGTCTTTCCAGGATGACCCATTTACATTTTAAAAAGCAATCTTTTTTTCTGTATTTCCTGAGAGGTATTTCCTTGTCTTGAGGCTTGGTAACCTCTTCAATGCCCTTTTTATGCTTTAGTGTGAGTATGTATATCAAGGATGCTCAGACTACTAGCAGAACCTATTGCATTACCTGGAACCAATTTACAGTGCAAACTTTCATCTTCTTTGGGCACAGAGAACGAAGATTCTGTATTCTAGCAAGGTTCCATGGGTGACCCATAAGTATGGTAGGTTTGAGCAACACAAAAATAGGCAAAATCATGCCAAACATATAGAAAATACCCCAATGACATTAACTACTACTAATCACATACCTAACACATGCCAAGGGTTTTTCTTGCAACATCTGCATTATATTCAACAATAGAAAGAAATAAATGATGACGCCTTTAGACTCAGGCATCAAGTCAAAATGCCCTCTTTGTGTCTTGTAAACCTTTTTCCTGTAAAAGCCAACACATCCACCTCCCCATTTAAAGCTCAGACTTCTGGTGGGGGGCAGTTCAGTCATGAAATTCCAAGACCAGATCCACATGTTTTAGTCTGATATAAATGTGTACACTTGGGTTAAATTCTCTAAAATTGAGTCTCTTCAACAATAAGACAGGAAATCATAGGATCTACTTAAAGGAAGAAATCATAGGATAATTATAATTGCTTAGAAGTCTATAGTATGCAAGATACAAAATACTACACCCACAGCCAGTAACAGAAATCTGTTAGGCTAACCAAATACACAGCATTGGTTTAAGAATTTGCCCTATGCTTCAATTTCCCCAAGAAAAGAAAACCTGTGTATGGGGTTATCCATCAACCTACACTCCTAGGCGACTATAGGCAAAGATATCATTATTAGAAAAAGCCCTCTTGCTTGTAAAGGTATCTAATATAACATTAGTTATGTTTGTAGAATCAAAATGCAAACATCTTCCTTGCAGGACAACAGACATGCATAATGTGATTGCCTAAGAGGCACCTTCCCCATTTACTGAACACCAGTGACAGACAGGGTTTCTTTTACAGAGTTGTTAAGCAAATAAGGATGTTCATGGATGCTGAATAAATTAAGCTATTCTTATTTGACCTTACTGGCCTGAGTTTGAGTGACCGACATGATCCACCATTGTCTGGGGCTCATTGGGAGATGTGTGACACATGCTTACTGTGTCCAGAACCTTCTTGTCTTTGTTGCTTTTATAAAAGATTTCATTGGATTGCTTATTAAAACCCCTGTATATAAAACTACTCCTCTGAAAGATTTCTCTGGCTTCTCTCCAGCTCAATTAGCAAGCTACTTCCAGCTGATGAAAAGTAACAGTCAATATCAGATTATAGTTAGCAACTATTCACAAGAGTAATCAAATTATATTTTGGTATCTATGGTCACACAACAAAAATTTTCACACAGCCTTGTGATTGAACAATAAGAGTATCGCTGTTTTATATTAAATTATTGCTCAAAACATTTTCTCAGAATTTAATCTGTATCTCAGGAGATACATACATAAGTCTATGAGCATATCAAAAATTATAACCACAGCATTTCCAATTTAAATACTAAGTATCCTTAAGAGTCCATGGGAACCATTTGTGTGGCTCTTGACCAGGCTAATCTTCCAATAAACTCTTTCTCAGTTACCAGTTATGACTGGCCATTATCAAGGTGAAATATCAACTGTTCTTTCAATTCAGTTGAGCAAGCCTATAATAAGGACTGGACTGAGTAAGAAAATAATGGAGAAACAATAAAAGGACAAGACAATGATAGCTTCTGATACGTTTATATGCTAAGTGCACTGATTAAAAAGACACCACCAGCCCAGCAGATTTCTATTCACATGTGTAGGGTGTAAAGAGAATGTCTGTATATGTCTGTCACATAAACTCAGATGTGAATTAAAATTTAACTCCATGTAGACTAACACTGAAGATTGGAGTTGTCTTCTGCTCACTGAAATAAACACAAAAGAATCATTTTTAAATTATTTTTAAAAGTCTAGTCTCTTGTAAGCTTCAGAATTTGCATACCCCCAGCCAGGCCACCACCTCCAGGTTTCCCCTTCACAAAAGTATATTGGCTCAGCATGTTGCAGAGTTAACATTTTTCACCACTCCTTTCATTCATTCATTCATTCATTCATTCATTCACCACTCCTGTCCAGCTGCTAGACCTACCTAGACCTGCTTGACTCTTCTTCCTTCCCTTGTGCTGGAAGCACTAAGGCCAGGGTGATACTATAGCCTGCCAGTTGCCCAACTAGAAGGGAAAGCGCCAATGTCCCCTCTTACAGAAGCATTCCCAGTCTGCAATATGGATTTCTCTCTCTTTCTCTCCATTGGCTTCTAGACCAGAAATCACACAACCTTTTGATGATGGGAGAACTTAATGAAGCAGCCTATGGGAAAATGAATTATAAATGTAACAGTGAAATTATTATTGCAAGATACCAACTGTCTTTTCTTTTTCTAAGCCACTAATATGGTGCTTAACCTTCATTCAAATGCCAATCATCTGGCTCTGGATCCAAAACAAAGCGGAAAAGCAGCACAGCAGAAGCCGCTCTACTCTGTCCCTTAATGACTTACATTTACCTTGGTGACTAAATGTAAAATGACTTGGCACCCTGGAGCCTGTCAAGTGCTTAAGAAGCAAAGCCAGCATGATACCGACTTTGTCTGTAATTCTGTCTATAGGACTCAATGTTTTGGCAATTTCATTACAGCTGTGTCTCTTTCCCCCCATCACTATTAAAAATACTGTTAGAAGATCTACAGATTCTGAAATTATATCAGTTCTATCCTCCATTCAAATAATTAACTTAATACTCTATGATTACCAATTAGTGCTCAATTGGACAGATGCTGCTCTTACACGGGAAGGCAGCACAGCCTAAGAACACCACCTGCATCAAATTTGACTGACAGTTCTTTTATTTTTTTTAAAGTAGTAATATAAAAAAGAAGTTATTTTTTTCCAGGACATTTAATTTTCAAATTTTTATGTGTCTGATCTGAAAGGCTGTGTGTGATTTTAATGGAATATTTCTGTATTTTTTTTACTTGCAAATGTAAATTTTCATAAGGAAATGATGTTCCTTTAGGGGCATTTCAGACATCAGGGAAAGCTAAATATTAACTCAGAAACCTGCCTATTTCAAATCATCAGGTAGAGTACATTTCTGTAGTGGGCACTTGACAATCACACCCTGTATTACTGACGCAATAGAGTATGTTATCTCTTGCCAGCCTCTCATTTCATTATCACATAAACGGGCAGTAGGGGGGGGAGGGATGGCTTTTAATTCCATACGCCTTGCTCATTCTCAAATCTATTCCTTTCGTCAGAAACACAATCAGATATCCAAGACTGTACTCTGCAGAATTTCAGAATCTATCTCTCTTACTATCCTTGAAGATTTTGTACTTAAATTATAATACACTACAATATTATTAGGACTTAATAAACTTCTAACAATAACTTTGTGTGCAAGCTTTCTGAAGGAATGAGATCATTCTTTAGAAAAAAAGTCTAAGAAGAAAGAACTCATTTCTCAAATCTGTCACTCTTGAAGTACTACTCAGCGACCATATCTTCTCAGGGAAGAGAAGGAGCTCAACAGATGCCGAATGGACTGGCCAGTGTTCTCTACCACTGGGAAACAGGTGATTTCTGGGGATTGTTTCACTGAAGGTGCCTGGATATCATAGCATAACATTCATGAGTATCAACACTTTTTATTTCTTAAACATGTCAATTGATTGTATTATGAAGCATAGTGATACATTTCAACACTTTGCAAGTTTCGTAATTTAGCATCCACTGCTGTGATGATCACGTGCATCCAATGAAGAGAAAATAAAAAGACCTGGCACACATTTTAAAAGCTGATTTATTTATTTGCCCAATCAACTTAACATCTGTCTTTGGGATACAAAAGTCAGACAGTACCAGGTTCTATTGGGTGTAGGAAGAAGAGAATATGACAATTGAGATAGAACCTGGGAACGAAAGGAAGAAATGAATGGATACGTTGGTTATCCTAGGGTTGAGAACTTGAATTCACTCATCAGTTATTGTAACTTCTGTTGCCTCTAACTCCATGTTTACTAAGTAGGAAGTAAATTCATCACCTTCTACATGCTACCACACTAGCTGATGAATACAGAAAAAGATGGTTTCAGTGAACCTATTTTGGACAAAGAGTTGGCCTGTCACCTAACTCCATGCCCAAATATGGTTGGAACTAACTGAAATAACGGAGGTATAAGAGTAGACAGAGTTCTCTGAAGCTGAGTCCTTGGGGACAGTTTGGTGCCATATGGAGAATGGGTGTGTGCAATGAAGTCAAGTACACACTTACAGTGTGTCTAGTATAAGCAAACCAGTTATGAAAATCCTACATAGAGCACTCCTTGGATTGCTATTCATTACTTACTTACTCAGGAAATGCTTTTATGTTCAGGTCAAATACCACATTCTCAACAGATCCTTGGTTTAAAGACTGCCTGCCAGCACTATATATCCCCTCACTTATATACTCATTATCAGTCTCTTGGACTTTTGTAACATCTCCAACCATGAAGCTCTGTTAATTGCTTGCTGACAGTTTTGACTCTGACAGGCTCCAAGAAATGAAGAGTTAGACCCCTGATACCTGCATCATAGATACATAATATCTTTCTTGAATAAATGAGTTGTATTATTTATTCATGAGTCTAGATCGTGTGTTGACACCTGCATAGTAATTAAATACTGAACTATTTTAGGTCAAATACTTAAGAGTAGTCATATAGCCAGGCTCAATCATATGACCACATCAAAATAGTTTTATAACTTCTTTTTTACTTGTGATTCAGTGCCTGTGTTATAGCCGCCTTCTGTACGTAAGAGTATCCTATGCAAATATCTAAATGAGTGGCCTGAACATGATGCAGTCGGAGGCAATGAAATAATTTTTTTTTTAAAATTCCAATTCAGCTGAACAGAATTCTCTGAAATGCTGGAAACAAATCTGTTGTGGTTCCATCCAGAAGGGAAATGTGCATACAACCATGTCACTTCATTTTGCATTTCGAGAAAGGAAATGTTTTTGCATGGAGCAGCTGTTTCAGCAGGCTAGTGTTGGGAGAAACTATTCGATGCTGAGGATTGAAGCTGAAGGAAACTGTCACTCAGTGGTTTAGAGGAGGCAGATCCCATCCCTGCTTTTAGTGTCAAGGTCACAGAAGCAGGAAAAACTATTCTCCTTTACTTCTCAGTAGATTCTTTTTTCCCTCCTAATGTAACTAATGGTATGTTTCCATAGACCCACTGGGACCATGGTTCTGCACATGGGAGGGAGAAGACACAGGCAATTGTCATAATTTCCAAGATCAAAACCTGAAAGCCAGGGAGGTTTCCAGTTTGGGCAAATGGTCTCTTTAAAGTTTGCAGTAGGACTAGGAGGCCAGCCAAGTTGCACAGTGTGTTATGGCTACCTCCAGGTTACTGAATACAGAAACCAGTCCTGCTCTCCCTCTTGAGGCCAGGAGTTCCTCTGCATATGGCCTTCTGACCAGGGACACTGAAGTTGGTCGTGTTGTTGGCTTGGCCATGACAGAGCCCCAGCCCCATGAGATGTAAGGTCAAAGGAGACTGAGAACCTTTCCCCAGTGGACACCTGGCCTTTTACTGTGAACCAATTGTCAAGTCTGAATTTTTTCAGGCATTTCTTTAATATATAAAACCCTTTTATTGTTTTCTTTTTAGCCTCCTTTCTACTCAATGAAAAGTCATAGGAGGTGAATGAATAGAAAAGTTACAAGTCTAGATCAGTGACAATAACAAGGTAAACATTAAGTGGCATTAGTCTCCTTTTCATGGGGGGAAAGAACTCTCTCAGGGTTTAAGACCTTTCCTCAAGGGCATCTGGATGTGAGGCTTGATACAGATGAATATGGTACTTGTTACAGATGTATTTCTACTATTCTGAAAATGTATGCATGAGAACAGGTACCTACAGTGTCAGATTCTCCAGGTGATGGAGTTCTGAGTGTTGTGAGTCACCCAATATGGGTACTGGGAACCATACTTTGCCCTTCTGTAAGCCAATTCTCAATCACTGAGCCAACCCTAGATAACATTTCTTACCAATACCCTGCCATATTCCCATTTGTTCTAGTTGACTCCACCCATCTAGGACCTTTAAAATTTTTCCCCGTTTAGGTGGGCAAGGTGGTAGACACCTGTAAACCCTAGCATTTGAGAGGTTAAGGAAGGAAAATCACAAAGCCAAAGCTATTCTGGGCTCTACAGAAAGACCTTGTCTTCAGATAAACAAAAGCTCCAAATCTCCAGCCCTCCCAACTTAATCCTCTGATTATATTTGCAGAAGCAGCCAAGGGAAGTTGAGGACCTTTCCCTAAAGACTTGATCTGGTGACTCTGGAACTACACATTTCACTTTAAGGATCACAAAGGAGCATCATTTCAGGGGAGGATGCCAGCCATCAAGTATCCCTGGTAGCCTCCCAACTTCAACAGGTGAGCATGCAGGCTTCCTTAGGCTAGTATAACAGCATCAGAATGTGTGAGAGCAGAGCAGGACCTGGAGCCAGGAGGGCAGAAGTTCAGGGAATGGCTCCGTTCAGACAGGTGCTATGTGGTACAGTAGCCACTAGCCACATTTTAGTTCTCATAGGATGAAATGTAAAACTTGAGTTCCTCATTCTAGCCCCATGCAAAAAGTACTGTCCATATTCCTCCACTGAAGAAAATTCTATTGAGTAAAATCATCCTCACCTTAGGAAACAATATTTTCTTTTAAGCATAAGTCAGAGAATGCAAGTCTTGTCAAGTAGGTCCAAAGTACACCTGAGGAAATGATCATGTTCTCACAAGTGGTGCCACCACCGGGGCATACGAATTCAGGTGTCAAACACATCACCACCTGTGTGAGTACTGTCTCCTATAGTACTCAGTTCTTGTCCTGTGTCACAGCCTTCTATGGAACCCTGATCACCCAAGTGTATGCCCTTCCATTCAAATGGTTCACGCTGTGCCCTGGGTGTTCTGGGTCAACAAGAACTATGTACCTCCAGGCTCCAAAGTAGGTATGTGAAGCCAATGGCCCACAGTCCACATGCATCCTAGTAGAGACAAGCACAGGGCACAGAGTCATGCTGCAATGTAAAAAGACCATGCGATGCTGCTACAAAAGAAGCTGCAGACAGTGGTTGCTGTGTGAACTCTTCCTAATAAGACCTAAACAAAAAGCCTTCTCACCCCAGATAGGGTTGTTTATCACCAAGAGAAACGGATTCCACTCAAGTATAGCTTGATGAAACGAGTTTCATTTGAATCACCTACAAGGCCTGACTGAGGGCTTACTTATAGGAACTGAGGAAACTTACAGGGTGGGCGTGGGACACACCACTGACTTTCTTGGCTAGGAGCATGACTCATAAGCACCTCCCTTTATCAACTGTCTACAAATTAGGGGTTGGGCTTTGTAAGCTCTCTCTTCTAATAACCATTAACCATAAGTTCTTGGAGAGAGGTAAGGCATCGTGACCCCCTCCTTCCCCATTTTCAACTATGGAAGGTTAATGGGCCCAATTTTGTGCAGGTCTCCACCAGGTAATCATAACTGTTGACAGTTCAACATGGCAATGTCCATGTTATACCCCAAGAGAACTGTCCTACAACAACAATATGGTAGCCCCACCTACCAGGGGTTTGGGGGGTACCTTACCTGAGTCAGGTTGCCACTGTAAATGTCAACATTACTTCAATACTACAAGACTCTCACTCCAGATCTCACTACCAACATTTTCTGACCCCTTCTATTTACCCCACAACAGAAACCAACTTCCTAGGAAATATCTAGGTGTAGTCACTTCCAGATGCATAAATATCACATTTGGCTACTTCATAAATATCTCCAAGATTCAAACTTTAAGGTAGTGTTTTACATTTCCTTCTGTGTCTTTCTGGGTATGGGTTACAAATTAATTAATCAGGTGAGAAGAGGGTGGCAGAAGTGTGCTAAGCTTCTCATATAGACTCATTCCCAGGTCTGCTGCTGGAATTGAGTGCTTTCAAATGCACCATGCTTAGTTTAAATGTTTTGTGGAAGGTTCTCATGTGATTAGCTTAAATTGGAAAAAGATGCTTCCATATGGCCCCAGGACATTAAAAAAGTTAGCAAAACTTTTGAAATAACACAATTAACATAAAATAACCTTATCATTAAAAATTGAGAGACATCATCCAGATAGTTGAATGTCATTCTAAAAATATTGTGGGAGTGCCAGAAGGTGGGGTGGCTGCAGAGAGGTGTAAAGACAGACACCTCTAAGAGAATGGAAATGCTCTCAAAGCTAGATTTTATTCTCTTTCTCACTGTCTAACCATAGTTCTCTATCTCTGAGACAAGGTCTCAACCTTTAGCCTACAGTGGCCTGGAACTCACAATTTAGCCCAGGTTAGCCTGAGAAAACCAGCATTTTCACATTTTCCCCTCCCTGAACAGGAGCTTTAAATGGAAACTGAGTCCTGATGTTTCCCCGCTGTCAGCAGAACATTTTCATCTAGGTCACTTAGTCAAAGAAGATTCAGGTCCTCAATACAACTCCCATCCGCAGGGGCAAATCCCTACAGTAGTATTTGGAAAAGTGGTTCAACAAAGGCCCCAAGCAATCCCCTGCTATTCATTCTACAAACACTCACTTATTTCCCTTAAGCACACTACCTCTGGGGCTTTGCTATCACTTATAATTGCTCTACCTCTACTATCTAAGATCTTATCAGTCCTGTATCTACCTGTGAGCCAATCTTTCATTTGCCTGCATGTGTCACACCACCAGACAATGTTTGTCTTCCCTCCCCTTGTTTTGGAAATAATGAGGCTCTGAGTCTTGCTCATTTCTAACCTTAGATTTTGACTCTACCCTATCTGTCTGACCCCAGATAGATCCAACCATCTCCATCATGGGGCTTACCAATGGCTTTGAAAATAGGGAATAACCAGTGATCAACAGGTTCTAACTATTCCTAAGTATTTTTGTGAAGAAGGGACCCAGTAAACACCATTTCCTACTTAATCCAAATTTTCCATGTTCTTGACTACTTGACTCCTCCCTTTTCTCCCCATCAGAAAATGACCTCATCTCTTCCTCTATAGTAAAAATAGCTGCTTTGAGGAGTTTTTTTTTCAGCTTCTGGAATTAAACCCATGTACCAAATTGAGTTGTGTTCCTGTCAAACTCTTTGGTTCCTCCAGTTACAAAAAACATGTGGTGTCCTCCATCGATGGCTCGGGTCTCCATTAGAAGTGCTCTTTCTCTCTTTCTGGGCCCTCTCCCCACCCTTCTTTCCTCTATTCTGCCTCTCATCTGTCCCCTCCCCCATTGATTTAAGAAATAAAGACATTCTGTTAACTACATCTCCTCTAGATGCCTGTGTATTTTTCTCCCCTAGATACACTTCTTGGAAGGATCACATTTCTGCACTTTTCCTTGACATCCCAGGGCACTATCAGCTCACTCTCATCTCCACACTCACACTTACGATGACACTGATCTTCTTTATGTCCTTTAAGCTCTCTAGCTGATGGTTCCTGGAAAGTCCATTCACATTTTATCCTCACAGTGAGATTTCTAGAGTCTCTTGAAGTGTGAACACATGCCTTAATGCTGAACACATAAACTAGCTCATTCTTAGCGCTATCCGGACGTCCATGTGTCATCTTATCTGCAGTCTCCTGGCAGGCAGCTTTACTCAAATCCATCTTGAGCCACATTCATTTCCTTGTGACATCCACTCACCCTAGAGAGGGTGAAAGCGCCTGTATTCACATCTCTAACTTAGTCACATCAGCATATTCCCCATTGTACAAAACCTCCTGGCCCCATAGGCACCTTCAGACTTCATAGACTCCACCGTCCCCAAACACAGAACTTTTTTCTTGGCCCCCATCACATCACTCTGTGCCAATCCATATCTTGACTAGATACTCCAGTCAAGGCCAGAAATCTCAGTCATCCCTAGCGGCTTTTGCTTTAGTTTCTACTAAAAGGTACTCACCACTGCATTCTGCTGTCTTAAATGTCCCTCTTCTGATGGGAAGTGTCCTTTTGTACACATGTTCCTCTTATTGGTTGATGAATAAATCACTGTTTGGCCAATGAAGCAGAAAGATGTGTGGCTAAGATACTAGGAGAATTCTGGAAAAGGTATGCAGTTCACCACATAGACTACAAAGGTTCAGACCCTTCTCCAGTAAGATAAGACCACATGGAAATAATTAAATTAGCAGAAATTGGTTAATAATTAAGACAGAGCTAGCCAACAAGAAGCCCTAGTCATCAGCCAACAGTTTAATGATTAATATAGCCTTTGTGTGCTTATTTGGGGGCTCAAGGTCAGCAGGGCCTGGTGGGAGAAGAAAAAACAGCAACACTCTTCTCCAAAGTCACTGCCTTCTCAGCCCTTCTTCAACATAGAACAATGTTTTCTGACTTTTCAGAAGTGTCACCTCTTGTTTCTAACTATAAACATACTCCATCTTGCACCAGTCTCATCCTGTGTGTGTGTATACATGCAGATGTGTGCAGTGTGTAAGGAGGCCACAAGCCAAAGCCAGGTGTCTTCATCAACCACTCTCCTCTTTTTCTCTCTTTCTTTTTCTTTTCTTCCTTTCTTTTTCTTTTTCTTTTTCTTTTTTGAGACACGGTGTCTCATTTAAATTTGAGGCTCATTACTTTGGCTAGATGAGAGCCCACAGAGTCATGGGGGAGGGGTAGATATCTATGTCTCTACCTCCTTGGTGTGGACACAAAACACTGTGTTCAGCATTTTGTGTCTGTACTGTGGCTCCAAACTTGGAAGGAACATCATGCTCCCATTGCAAGTGTTTTATTGGCTGACCTTTCTTCTATCCTCATGACTTTCCTGCTTTACCTGGTCTTTTCCTACTTCATCCTGGGCGCCTCCTAGGCCTTTCTCCATACTGCTTCCTTTTACTTACCTTCTTAAAGGCAATCTGATTATTGTATTGCAATCCAAATCTTGTAAATCTGTCCCAGAGGCTTCATCTTAATCTGCTCCTACTCACATTTCCATCCTGCACCCCTGCCCACTACTGTCTGCCACTGGGGCAGAGGCAAACTCCTTGGAAGTCCAAAGCATTTTCTATATTTAATGAATGACAGATTTCAATCTACACTGAAGATGTTTCTACTATTTTCTCCCTAAAGACTACTCATGAACTGCCTTTTTGAACCCAGGACCACTTCTATAATGAAAGGAACCAGCCTAGGGGACAGGGACCATGTCTTGTTCATTTCTGCCATCCCTTTACAAGCAAGAAAAGATGATCATTAAGGATCTGTGAATCAATAATTGAACTAATTAATGAATACAAACAAAGTACTGTATGCCAGGACATCTGCTTAATATGACACAAATACTAATGACATAATAATTTAGCATAATCAAGTTTAGGCAGCTATCTTTCTTCTCTACTAGTGAGCCAAATCTTCATCTTCTTGATGGAAGATGGCCATGTACGCTCACAGCAGAATGTCCTATGTAACATTTTATGGTCACACCAATGGTGTTGACTAGACCAGTTGGGATTACTTGATCGAAATCATCACTTCTTTGAAGTGCAAGATTCCTAATATGGTCACCAGGGCCAAGTATTGAAATATACCCTTTTGATAGAATGTTTCCATCTACTATGTTGAGTAAGATTGTAGACCTAGCATTTTACAGACTATAGAACAAATCACAGGAGTTAAATGACTCTAATGTCACCCACCTTAATCCTAAAACCAGATGAGTGAGGCAGTAGGGGAGTTTGAATGCAGTGTGGGTGTCATAGCCAGATGTAACTTAGAGAAGACAAAAAGCTCAACTGAGGAAGGAGCAGAGAAGGTAATGTAGTCGGAAATGTTTTGACTTCAGAGCACAGAATTCCAAGTTTAGTTCCCAGAATCTGTGAAAAAAAGCTAGGTAGGTGTGGTGGTGTATGCTGTGGAGGCGGAGACAGATGGGACCCTGGGGTTTCCTAAATACCCAGCCTAGCCTACTTGTTGAATGTGTGTGTGTGTCTGTGTGTGTGTGTGTGTGTGTGTGTGCACGTGCGCGTGTGCATGTGTGCTGAGCATACATACGTGTATGTATGAGTGTATGTATGTATGTGTGTATTATGTATGTATGTATATGTAAAAACAAATAGACAAATGAACAAAGATAGGTAAAACTTGAGAAATTGTATCATCTGTGATTGCCCACTGAACTCTCCATATATGCATAAATGCATAGAACATCCTCAAGCACACAAGTCCCACCTCATGAACATACACACACACACACACACACCACGGAAACCTATCTTTGGCTTCATCTGTAAAGCAGAATTAAATAAAAGCCCACTATGATTATGGGTCAGCATTTCTAAACTGTCCTACTGAACTCTAAGGTTCACACTATCACTATCACAATAGCGATAGTGTCATCAGCTATCATTTACTAAGTTCATCCCAGCTGTCTTTTATTGTTACTTATTTAACTTTTAGTATGACCCTAAAAATAAGTTCATTCGCCTTAAAAACGGGAAGCTGAAGCTTTAAGACAGAATTCTCTCCAGGTGCTGTCATCCAAGTCGATGTTAAACACTCTTGTTCCAAATAGGAATAAGCCCATGCACAAGTAAGTTTTGACATACGTCATGCTATTGCCATTCCTAAAAGTTACAGAGTACCTTAACCTTATAAGGACTTAAAGGCTCTCAGAAAACAAAGCATTTGTTCAATACATTTTGCACATTTCTGAGCCTCCAGAAGCATTGTTAGCATATCTGGAACATATGCTATGCAGACCACAGTTTAGCTTTAGTTGACAGTCAAAGGAATGATGAACTCTCCCAGGTCAGAAGGAGAAAGGAGCTAATTGCAGTATTTGTTACAGGTGACGGGCTAGTGAGGCACTTGTGTCCTCCTTTCAAATTCCAGGTGACATAATGATGAGATACTGTGATCCAAATGTGAAGAATTTTCCATTCTTGGCCATAAACATTGATGCCTTTGACTTGAGCCTATGAAACTAGAATCTGAATTACACAGACCACTTTTGTTAAGTTGGTGCTGTGCCTTTCACCTTTAGGGGTGATGTCAGTGCCTGCCTGCAGGGTGTTGTTTTTGTTATTTTATAAACTTGACACACTTCCCTCCTTTTTAAAAGGATGGTCACCTCCCTAAAGCAGACCCTGAGTTCCCAGGTGAGTCTCAAAGACAGAATAAGAAGGGAGCCAGACAAAAAGCATCTTTGTTACAAAGAACATATTTGGCTATTTCACTGCATGGCTCTCTACTACTTATTGAAACTCTATTTTTTTTGTATTCCATTTACTGAACACCGCATATGTATCAACCTCTACAATGAGTCTTCTCTTGGGATCTCTCACTAGTGAGCAGAAAGCACCATTCAGAGACAAAACAGACTTGCTAAGTGTGCCACTGAAAATACACAAGATGGTGCCCAGGGTCCTGCCCATCTAATTCTTTCTGGAAATAGAGACTATGAGTCTTCAATTTTTCATCCTTGAAGTACATATAGTAACATCTGCTCTCCAAAATCATAAAGGAAAATGAAAGTTAGGTCTTTTTAAGAACACTTTATGGAGTGATGTATAATTTGAAATTTGACCAATACAGTCACATCACGCAAAGCACCAAAATCAGGCTCTGAGATGCTTGCAGCCTCATTTTGGATGCTGGATGACTCTAAGCAAAACACTGTCTGTCCCACGTGGATGCAATGGAGGCCAATTAATATAAGATGATAGCAAAGCTCAACACAATTAGTGAAGCAAAATAGAAAAGACAAGAAGCTAATTTAAGATCCATTAAAATAACCATTACAAAAAATAAATATATTGCTGTACATAAATAATCTTAATACCTTCCTGTGGTCTTTTACAAGATTAAAATTAAATTACAGAATTACTTCTTGCCTATAGATTTTTTTCTCCAGAACTATTCATCTCTAAATTGTGTGGGTTCAAAGGGATCTTGGTATGCATTCCTTTTATGAAAATTACTTATCTGTCAGTCCTCAATTAAATAAATCCACACCTACTATACTCATTGGATAAATGAGACAGATGCATTATATAAATGAAGGCATAAGAACAAAGCAAATGGTGCTCTCTCATGAATCACATACAAATACTTTATTTTTAATTAAAAGATTTCATTTCAAAAAAACATTTTAGATGAAGAAATAGTAATGTTTCTCCATATCTTATAAACCCACAAAGTATTAACATCCTACATTAGTGTGGCACATTTGCTCCATGCAATGAGCCAATATTAAGCTCATCATTTATTCAGATTTTCTTTGTACTCATCTGGTGTCCTTTTTCTCTTCTAGGATCCTACACAGAACACCACAGACACCATTCCATCTCATCATCATCATGTCTCCTGAGACTCCTCCCAGCTGTGACAGTTTCTCAGAAGATGCTGATTCCAATGGCCCTGACAGCTGTGAAGGGCAAGGTCGGGTCTCTCATGAGATGTCTTGCTCTTAAAAACTGTCTAGTGTTTTCCTCATGATTAGATTGGGTTACAGGGTGGGAAAATCGCATAGGTGACTTTGATGGTTAATCTTCATGGCAAACTTACTGGGTTTAAAATCACATGGGAGACATACCTCTCTCACCCATGAGGACATTTCCAGATAAAAGATTAACATAGGAAGGAAGTGTCATCCTGAATGAGAAGAACACCATCCCATAGGCTAAGGGTCCAGACTGAATAAAAAGGAGAAAAAGAAGAAGCCAGATGCATGCCAGCACCTTCCCTTTCTATGTCCTGGTTCACAGAGACGTCAACTGGCAGCCTTGCATTCTTGCCACTACAGCTGGGGGCTGTACACTGCCATGTCCTTCCCAACTGTGATGGACTGTACCTTCAAACTGCAAACTATTTTAAAATCCTGTCTCTCCTAAGTTGCTTCCTGCCAGGTATTTGTGACAAAAATTAGAAAAGTAACTAATACAAGTGCCATTAATCCTCATATCCTCTCCAGCTCAACCCACTTCCAACATGATTAACCTGTCATGTGGCCCTCAGTCACTTGGCTCTTGGAATACCTATGTCTCTGTGCTTATCTATAAACATTTCTCTTTATTTATATTAAAAGTTATATTTATTTTAATACCCAGAATTTTTAAACCATTTATAATTTTCTACTCCAAGTATGTCAGTTTTAAAACTTAATATAGTGTTTGCATTTCTAATTTACTGAGGCTTCTAAGACTGGTGATCAGTGTGCTTGTATTTGGAATTGGCTCGGCTTTATCTGTTGGGAGTGGACATCCTGGGTCTCATCTTTAAAATGGAGACATTGATGCTATGAACTGCAAAGGATTATAGGGGAATTAAATGAGGCGATGTATTTCAGTGTTCATAATGGAACCTAAAACACAAGAAAATTTTAATAAATGGTGGATAAAAAAACTTAAAACGGGGAAAAAGTGTCAAGAAGAAAAATATGGTAATATAACTAAGTCTAGATTAATATTATTAGTGTTATTCTTTCGCCATTTAGCTCAAAGTTAATCACTAATTTATGTGCAATATTTTAGTATAGGTGTGTCCCCCTAAAAGACTGAACAGTTATATTAATTTTGCACAAAAGTACCCAGGACTTGACTTCCTAATAGACAGGGTTACCATACACTTTGAGATGTGTAAATGGTCTAAGAACAGTTATCACAGTAAGGAAGAAGAGGGAACAGTGACATACTCCATCAGAATGTCAGTCATCCAGCAGTAGACATGCCATTTAGTGGAAGGTAGTTAGGATTCCCACAGAACAGAATGTCAATTCCTCTGGTTGACTGGAGCTGTTTCAACACTTGTAAGACCTTTCCATGTAAATCTTCAGTAACAAGATCAGAGACATCTTCTGTATTTCATAAGAAGAAATACGACCACATTTGGCAAAGAAACTGCCATTTTTTTCTTCCCAAATGCCCAAATGAGATACAAAACTTATGTGTTCTGTGTATTGAATTTGAGTTAATGCTGATAGATCCTCCAGCATATTCTGGCATTCTCAAAGATCAGTCAGACTTCACTTAAACTGAAGTTGGTTTTGTTTTTGTTTTAATATTACACCCACTAGGGTTGGAATGGACCAGAGCATCATGGTTGGACAACACAGACTCTGAGTGGAGGAAGTCCTCACAATGGAGCCTACTGGTACATCGGGTGTGAAAGGTGCCTGAGAGCACAGAGGAATGGATGAACCCCCATCTAAGTCATTTTTGAAATGTGGCCTTCAAGCCTACTCAGTGGCTCATGAGCCTACTCGGTGTCATGATCACCAATATTTCGCAAAGAAATATACCATCAGGAGAATTCCACACCATCATCAGCATGGGCCCTGGATGTTCTCAGAACAAGTACATCAGCTCAGGACTCAGAGCTGACCTGAGCTTTGAGTAGAACATCAAGGTCAGGCTTCTCAGTAGGAATCTTGCCAATGCCTGCAGGTCCAGGCTAGTGCTGAGCAGGGAGCTGATCCAGATAGACATGAACAACATGCAGCACCCTGTTGCACACAGGGAAATGGCTATGAATCTCAGGCTAGAGAACTGCCCCTTGGTTGGTCTTGCCACATACCAGTTAAGTTTTCTCTCTTCCGACTGTGTCTGAAATGTCCCCAACCAGCACCCATTTACCTCCAAAGTGGAATTCAGAAGCCTCCCTGCCCCTTCAGCACCTCTGGACGCTACAGGTACTCTGACTTTTTTAAATCTATTAAGGTTCTTTCTAGCCTTAGGTTCTCTGTAAATACGATTTCTTCTCTCTGCAATTTCCATGCTCTCCTTCACAGGCATGATCTCTTCTAGACTTTCAATCTTTTATTTAGATTTATTTCCTTATAGAGATCTTCACTGGCCTATCACTTTAAGTGGACTCCTCCTTCTCCTAACTCCATTATTTCATGGCTCAGTATCCAGTTCACCGTCCCATGACCCTCAGCATAATTTATATTAATTTCACTTATCCGCTTACTTATTCCACAATGGCAATTAGCACACTGGTTCTATCTGTCACTGTGTGTCTTGTGCCTAGCAGTGTGTAGAGATTGATGAAAATCACTTGAGCTATAAACATCACATTCAGTAAAAGCCGCAAGAAGCTGATGGTCATAGACTATTTGTGTCTGTGAAATATTCAGAACAGGCAAATCCACAGTGTCAGAGCCTGGATATGCAGTTGTCAGATATTGGGAGAGCAGGGGAAGTATCTGCCAATTGGGTAGATGGTCTCATTTTGTAGTGATAACAAAGTTCCACTATTAGACTAGACAGAGGTAATGGTTGAACAACACAGGCAGTATACTAAGTACCATTCATAACAATTTTCTTGCAATGGGTACTTACGTGATAGAAGGAGACTGGGTCACAGAAACATATGCAATGTGAGCATGCTGTCTTCTATTACTTATTTGGCTCTACAATGTCCTCCCAAGGCCAAAGTATTAAGAACTTGGTCCTCGCCCTGCAGTGCTGGCAGATGGCAGTAGAATCTCTAGGATGTGGGACTGAGAAGAACCTGCCATTAACTCAATGGGTGTGTGTGTACCCTGAAAGAGGATATAGGGATCCAGCCTCTTCTCTCCCTGTATACCAGCTGCTCTGAGGTCAACAGGCCTCTTCCACCATGAGTTTCCACCATGAGAAGTGTGTACTTAAGGCCAGAGCCACAGCACCACATGACCATATTCTGAAAGCTCCTCTATTAAGAAAGAGAACCAGGTTTTAAACAGCATAATCCTATCTTCAAAAAAAATGCAGCCAAGTCAGATGGGGTGCACA
This sequence comes from Cricetiscus sungorus, assembly GCA_030556225.1. Classification (NCBI taxonomy): domain Eukaryota; kingdom Metazoa; phylum Chordata; class Mammalia; order Rodentia; family Cricetidae; genus Cricetiscus; species Cricetiscus sungorus. Next base: position 28,837,468 of record JANBXA010000740.1, on the reverse strand, counting down.
TCTGTAACCCCAGCATGTGGGAGGCTGACACAGAAAGATTGAAAGTTTGTAGCCACCCTTGGCTACAAAGTGAGTTCCACAGAGCCATGATGAGACCCTGGCAGATAAAAGGAGGGGAGTGGTGGAGGATGGAGTGAAATCAAAGGAGAAAATTACAGGGGAAAGGAAGAAGGAAATGGAGAATAGAAAGCAAGGATGGACCTAGAGAACATGGTAAAAGTGAATGTTGCTAAGCATAGAAAGACAAGCATTGCAAATTCTTCAGGACCTCAGTCCTGGACACTAAGAAAAATGACAGACTGTCAGGGTTTGAGGAGGGGAGGCAGAGGAGTGATTGTCAAAGTGAATGAAATTTCAGCTAGCTAAGGTAAGCTCTAGAGCCAACTATACATACCATGTCTCATAATAACACTTCATTATGTTATTAAAATCTGCTAAAAGGATAGATCCTAATTTATTTTTAAATGACAGATAAAGCTATATGTGTTTAGCACACACACCACGATGTTTAGACATTTTCTAAAACACTGAAATGGCTAAAATAAGCTATAAGGCATGCTTAAGGAGCTTCTGTAAGATTCCCAACATCACCATTCTTAATCCTCCCATCTATTCCCAACTCCATGAGCAATAACCTGTGAACTCTTCAACAGCTCTGGGAAATGACTAAAGACAACTAAAACTGCATGTTCAGTAAAAATACAGGGCACACTGAAGCAACGAAATGCAAACAACATAAATGTGGTCCCTTCTCACACACAGGCATTTATGTATGGGGATTTCAAACAATAAAACTTGGAACTGTAAAGCTGTGATTCAGCTTTTGGACAGGGATCCAGGGAAAACCTTCTGTATCTCTCAGTTTACACCCCATAAGAAACAACACACCGTTCAGAGCTTTGAAAACATTGAGTTCTTTTTTTACAGGTTCACAGAAAGGGAGAATCTTTATGAATCAACTTTTAAAACTACAAACTGAATGTGAGTTATTACCAAAGGTACACAAAACAGTAAAGAAATGCGCACATAGTACCTAAGGAACCAGACTAAGTCATTAAAGTAAAGATGGCTGCTACATACATACATCCAAAGAAATATCCCCAAGTAATTCATGAAGTCAAAAGAGGGACATGAATTCTCAGTTATCCCTTAGAATCCACCACCATGTCATTGTAGAAAAAATATGAATCAAGCAGAGTGAATGCTCTCAGAATCATAACAATCATATGTAGAACTTGTCTGAAAAATGTTTCCAAATTTCCTTTATAATGAAGCAGCCAAGATCAATAAAGACTCAGAGGCAAATGCTCTCCAGCCAGGAATAATTAAATCATGAAAGTCCTCAACTCTTCTGTGTCAATCAAGTGATCACTAGACCATCAAATTTCTACTCAGTGCTTTAAAATATGTTCTTATTCATTACTTCTAACTCCTGTCAGCATGAACTTCTTCTGGAATTCTAGTGAGGAATGGAAGTCCTGGGTCTCATCCTTATTGCTATTATAAAATAATGGACGAAAGTAACTTCAGGGAGAGAGATTTTATTTGGCTCACAGTCTGAGGGTGCAGTCCATCATGCTGTGTAAGCATGACAGCAGAAGCTTGGGGCAGCTGCTCACACTGTGTCCTTAGTTGGAAAGCAGTTGCTCTGCTTACTGTCTCCTTTTGATTCAGTCTGGGACCCTAGCCCAAGTGATGGTGCTATTGACACTTAGGGTAGGATTTCCCAGTTCAATTCATCCAGTCTAGAAACTCCTTCATAAACAGGCCAAAAAGTTTTTCTCCTAGGTGACTTAAGATCCTGTCAAATTGTTGATCAATACTAACCATCATATCTTGTATGTTTCAATAAAACATATTACTAATCAGCACTGTTGTGTCAAATACTTTATATATCTTATCCTTAAAATATTTCTCCTTTTAAAGTCAAGAAACCACTTACTCTGGCAGTTTGTACTTTTCAAAGATGGCCACAAGAATGTTCCCACACCTCTCAGGGTCTTGAACAATGTGGTCTTGCCCCCAAAATGTAGATCATTCATCTCTTCATGACAACCAGGTTGCTATCTGAGGACAATTATTCCCCTAGAGCTCCAGGCAAGAAAATCTACATCATACTGTCTAGTTTTATGTCACCTTGACACAAGCTATAATCATCTGAGAGGAGGGAGCCTCGATTGAGAAGATCATAGGTAAGCCTATAGAACATTTTCTTAATTAGTGACTGATGGAAGAGGTCTCAGCCCATTGTGGGTGGTGTCACCCCTTAGCAGGTGGTCCTGGGTTCTATAGGAAAGCAGGGTGAATAAGACATGAGGAGCAAGCTGATAGTTGCATTCCTCCATGGCCTCCACATGCCCTGATCTCCTTCAATAATGAAAAGTGATGTAGAATTTTAAGCCAAATAAACCCTTTCATCTCCAAGTTGCTTTGGTCATGGTGTTTTGTCACATAATAATAACAGCACTAATTACAATATACATTTTCTCCCTGATCCTCTATACTAGGGGTCAATAAAATGGGTAAACAGTAGGGAAGCTATTCATCTAATGAACAACATGGCCAATAGCCCACTGAGTGTTCTCACCTTGAACGTCTCATTGGCGCTCAAGACCACAAGAGCACGATTGCATTTATTCACCTTCTCTGTGCTAAGTCAGCTAATTTAGTAGTTTCTGTTTGATTGGGGTTGTGTCCCTGTCTTTTTACATATATTTTCACTTACATTTCTTCTTTCCTATAACACAGGCCTAGTTTAGACAGTAGTCAGTTTTATAATGAACTTAGAATAGCATCTAACTGGCCTGAGTCCAAATTCAGACTCTCAGGTAGCCAGAGTGTTCTGATTAAAATATAAGTGTGTTCTTTTATCCCATTTAAGTTTCTCCATCGTTCTCTTTGCTTACGGGATAAAACCCACCTTCTTCAACACTGTAAACAAAGTTCTCCATTATCTCACCCCACCTGCACTACTCGGCACACTAATGCCTCATCATCTTCCCTTCAGTTCCAGGCCTTCCATGCCCTTGCTCAGGAAGTCCCTCCTGATTTTTGTTTTTGTTTGTTTTTCAAGACAGGGTTTCTGTGTATTGCTTTGGAGTCTGTCCTGGAACTAGCTCCGTAGACCAGGCTGGCCTCCTACTCACAGAGATCCGCCTGCCTCTGCCTCCTGAGTGCTGGGATTAAAGGTGTGGCCACCAATACCAGTCCCTTTTGTGCTGGTAAACCTCTCTGTCCTTTTTGGCTCCTGATCAGTGTTGTTTAGCTCAAGTGTCCCTGATGCTTGTGAGGACACTGGTGTTCTTCATCATTCCTCCACTGCAGGAAAGGTTCCCAGTCTCAGGAACTTAGGCTAGCTCTATCACTGTCTATTCAGCACTCTTCACAACACTAACTATTAATGTGATGTGAAGGAACTATTGACTTGTTCTTTCTTTCTGCAGCACCTAACATGCAGTCTACTGCTATTACATAGTATAACATTAAAGAACTGTTAATGACTGAGTAAATTGTGACTATATAAATATCAATGTGTTACTTCCTTATTGCTATGTTTAATATCAGTATTATAACTTAGTGGCTTAACACAATACACATTTATCATCTTACAGTTTTGGAAGGTCAGTAGAGTAAGCACAACTTAGCTGTATCTTCTGATTCAGGGGTTCAAAACCCCTACCCCACTGAAGTGCTATCTGGTGCTATAATGTTATCCAAGTATCAACTAGGGAAGGACGGGCTCTCAAGTTCACGTGATGCTGACAGCATTTCCTCCCTCTCTTCCGTTTTTCCTTCCTTTCTTGCTTGCTTCCTTCCTTTCCATCTTTCCTTCATTTCATTTATTTCCATGCTGTTTGCCCAAGGGCTTCAGTGGCTTTCAGCTGAACACTAACCACAGGTCCCTAAATACAGTATAGCCAGAAAGGGAACAGTCTCCCAGCAAAAAAACACCAGCCTTACATGATGTAATTACAGACTAGCCAGGCCAGGTGGCACATGCCTGTAGTCACAGCACTAGAGAGACTGAGGCATGAGGGTTGCCCTGAGTTCAAGGCCAGTTCAAGCTACTATATGAGCCTCTGTTTCAAAAAGAAAAATACAAAACAAAAGGGATTGCATAACGCATTACCTTTGCTGTATGTTCTATATTGTAGAGGAATAGGTCATTAGTCTTGCCAAAACTCATGGAGCGGTACACAGAGGTGCCAGAATGTAGGGACTCTGGGCCACCTTAGAGACTGTTCACTAGACACAGATCTTATTTTAACATTCATCACCACAAAGGCTCCATAGTTACCACAGCAAGGACCAGACATGTTTACATGCAAACAGTATTTATAATAGTAGATTATTTTTCTCTCTTTGGACATAATTTCCATTACTACAGAATTCTACAACTGATAAATTGTCGGAGAGATAAATCCTACATTTAAAACATTGACTATTTTCCACTTCTGCATTTCGCTCAGTATCATTATTTTTGTAACTAAATCTTCAGATTACAGTAGTCTTCTTAAATCATAGTTTTTTTTTTCATCCATTTTACAGGGTTTCTGGGACCTGGGAGGCATGATGTTATTTAATATATTCCAATAATTTATAGCCAATAACACACTAAGGAAAATATCAACCCTGTAAAAATGTAGTTTAGAAAGTAAGAGATGTTGCAACTTTCCTTATAGAAAGGAAAATTTATGAACATAAGGCCAGTCAAAAGTATATTAAGACATTTTAAAAACATACAGAATGTACTTAATATAGAGCACTGTGCAGAGGCACTCTGGGGCTGTGTTATGGAACTGATAGTCCTGCATGATAAACTAAGTTATGACAGGGCCCTGCCATTATCCATACAAATCAGTCTTGAAAATAAATGGCCAGGGAGATAGCAGTTACTTCAAGGTATAATTTGTTTCAAGGTCTTCTTGTATTCTGACAATTTTGGTTACTTTTCTTTTTTATTAATTTATTTTTACATTCCAATCCTAGTTCCCCCTCCCTCTCTACTTCCCCACTCCTCCCATCTGCTTCATGGAGAGGGTAAGGCCTCCCCTAGGAAGTCTACCAAGTCTGTCCCATCATCTAGTTGAGGCGGGACCAAGGCACCTCTCCACCCCCCACACTTCTGTGTCTAGGCTGAGCATGGTATTTCTCCATATAGAATGGGCTTCACTAAGTCAATTTGTGCATTAGTGTTAGGTTTTGGACCCACTGCCAGTGCCCTCACATATTGTCCCAGTCACACCACCACCACCTATATTAAGGGAGTCTAGTTTGGTCTTATGCATGTTCCCCATTTGTCAGACCTGGATCAATGAACTCTCACTAGCTTGGGTCAGCTGATTCTGTGGATTTACTCATCATGGTCTTTACTCTCTTATTCATACTTTTGCTCCTCCCTGTATTCTGACTTTTTAAGTGCCCAGGCTTTTCCATAAGTGTTTTGTTTCCTTTTTAATTGACCTTGTTTTTTTTCTCTTTGAACCTGAAATAATTGTAACAGTCAGGGAGAAGGACATAGATGCTGTAGAAGGAAGACAATGCATGAAGGCAAAAACAGTGTCTTGTTCTTCTTACTATTATTAAATGACAGTACTGGAGATTAAACCTAGGTGTTACAGATTTGAGGCAAGTAAATGGTACAAAGCTACAGTCCTAGTCTCACAGTTTAGATATTTCACCAGAACCATGCAGCTATTAGGATCTTTAAAGGGTTAAAGACTAAGCCACCTTGGTTTTCTAAAATGCCAAGGAGGTCAAAGTGGAGCCCTGTGGTGAAAACAGCCTACCAGACTTCTCTTTAGCAAGGAAAGGCTATTGTAGAATAATCTTTTTGTCCACTATGAAGATGTGTCACTTGGATTGGTTAAATTAAAAGCTGAGTGGCCAATAGCTAGGCAGGATTTCCAGACACAGAGGATTCTGGGAAGAAGCCAGGAGGAGACATGGAGGAAGCAGAGCAGCAGAATGGACAATACATAGATGTGGTAAATGAGCCTCAGAGCAGCACATGGATTAATAGATATGGGTTCATTTAAGTTATTAGAGCTAGCTAAAAAACAAGCCTAAGCTATCAGCCAAGTTTTCATAATTAATACTAAATCTCTGTGTTATGATTTGGGAGCTGGGTGACACAACAGAGAAACACTATGCAAGACCTCAGGAGTGAGTCCAGGTTTTCTCTCTCACATACATCCTCTTTGCCCTCCTACCACATTGTGACATAGCGACAAAGTCCTCTACAAAATCCCAGCACCATGCTCCTGGATTCATCAGCCTTGAGAACTCCAAATAAGTTCTTGTCTTTATTGAGTATTCATTTTGTGATAGTCTATCATAGCAACAGAAAACTCAAGGTACTTGTGGGAAATCTTGATATGTGGATATAGACTGGGATCGATCATATCACTATTATCAATGAAACTCCCATGGCAGTTACAGGCAGGGCAGGCTAGTGAGAGCTGGATCATCAACACTATTATTCACATTGCAAAATATACTGGAAAACAAGATGTTTGATAAAGTCAGATTTTATGGAGCTTTATTTAAATCAGGAAACAAGTAAAAGATTCATTCGGTTATTGTAAGACAAGATACTACCACCAGACCATGCTAGTGCATGCACGTTTGTGAAATTATTTGGTCTTTCCCAGCTGTCTGTTCATGGCTGCTCCATTTACCTAGAATTCAGCCAGGGGCCAGTTCTCTGAGGGATGGGGATAGATACCACTGTAAGGCTCTGTTCAGATTAAGTGCAAGGTGGAAATCCAGCTCACATTTAGTTAAAGAGGACTTCAAGACATACCAAATCTGCTTCCCCACATATCAAGGGTCCTTCAAACTCCATTTTAATTAGCAGTGTTTTGAAGGAAAAGTCCTTTGTCTATTTATTCTTTAGAAAAGGAAGTCCAGGTTTTCCTCCGTTTGAAATTGCTTTATTGACTCCGTTGCAACAATTCCCTCAGGTAGGTACCACCAGCACATCCAATTCAACCAAGGACTGGATTCGATTACAGTCAGGTAAAACAACTTACTCCCTGTGCAGCCAGTCCCAAATGAAATCCCCATGTTATTGAATTGAACGTCCTTCCAAGAAGAAAATGTATCAGACCTCTCATGAAAACGTCCACCTTGATGCTATAGAGAGTTACGAGTTCTCAAAGCCTTAGAGGCATCACGTCCCCAAGGTGATGAACTCAATCCTCGGGTCCACGTTTGTATCACCCTTCAGGATAGCAACTTGTAATGGGTATCAAAAGTCTCAAAGACTTTGTTTACACCGTTATATGTTGTCATAACATCTCAAAGAATTAATTTATACCCATAAAAGAAAATTAATATAGAAAACTGTAAATGTCTTCATCTATGATTATTTTAAGAAGGGGAAATGTTTAAGTAAACTTACATCCAATAAGAAGCAGTTAAATATATTATACAATTTAATATTTTACAGGTATACAAATACTAAAGACAATGTGCTGAAAAGTTTGAAATAACAGATATATCACAAAGAAGTTATGAAAGTGTGTGCTATAATAAAAAATGAATTATAGGTATTTGAGAGTTGGCTGAGAGATTAGGAGCACTGGCTACTCTTGCAGAGGACCTGGATTTGGTGGCTAGCATCTACATGGTGGCTCATAACCACACAGAACTTCGCGGGGAACCCAACACCCTCTCTGACCCACATAGACACCAAGTACACACATGGTACACATACCTATGTAGGCAAGAGACTCATACACATAAAATAAATAAATCTTAAAAACATTTTTTAAAATTGACTTACCAGGAGTGTGACTTTATATGCAGGAAAAAAAAAGCTAGACATCAAAGTGCTAAAACTATTAATTCTCAGAAATATATTTACAGTTAATTTTTATTTTCTTCTTTTGAGTACATTTGAAAATTTTCCTGCAAAAAAAACCCTCAATGTGTTACTTCTAATGATAAAAATAAAGTATTAGTTGAAACCTGGTTAGCTTTCTATTGTTATGATAAACAGCACAGCCCAAAACACTTGGTAACCTTTAATGTTACTCTGTCCATCACCAAGGGAAGTTTGAAGTAGATCTTGAAGGAACCCTGATACCTGCCTTGCTACCTCTGGCTTGCTAACCTATCTTCTTAGGCACCAAGGTTTCTCTTTCCCAAGTATGTCAAGTTGAAAATCAAAGTAGCTATCATAGGTGGTTACAATTAGAAATAAAAGATAAGTTGTATTAGGGAGAAAGAAATGTTGACATCAGAAAGGAAAAATAATTAATCCATGCTGGTATTATCTTTACATTTAATCCAAAATTAAATGACCTTAAAACATATTCAAATAAGTAATAGATTATGAAAAGAAAGACTGGATTGAAAGTCCCCAGCTAGGCAAGGTCAATGAAAGACATTTGGAATGCTTGAATGTTTTACCCTTTTTGATGAAGTTATCCCATCTCAGGAATTGAGTCTAATCCTGTACACTAATTCCCCAAATGCATAGAACTTTAAACAAAAATACAATCATCCCTTTGGGGGTCCACAAAGACCCACACCTGGTGCATAGCTTCCTGACATTAGTGTTACCTGTGCTGTATGTCGTGACATAAATCTGAATGAGATGGAGTATAAGTGGCAGTACAAAGAGGGAGAACATGGATACTGTAAACACAACATTCACCCTGGCTTTGTATTTGGAGAAATTTGTGTCTCACAACTACTTCTAATATCTGTGTGTATCTGGAGAATATTTAATTCTCTAAGATTGTGTATGTATAAGTGTATCTGTGTCATGATGTAAAGCATTTCTCACCAGAGGCTGAGGTTAAATAATAGAAAGGGAATGTTCTAGAAAATCATTACTCTAGGTTAAAAAATCTGGCACGAGAAGGGAAAATGTCAGCAGAGTGCTTTTACAAAACACCTTCAGTTTTTTTCCCAGGAAATAAGGAGAAAAATTGGGATCCCTCAAGATTCCCATAAAAAATTATGAGGAATTAAAATTGGGGTCAGGGTCTGGGCATGTAGCTTTGAATTCCTTTTGGTCCATTTTCCACAGGAACTCAGGTGCCTTGTTTCTCAGTCAACACTCTAGTGGAATAAGTCTTAATTTTCTTTCCTTAGGAATCCCACCTCTCTTTCATTTCTTCTTGGTTACTGTCTGTCTGTCTGTCTGTCTGTCTGTCTATCTGTCTGTCCTCTTCCCATTATCTTATCTCTACAAAAATCAAGGGCGAAAGTGGGAAAAATACACAAGATTGACAATTAATTCTGAGACATTTGTATTAGCCACAAGAAGAAAAGTGTGTTTTAGATTGGCCCTACCACACATTCCCATCACTGGGCTTGTGTCCAATTCAGACACTTTTCATAATCAAGCTCTCTTACACCTCTGCTTCAGCCGTCTCACCTGAGTGGCCTCCAGGTCTCACTTGTCAGCAGGACACACATGGACTCATTTTAGGGGAGGTTGATTCTGACATATTTCTAACTCAAGGAAGTGTACAGAGTAGAGGCCAGGGTGGTTCCTAGTGCTGCCCCCTTCCCCCACAGCCTTTCTAGCACCTGCTATCTTTCCATCAGGGTCATCTTGCCCTCTTTGTGGGAGGCCCAAGCAAAGTCCACTTTGACCGTCTATGAACCCAACAGTCCATGACTTTTTGGGTTCAGCCCAAGAAGTTACTAATATTTAAGACCTTTTTCATGATTGCTTGTGTGAGTACCTGGCTATATTCTTAAGTTTATTTAAAAATAAGTTCTTTGAAATGTGATATTATTTTTAGTTTTAAGTGTAGTTACAATTTTATTGGTGATTTTCTTTGGCTAGAATTCTCCCAAGAAAGTAACTATTTAATTAAATAAATAATGAAATCTAATGGAAAAATAGGGTTCACTCTGCTTCTCTATTATTTAAAGAAAATGTTGCACAGTGGGGAAAATTAGCTAGTTCTAGATTTCCAATGTTACTTGGATGTTTTAATAAAAACAAACAAAAAAACCAAACCAGAAGTATAAAGTCAAATGTACCCAGGTATCTCCTTCTTGGCCACATAAAATCCTATGTGTGACAATTATAGTATTCAAAAGACATCGTCAATAATATAATTATTCATCTGTGAAGGCTCATATACTATACTATCTACTATCCATACTTTTATTATGCCCCTGCTATATTTATTCTTCCCTACCTCTCTTCTCCCTTCCTTCTCTCTATGCTCATCTACCCATCTGTCTGGCTGTCTGTCTGTTATCCATCCATCCACCCACCCACCCACCAACCCACCCATCCACCGACCCACCCACCCAACTACCCATCCATCCATCCATCCGTTCATCTATGCACCTATCATCTGCTATGTTGTTACCATGAAAATGTTTCAGATGCTAAACATGTATTTCCCAGACAAGATCTTTAGTCTTGCTATTGATAAGAGCCATTTCCTGTTCACCTATTGCTACAAAAGCAAGTTCTAGTTTCAGGCAACAGAGCTGTTTATAACTCAAAGTGTAAGTTACAGGTCCTCTATGCCTTCTAACAGCTGTGTTTTGACCCACCAATAGAAGGCAGGAGGCAGAATAGCTTAACAGCAAACACTCCGGACTGCTGCATTCCACTGTCTGTGTTCAAAGCCGGTCTTCTCTGTTGCCAGCATGTTCCCTAACCTCTTTACTCTCCCTGTCTTCTACTGTGACACGAGGTGGTATTAATATCAGCCCTCTGAGCCTGGGTTAAATGAGTCTAACAAGCAAGGGGCTTAACCAGCACCTGGCACCAACTGAGTACCAAATAATGCCATTATTGTGATGTCTACAGATCACTTTCTAGTCTTCAAATTAGCGTAGCCCAACAAGCACCCACTGACAAATAATTATCAAAAACTGTTCTCTCTCCCACATAATTTTCTTCAAATGCCACTAATAGGGTTGAAGGAACATGACATAATTCACTTTTGTAAAATAATAATAATAATAATAATAATAATAATAATAATAATAATAATAATTCACCTGAAGCTTTGTAGTTCTAGTCATCTTACCACGGAGCTTTAAGTGACAGAAGTTCTAATGTCCCCCAGAGCTGATCCTCAAAGAATGTAACACAGTTTAAAAGCCAATTAAAATACAATAATCCCTTTATTCAAAGAAAATGTCTTTGAGCTCAGACACTTCGTTCACCTCAAAAAGAAAAGTCTGCTTCTGTAACAAGCTGGCCTAGTTTAGCAGACAGGTTGAAATAAGATAAAGGAATTTTATCTAGCTGGAACCAATCATCAAGAGTGAAAAAAGAAAGAAATATTATCTCTCTGTTAAATTTGTTTGTGATATACTTTGTCAGGGGCATAAATAATGCATGATGACTTTTCTGAGCCTCGACTCTGGCTCCAGTCTGTGCTACTGCCTTGTATCTTGTAGTCTCAGCCCACATGGTTCCACAGGCAGCTACTCAAAGATGGCTCCCTTGAGGCTGTCTCAGGAAGGAAGGCCAATAGGGAACAGCCTCTCCCAGGACTCTGGGTCTGTGTGTGCTGCCTTCCTGCACTACTGCTATTCTTCCAGCAGGTGCCTCACCTTTCCCAGCTGCTGACACCTGCTCATAACCCCTTGCCACATCTCGTGAGGGATACTCTCCATGTCTGGACTGACAAGTGGAGCTCTGGAAAGCAGCCATATTTCTCCACAGCCCAGGAAGCTGGGGAGCCAGAGGGAGCTTGCCCAAGACTGGGGTTCTCCCTCCTTGTTCTAGGATAATGCTTACAGCAAAACCAAACTCACATCTTCATTTCAAGGAAGCATTTAAATATTTAAAGGATACATTAGACACAGGAGATGGCTTAGTTCAAAATTAGTGTGTGCGTGTGTGTGTGTGTGTGTGTGTGTGTGTGTGTGTGTGTAGAGAGAGAGAGAGAGAGAGAGAATATATAAGTGAGTGTGTATGTGTCATTGTATGAGTGAATGTGCCTGAACCTGAGCATGTGTGACTATGTATAAACCAGTGTTCATTTGGTGTGTGAATGCATGACTATGAGTGTGCATGAGTATGTGTGTCTACCTGTGCATGTAAATGTGAGTGACGATTTGTGCATGTTTGTGTGTGAATGTGTAGGAGTCTCTCTCTCTCTCTCTCTCTCTCTCTCTCTCTCTCTCTCTCTCTCTGTGTGTGTGTGTGTGTGTGAGAGAGAGAGAGAGAGAGAGAGAGAGAGAGAGAGAGAGAGAGAGAGAGAGAGAGAGAGATGTGTATGTGAGAAATGGCTGCCTCAACGAGATGATGAGACAGACTTAGTAGACTTCCTAGGGGAGGCCTTTGATGGGAGATGCCATTTTGTAAATATGTTTCTCTTATTGGTTAATGAATGAAGCCCTGTTGGCCAATAGGAAAGCAAGATAGGCGGGACTAGAAGACAAGAAGGATTCTGGAAAATGTAGTAGAGGAGTCAAGATGTAGGGACATGAGAGAAGATGTCCAGACACTCTCTCTGGTAAGATAAGACCACGTGGAAACACTTAGATTAATAGAAATGGGTTAATATTTAAGACAGAGCTAGCCAATAAGAAATGCTACTAACAGACCGACAGCTTTATATCTAATACAGCATCTCTGTGTGTTATTTGGGGGCTGATGCAGGACTGGGACCAGGCTGGCAGGAAAGCTTCTCGTAGCAGGTCTTAACCTCTCCATGGAGCAGATGGGGTGGAGGGAGATAGTCCGAGGAGTGGGGGGGGGGGAGGAGGAAGGAGGTACTGGAATTGGAATGTAAAATATAAATTAATAAAAAAAATTTTAAAAAGAACTGACAAAGTACATTATGATGAAACAAGTGTTAAATTTGATTAAAGCTATTTTAAAAATTGCCTTTTTATTCTCCCAGAAGAGTTAAGTAAAGTCTGGCAAGTCCATCATGATGCTTGGATGTGTTTTGAGGGATTGCAGGTCCAAAGTTGCTCCAGCAGGCTGATATGGAAAAGGATGGAAAAGAACTGGTTGAAAGGAAAGAATTTTCTTCTTACCCTGAGTTCACATATCTCAAAAGTACCCAGAAAAATCTAGTCTCTTGTAGCTAAACAGATTTTATTGGCTTTGGGTAAATATTACCAAGGTTAAATATTATATGGCAACATTACTAAAACAGTGATCCCAAAAAAACTACTGTGAAATTTGACTATAACGGGGCAAATACTCAAAAACATGTAGGTTACAATTTAAACCCTTCTGAGCATGTATAAGCTGATAGCAACATGCTTGTAGGGCCCTGAAAGAACAGGCGGGCCTGCTACACACAGCACGGGACATGTGCTGTGGGCACAGGGGACATGCACAAAACAGAAAGATGTGGAGATAGCAATGCAGAGTCTCTTCTTAGAAGAGATGGGACTTCAAAGCCACTTTTACTTAGAAGCAGGCCTCAACAGGAATAGGTAGAGAGGGGACAGTATAGTCCTCCTTGTTACTCACAAAACGCAGTTTAAAGCTCCAAGGGAATGTCAGTTCCCTGAATGATCCTCCAGAGCCACTGCCAGTCACATCTCCAGCTGGTCCCTCTTTTTTTACCCTGTGCTGGAGTCACCTGCAATTTTCAGGGTTCCTGTTTTATTTCCACCAAAGTAAAGAAAAGCTGAAAAGAAGGTTGTTCCAGATCACAGAGGATTTTTAATGGCAAAATAAGGTTGCAACTACAAAAGATGACTGGAAAGAAGAGAAAGAGGAAGGTGCCTGGCATTTATTGAGCATTCACAGCACATGGGGCACAGCTATCACTGAATAACCAGGAATCGATGGAGACTTTTGAGGCAAGTGAGTGGCAGCAGTAACATTACGTTCAAAGACTTGAACAACAGGGCAAAGAGTAAGTAGGAGAAGGAAGCTGGCAGAGCTCCTTCGGGAAACAAATTAGATGCTCAGGGGAACCTGGGAAAGTAAGGACAGAAATGGGACCAAGGTCCTCACAAAATGGCAGATGTGACAGGTAAGGAAGAGAGAACGGGGTGCGAAAAGGGAGGGAAGGTAAGATGACAACACCCTTTGGGGGAATATTCAACATCTGTGAGGCATCTGTGAGAGCAAAGCTGAGGACAGACATAGTGCTCACCCCACATGAACACCGGAAGCCAGGGAGACAGAGATGTGAGAAGCCCAAACCAAACGATAACAAAACAGCCAAACAAGTGCTTCTAAGAACACCCACATCTGGGAACATGTAAAGAATGGAAACGTAAAGAAAGAAACAGGTAATCAGAAGGAGAGGCAAACAGTAAGAGGGTAGGAAGGGAGCAGCTGGTGGAGTCATATGTCACAGTGGGGTCAAAGCAGAGATGGGTCTTCAGAATTCATAACTGGATGAGTGTCTTTGGCACCCAGGTGGTGAGGAGAGGAAGATGAAAGTGGCCATGGCTGTTCTCTAAAAGCCAGTCCTGACAAAGAAAAAGGAAAGATATAGAAGAAAACAAGCATTCTGTCTCTCAGGCCCAAGGAAGCCTTGAGGTTTCTGTAGGCTGCATTTGAAGGTCTGCTGGCAAAGAAAAGATTGCCAATGTACAGGGATGGGTACAGACTATGACACTAGGGTCCCGGGGAGGACAGAGGAAGAGGCAGACATGGTTAAGAAGAGCAAGGTCAGTGGCTGAAATTAGAAAGGGAGGAAAGAAGATTAAGGTAAAGGGGTCATTTGGGAATAGAGGGAGTGATGCTAAGAGAGCCAGTCTCAGGGGATGCTTTCTTCCTGTGACCCAGGAAAAATGGAGGGCATGGGAGTGTTTCTGGGGGAGGGTGAGAAAGTCTCTAACTGTATTCATCAGACCACACAATCACTGCAGAAGACTCCTCATGGAATCCCCCACCATCAGAGGGTCAGGGAAACATGCACTGCCTTTAGCAGGTTCAGAGTGACATTATTGTTGATGTTTAAAATAAGAGGAAAACAATCTTAACGTGTTTTTGTTGTTATTGTTTTGTTCACACACAATGAAATGCAAAAAGAAGAGACTTACAGATACTCATATATTCTTTCTTTAAATGTTCCTATGGATGACCAGTGGGCAAGCCTTCAAATGGGCTATAAGAAAGACTCAAAACAAATTTGAAGACAGTACCCCCAGTACTATCACCCTCCTGGCTTCACAGAGCACAACAGCACACTCTCTGGGGCTGTAGCATTCTGAAAAAAAAATCTCTGACGGCTTTTTAAAAACTTTCTGAACATGAGTGGTCATATAAGGGTTTGTGACAGTCTTATATGCAATTTGAGAATGAAAACTGAAGATGATAAACCTTCATCTGTTTTTTGATTGTATGTTAAGTACTAACTATGATTCACAAAGTAATGATAGAGGATGTTTTTACAGTTGACAGAACACACATGTCACCATAAAGACTATACTGATAACTATTGTAGCTATAAACATATGTGAATTATGTCATGCTTTTCCCTTGAAAACTTAAATTCGAATAGAAACCTTACATGCTAATTTATATGACATTGGACAGAATTAGAACTCAAAAGGAAAGACAACTCTTACCTGCTTGAACATGATGATATAAACAGGAATATGAGAGCCAAGCCATCCAGAAACATGGTTCCAACCAGAGAGGGGCAGAGTGGGTACGGAAAAGGAGAGAGAGAGAAAAAAAAATACATTGAAATCAATAATGATATAAAGACATTGTCATTTTCTAAACCAACAAACACTTACGGCAAAGTGAGATTAACCACTGATTCACAGTAGAGGAATTCAACTCCAGCAGGCACCCTTGGCTACATTCATGGTTGCCAAATACAGAGACTTCCCACATGCAAACAATCCTTCCAAGCAGGAATTATTTTCATTTATATGCTAGAGCAATATGCTTTGAAGTTAGGAAAGGGTGGGCAAAGTATCCTCCAAGCCAAATTCACCCACAATTTGTTTATGTTGTTTATGTAAATAAAGTTTTATTGAAACAGCCTCAAATATTTTTTAAAGCATTGTCTGTAACTACTTTTCTGCTATATTGATAGAGGAAAAGAACCATATGACACACACAACTAGAATATTTGTTATTTATACTTTCATCCTTGTTGGAGACAGACTGACACTGTATAGCTGAGATTGCCCCCTAATCCATGATTCTCTTGCCTTAGCCTCTCAAGTGCTACGATCACAGGGATGTGACACCATGCCCCTGGCTGGCTCATTATTTAAAAGGCTTGCTGACTATTCTTTCAAAGTGATGACAAAACCATTTCTTTGTCATTTTTTTATTCTTAGACAAATACATCACAGCATGGAGCAGAACTGTTCCCTATAGGGACTACCATTAGCATTTGACTATTTTACAATTAGAAAATGGCCACTGTGAACTGAGAGGTGTAATGTATATGTGGGATTCAAATACTAAGCAACAAGAGCAAAGAAAATTACTGATAAATTTTAAAAAAGGACTACATGTTAAGATGACAATAATGTATATACTTAGTTGAGTAAAATATGTTATTAAAATTAGTTTCCACTATATTTTTATTTTGTTAATGTGGCTATGAGAAAAATGTAAATGTATGATGAAATTCACATTATTTTCTTTCCATTGGATGGTTGTGGCCTAAAGCCTAGACCCTGAATAAATAATTCTTTAAAAGCTAGAGTTTTCCCAGCTCTGTCCCTAAAATAACCCCAGGCTTTATTACTAGGACTTAAATAGCAAGGGATAGGTAACTTGTTGCTCTTCAGTTTTCTTAGCAATTAGTTTGGACAACTTTCCTTGTTAATTTGGTATTTGAGACATTTGAATAAAAGAGTGAAGGTGTTGATGTTCAATTACTGTCTGCATGCAGAAACAATATATGTTCCTGGGATCAAACTGTTAAGCAATAAATTTGGCAAAGGCCAATTAGGTTTTTCCATCATCCTTCAAGATATAGTGAGAGCAATACAAGCTGCATCTCTAGCCAGGTCTTGCAGCATACAAAGAAGTAAGGGGAGGGGGGATAGAAGTGACACACTGGTTAAGGCACTTAATGAATAAGAATAAGGAACAGAGTTTGGATCCCCAGAAACTCACATCAATGTTAGGTAGACCTGAGAGTCAGCCTATAATTTCAGCCTCCTAAGGTAGACAGAGCAAGTTGACGAACTATACTGGCAAGCTCAGATTGAGACAACCTGCTTCAATGATCAGGGATGACTACAAACAACATGTATTCACACAGATGGAAATCATGTACATGTACTCACACAGGTGCATACCATGCATAGATATATGTGTGTGATGTACATATATATATATATATGTATATATACATATATATACACACATATATACATAACAACCGCATGCAAGCACACCAGCACAAACCACACACACACACACACACACACACACACACACACACACACAAATCCAAATTAGCCTAAACTTGCCAAATGCAAAATCACATCTAAATGAAGCAGCATAGTATGCATACTTTATTATTACTACAACCTCATGCACATTCTGCTCAGTATTTGCCTCACTTAACACCCAAAGGTCAGCAGATGTGAAATGCAGTTGTTTTAATCAGTTAACTTTTCCCTTTGGTTAGACATATTATTTCTATGTAAATCTGGGATGTATAATTAGACAAACTGACAACATTTACATAAATGATGAGGTGTCTGGAGCTCTGGAGGTGAACATTCACATCATATTATTTATGAAACCTGACAACCACATCCCAAGAAATAAACACCCATTTCTCCCAAGCCCGACTGTGAATAGGAGAGCCATTTTCACTACTCGGGAGTAGAGGCATAGTTCAAACCCATAGCAACTGCCACAGGCAAGTAGGAAAAGACGTGGTCCCCTCATTAGCTTTATGGTGTCTTAAATTTTTTTTGCCAATTTCAGCTCTACAGGGCCAAATATGAATGTGTGTGTGTGTGTGTGTGTGTGTGTGTGTGTGTATGTGTGTGCACATATGTGTGTGTGAGCATGCATGAGTGTGTGTGCATGCATGTGTGTTCAGGTGTACACCTCTGTGTATAGGTTCATAGCAGGTGTTTCTTTCACTTTCTACCTGCACATTAACAATTCTATTAGACTGCTTGGCTATGAAGTCCAAGGGATTGTCCCATCTCTTCCCCGCCCCCCCCCCCACTACGGGGATCCTAGGAGCATGCTCTCTTGCCTAGCTTTTTACATGGTCCCTGGGTATCTAACTAACTTCCCTAGACTTGCGCAATACAGACTGAACCATCTCCCTAGTTCCTAAATTTGTAATCTCTAGGATATAAACTAAAGTCCAGTGATGGGAGATGTTATTCTGTAAATATGTTTCTCATATTGGTTAATTAATAAAGCACCATTGGGCCAATGAGAAAGCAAGATAGGTGGGGCTAGGAGACAAGGAGGAAAGAGGAAGTGGTAAGGAGGAGTCAAAATGTAGACCGGGGAGGAAGGAAGACGCCGGCCGCGGCTCCCCGATATGTTGACCACGTGGAAATACTTAGATAAGTAGAAATGGGTTAATAATTAAGACAGAGTTAGCCCATTAACAATGATAGTCATTGGCCAACAGGATTGTATCAAATACAGAGTCTCTGAGTGTTATTTGGGGTTCACGTGGCGGCGGGACCCTGGCGGCAGGACCAGGAGGCCGGCGGGGGAAGAACAAAGAGTGGGTCAGGAAGCCGGTGGGAAAAACCTGCCCGTAACAGTCCAGTTTTCTCCAATGCTGGTTAGAGCTTTCTTCAGCATGGTCTTTCTGTTGTGTTTCCAACTATCTGGTGGCCAAAGTGGTGCTCACTCTAATCCAGGCTAGCTCACTATGCCTGATAAAGGCGGATACAGAATAAATAAGGTACAGTTCTTCCCAACTTAAGCAGGTAAACAAGATGATCATAAAATCAACACGATGCAAAAAACATAGCAGGCTAGATCTGGAGCAGAGGGGCAAAGCACTGTGAGCTCCCAGGGTTGAAAAACGCCCTCCAGTTTCAGGCAGAGGAGATCCATGGAGCTTCTTGTGAGAAGGATGACATGAGACAGAGGGTGATGGGAGGGATTCTCTGTAGAGAGAACTGCCTTAAAAGGGTAAAGAGGCAAGAAAGTGAGAAAGCAGTGGGCTTGTTGGAAGAATGGTAAGTAGTGCATCTTGGCTGGAACACTGATTTAGGGATTAGGCAGAGATCATTTGAACAGCATGTTGGAACTGGGTCACTGAGAGTGTCTCCACACCAGACAAAGAGACCTGGGCTGCTGTGGGCATGCTGGGGGGAATCCATGAGGACTGCAGATGGTGGGAATAACAAGATGTAGCGTGGCACAAAGCCAAGATCCTTGGCTATGTCTCAGGAAACCAGAGTTGTGGGTGGTGCCCACACCCACTGGTGAGCCAGTCATCCTCTGGGACTACACTTTAGAATACTTTCTCTTCTTGGAGGTGGCCTGGCTCAGATAAGCTCTCCAACCCCCACATTCTAAGAAGCCCAAATCCTGGTTGAAGAGCTGTGTTTGGGGAAGATTTGTCCTGCATTATTGGAGCCGGAGGATGGAAGGCTGGGGGATCCGGGGAGATGAGTGTGAAGGCATATCAGAAGAACTAACAGAGTGGTGTAGAAATTTTGGGGATAGTATAAGGAGGAAAGAAACTGAGGATTTGCTGATTCAGTGTGCTGCTAGAACAGGAAGGACTTAAAGACAACTGCACGGTTTGCAGTCTGGAGACAATAACTTCACTTTCAACAAGTCAATCCGGAGACTCTTAGAATAAACTCCTTCCATATAACAGACATTGGGCTGGGCAAGGGTCCCAGTGACAAGGACAGGGTTCTTGTGGGTAAGAGATTCCTTTATCAGAACAGGTGTGTAGCTGCTTTGTTTGCATTTTGATTGCTATATGTTTACTGTTTGGGCAATTTTCATCCGAGACTAGGCAAAGACTATAACCCTGGCAGTCTCTGTCAGATAAGATCAAAGCAACAAGAATTCACAGGCTGGTGCTCCCATTTTCTCTATGTGTCACTATAAGCAATTCATGAGACTATTTTCCTTATTAATTACCTCATCTTTTAAGCAAACTGATATTTTTTTTTCAGAAAATTAAGATGACTCAATAAACTAATGTTTGTGTGAACACTCTGAACCACAAACACTTTGGGTATATCATTAATGTGGCTGTGAATCCCAAACTCATTTAAGAAAGGGCCTTGTTGACAAGCCAGAGAAATGATTCTCTCAAGTCTGGCTCAGTGAACCAGTGATTTTCCTGGGTTAGTTACAAGAATATGATGATGGAGGAGCATGTAGCACAGGCTAGCCCCAAATGCCCTCTGTAGTTAAAAACCATCTTCCTGCTCTGCTTCCCAAGTGTTAGGATTACAGATCTGAGCCATCATGTCTGGCTAAAATAATAATTTTATGCCATGTTCTTTTAAAAGAATAATAGAAGCATAGCATAGGTGGCGTGAAAGGGGTAAGAGAATAATGGAGGGAGGTCTAAATAGTGAAGGGAATGAGGGGTTGAGGAGAGAATGAGAGGAGGTATGAAACAAGCTATATGGGAACCTACTATTTCATAAGCCCATTAAAAATAAAATAAAGTGTTCAAATGGGGGCGACCTCCATGGGAGTGATAATGCTCCTACCACAGTCCAAACATTACTAACCAAAAACCCCAGCTAGGTGAAGGATAATTCCATTGAAGTCTATGGTCACGGAGTCCCCAGAGACCCTGAAAACAATACAGTCTATTGCTATTGCTCTTATTTTACTACCAGAATTTACATTAAGACCTATTGATGAAGATACCACATATTTTGGTCATGGGACTTCAAGAAATCAAACTGATAAAGTGGAAGCTTCTTCCCTGCTGGCTAGCTTTCACAGCCACAGAAGTTTCTCTACAGGTTGCTGGGATGTGGACAGGAGGAGGCATTAGTGGTCTTCCTGAACTGTGAACCCTGCAAGCAAGATGGCCAATATGGCAAGGAATAACGGCTTGATGTTACAGGAATAACCATATGTATGCTTTTTAATTGGATTTAAGGTCCACCCACAGGTGGAATCTCATGTCTGATACCATAAACCTGGCCAAGAATCCATGGCTGGTGAGGTAAAATTTCTTCAGGGAAAGGGATAACCTTCTACTACTATTTTGCTAAAAAGACATAGTATCAAATTATCTTCTACTTAATCTTTATACCCATAGATAACTGTGACTCCTTCCCTAATCAGGAAAGACTGTCACAGTTAATACAAAAACCTGTAACTGTCAAAGTATAGGGAATAAGTGACATGGAGTGCTCAAATCAATCAGTGTGTTCTGGATACGGCAGGACACTACATTCATGAACTCATAGCAGCCGTGGTTTCATCCACAATGTCAAACAATCTAACAATCTAACATGAATGGGGAGGCGCATACAAAGTCTCATCTCCAGCTCAGTGCCTTTTTAACAGATGATGGTTCCTGGAAAAAGGAGAGTGTTCCTCAGGTCTGTGGTCCCTGATAGGTTGCCTATGTTCCAATGAATGACTACATAACCATGTGCATATGTCAGCAATAACTGGACTTGGTGGGCTGGAAAAACAGATATAAAGTTGGAAGGGCTATGTATTGTGGAGGAAGCGTCCAGAAGGATTTTGAGGCAGAGGAAGATGAACATAATCAAATAGTGTGCACTATAATGTACACAATAATGTGCACAATAATGTGCACGTCTATGAAATATTCAGAGAATATATAAACAACATTGTAATTATAAAACCTATTACATTTGTACTGTAGTAGGATGAGGATAATTTGCTATCACTTTGGTGTCTTGCTATCATAATTACAAAAATCTGTCTCTCAAGCCTGAAGTGGTGCTGAGTTGTAGAGAGCACTCTGCCATCAGTAAAAGATCTTAGACCATAGATCCATTATAGTTCCCAGTTCTATTCATCCCATTCTATGTCTCATCACAGGGTGAGGTGAATCTTAAGACAGGTCATTTATCTAAACTCAAAAGAACTAAGGTTTCAAGGAGGAAAACCATAAACAAGATACCAAACCAGAAATCATTGCTTGTACAGAATGATAAACTAATAGTGTCTGCATTTGCTGCCTGTAAAGCAAAGTGCATAGATATTGTGACAGCTGTTTCTCTCCGTGCTTAGACATCTTCATTGTGTCTTTCATTTTTTCATGGTCTTGACTTAATCAAAGAAAGTCTGACACCTTCCATTACCTCCTTGGCTATGAAAATGTGGTAGAGTTCTGATTCAAGGATATTAACAGTATTCTTAACATAGACTCCAGACTATTTTCTTAAAATAATAGAGTATTTCCCATACATTCTTAAATGTTTAAAGAGAAGAGGAACCATTTCTCAGCCCCAAATTTCTCATCACAAAGGCATCATGATGGTTTAAATCACTTTGGTTCTGGGTTTGGCTAGTTGTGGTAACACTTTCCAGTAATGAATCCCTTATTTAATATTTATAAACCACAAACTATTTGTGAATTCCCAAAGCTGCTGACAACCAAGGAAAGGGATTATTAAAACAATATTTTATCATCTTCTTCTGTCTCATCCTTCAGCATCCTTCACAAATTTGAAAGGACTTCCAGTCACACATTGAGTAGGTCTACTGAAGCCAGTGCTGTTAAAAACAAAGAAGCAAGAAGCATGAAGAAGTAACCACAAAAGCTCATGAGAAATTCATATGTGTCATTAAATTATCTTACTTCAGGGATATGGCTGAACATTTAGTTCTTACAATTTTAAGTGGTTTCCTGTCTTAGTCAAAGGAAAGGTATCTTGGTAAGCCCGAACATACCCCCCTCAGCTCATCTACTAATATGGATCATATCTTAGGCACTAAAGGATATAGGCCATTATGGTTTTTCTATGGAGGGGTTGTTTCTTTTTGGTGGTTCCTTGATTTGCAGATAGTGATTAAATTCTGGGCCTCATGCATTGTAAATACACTCTGTCATGGAGTTACATACCTAGCTAGTCCTTGCAATATTCTAATAAATTAAGGTAACAAGTTCCACATCTTCTCAAAGATAGGTATACATAAGCAAAAATGATGTTTTTCAAGCTCACCCCATCCCTATATGGTAGTTTTCTTACACCAAGTGTGTGTGTGTGTGTGTGTGTGTGTGTGTGTAAGACAGAGACAGACAGACAGAGAGAGAGAGAGAGAGAGAGAGAGAGAGAGAGAGAGACAGACAGACAGAGCAGACAGACCTACATATAATTAGACAGGCAGACAACAAAAGAAACTGCTCAGCATTGGGGCTGTAGCTGAGAGGCACAGTAGTCCCCAGGATGTAGAAGATACTAGGTTTGATTCCCAAACCATGAAAAGGAAAAGGAAAAAAGCTGTTTCCTACCACCAGAATACACTGGACATGAGGTGTAATGTCCTATTCTGTCAATAGCACAAAAGAGGACAGTTTATCAATCATATAAATTAACATAACCCTGAGGCCCAAGCCTTAAAGAAACGGAGACAAGTCTTGAAGACATCAGGATAAACTGTAACTCAGAAGTTCAGTAAGTGCAAATTCAAAGTCTCAGAAGCTTTCCTTCTCTTTTGCATGCCCCAAAATATCAAAAAAAAAAAAAAATGTCTAAAATATCAAACAAAACAACCCCACAGGGCCGCAATGTGAAGTTTGCTGGCCAGGAGACTTTGAAAATGTCCCTACAATATCTGTGTGATTGATTTCTTAAAGGCATTTTTTTTCTGGGAGATCTACCATGATGGCATGTTATAACACCCCAAAACATAGTGGATGGTAAATAAAATGGATGCTAACTCCCAAAAGGGCAGCAAGGGAACAGAGGCTTTATATAATAGTGGAATTTCAAAAATCTCAACAACAAAAGACTACAAGGAATGCTTAATCATTATATTTGAGGGACACAAACCTACCTCCCCACCCTCTCAAATCAATGACTGGAGAGTTGGGTTGTTCAACAAGGCAAGGGGCGATGTAAACACATATACATTCATAACAGGAAATAGGAAATTACAAGTATCAAATGTATAATACTACTTTAGCATCACGACCATATGTACACCCAGGTAAGTGTGTCTGACATCTTAAGTGGTTTACATTGTATGGTTTATTATTATTATTATTATTATTATTATTGCTACTATTATTACTAAAAGGTCAATATAATAAAGCAGTTTCTCAGAAAGCACACTTCATCCAAATGACCAAGGAAGCTGGGAAAACATCTTTCTTTAAAATGACACCTCCTGCAGGGCAATAGATCCCCAGTCTTGTAGTTTATTTACCTTAAATTCTTAGGAACTTTCCGATTCTCTAAAGAATATCTACTATTCTTTTTCATGAACAGAACATGCCCTCTTCTATTGCAGGTGAAGTGAAACTAATCGAGAACAGATCAAGAACAAAGAACTCTTAAGGTTTGTTCTCATCTTTTAACCATTTTCATTCTGTTTCCACATATGGACATCCTGAAGCTGGGTCCCTTCCATCCGCATGTCTGCTGCTGAATTTCAAAATAGCAACCCCTGTTGTTGTTGCTAGGGAGATAATGAGGACACCTCACTACAACTATAGATGCTACTGCTGTTGCCACTACTCCAGGATACAGAGTAGAACAGGACTCCTCTCAGCTCTGCCTCCTACAGAGTAAGTCCAACAGCAGTACCCATCGCAGAAAATGCTCTATTTCAGATTCGCAACTCATCCTAGGGCTGCAATTACTGGCCCTAATTCTAAAGCCAGAAGCAGTGATGTGTCTGAATTCCAGAGAGACAACTGAATGGAAATGTTCACATCTGATCACCTCTCACATACAAATTACTGTGTATGCCAATCTGGCAATTACCTTCAAAGTAATAGCAAAAAACCATGCAATCAAATTCGTTATTATGGTTGCTTTCAATTACAAGAGGCAAGAACCTACCTACAGAAAATTTACTGAGGGGAGAAAATGGTTCTCTGTCACTATTTTAATTTTAAATCAAAGCAATTCATTTGGCAAAGCCTATTCACTTTTGGAAAGACTTTGCTGAAATACCCAGTTTAAAAATAAGAAAACAATTCACTCATTTCTTCCAACAGAGAAGCAAACTTTTATGGGACCAAAAATAAGGCCTCAATTCCCCCTGTTTTCTTTCATTGGACCTCAACAGTTAGAACCTGAACATTTCTAGTACCTTGTACATGGAAACAGAAAGGTGACACATGGAATATAGAATGGCATGGAACAGGATTGAGTCCTAGAAGGAAGACAGTATGGGTATAGACGCCAAGCTCCTTTTCATGCATGGCAGGAAAGGATAGAATATTTCCTAGCTTGTCTAGAAGAGCACTAAAAAGAAAGTGGATGGGAGTGAGCTAAACCACACCTCGAAGACCTCCCTCTCTTCTTTCCATAGGTTGGCTGACAAGATGCAGGGGATTATGGGAAGCACAGAGGATACAGAAGAGAGAAACATGGACTCCTAGAATGATGATGGTAAGAAGTACATTTTGTTGCACATGCATCTGGACCCCGTTAAATCTCAGAGATCTAGGTGGGGGCTTGTTTCAGCAGATGCCATGCCTTGCCTAAACACACACAAGACACAGGAATCAATTTTAGCATCTATTATCCTCATGGAGGTTAGACAAATTACTCAGCACATGATTCAATTTTTGATTAAAAATGTTAATACCACCAAATCTTCATTATTTGTAGATTCTATGTCTTACCAGCAAACCCACTGAAATGTATTGGTCACTTTGCAAATCATTGCTACCCAAGCTCTCTTGGTCATGCACAGAGCACAGTCTAAAACCCACATTCCCAGCTGAGGTCAAACAAGGCTACACCCTGTGTTCCTGCCTCAGCTCTTACACTGTAAACAAGCATCCCTTTCATGCTCTATTCAGCACTACATTTTTCACAGTGCTGTGCTTTTGTTAGTGATTCTTCTGTCTCCAATGGCCCCCAGGGTAGCCCTGAAGTAGTAGAGTCTAGTGTTCCCCAGTGTGAGAAAAATCTGTGCTGTACCTCACTAAGAAAATACAAGTATTAGATGAGCATCATCCAGTCACATCAGTGGAACTGTTGGCCACGCATCCAATGTTAATGAGCCAGCAGTGGTGTCATTAAATAGAGGCAAACAAAACAAGGTTATGTCTGGATCGCTTTGACAAAAACACTGAGATCAGAGATTCACTTGCAAACATGACTACAGAAAAGAGAAATGACCGACTGTTACAGTATTCATAAGACTTTGGGGAATCATGTAAGATAGTAAAAATTAATGTGTGACAAACCTAAGGGGCATAACTTGATGTCAATTACTTCCTTCAATAGCAGAATGAGTTTTTTTTTTTTGTTTTTTTTTTTTTTTTACAAATATTAGCCGCACAATTGGGCCAATGAAATCATTTTGTTTTGTGTCCTACCTTAAATCACCAGCAGGACAAGAATTAACTAAAATTCCCATTAGCAACATCAAACAGAAAATACACCCCAAGGTTCAAATGGGACTTCCTGTGACAAATGACAAACGGATTTCATTACATCTGGACAACATATCTGGAAACCAACTTACACATGTAACACACAGCTTACCAAAAGCTGCAGCCCCTGTTTGCTTCTCATAAGACTGAAAAGTTCATAAAAACTACACAAAGAAGCAAACTTCGTTCAAGTGAGCTAAGCTATCATCTAATATTAACCACTGGCAAGAGAGGTGCCACCATCTTCCCAAGAATCGGGCAAAGAAAATACCACCAGATCCTGAGACACATAGCAAGTGCGTTGTCATGGAGTATAGTCACATAGCTAGTCACAGGCCAAGAGAAGACTCACCACCAACCTCTTCATGTCCTTGATTGACACTTGTTCTACTACACCTGAATAGTCCCACGAAAACAATGACGCAAAGGCCAAAGTTAAGCATTCTTATTATGATGGGCCAAAATGTTGCTTTGCCAGCCTTAGTTCAGTTTTTCCATTATTTTTGTATTGAAATTGTTCTGATATTCTATTCTAATAAATTAATAACAGGATTACTTTACAAGTGAAACAGACCAGCAGAAAGCCCTGTGCAATAGAGTAGCCATGTCCCAAACCTAGCTACTCTCGTTCCCACTCCTCGCCATCTGCTATGACTCTTTCCTGGCATGGCTCCAAACCTCTAAATATTCCATTCAAGTGGATATTGATAAGTTTACCAATCTCATACAGTATGTTTTCACTTTCTTTACAATCACTAAAGATTCGTTTTCTTATGCCACCTTCATCTCCTCTGTGTATTTTTTTGCATAAACCAGTAAAAATTACATCATTATGCATTTATAAGAGCTGTGCCATACAAAGCAGTGTTTTACTCAAAATTAAGTACTAGCTGTGCATGGTAGCCCACACTTGTAATCCCAGTACTTGAAAGGCTAAGGCAAGATCATCCTTGTAAGTTTGTGGGCAGTCTGGGCTACATAATGAATTCCAGCTCAGCCAGAACTACCTAGTGGAATCTATCTCACACCTCACAATAAATAATATTGAAATTAAATCAATTACTAATCCATGTATGGTTGATAATCAAGAGGATGAATGAAGTAGACTGTTAGTCTAGGACCACTTGAATTATTGTAAAAAAAAAAAAAAAAGATGGAATACATAAGTAAAACCAAATGACAAAGTTGTAATTAAAATTGTTAGAAAATTAATTGCTATATAGAATAACAATTATATACAACAATTATATGTATTTGGAATATATATTCCAAACCCACAGTTTAGTTGTTTTGCCCTTAGGTTACCCACCTGGCATGTGTCACTATTTAAACCCTTTAATAATATAAGATATTATATAGGCTAGATAGACCTGAATTTTCCTACTGATAGTCAGCTCCTCCTTAACCTTGTAGTTGATCTCAGACTTTCATTTCCTTCTCTCTGGAGACATGGTTACATATATTTCCCTCACTACTTCACCTTTTATTTTTACTTTCTCAGCTAGCAGAAGCACATCCCCAGTACAATTCCCTAAAAGAACCCGGAGTTATGGATTCTCAGGCAATCTTATGATCATGGTCATATAGTAGAGGGCTACCTCCAGCCAACAGTACCATCACCTCAGTCAACACTGCATAAGTTTTCTTCTGCATTTCATTTTTCTTGCTACTCATAACATCTATGCAAAAGAAGCCATTTTGGTTGGGTTGAGTTTCAGCTCAGCTTGTGTAAGATGGGGATCAGGTCAACTCATGAGACCAAGGAAATAGGCTTGCAAATTATATTTAGAAGTATCAGTTTTCTGAGCTGTCCTGATGCTTGTCCATATTTAGCAGAAAGGACTATATGACATGTTTCTGAGAATAAAAGGTAAACTGGTAATATTTGAGCAATTTTGGGGTGCTAAGTTGAAAAAGGGGGTCTAGCTGAGTGAACTTGGGATTAGAAATGTCACTCCAGTATTACATAAAATATCAATACTGATTTGCTTATAATGTGCATGTGCACATATTTCAGTTATTAGATAATATTGTGACACACAGGGCAGAACAAGTGAAAAATACAGACACAATTTGACAAAAAAAATCTAAGCTATTACATAGATAGTCCCTTTCCACACAAAAACTGAATTAATCTGTGGAACTGGTTTTGGGATGTGTCAACTCCGCATTTGGCAATTTAGGAATAAATTGCATTTCTCCATCATCAAAGAAGGCCTCTGTGCTAAGGTGATTCATATCTCCCTCTACCAACATTAGCAAAGGGTTTCCTATTGCATTCTGTATAAATCTAAACCCAGGCAGGCCTCCAACAAGTCACATTAACATCAAGACTAGGAATGTCAAAAGTAGGATGATTTAAATGACTTTCAATTGAAATAAAAACGTATTAAAGGAACTCACATCATTCTTAGAAAGTAGCCTCACTGGTGTGATATGATTTAGGTGCTTGGGGGTGTCTAGTCTAATATTTTCCTCGGTTAGAGAGTTTTGAGTGAGAAAATTCTTTGCATATGCAGGTGAAAAGTCACCACAGTAAGTATTAAATGCCCAAAGAAGTTGTTTGAGATCAGCCATGTCAGTGACATGCCTATCCCCTTGGCTTATCATCCAGTGGGTCCATGATGGGGACAAAATTTAATGTGGCTTAAAATCTAGGAGATCTTTAAAACATTTTTTGAGTGAATGTATGTATTGTGTGTGGTGTGTATGTCTATTGGCCTGCCTGCCTGCCAGCCTGCCTGCCTGTCTATGTAGGGGTTTGTGCATGTGAATTCTGGTGTCTACAGAAAAAAGAAGAGGGTTCCAATCCCTTGATCACAAGTGACAAGTGGTTGTGAGCCACCCAACCTGAGTGCTAGAAAACCAACTCCAGTCATGTAAGAATGGGAGGTGTGTTTGTAACTGCTGCGGTCTCTCTCCAGCATCAGATCACCTGTATGTATTTCTTCACAAACTAAGATTTCCCTGTTACTGAGTTGCAGCTTCCAGGCTGACTGTGGAATTTATCCCATTGGAGTGCAACTTCCCTTGCATGTTTGTGGTTGTTGGTTGATTAGTCCAGACCTCAGCCTTCTAAATATCTATAACAACATTCTACAGAGATACCTGTAGGTCATCTGCATTGTGTCCTGCATTGACATGTTTCATGTACTTGGACATTCTGTATTTGTCTTTCTCTATTTGGTTAACAAATTACACATTTCTATTTCTGTGCATGTGTATGAGGTGAGAGCACATGATGCTGCCTATTTTGAAATTTGATTGAAATAAATTAAATTTTGTCTTATTGAATTATCCCATTGTTTTCCAGGATCACAAGGTGGGCCTAGGTCTTTAGATAGAGGTGAAAAACAAAAACAGTCAGAGATAGTGAGTCACCCTGGTGCTTCTGCCAGCCTGCTTGGAACATTTAGAAGTGACTACTGCTGATCTTCAGAAAAAGCTAAAGGAGCTCAGAGGCCAAGAGCGCTGGGTGCTGTGACCAGAGCTGCTCCCTACTCATTGTGACAGGGGATACTGCCTACTCACTCCTAGCCTGCTTCCCAGCTGCAAAGTAGAGATTAAAACCATCCAAGCCAGCATGGCTATGATGGACACTGAGTAAGAAATGGATGCTGAATTTATGCACACCATCTCCATTATTGTAGTGACTCTAAAATGAATAAATGAAAGCTACAAGATGGCAAGCTGCTCATCCAGTCATCTTTGAGGCTGGAGAGTCTGTGCTTTCTTCCACACAAAGTAGCCATTCTCATTGTCAACTTGACTGGATTTAGAATCACCTAGGAGATACACCTCTGAGTGTTCTCAGGGTGTGTCCTGACAGGATTAGCAAAGGGGAGAAGACTCACTGCAAACAGAAGTGACAGCACTGTGAGGACTAGCATCCCAGACTGAATGCAGAGGGAGAAAGGACAGAGCTAACTGAGTAGCAGCACCTACCACTCTGCATTTTGGCTGCAGACACAATACAAGCAGCCAGATCATACTCCCTGTGCCATATCTACACTACCAAGATAGACTGAACCCTCAGATCGCAACCTTTTATCATAGCTGTTAAGTAACGAGAACTCTAATATGTTGATGGTTTCTTATCATATCAGTGAAAGAATTACCACCTCAAGAGTAGGCTGATGTCACTTGTCCCTTTCTATGTTTGCTCCTCCTGAGTTTCTGAAAGGGTTCAAGAAAGTGGAGGTGCCTCTCTACACATGAGAAAGATAATCATCTTCATCAGAAAACACAAAACCCTAGGGAAGCCATACAGTCAATGCACCTCCTCAAGCATGGCAACAGAATGGTCCTTTTGCTCCACCATGATTTCTGGGAGGGCCCAGCCAAGAGTCTCTGTCCATTTCACAATTCATATTCGTTGAGTAATGAGAAAGAAAATGATTACCCATGTGGTTTAATCTTCTGGCTTTACATGCTGTATTTGGGATATACACTGCTTCTCTAAGAAGGCCCTGGAGTTTTTCAAATTAATTTGTAATTCCTTTGAAATATGTCCCTTAAAGCATAGAATCCTATCTTTTAAAAATCCTTACCACTCATAATTCAGAGTTCTGAGCTTCATAAGTGTTCTTAAGCACAGCAGGCTCTCCATAAATATTTGCTGACAGTTCAGTAAGCATTAGCTGATGATGGTAACCCACTTAAAATATATATGCAAACTGTGTGGAGGTACACAGCACACATACCACCACAGCTAACTTGAAGTTTCCCAATCCTGCAGGATTTAAAGCATCCATCTATCTGTCTGTCTGCCTGTCTGTTTGTCTATCTAACTGTAATCTATCACCTACCTACCTACTTATGTGTCTCTGACTCTGTCTCTATCTATTAGTTTACATTGACAAATTGAATGGATTTGGAATTACCTAAGAGAAACATTGTATTGAATATGCCCAGAAAGGATTACATGAGGCCTCTGAAAGTAGGTGGCAGCATCCTATGGGCTGGGAATCTAAGCTAAAAACAAAAAGAGACAAAAGGAAAAACAGATGAATGTCAGCATCTGTACTTCTCTGCTTCCTATGTTCCAAGATGTGAGCAAGCAACTGCCACTCGTTCCTGACATCAGGAGACACCTGACCATGATTTCCTAGACCATCTACAGACCCCAAGCCAGCCTCTCTTCCCTTGAGTTGCTTCTCGTCAAGTCTTTTGATGTGTTGATAAGAAAAGTAATATTCCCAACCCCTTTTCATTTTTCTCTCATTTCTGACAAATTTCTTTGACCCCCTTCTCTCTCCTCACTTGCCCTCAACAGCACTGATGATTTTATATTCTTATAAGGCTTTCTTCTGTTGGAAACAACTTGTCCTCATCTCTTTATTCTATCACTCACTTGCATTCTCACCCTCGGGCTTAATTCATTCTGAGAGCACATAGGTGCTCAAGACTTAGAATCCCAAGACTTAGAATCATTCATTTTCTAAGTACAGGACTTAACGTCTAGATTGTTAAAATCACTCATTCTCTAAGCACACAAACTTAACTTCCAGGTTCCCAATGTTAACTCAACACTTAGAATACCTAAGTGGATGCTCAGAGGATAATACACAAATGAAGAAACAGGTAAATATATATATAGCTGTTTTGATAGGTGTTCACTAGTCATGCCTTATAACTAACTTAACTACATTCTAAAACTAAAGAACTTGTCTCCATTTATATATTCTTTAAAATATCTGATCCAACTCTATACACTTAACAAACCTAGGTGGAAAAAAATGATGGGGTAATATCTCAACTATTCCACAAATTGACAAATAATTTCATTCCATCAATTTGCATACTAAGTGGTCAAACATGTTTAGCTACAATGCTGTTTTCAACTGATGACAGCATTTCCTGAAGCATATGATGAGACAATTTCAAAGATGTAAGCCATTTGTATCCTGTGAGATTCTGAATGATTCCAACATTGGCTCAAACTCTTTCCATAACTGTCCATACCTGGCAAACAAACAAATGTCCTGGAAGTATTTGAAATGATTATTCAAATTGGTTAAAAGCATCTTACAGCAGTTCCCTTACTGTTTTTCTTCTTTTTGTATCCAGCTAGTGAAGAGATCCAAGTTGTCCTTTATAATGGAGGACATATTCTAGGCATACACACACACACACACACACACACACACACACACACACACACACACACTTGAATGGATAATCCCAGATTCTTTCTGGTAGGCAGTAAACAAAACACAAATGGCAAATTACCCCTACCTTTAATTGTTTGTTTGTTTGGTTTTTTTTTTACCATACCATAAGCCATAGTTTCATAAACCTCCATTTTACTGCTGAAAACATAAAGCATAATGAGGTAAAAATGAAAGTACATATGTTTTTGTATTATTTTAACAAACAATTTGTCAGGCTATGTTGATGTCTAGAAAACCATCTACCAGACTCTGTTGATTAGACAGGGAACCTCAGAACATAGTGACTATATCTAGTCCTGCCTGCGCTCTTTTTCTAGATTCAAGCTATCCAAGGTAAACACACAAAGCTCTTTACTAACCATAGAATAAAGCAAACAATGAGTTGAGAAGAGACTACAATACAAATGGGGCAAACAAGTAAACGGAAATATCCAAATTCACCTACAATGCAAAATGTATCACACACAGGGCTAGGGACAGAATGAGAAGTTGCCCCTTGGCTCCAAATTTCATCTAAAGAGCAAAGCTGAAGATAAGCGTTGCAACTTGGCCTGACTTAAAGAATACATACATCACTACAAGTTCTTCCGTGAAGAACCTAAACATTTCTTTGGAGCAGCCATGTCTTTCTAGTGATGGTTGTTGGGGACAGTGTGTCAAGCCATTCCAGAGTCCAGGCAGGTTTTCATCTTTCCCATTCTCCCACATCCACAGGCTCAGGGATGTTCTACTGGAGCCTGTTGAAATTATAAAGGACATCTGCAAGAAGAAGACCAAAGTGACTAGAAAACCCAGGGGACTTGCAAGTTGTCACCAGCTTGTGTTTGAGGATCCTAGGATGCTTTTTTTTTTTTTGCAGCCATCAGATTGAAATCTTCCCAAGTACAGGAAATACTCCTTGACACCTCAACAGGGGAGGGTGCACTGTTTATTGGATGCTGAAAGCCTTCCTGTGTCTGGGAAAGCTATTTTAAAGAATTTCCTGCTATTTTCATCCAAGATCAGTAAAACAAGAAAACAGAGTCTTTGACTCTGTAATGATCACCTTGACCTTGAATACATAGCCATATATTTGTATGAGCTTAAAGGCACAAACACAGATACACAGGGAGACAAAGCAAACCCTATAAATTCCCTATCCACCAAAGGCAACCTTAAGCCACTTCTTTTCATTTGTTTTCTTTTAGAGGAAAACTCTGTCAGTACTCCCTAAGCCCTTCACTGAGATTCCTCTTTTCAGATTTTTTTTCTTTTTCCTTGAGATGGTCATTGAAATGAATGAAAAATGGACAAGCCTAGCCAAGCGAATTCTTGGCTGTAGCTTCCTGGGGAAGTGCTTTGTGGGTAGGCAGCTGAATGAGCTGCTATAAAAGTCAGGGAGCTGGCATTTAATCATTTCCGTTTCATTCCCGCTTGCCTGCATAAGAAACATCAGGCTGCTCAGAGGGAATGGATGTTTTAATGTCTGATTTCAATCAACTACCAAAGAGTTCCTTCCAATAATAAAGGTTTTCCACCAATATTGTGATTCCTTCACTCATGAATGGGATGCCACCTTTCATCAAAGTCCTTGCAGCTCTTATTTCTACATAAGTGTGTAGTACCCAGGGGCTGTGACAGTCTCCTCCTCTTCTACCAGTCTTTCTCTTCTCCCATGGTACTAAGAACTGGAATTATCATGAAGATCATCGACTGCCATCCAGCTGAAAGTCTATATTCTGTGTGTGGCCTCTGCTACATTGAGCACATGACCAAGTTTCTGATGAAAATACCTGTAATGTCCAAGAAGTGTCCTCAAGGGCAAGAAATGATTTTTATTATTTCCTTCTTCCAACTCTCTAGAGTATAGATAAGATGCAATAATGAAGCTCTGGTAGCCATGATGGTCCATGAGGTAGACATCTACCACAGGACTGATAGCAGAGAAATAGAATGTTGGGTTCCTGACTGCATAATTAAATTAGTCTGGTTTTGGAACATCTGTCTTTTTAGAGATGATTGGGCAGGTAATGAGCCAACAATAGCATAGCCCTGAACTATTTAGCTCCTTTTCATTTGTTTATTTTATCAAAACAGAAATTTGGTCACTCTTATCCAAACAGAGCCCTAATTCATATGATGTTCTTGTCACTCTCTCTACTAGATTCTCAAAAACACTAATGATTAGTTCTAACAAAACAGGGTCTTTGAATTCTAACATTTATGCTTATGTGAAGACATTAGCTGCAGTCCTTCATGTACATAAGCCATGTACCAAGCACAGCACTGTCTTGGCATGATGCAGGCGATCCTCGGAGAAGCCTTAAAAGAGTACCCTGTGTAGAATGGAAGAACATAATAAGGTCTCACCACTGCTGATGGAACTGAGAAATATTCTCTCCTCTTCATTAGCTTCATAAACCATCAAGACACTTAGCCCCAGAGCTGCCTGCTATGACCATCTTAAGCCAGTGTGTCTGCACTGAGAACATTATGTGAGGTGAAGTAACCGAGGTCAAATTACACTATCTAATATCCACTGGGTCTCTGTGTATCTTTACTCTCTCATTTGGGCTTGATGGAAGGATACCAGACTCACTGTTATGAGATTCTGTTAGTTCTACTGATTATGTAATTATTGTAGCAAAATACTTTTTACAGGCTTCTCTGAGCACTTCAGTGATGGGCTGGTTGTTCTAACACATTACCAGGCTTCCCACTGGCTCCCTACTGCATAGAAACAATCAGTACTACAGCTGTAGCTTGATTTAATTCTCCACCTTTATGCCAGGGCTTTAATACTGTCTAGTAAAAGGCATTATTGTCCTGAATCCCAGCCAAGCAAAGTCAAACTGTCTATAGCAGGGTATTAAAAACCACAGTATTCTTATAATACAATAACCATGCAAATGACAATTTGGGTAAGCCTGCATGAGCCAGCTTATTCACTGTCATGACAATTAGAAGATCGCCATGACATTGTTAGTTGCCCTTTTGAATAAAAGAGGTATTGCTGGGGCTTTAATAGATATAATACATCAATAGGAAGTATCTTTCTTGAATTCTTAAGCATGGAAAAATTCACAAGAGATCCTAAAGCCAAAGATCTCTGCGGTTTAGGAAGGATGAAAATGTACTCATTTGTCTGAAGACTACTCTCTCATATAAATTACTATCTGATTTACCCCTCCCCCTAAAATCTAAAGAATGACTAATGACTTACCTCACTTCTGTTTCCAGTGGCTCCCTACTGCACAGGAACTGCCAGTAGAATCAGCTTCTAAATAGTGACTCAGACATATTTCTACAGCATCTTTTCTCTACATAGGTAAGTTCTTCGACTCTGAGCCAAACATTTCCTTCAGGCCATTCTAATAACTCTTATATACCCCATAGAAGTGCTCTATGAATTTTAGTCAACCAAAAATGGACCATTGAATATTAACTCTTGGCTCTTCAGAGGGATGCCTGCTTCATCAGGTCAGTTCATACACTCAAGCACACATACAGCACTTAACACAGATTCTCACATTGCTTCTATTTCTATACATGTCTTACTTTACAAGCTAGCCATGGATAACTAATAGCACTCACCATTAAGAAAATAGTAATTGCAATACATCAAAAAATAAAACTACTTAAAGCAAAATAAAACATCCAATAAAATGATGAGTCTGGAAATACTTTAAGGCTGGGGCACAGCTCAGAGGGAAGGCATTTGCTTAGCATGAGTATAGTCCTGAGTTCAAACCCAAGCATCTCAAAAATGTTTTCAGCACTAAGCATCATTCCACAGGAGACCTGTATCCCCAAAGCTCTGAAATAAGAATAAAAAGGCCATGCTTTAAACAGAAAAACTAAGTTGTGTCACCATCTCTCTTAGGTTTCCTTCTCTTTTGCTATTAATGAATCATCATAGCCTGTAAAAGGAAACATTTTTAAATACAAAGAATGTTTTAAAGGTAAGGTACAAATAAGGTAGCCTTATTGGGAGCATCTGAGATCCTACAACTAAATGAGTGCATGGGAAAGTTCTCATGCCTTCACAACACCCTGCTCAGGAGCTGAATACTGAGTTTACTCCCACAAGAAATAGCCTATGTGATGTTCATCCAGTCACATCAGTCCATTGTCTTTATCACTGTTCCTGACTTCAGACGAGCTGAATAGTAAAGGCCTAGGATACAAATGTAATGAAAATATTCTGGGAGCCTACTTCATGCTATTTCATAAAGACAGTGTGACCAGTGCTAAGAAAAAAAAAAAAAAAAAAAAAAACAGATCCTGCTGAAATCACAGAGACAGAGGCAAAGGTGAGACTAGTCAACTGCCCAGCTGTCTCCAAAAGAGATGGTCTGATTCCCAAGAATTCCATTGTGTTAGGAGGAGAGAAAATCAAACATAAAGCACAGAGTGTCAGGTTGTATTATTACCCAATTCTAGAAATACAAGGAGGAATGACAGCAATTTGGACCATCTAGGTGGTGAATGACAGAGCCCTTCTGTCTTCACAGAGATGAGCAAGGTAGACAGGAGCTCACAGGCTGGATTCTTGTTCAGGGAAGGATGGTGAGGAGAAACTGGTAGGATGTGTATTTGATCTATGAAACTATGTTTCATCAAAGGTCACTTATTTATTAGAATAAAAAGTTATGTGGTTTGTACAGTTTCAATATTAAAATTCCTTCACTGGCCGCCTGTGTGAAATGAATGTTAAGAAAATATAATGAGTTAGATTTCATTCAGCTGCAGACATTCCATGTTTACTGTAGCTTACTCCGCCCATGGCTATACAAAGGCTTCTGAGTTCCATGTGAAATTAGTTGAGACATTTTCGTTTGCTTTTCTTGTATTATATACATACTTAATCTTAATACATTGTATCTGTATGTGATTTCAGAGAATAGTATTGTAATTTGATCATCTTTGTAGAAGCCCACAAGTGGGTGAGAGCACATGGTGTTTATCTTTCTCTGTGTGGCTTATTTCAGTTAATCTGACAATCTCCACTTCCATCCATGTTCTGTAAATGACATAATCTCATCTTTTTATGGATGAATACATATCATGTTTTATGTGCCATGTTTTTTTCCAATCTACTCATCTGTTAGTAAACATTTTGGTGGATTCCCTAGCTTGGCTATTGTTAGTGGTACCAAAACAAATACAGGCATGTGGATAATGTATTATATAATACTTTTTCTTGGCTATATTACCCAATACTGGGACTATTGAATCATGTGGTAATTCTACTTTCAGCTTTTAGAAAGACTTTCATGCTGTTTTACACAACAGTAGTACCAACTTGTACTTACAATACTACTGTAGGTATATGAAATGCAAATGTTATGTGTAAAAGACAGTAGACTACATGAAGCCTAGAATTTAGGTGATGTTACCTGTTACAAGTGTACACATTATTTGATACCACATGAGTGACAGAGATGACCCAATGAGCATTTAAACAAAGAGGAAATGGCCAATATACTCGAACATTTGCAGAGGGTCAGGAAAGGGAAATCATAGGATAAACCCAAGGAAAATAGTAATTATTTGGGAGACAATAACTCCAGTGAATAAGAATAAAAGAGGAAATGAGCAAGGCTTCTGAGAAAAAGCAACAGCCCCTGCATGGATTTTATTACCAGCTCTGAAGTCTAGCAAATTTCAAATTAAAGTTCTAGAAATTCTGTAGATGACTGAGTGAAGTCTTTAAATATATGTGAGTTGTCTATATAAATTGGCTCTAGCTTGGTTTCAATAATGACCACAGACTACCAAGCAGAGTGCAGTAGACTGACATAATGACACATGAGGTGTCACTTTCCTTAAACATGGCTAGCTATCACACTTTATATAGTTAGTCCATTCCACATGGAAGGATTCTTATCTGTAGCTAGAGCACAAGAATGAGTAAATCATGTCCTGATCCCCAAAATTAGAAATATACCAATTCAATAGTACAGTACACACCTCAAATACATGAGGACTTGATTCAAAAACCACACACACACACACACACACACACACACACACACACACACAGGGAGGAGCAGGGAGAGAGGGGCATGGAGAGGACAGAGAAATGAGATTCTCAAAGCAAGAATTTTGTTCACTGTATTAGTCTCTGGAAGGTCAATGTCCTATTTCCTGCAGAGTACAACACTGCAATTTTGTAATGAAAATACAATTGTATAGTGAAAATGAGTCAGCCATGAGCAGACCATGAGAAAGGAGACAATTTAATTTACTTTTGATTCCTTTTTTCTTCTAAACTTTATAGCTATTTGTTGGAGAAGATGAAGGGAATTCAGCTGAACCTCAATTGTATGCAATCATCCCTATAAGATATGTGAAGACCAAGGTCTATTTGAATATTGAACTGTTAGAAAATTTCCCAGGGGAGACACTGCTGGTACAACATGAGAAGACAAAACTATGTGATGTGGATATAACATATATTATCATTGCTATCTATCAAAAGCAATAAGGCTTCTTACTTGCCTTGTCTCCAATATTTTTCCTGCTTCAGGCACCAAGGATTTATTAATGTATTAAGATGTTCTCAGGTGCAAGCAAAGGAGCACTTATCTCACACACACACACACACACACACACACACACACACACACACACACACACACACACACTCACCTTGGTGGTTGATTTTGATTTTAATATTAGTACAAAAGTATAATAATTACTTTGTAAAGAAATAAGTGAAGGATGTTTTTGTTTGTGCATCAGGGCCATTGATGATGTCACTGTAGCTATGGGAATTGATTACTACCTAAATAAGCTGACTGTGGCACCAGGGAACTATCAACCATTGTTGTTTTGTTTTGTTTCTGAGAGTCACATGGATAGATGCCATTTCAACTTCTTCCTGTTTAAAAGTTGAAGATAAAAAGACATCTTGCAAATTGAGTTCTAAAAGCTTTAAAACAATTGCAACTTCATGTCTAGTTTAAAAACAAACTTTATAATGACGTCAACACTATTCAATGTCTACTCAAGTGAGATTTGTTATGACAACTGCCTTTCCCCATCTACCTTATTCCATGTCAGTGTCCCAGGGCTCCAGCAGCAAGCCCTCTGAAGCTGGAGCAGCAGTAAGAGAAGAACCAGGTGGAATCATTTCTTCCACCTCCATGTAAGCTGCTGGAGTTGCACTCATGATTTCAAAGCAGCATCCTCCAATCCATGGGTCACTGAAACAGGCTACCAAATTTGGATAAAACTTGATTCCTTCCAACAAATGACTATGAAGTATGGAAGAAAACAACACAAAGAAAAGAAAAAAAAATCTCAAAGTCTAACTGGCCACACCTGTCCTGCTATATGCGATGCAAAGAAAGTTTCACAGTGCCTACCAAGAGCTAACTGTGTGAGCTCTGTACTTATACTGGGCATAACCCTGTAACAAGCCCTCGCCAGTGAAAAATAGGCAACAAAAAAGTACAGAACTTTGGAACTAGGAAGATGACATGAGGCATCCCTAGGACCCAGCTGGGTGGGCATGGTACTGTGGCCAGCTTATAATCCCAGGGATCAAGAGGAAGAACCAGGGAATCCCCAGAGCAAACTTGCTAGCCTACTAGGCTAAAAGATGTGTTTCAGGTTCAGCACAAAATCTAACCTCAATATATAAGGTGGGAAGCAATCAACTAAAGATGCATGTCAACCTCAGGCCTCCACACATAGGCACACATGTGTATCCACACATGTGAATACCACACAAACCACCATCCCCAGATTTGCCTGGCATATGAAAAAATGACATGTGACTGAGAGATGCTTGTGTTAACAAATGTCTTCTTTTGTGATCAGTGTCCGCTATGCTGCTTATGAAGCTGAACGGTCACTCTTCCCTACAAGAGGTATTGGTCTAGAATGTCTAGAATCACCTCTTTCCTCTAGCTGAGTTGATGCCTAGTAAACTTTAGGGCCTCAAGAAAGCACTGTTAAGATTCTGAGGAGGCAGCTATTCCACAGGTACACAGCTCTCTGCAGTCTGCCCCCGAGATGTCTCACTCACTCTCCTCTCAAATGTCCTTCCACAGTTTCTAAACAATGCTATGTAGATTCTTCTTTTAAATTGCCATGGAGAGCCACAAGGTGCACACTGAACAGTAACTGTCAAATAAAGGTTGCTTGGACTGGAAGGAGTGCAGCATCAGCCGAGAAAGACCTAGGGTTCCCAGGCAGAGAAACCCTTTGTTCAAACTCACAGCTGGATCCCCACCTCTGAGAGTCCTAGAAAGTCTCTGAGCATCCCCAAAGCCCAACTTCTTCCACTGTATAATAGAGATAATGAGCAGAGCTGTCCTCAAAAGATTGCTGTGTGGATGCAATGGGGTGACATGTCAAAGCTCTTGGCTTTGTGCCTGACTTATAGTAAGTGCCCAAGAATTACTGCTATTGTTCACAGGAACACGAGTTCTTAAATAGATCTATGAACAGGCTTAGGAAAGTGAGCCATTTATGGGCATTTCCCCGGGTTTCTCCAGTTGCAGCTGTTATTGGATTCCAATCTATTTAAATTAAACATTTAAAGCTTGGCACAACAGCCTCACCCTAGGGTGGCTCTACTCACAGGAAGCCTACCCAGTGCCTGATAACTCCAGGCTGCTGAATCATAGTTCTCTTAGGCTACCATTACTGCATCAAAGCAAAGTAGTCTTCTCTATACATTCATCTTATGGCAAGCACCTTAAGATAGGAGCAGTGACCTCAACACTGAGAGTTGAAGGGTAATGCTGTTACCTGTCCAGGCAGTTACCTGTCTAGACCTATTAAAC
This sequence comes from Cricetiscus sungorus, assembly GCA_030556225.1. Lineage (NCBI taxonomy): Eukaryota > Metazoa > Chordata > Mammalia > Rodentia > Cricetidae > Cricetiscus > Cricetiscus sungorus. The sequence goes on along the minus strand of JANBXA010000740.1, from coordinate 28,796,095 downwards.
TGGAAGTTCTTCTTTGTCTACAGCCAATGCAGAGGAAGCTGCCTTAGGCAGTTATAGCCTATCACACCAAACCCTTCTAGCCTGCTGGTTGCTGATCTCTGGAGCTTGGATGGACAGATGCAGAGATCCCATCCATGACTACAATAATAAATGAAACTAGAAGTCTGTCTCTTTTATAGCTCTGAATGAGATATTACTGTGAGGATGGGGCACAAAAAGGGAGGCTCTAAAAATAAAAGAAACCAGCCAGCAGGATGCCAATATGTCAGGTATGTGAATAACTTTGGGAAATGTTTAAGTGACATAACTTGCAGTTGAGAGCAGGATGCAGAATGCCAGATCATAGTGGCATACACAGGTCCATGGTTGTGGGGTGTCCATCACTGAGAGCCACACTTGCTCCTTGGGCCCCAGCACCAGAGTAAACTCCAGAGCTACCCACTTTGCTGGTCCCAGACCTCTGCTTCCTGTTCCCAGACTTTCTCAATCTTCCTTTCTTTAATTTCTCACACTCATACTTCTTTGAACATATTTCTGTCCTTCCTGGAGAAGCCCAGCAGGTACTTCCACTACTCTGGAGATTCAGCCTTTTACTCCAATAACTGCTTCCTCGATATGTTCTTACAGACACATTGACATTACAAAATGGACCTCAATCGACCACTATGACCTAGTTCATAACATATAAGTTTATATATCATGACAACATTTTTTCTGCATCATGTGGCAACTGTTCAATAAAAGTACTTCTTTATAGCAGCATCCATGCATCTTAAGAAATGAAGGAACCACGTGACTGTTTTGATTGTCCAGGGTGACGCTGGGCTGAGGAAAATGAGCCCCGTGGGAATAACTTTACAAGCTAGTTCTCTTGCCATGAGACCCAAGCTCTGTGCACAAACAAGTCCCCTTGGCCCTCTGCAGGACTGGGCGTGGCCAGCACCATCTGCTTGGGGAGATGGGGAGACTGTTATTTCATTTCCATCTAATGGCTTACCCTGAGCCAGGATACCTCTCTTTTCAAAGGGCTGCACCATTTCATACTTTGTACACAACTGTGTTTTATGTATTTTAGGAAATGCAAAATAGATTTCACTTTGCAGTTGACAAGTACCAACTAAAAAACAAAGCCAATGTTAACATGCCCCAGACCTACCTGAAGAATATATCATTTATGTGTAACAGTGTTAATATGTGAAGTTAAATAAATTAGAATTACACAAGAGAAATATCTGTGATGGTCCTATCTCTCAAGCACTAAAAAAAATCAGGAGGGGAAAAATCTTACTTATCTTTAAGAAATGATGTTTAATCTAGGACACAGAAATGGACAATTAGGTCAGGCATCATGTATCAAAATCTTGGGCAGAATGCCAAATATTTAATGTGAAAGCTGCCCTGGAATTTGACAAGGGAAAAATTTAATGTACATTTATAATTATGGGCAAAATATGGAAATGTCAGAATGGGTTGTTGTTTGCTTCAAAGAAATAAAGTATGTTGATACCCCCCCCCCAGTGTTTTAGCCTGGTTAACATCACACAAAGCCTGTGTGGTAATGTAGTGGCTGAAGTCAGATGTCTTCAGGTCCAGAAACCAAAACACTGACTCAAATCTGCTTAAGCTATATAGTTGGATAGACAGAGACAGACATCACCACACACACACACACACACACACACACACACACACACACACGTATGCCTCCCCCCCTCTCCCCACAAATGCACAATAATCTCACTATCCAGTACTAAAGAGAGTAAGTTGCAGGCATCATGACCCCTTGTTCCTAAGGACTTCAACCTTTCTCTCCTAAAATCGAGTGTGTTCTTTTATTTGCACTGAGTTTCAAACTGAATAGTGTCTCCCCCAGAAAACAAATAAACAAACAAACAAGCCTCATGTTACCTGGAACTTCAGAACTTTATTTAGAAATAAAATTTCTATAGATTAATTAATGAAGATATTGTTGTACTAGATTATGGCAGGAAGCTGAATTCAATGAGTGATGTCCTTATATGGCCATGCAATAACACATAAAGACAGCCACACAGCTGATAGGGCAGGGATTGAAACGGCACAGCTGCTGACTAAGGAATGGCAATGGTTGCCAGCAGCCACCACCAGCAAAGACAGGATCCGCTATACAAAGCCCCCACCAACACCTCAAATTCAGATTTTGAGGCCCCAGTGCTATGAAACAATGTATCTCTGCCATTTTAAGGCCACTAGTATGCATATTTTGTCATAGATGCTCTATGGAACTAATACACGCTCATAATACATTTATGAAATCAGAAAATTTAATACCAATACAATATTAGAATATCATAATGTCATTGATATTCACAGTAATTCTTCTCATAGGTTTTTTTCCTCCAAGCCAAACCCAACCCCAGGATCACACACTGAGTTTTGCTATCACCTTTCCTTAGGCTCTATTTGTCAATCTGAATCCATTCTTCAACCTTTGCCTAACCTTCTAAGCACAGGTAGCTTGGATGATTGCAGGCCACAGGCTTGGTAGAAGATTGCTCAAGACTTTTATCATGTTATTCCCTTGATATCGTCCATGCTGGGCCTGGTACCAATAGCTACCAAGCTTTCTATTTACCTTATTCCCTCCATTGCCTAAACAGACTATCCCTAAGAGGTCCACACAAATCATTCGCTGACCTCCTCTAACCATGTAATTTTCTGCTATTCCAACAGTCAGCAATAGGTACCATTTCAAGTGTTCCTTTGTCATTTAGTGTGAACCTGACCACATCGTCATTTCATGAATCTCATCTTATGTACTACGCACATACTGCTTGGGCTTAATTAGACTATTTAAAGCAATTTATTATACAATTAAATACTTGATTCTCTCACCAGCTGCATTTTCCAGCTTGACTTGGGTAAAGCACAAGAGAAAGAGGACAGAGTACATCTTTCCTTTGCAGAAAAGCCAGTGATTATCAATCAGTAATTATTTCCATAAGAAGCATTATCCTTTCAGGTATACAGCTGATGTTTGCTCATTAGGCAAAGATACTCCAGGGAATAGGACATGACTCATAAATAGGTAAGGTAGTTTTATTATCAGCCCTGGATTCAAAGACTACACAATTCTACTATTCATACAGATAAAGGAAATGAAGCAATTTGATTCAAGACTCACTAATTTCTATTTACATTACTGGAAGTCCATTTGCTTCAAAGTACTTGATTTATAGAATATTTCTAAAGAAATATACTTCAATTCTTTCAAGTATAAATAGTTATTTCTTAAAGCCAAATCCAAATAAACTGTTCAGTTAGATCGTATTTTAATAAATATATAAGAAGCTTCCATAATTAGCATCTCACAGCCAGAGACATGAATCTAATAGAAAACTAATTTAGCTCAGGATTGGATCAGGGGATGCTCTGACTTGCTACTTTAATTCCAGTTTTAATAGTCTCTGGAAATGTGCTGCTGGTTTATTAGGTGATTTTACCTTCCTTTAAAAAAAATAAAACAGCTTGATTTGGGTTCAAAATGCGGTTCAACATCCTACATCAGAGATGGTGTGTGGTGTCCCTATCTTCTTAAAATGCATACTGGCCTTCATTCACATTGATAAATGAAGATTACTTGTATATGTAAGAAGTTCACTGTGCTTGGAGTCAAGCCCTCTCTTCCCTCTGCCTCTGTTGATTTTACTTCTGCTCCACTTTTCATAGATACACAAAAGTAAGCCTGGCTTGTTCCTTGTAGAGTGTCACAAATAATGAACTCCTTCATTCAATATTAAGCTTGCGCCTTCCACAACCCTGAAACTCCTCTAGGATTCTGATCTCATTTTCAAACTCAAAACTTTGTTTCATGGTCTTTGAACAAGTCCTTTCTGTTGTTAATGGGCTCCAGAAGAAAAGAGACACCAAATCCCACTCAGTCACACACTCACCTAGAACCTCTCCTCTCATAGCTGGTTATGCTTACTCTCACACACAGCAATGTTTCAAAGCCTTCTGATTATATGCACTCAATAAAGACTTTCTTCCCCCACAAATGTCAAGGTCTGTCCATGCAGATGCGGCTTTTGACAAATTTTAATAATTCTATGGATGTGATTCCTGTGGGGCTCTGAAATATTTTTAAACGAGTGAACACATTAAGCAGACTAGCATGCCAGCCATAACGTTGAGCTGTTTCCCCTTTTATAAAAGTTAAGGCTAATTTTCTCTGGCTACTCTCAGGAACAGCCAAAGATTTCTGCACAGATCATTATATTCATCCACTGCAGTGTCCTGTAGCAAACTGGGTTGTCTATCAGAATGACACAGGGTGTATAGCTCATGATAGCCTTGCCTAGATTTCTGGGCCTGTGTGCTTCTGCTCTGTGGGTCCACACCATGGCCCCTACTGCTCAAACAGCATCTAACACCAGTATTGAGAAGCCCAATGAGAAAAAACACTCATCCCTGGGAAGCAGGGCTCTGTTCTTATTCCCTTTCAGCCTTGATGTGTTGATTTAAGACCACGATACAGAACAGGAAGATAAGAAACCTCTAGACAAAACATTTTAGCATGTGCTCCTTTGACAGACACTGGGTGTATCTCCATGGAACTATATCAGGATGAGTGGCGTCACTTGGAACTCTCTCAAGGAAAAGTCATACAAGCAGTCCTCAAATACTAAGTTAAAACAATTCACCCAGAAGAAGCGATTTGCAATAGAGCATTAGCAATAAAAGTATATGTATGAAATAAAGTTAGAGTCAATAAAATATTCACATGCCTAAGTCGAGTCCTCTGAAGTTGTCTTAGTTGAATCCATCATGGCACCATTGTAGTGTTCTGATTGGGATGTGGCTCTGGATCTCAGATCTAAGAAATGCCCAATGAAACTATTCTATATGCAATCATTATTCTTAAAGCTAGTATGAAAGGAGTGTCATGTGAGCAACCCCACTGGTGATAAGTTGATAGATTCTCCACCGAAATGTCATTGTTTACAGAATTCGGTGTCTAAAAATAAAGCTGATAGTGAAAGTGTAAAATTCAATGTAAAGCCACATAGAATCCATCCCAAATGGCTCTTCTAATCACACAGAAGTTAATAGATGTGTATAGACTTTGGGTTTGGTTAATTTTGGTGTGTGATAATTTTATAGTAAAGTTTGTAAAAATGTATTTTTAAAAGAATTCATAGGGATGGAACACGTATTAGCATAAGAATGTGAAGAAGAGGGACGTTCATTCACTCTTCATTACTGCAATTCATGAACTCTTCAACTCCACATGTGCCAGATAAGCCATTATTTCATACACTGAGGAAGAAGTTATTGTTGAAACTGGCACAGTGCCTTAGCATCTCAACTTTTTATTTTACACATATTCAAGGAGTTCTTGTACACACATGACTTTTTCCTTGTATCATTTGGGGGATTTAAGTACAAAAGTCAATATCAGAACAACAAGGAATTAAGAATCCATACCTCACCCTTCTTCACATTTAGAATCCAACTTTCAATTATTTTTGACTCCAAATAACTCAGGTCCATCTTTTCCCACATAATACCTCCTTGTCATCAAAGTGTATGGAATGCAACATTACATAAACATTGTTTTCCACAGGCTCGACTTCCAAGCTTCAAATCAAATGCTTGTTTTGCAAACTTTGTGGCTGGTCTTTGGATATTCACGCATGCACAGGCAATTACAACTAGGTCAAAACTGCAGCTTGTCTGGGAGCAACTTTTAAGACACTGTCAAGTACAGGAAGCCATCCCATTTTCAGATCTGTTCACAAGAAATGTGTGTGCCTCTAGGAATGCACATATTTGTCAGGTGTGTGGCCTTGTGTCAGTCCCTTATCCTGGATTTCATCTGCCAAAAGCAAAGGGAGTCCCAGAGTGTCAATTTCTGCACACCATATTCTAGGTAGGTCTATACCCAACTGGAGGCACGGTGCTTTTAGATTGGTGGATAATGATTCAAGAATACATATGGTCTTACATTCTTCTTTGCCTTCATTCCCGCCACCTTGGAGGTCCTAACCAGAGGTAAAGTTTCTTGGGAAGTTGCCTCTGTGAAGGGAATACTTTCTGCTCAAAGACCCAGGTGA